>CM029921.1:45626496-46826496 GCA_017639245.1 Myiopsitta monachus
CAAGCTGTCGCGGTTTAAGCCTCTAAGACCCCCCATGCAGTTTTCTCACTCACTCCCCACCCCCCCTCTTTCTTCCCCCAGTCGCGGGGGGATGGGGAGGAGAATCGAAAAAATTCAACTCACACAGGTTGAGATAAGAACAGTTTAGTAACTCAGGTATAGCACAAATCACTACTGCTATAACCAGTAATAATACAAGAGAAATACAAGGAAAGAGAATACAACTGCTCACCAAGCCTGACCCAGCCAGTGCACCCCCCAGCAGCGAATCCCCCAATGCACCACCACACCCTTCTGGGTCTCTGCTCTCTGTCTTCACATCCTGGACATGACGTGCTGTGGTATGGAATAACCTCTTTGGTCAGTTTGGGTCAGGTGTCCTGTCTCTGCTTCTTCCTGGCTCCCCTCCTCCCTGGCAGAGCATGAGACTCAGAAAGTCCTTGGCCAGACCAAAACATTACCGAGCAGTAACTGAACACACTGGTGTTATCAGTGCTGTTCCCAGGCCCAAAATCAAAAAACACAGCGCTGCACCAGCTACCAAGAGGGAGAAAAATGACTGCTGCTGCTGAATCCATGACACAAGCATATGCTTATTTCCTGGGCAGATAGGCATTTTTTTGTGGTGAGACTTTGGGACAACAAAATGAAGTATTTCAATTCCCTTTCTTTATCTGGAGCAAAATACTATATATAATGGTGAATGGGAAAATAAAGAAGAAAAGAAGCTCTAAAAACAGGTTCCAAAGCCTGACTTGGGTATTTGAACTGTTTGTTTTGGTTTTTCCCCTGGAATGAACTTTATTTCTTTGCTTGTCTTTCAACTGGTGACAATATCTCCTGCATATAGAATCACAGAATCAACTAGGTTGGAAAAGACCTTTAAAATCATCAAGTCTGTTTTGTCAGTATCCCATCTCTGGCAGCAGGCAGGAGGTGATGCTTAGGGAATATAGATAAAAACACAGTGAGTAAACGCTGAGGTTTCTCTGTTACTCTTCTTCAATGCCCTGTGGATTAGGACCTCCCAGAGCTGGGGACTTCATGTGTTTGGTCTGGCATTCATGGATCTCTCCTCTGTTAAACTCGCCTGATCTTTTGATTTGGAACTTCTGTATATTTCAGCTTCCAATAGATCCTATAGCAGTGACAAAATACTTCCCTGCCTTTGCTTTAAATCTGTTAATGATACATTCTGATTCTCATAATGTGGGAATTATTAAATAATTGTTCCTTTTCAACCTTTTCATGCTGACACATCCTCCCCTAAGCTCTTTGCAGAGCTGAAGAGTCCGTGTCTCTTTAATTGCCCTGATACATAAGCCATTACTCATCTTCCTTCATTTGTTGCCCTTGTTTAAATCTCATTTCAGGTATACTTTTTTTCAGAAACAAAGGAGAGGGATGAGGCCTACATGATCCATTTAAGATGTGCTTAAATCATGGTTTTAAATAGAGGCCTAATGAGGTTTCCTGTTTTTGTTCTCTAGCGTTTTCCTGCCACACAATAAATCTTGACATTATATCAAGCTGATGCCTTATAAGAAGTATCTGTGGTGGCTGTGAGATCCATCTTCCGAATGACAAAGGATACTTTCCTTGTTAGAGATGTATCTTGCTGGATTTGTATAATTAAGGGTATTTTCTTTACATTTGAATCATTTTTGGATTCAGTTTCATCTGCCACTTTATTACTTAATCTGATAGCATCTTGAGATTAATCAGGGAGTATGGAACATGCTGTTGTCTTGGAAAACTTGAATAATTTTATGCTATCAACGAATGTCATCTCAGTATTCACCTTTCCACCCTTTAAAAAATACTTACGAATGTGCTGACTAGCACAGGTCCCAGAACAGATGTCACGTTCTTCTTTTCTTTGCCTTCCCCCTTCTCCCTTTCATTGTCAAAAGCTTTGGGGAATTCAAGTATCTTATGTCAGTCCGATAATCCTTACTCCTGTGTTTCTGTGGTAACTCTTTGCTATGGTGTAACATTTTTCTGTGCATCAACTAATTCCATTCCTTACTATGCAATTGAGTTGATTAGACCTGTAAAGAGGTCACAGGTACCAGTTGACAGGTCCTGAACCTCTTTTCAGAAGTTGCTGTAACGTTTGCCATCCGTTCCTCTGCTCCTTGGACCAGGTTAAACAATAGGTCTTGTACTTCAGCAGCAATTTCAGTTAATTTCATATTTAAGGTTTTATAAAACTCCTGTTTGAACACTCTCTGATTCTGGCAAGTATTTAATCACTTTATTATCAGATTTTGGACTTCTGCTCTCTGTTTAAAAAAACCCAACAAACCAGTCTGACCAGGGTCTGTCTCAAGAGTTGCAAACGCAGTTGGCTGCCTGTATAGCTCTTCTTGCTGGTGTGATTGAAGCTGGTTGTATATGGTTGAAATAATGCACAGGTGGCTTTGAAATCCATCACAGAGGAGGGGGATTTAGACTATTGGTACATAGGGCACCTGACTTTCTGTATATGACCTCATCTTTAAAGGAATGGATGATTATTGCCAGTAAAGGACTGTGTCAGCAATTCCTCCAACCAGAGACATCTATCTATATAATGTAAGAAGCTTCGGTTTCTCTGCGGGCTGTGCCTCTGAAGTTGGATAGTAACACTGAAGTTGGATGTTAAGATGTGGAGTTAAATTGTTAACACTGTCCTTGGAATGCAAGAGTCATTGAATTTGAGAATTTCATTGTGCATTCCATAAAGAAGCAGAACTTATAGTCTAATTCATTGCTTTCCCTGGCTTCCTTGCCAGAACTGTAGTAGTTGATAACAGCCTTTTACTCATGATCATTCCTTTCTGTATTCCAGACTGCAGTCACAGCTGTCTACTTCAAACTCTAATATACGCTTATGTGTATATTATCTATTATCTATTTATCTAAACAGGTCTCTGCTTAATCAGTGGAATTATTTTGTCTATTTTGTGTCCAGTATTTGAGGGCTTTTATTTTTGTTACATATTCCTTTTCCTTCAATTTCACACAGTAGCCAGCCAACCTGAATGAGGTTGGAATGTCTCTGGTAATAATTAATACTTTAGCTGTGCTTGCAAGCTGAGTTTAGGCACTGCCACAGTAGAGTTGCTGAGAGTCATTGGCCGATGGACCAGCAAAATATGGGCTTCATTTAAGCAGATGAACCCTCTGAGCCAACTCATAGGGAGGGCAGATCTGAACCAGCGTTTGCCTTGCTCAGCCTGAGAGAACTCCTCCTCTTTTCTCCCTGAGCTATGAGTCTAAATGCCAGGTTTGAGTGAACTCACCGGTTTTAGGAACACATGGCCTTCCCGTTATAGCTTCTGCATGTGATCTGAAGTATTGAGTCTGGGACTGCTGGGCCTTATGATACAGATATTGTGATTGTTGTATGCTCCTGTAATTTTTAGTTATTAATTAACACATTTATTGTAGATTTTTCTTAAAATATTTGTGTTAATTAGTAAACTACTCTGATGTTTGATAGGACACTGCAGAAATGGTAACCCAAAATCAAGGCTATTGAGTACAATGGCAAGGTTATTGAGTGCTTCTTCCCTAGCATCAGAGCAAAACATAGGGAAAGGAGTCAGGAAAGCAAATTGATAAGGAGAAGCAACCCCACAGAAATCATTAAACATCACCACACTCAGAACATGCCAGCAAAAGCAAAAAAAGAGGTTGCTCTCCTAAAGTATCACCCAGAAGCCTATCTGTAGGTAAATCTAAAGTTTGGAGAGAAAACTGACATTGTTTGCTGGGAAGTGCTGAGCCACCCCCATGGCATCATGTACCTTGTGCAGCAGGTTCACTGTGGCAAGCTAGGACTTAGGGGACCATGGTCGAGGGCATCTTGAGTCTCAGTGTCAGCCCTTTCAAGGGAAGAGAAGTCTGAGCCTCACACATCCATAGAAGATTTCTTCTTGGCTTCTTGTCATACTGCAACAGCATGCTCTGGGTTTCTGTTACTACAGTCCAACCTAACCAGCTTCAGCCAGCTTCTGTCTAGCAGGAGCCATATTATCTGTCAAGGATATTTTCTGAGACACTGTAGGAGACCTGACTAAGAAGATACTGTCTGATGCAGTAGAAGGCTTTGCTGTTTGTTAGTGGTTCCTTAGGTTGGACATCTCAGCTCTGTGATGTTTTTCAAACACAGCTTCTCTGGGAGTCCTAGTTTGAATTGCCTCTCTGCGTGCATGCTGCCAGCCTGAGGGCTTGCGGAGCTACCTGCTTCAAACTCTTACACTAAGCAGGGACTCTGTTACATATTTTATGATTCTTTTTCATGCATTGCTCATTTGTTTGCTGTCTTTATCTTCCTTTTACTGCAATGAACGCTCTTCTGTTCTTCTATCTGAAGTTCAGTTCTATGATTTGTCCTGATGTTCTGTGCAATTACAAGTTTTAGTACTACTGAGGTGAATGTCTGAATAATTCAGTGGAATGGATCCAAAATGACACAAACTGGATTGCTCAACAGATGAGAGCACAATCACACCCATTAACACAGAGCTGACATTCACCTTATGTACAAGTACGTGCAGATTACAGTCGTTCGGCTCTGTACAGTTTTGCTCTTAACAAACATATTCACAGTCTCTTTGGCCTTTTTAGAATGATGTACCAAGGGCTGGACAAGGTTTTGTTACCAGAAGTTACCCTGTTAGGTATGTGATGCTGTTTTTTCTGTAATGATGTGGCAGAGTGACCATTAGGATCCTGTCACTTTAAAATGATAGCTATTATGTGCCCAGTCAAATTACTAGCATGGCTCTACCAGCTGCAGTATAAGCACTGTTGTACCATGCAATTGTTGTACATGCAGTGTTGTACATGCATGTTGTACATGCAATTACATGTTATACATGTAATTGAAGTGTGCTGTGCTGGTCTTCTCTCTAATGTTATCTGAATTAGGATTTTCTTGTAATTTATGGAAGAGAGGTGAGAATTGTAATCCAATACAGCCTGCCCATCATCATGGAAACACAGCACTTGACACTTTGTCCTCTCCAGAAAAGGAATATCTGAAATAGTCGCAGTACGGAACATACATGCAGCGTAGCCCAGTAAAAATGAATTCAGGCATTTCCTTTCTTTGGTTGTATTGGACCAACAAGAGCAAAACCATCTTTTAATGCTCAGTGACGTAAAAGCAGCAAACACACCTCAACCCATCTACCACCAATCAGTCCGTTTTGGTATTTCCAAACAAAAACACTTCTAAAGGAGCTATTGTGAACAGATGGAGTAACAGACAGCCCCCTTTTTAAGTTGTTTGAAGAAAATATATTGTTTCCATTGAGAGTCAAACTATTATTTGCTTAAATTATATTTATATTTGGTCATTATATTGTGAGCATCTGAAATGTGCAAAATATTAAGAATAATTAATCAGAGTGGTCCTGAATACCCTGGTGAGTCTGAAAAAATCATATATAAGAAAGCAGCTATCTGTGCAGTTGCCAATTCTACTTATATAGCCCATCTGTTTATATCTATGCCTGTTCCCTAAAGAAGAATACATCTTATGTGAAGAATTCCCACCAGATCCCTCAGACATTTTATCATTCAAGAATGTTCTTCCTATTTGCTCTCTCTTTCCTTTATAAGAAACTATAGAATTAATGTTTTCAGTGCTGTCTCTTAGAACATTTACAAGACAAATACTAGACTGAGCATATAAAATTAAATGAGTTTGTTCTCTTTTGATTCTTTAATGAATAAAAGTAGTTGCAACCATTTATGTATACCTTTGACTCACAGTGGCTTACAGTCTTCTATTTATCTCTCCCCTCCCAAGTTTTTATTCTTATCTTGAATCCTCAGACCATCTCTTGTTAAACCAAAGATATAGGGGTTTTTATAGCTAATTGATCAATGGAAAGCCTGTTTGCTGTTGACATGGTGTCTGGTCAGTGACAGATTATAAAACTTCTTTTAAAACAAGGAAAATGGTATTTACAAATGTCAATCTTTGTGTTTCCCTGTACCTCCCAGTCCTAGGAGTTCTGCATGTGTAGAGCTGATGTTTTACTGCTGAGAAGAAGCAGATGTACATTCCTTGGCTTATGTTACATCCTCAGAACTACTCAAACAACAAAATTATCTGAATAACATCAGATATAAGCATGTGGACTTTTTTGATCTTTTTATTAAATCCTAGTATCAAAGTGGATTTACCCACTCTCAAAGATAAGACTGGGAGAGGCCAGCTTTTGAAGATCATTTGAATTTCTTTCATTTGGCAGCCTAATCTTCTTTCTACTCTATTGAACTTCTGTAAATTGTTTTAGGATTCTCAGAACAACAAAAAAATATCTTTAAGAGTTCTAACTTCTGATTTAATTGTCAAAAGTGTAAATTCTTTAAATAAGCTTTAGTGACACAGCAAATACAAAATAAAACGAGACCAAGTCCAAAAAGGAGCAAATTCAATTAGCCCCTTCAAAGAAATCTTGACATGATTTCCATGTTTGAATTGCAGATTTAGAATAAGGGAGGAGTTTCTTTCTTGCCAGATTCTGTGGAACTGAAATACTTTCATTAATCTCCCTTCTAACACTAAGTTCCCAAATAATTTTTGTGTTTCAGGTGATGGGAAGGCTGGTAGCTCCAATGTGCTGCTTTCTTCCCAAGTGGGTAATTCCATTCTGGCCACCAACATATTCTTCATATTTTGGGCTTCTCAGCCACTGCAGGAGGAAGCGCAGTGCTGTGCTCTGCCTGTGTTTTATTCAGAAGGGTGTGTTTCAGGAAGACCTGATTGTTCTTCGCTGCTAGCTGCAGCACTTCAAATCACACCCCATCCACTGCAGCAAGCCCAGCAGCCTGTCCACACAAATGTGGCTGGGTTAACTTGGGTCACATACAGCAGTGTGCTGCACTGATTAGTTAATGCTTTTGCACAACTGAGGTTGTCTAGACCAAATGCAATTCCTAGCAAAAATTCCTTTTGCTTTGGTGCGGAGTGCATGAAGCACATAAATGAAGGTCATAGCAGTAGTAAGTTGTAGCTTTAAAGGATCCATTATTGCTGTTCAGTTTTATTACTGTTTTCTTAACATTACCTTTGGCTTGAAATGTCTTTGTTCTGTCCCATGCTTCTGCTTGCTGAGAGGCTGCTGCTACTTTTTTGTGGGTGATGTGGAGGAAGGGGGCTCTGACATGCTTTTCTGGTATACATACATTTATATTCCTAGCCTTTCCAGCAGAGATTTTTCATGAACTTCCATCCTTCATTGCTGAAGTATTGCTAGGGTTTCTGCATCACTTGTGTGGAATAATTTTTACCTAATATTTGTTCTCTGTTATAATTAGTGGCTAACTGTGTCTTAGGTAAGTAATTTAATCCATACGATTCTGGTTTTGTGGCCTGGGATGCTTTGGAGACAGAAGGAAACTGGAAGGGCAGTGCCCTCTTGACAAGGGATGGCTAAAGGCAGGTTCTGGGATACGTTCATGATGACATCTCTTTGTAAGTGCTGTGGTAGGCTGTAGTGTGTGAAGGACCCATCCCCTGGCTTTTGCGTGGGATTTGATATCTGTGTGGAAGATGATAAAGTGGACTGGTATTGAAAACCTTCTTGGGATTGAGCATGTTAATGCATTTTATTTCATGAAGAGCAAAAAAGGAGATCAGGCAGAAATAGGCCAGATAGTTAAAACCAGTGAGGTTATAGACATTTATCTCTGTACCTAGGGGCTGTATGTAGGGGTCCTCCCTGCGGTGTAGACAGCAAACTTTAGCCAATTGTCGTGGTTTAAACCCAGCTGTCAATTCAGCCACACTCCTCCCGTTTCCTCCCCCCCACTCCCGGAGGGATAGGGAGGAGAATGGAAAGAATGTAACTCCCACTTGCTGAGATAAGAACAGTCCAGTAACTAAGGTATAACACAAACCACTGCTGCTGCCACCAATAATAATAATGATAAGGGAAATAACAAGAGAAGAGAATACAACCACTCACCACCCGCCGACTGATACCCGGCCCTACCCGAGCAGTGATCTAACCCTTCTGGGTAACTGCCCCCAGTTTATATAGTGGGCATGACATGCTGTGGTATGGAATACCCCTTTGGTCAGTTTGGGTCAGGTGTTCTGTCTCTGCTTCCTCCCAGCTTCCCCTCCTCCCTTGGCAGAGCATGGGGCTCAGAAAGTCCTTGGTCAGAGTAAACATTACTGAGCAGCAGCTAAAGCCATCGGTGTTATCAGTGCTGTTCCCAGGCTGAAAGTCAAAATCACAGCACTGCACCAGCTACTAAGAAGGAGAAAAATGACTGCTACTGCTGAACCCAGGACACCAGTGCAGATTCATCCTTGATTTCTCCATGCTGACAGCAGCATGCTGAAGGGGTTTTGCTGGTGCTTTGCTTGCCTTGATTCCCCTGACTGCACTGGTGCACCTTTTCATAGACATCTTCTAGATAAAGTGTGCTACATGTTGCTGTTTCATATGTAAGTGGTACCTCAGAGTGTCAGATGACATCTGAACTGTGGGAAGGAGTTTAGAAAGATGAACAGTGCACAGACTGCCCTGGGTTTTTAACTTGGTAATCCACAAGATCTGAATTTCCATCAGACTGTACTAGAGTTATCATAGTGTCAGGAGATGCTGTTTGAGCTGTTCTATCACTAGTACTTTTTTTTCCTGCACTAACTTTTCCTTTCATAGGCATTTCTCATAAACTGCATTCACCTCTTTATTTTTATTTTTTTCCCAAGAAAGTGTTTTCTCAATAGATTTTAAGTAGATCTCTGTGTATCTTCTGAGGAATCTGGATATGGTATTCCCCACCTGTTTATCTATAACAAAATACTTTTCCCAACCTATCCAGTGATTCCAGCAGTCCAAGCAGGGATTAAAGGAGATGTTTATATTTCAGAGTAGATTAGAGCTGAAGAGATTTAAAGTATTATGGGATTCTCCATCAAGACCTTTGAAGATATCATCTGAAATACTTTTTAACTACTTGGCTTCATCAGCTGTAGGGGAGTTATCATCTACTATTTCCAAATGGTTAGCAGATAAATTCTTGCAGGCTTGGAGCAATCCCAATTGTACAGTAAGTCAACTTATGGGAAAAATATCTCTTGAATCAGTAGTTAAAACTTTACTTGCAGGTGGCTCAGATACTGGTCTTGATTTATTCTTTATATCTTCTGGATTGACATGAGTGAATTGTCTACAGGAAGGCCACTTCATACTTAAGACAGAATAGAGGGCAGTTACAAAAGGTAGTTGTTTCTTCACAGGCCCAAAACTCTTCTTCCATTTTCAGCAGTTTCTTTTCATGTTGTTGCAATAAGTTAACACCAGGTTTGTTTATACTTAGGATGTGCTCAAATGTGGTTTATATAAATGTCTTTTTTACATAGAAGAACAAAGAAAGTTGCTTCATGGGATGATAGCATTTGATTTGATTTTATGCCTCCTTTACACTATCGAGCATTCATTTAAATCATGCAAAGAAAAGAGAAGGAAGATCTTAATGATTTGATTGAATTATATCTTACCAAAATTGCTTAGAACTGAATATTCCTTTCCTGAAAATGAAAGCCTTTCTCTTACTGTGAGACACCTGAATATTTGCACTAGATATATCTCAAGAAGAAAACCCAGGTTTAAAAAAGAAAATAATCTTAAAATCTTATTAAAAAGAATCCTACAGCCATTGTCATTTTTCACACTTGTGTGAAGCAGTCTGTGCAGGATTCTTCTGAGAACACATACTCTATTTTAGATTCAAATGAAGAGTATACTGGGCTTATGAGTGGGCTGCAGTGTTTTATTTCTGATTTTATTTTCATGGTCCATGTAATACAGGCCATAGTTTAGGCTTATATTCTTTAAAGGGCAGTCTTGATTTCTAATTTATATGTAATAGTGAAATACTCATTAAAAATCATAACTGAGAAAATTCTCATCATCTGTGCTTTATGTTTGAAATAAAATTAAATTTGTAAAATAACATTGCATTAGAACTGGTTAAAATATTTATCTAGTGCACACATTGCATAAATGAGAAGTCCTGCAGAAATAATTTGTTGAAGTCTCTTCCAGTTTCTCTTGACATTTGATAGAGTTCTCTTGACTTTTGGATTGCTAAGCTGGGGATCTTTGGATCAAATCCATTCTCTATCTTGACCTTTAAAAATATCTCTGCTTTAAAGTTAGTAATATCAGATGTTGCAAAGGAAGGTTAAAAAAACCCATTCCAATGGGTGTTTGTGGACATATCTGCCCACTATGTAAGTTGGTGCTCAAACTCAGCTACTGGTGACTGACTCACGAGCTGATGCATGAAGGTTTGTAAGTGATCCCATTTTTTAACCTGTTGTATTTTTAGAAAGAAATGCAGTGATTGAATGACATCATGTGACATTAATGCCCATATCAGTTAACAAAATGAAGTGCAATGCTGTTATTCATAGTATGTTAAGAATAAAAATCATTGACATTATATGCATAAAATAGTCGTGAGTAATGGCAGAACCTATTAAGCTCTAACTTCAAAAATATCTAGCAATTATGCAACTTAAATTAGCAATCTTAACTTACCCATATATTTACATATTAATGGTCCTAAGTGGAAATTGTAATTGTCTGTCATCATTGCTTCCTTTGACCCTCATTTTTCAAATAAGAAATAGGACACTCCATTAAGGGGCATTAATAGTAGAAAATTAATTTAAGGCCATATATTACCAATTAGCAAAGCCTTAACACATCTCACTATTTTCACCGGTGCTCATTTGAGGAAAGAAAAAAAGATGATTATTTGATGTATGTCTGAATTGGAGGATATCATCTTATGCATGTATGATGGAAATTAGAAATAAAATATATTAGATTTCCTGGCCTTGATCCAGTAAAACATCAAAATTCCTGTTGACTTCTCTAGGCTGTTAACATTTGGCTGATGAAGGACAAGTAACTCTACAACATGAACGTTCAAGGCCAGTGCCAGCATCTTCTGACTGGAAAAGACTATACTTTTAACAAGGCTTATCTTTACACCTGAGCTCGTTTTCTTTATATTTTTATGCTAAATGTTCTTATAGGTAAGCAAGAACTTCCATTGATTATTAATGCATCTGGTTTATCTTTTCACCATACCTTACAGAGAATTCTCCTGATTCATTCTCCTTCATGGGGAATGGCATACCCTCAGCTGTCCTGCCTGATAAATCAAGATTAGGAAGCAGCATTTGCATCTGGCCAATGGGTCTTCAGTCATCAAATCGACAAATGGAGCTAATGTAGAATAATAATGTGTGAAGTTACTTCCAAGTACTAAAGACTAAAATACATTTTACACAGTGTGCTGCTCTTGTAAGAAATACAAGAAAAAATTACAAAAGCCATTAAAAATTAAATGTCTCTTATTTGTCATGTCAGTGAGGCGAGCATCATCTGTCACAGGGCAGTTAGGATTTTTTGGACTGCAAATGTTACTGTTGTCCATAAAAGCAAGAATAATCTTTGTTATTTCCGTAAATGCCAGCCATGTAACTAATGTCCCTTTTTTTAACCTCTTTTTTTCAAAGGCCAAGTTTTCAAGTATTTTAATGTTCTTTCAAAAGCACTTATATTGTGAGTAATTGTTAATGTTAGTAGCATCATTAAGTTGCCAACTATGGAGCATACTGTAAAGATAGTTTGAAGAAAACGGTATGATTTTTCCCCCTTTTTATATGAATTCCCCCTGGTTATCCATGCAAATGTTAGCCTGGGGTTGTTTTGTTTCTATGAGGTGTGTGATTGATAGTCAGTGTAACCTGGAAATGCTTCAACAGAAGCTTCAAATCTTCATGCTTGCAGGTTTTAAAGTTGAGTTATGAATGAGAGCAGTTTGAGATCTGATGTCAATAACAGGCTAACTTGGTAGCGTCAAGGCATAATTAATAAATTTCTGTGTAAGAATTAGCGTATCTATAGCCTGATTGCGATGAGGATGCTAAGCTCTCCTATACTGCAAGTGTGTAAAAGCTCCATAAATGTTGTCCTTGTGGGTTATGAAGTTTCTCAGTTCTATTTATAGGAGGATTTTGTTTGCCCCCGATGGGCACTAATTAATTCAGCTTCCAATGTCCTTTGAAAAATCTCAGAATCCTGTTTGTTACTAAGTTTTAAACTGGCTGCAACCAATAGATTGATTGGGGAACAAGACTGGTGCAACATAATAAGTCAACATACTGCTGCTACCACCCTGAATGATGACAATGTGCAGGGAATATATTAAAGAGAGCAAAGACTTCCTTTATTTTGGAGCATGTTAGATCAAGTAACATCTCCAAAATTACACCCACTGGATAGAAAGCTGATGAAAACCAGGGGCAGACTGAGGAAGTTTGCTATTGGCTTTTATCTTTACATGCATATCTAGCAGCCAAAATGAATTACAGTTACACATTGAAATAGCTCTGAGATATGCGACTAGCAGAAGAATGGTGTAACTGTCAGTGAAAGGCTTTGCAATATTACTCATAGAGACGTAGAGGCAATTAACCTGACTTCACTCAGCTGATTTTTTAGGAAGGAAATAAACAGCATCATTTCAGAACGAGAGTTTCTGATCATTTTTTATATATATTGCATATTCACAGTAGAAAATATTTGCAGATTGAAGAGAGCTGCAAATCATTAAGTTAAGCAAATAAGCCAAAAATAACCTGGAAAAAAAATTGAAAGGAAATTTAGTCTAACAAGTCCAATTGGCATTTATTTTCCTATTTTGAAGTGATTTAACGGTCATGATCAATAGTTACATGTTTGTGGTTTAGCTAGCTCAGTTCTTATAACTAGCATGAACTTGATTCTTTCAGAGAACAAAACTTCATTCATGTGTGAAGTGTACTCTGAGCAGAACAAAGCTGAGGACTCTGAGGAGCCCTGCAAGGGTAAAGCTGAGAGAAGCTCCAGCCTTTCCTTATGGTCTTGACTCCACTAGCCAGGCTGACACCACTACAGGCAAGGGTTAGTAACATGAACCTTTAGGAAGCAATTCCCCATAGCACTGTTGTTTCATGCACAGATTTTGTGTGTCTGTGCGTGCTGGTGGTTAGGGCACCTCAGTGAGTCTGAAGGTAGAGTATGATGTACTTTTGCAGGAGAGAGGTAGCAAGTGGGTCATGTGTTTGTGCAAAATCGCCAGTCTTAGCCATACTGCCAGGCAGAAGCATCCAAATGAGGTGGGGTGGGATCTGCTAGCCCCTGATTCAGGGGGTTATGTGTGTTGTGGGGATGAACTGGTTAATGCAGTTGGCCTTGAGTGCAGAAGCATCCCAGTGCAGAACCGTGTTTAGCAGGACCCTTGGGCAGAGCATTTAGCAGCCTTGTCCTGGCCCTTGTCCATGTGGCTGTGGAGACTGCAAAATTTAGCTCCCAAGACCAGTGCTTCCCATAAAAAATAAGATAAAATAATGGCATTTTTGGTAGGTATTAAGGAGATAAATTCATGCAGCATTTGTCCCCTGCAGTATTTTGTTCATTCCTGTCCTCGGTGGGTGCTTCTAGTCACAGTCCCTTACCTGGCTTCTATTGAACACTGACTTCTGGAGATGATGTTTCTTTAGCAAAGGAAGCAGGTGCCTCTGTATCAGGCAGGTGAGAAACAGTGCAACAGAAGAGTTAGAGCTGCTGCTCTTTCTCCCTCATGGGCTGAGTAAAAGCAGGGTCTGGGCTAAAGAAGAGGGAGGAAGATGAAGATTTGGGAAAGGAAACAGGGACAAGCACATAATTGACAGAATCAGTAAAAAGAATTAAGCAAAGACATTTGTGTAGGGGCCATGATAGTATCTGTTGACTTACAGGAAAGTGGAGTAATATATGGTCTTCAATGGATTGCTTTAGGAAAGGGAGCGTCTTGGTTGTGGGGGAGCAGATAATTGATGCTGTTAGAAGGGAATTTGCATGGACAGCCATAGCATGCAAAAATAAAACATGCTGGCAACTGCAGACACACATTTTCAGTATGCAGATATGATTTTGCATATACATGTGAAAATGTTATGTATGCAATAAATCTCTGAGTAAATTTTGCAGGTTCATTTTGTGTCTCTGCTAATGCAAAGCTATTTTGAGCAAAGCTTGACTGGGGAGGAAGCAGTGAGGGGGATCTGTAGGGGACAGAATACATGGAGTGTATGGTAATTATATTAAAACTAAGCATTGCAAGCAGGAAATGCAAAGTTATGTTTACTATTAAAAGAGATCTAGGCTTGTTAGTTTATGGAAAACAGCAGTTTAAGGCATCTAAGAAACTGACATAAAACTCTGCAATAAAATTATGATTAAGGAATTTTCCTGTTTGTGGCCACATTTTCTTAATGGATTACTTTGTTCCTGATTTGAGGTCGAGACATTTTCAGTACTATTTCTATCTCTGAAACTTTTGTATCTCATTATTTTATTTGAGTGTAAAATACTTAATGCAGTATTTTTTAAGTATATGAATTAAGAGATCCAGGGCTGAGAACAGAACTGTTAGAACTGAACTTTGTGACTATTTTCTCCCTTCATTTGCTTAAAACCCCATGTAATCCAACTTTCCTATTGAAATACTTAATTTTCTGTTGGGGAAATCCTTAATCCCCTAGATGGATTTCAGTGGTTTCACCTTGAAGTGAAAAGCAATTTCCCAATCAGCTCTTCTGTTGAAGTAACATTGAAGTGTTCAAGGCCACAAGGTGTATGTTAAGTACTCCTCAACTTCCTCTCACAGTTCTTCCAGGAAATAAAACAAAAGTGGTCTCTTTTTTTTTCTTTTTTAACCATTAGAAAAGAAACAAAGACTCAGTTTTGCTCTTACTTCTCTCTTTGTGACACAGTTGTCGTAATTTCAACTGGCAAAATGACTTATTCTGCATTAGTGATAATAAAAACATGGCACTTCAACATTTCTGTACAAGGTAATATCTGAAGGAGCTGAAAAGAGAACTGAAAACTTGCTTGTAGGAAGACTTAAAAATAGAAGATAATTTATCATGCTATTTTAAATAGGGAAATATTCCTGTTGGAATAAGTAATAGAAAATGAATAAGTATAAAAAATTAGATGTATCTTTTTAATATTAATTTATGTTTGAAATGGGTGCTTAAAAGCTGGAGTTGGATATATAACCATACCTTACAGGGCTATAATTCTAATTCATCATCAGTGGAACTTCATTCCTAAGCTGTTCAAGAGCCTAGATACATAATGCAGTATGTGCTGTAAACAAAGTTAGAAGGCTGGTTTTCATTTCCCGGTTTTGAAGGGTTGGCTTTCAGCTCTTGAATCACAGCTGTAGCTCCATGAACAGTTCTGGCATAAGTTCACAGTGCTGCTTGGAGGGATGGACGCTTCTTCTCTGCCCTTCCCTTTTCCTGGCATTGGTGGTGTGTAGCTGCTTTGTGAGCCAGACCAGGGAACCAATTCAGATAAAACCCCCTCTGAAAGATAGAAGTTACTATTCAGCTGTATTTGTTTCCCACTTCAGCTCACAGCGCAGTCACAAGGATGTTTGTGCTGGCAAAAAGGAGAGGAGCAGAAATGCATTCTTGGGAGAGGGCTGGAGAGCAGAACCAGCATTTATGGCAGCAGTGCACTTGCTGGTGGGATGAATAATCTTGAAACTGTACTGTTAGGGGCATGGGGAAGTCTTAATCCTGTTCAGCCCCAGGCAGCATGTAGTCTGACAAGTAAACGAAACCAGTTTATGGCTAACTGTAACTATAATTTTGCCCTTCTGTTTATTTGTTTTTCTCTCCTTGTCTTTTGCCATATCCCTTTGCTTTTGGCTCTTTAGCATGAATGTATTGTAAGAGAAGGGGCAGGAACAGGGGGCATAAGGTGGATTGGGCATTACCTGACAGTAGTCATAGCCAGGGGAGATAATTTGAATTGAATATCAAAAGAGGATGATGTTAAATTCAGAAATTAGCAGTGGGGTAAGGCAGGATTTCCTGAGGATATTAGACGCTAAGGTCTGCTTCCCATAGGCACTTTTGAAAAGTTGAGATTAAACTCTAACACTTTTATTGTAATGACTAAAAGCTTAATAACACATTATGTGTTTTAGATGAAACTCTGGCCCTGCTGAAAACAAAATTGAGTGTTTAACTTCTGTGAGGCTGGCATTTACCATATTGGCTTTAATGACTCCATTATATATCCATGGATATGTATTACCTGCTATGAGCTAGTATGTACTTCAGAAGAAAACTCCACAGCTTTCATTAAAGCAAACCAAATATGTTTAGCACTCTCATGAAATAAGAATAACACTTTTGAAATAACAAATGCAGGATGTCAATTGATTTAATGGACGATAGGAGGTACTCTTGCAATTGTGAGATGTTAGAAATCCAATTATTTCTATTAATATGCCTACATTAAAGATCCATATTTCAGTGCTGTCCCATGCCTCGCTTGTCTTGATGCCTGTTATCAAACTAAAGCCTTTAAAATCTCCTGTTTGCATTTTAATTGGCTTTGGGAATAAGCAGGAAGAGAATAATGGAAATAAATGGCAAAATTAAAATAATGCTTTTGAGAATCTGGAAGCATATAACAGGCATGTAACGGGCTCTTTCTCACAAACATAAGCCGCTGTTTCTGATAAACTTATGTCTGAGACATCTGAATCCTTTTGGTTTCATCATTTAAAAGAGGGGGTAGCAGGCTTTATAATTCTGAGTTTGCTCCATGAGTGTTTCGGTGTTAATATCACAGTTGGAGTCTGGAATTATGCTCACTAAGCCCTGCCTGTATTTCAAGCCAGCGTGTTGAAGTGGAGAATTTAATTAATAGAAATGCTAAGAAGTGGAGGAGGCAGCAGAGGGAAGACTGCAGGCAGAGGTGAGTGCAATCAGTCCTAAGCAGATTTCCCTGGCTGGTGAAACACTGTTGACACCCCTCCTTCACAGTTTAATCCCTGGAAGGATTAAACCCCCCAGGGTGGTGTGGGTCAAGCCTCCATAATTGCCATTGTATTCCCTTGTAATAAAGGGCAGAGGTTTTCAACCTTTCAACCTCAGCTCTTAGGGAGTCTACCTGGCAATGTATGGATCAAGCTTTCTGCAGTGATGTGGTGTACAGAAATGTCTTCCTTCCTTCTTCCCCCTTTCCTTCCTCCCTCTTTTTCTTTTCTTTTCTTTTCCTTTCCTTTCCTTTTTCCTTTCCTTTCCTTTCCTTTCCTTTCCTTTCCTTTCCTTTCCTTTCCTTTCCTTTCCTTTCCTTTCCTTTCCTTTCCTTTCCCTTCCTTTCCCTTCCTTTCCCTTGTTTTCCCTAGTTTTCCCTTGTTTTCCCCTGTTTTCCGTTGTTTTCCCTTCCCATGTTTTCCCTTCCCATGTCTTCCTTTCCCTTGTTTTCCTTTCTTTCACTTACTGTGTGCTCTAATTCCACATCAAAGACATAATGGTGAATTCTGTAATGCCACATATGTTGAATCCTGTAACAGACTTGATTGTATCTTCTGAAATGCAGAATTTCCAAGCACAGTGATATTGAGATGGGTTCAATTTGTGTACCTGCTCATTGTGTTGCCTGACAGTAGCATCCTGAGCATAGATCTTCATAAGAGGGTGACAGAAGGGTTGCAGTCTAGAAACTGTTTCTGTAACCTGGCAATGCAGAAAGTCACAGGGGGGACTGGCAATGCTGGAGCTGTATTTGGCTGTAGAAGGCTTGGCTATGTTGTTACTGCAAATGAAACTCTCTGTGTGTCCCTTTCCCTGGGGATATAAAGTCCCATGCAAGGC
The DNA here is from genome assembly GCA_017639245.1 of Myiopsitta monachus. NCBI lineage: Eukaryota > Metazoa > Chordata > Aves > Psittaciformes > Psittacidae > Myiopsitta > Myiopsitta monachus. The sequence continues at coordinate 45,644,246 of CM029921.1, forward strand.
AACATGAGAGGTTAAAACCAAACTCCTAAAACTAAAGTTCATGCTGACTGAGCTGCCACTACTTTTCATACTACAAACACTTGAGATGGGTTAGTTATTTGGCAATGAACCTCAAAAGCCTTCCAGCAGTTTAAATGTGGGTATGAATGGTTATTGTTTTATTCAAAAGTTACCACTCATGTGGCCTACGGTATGACTAGACTAAATTATTAATTTCTGGAGGTTTTAATGGAAAGAGGGGAAAGGAATATTATTCAAAGAACTCATTTGGAAACCAAAATGCTATTAGGGCATGTAGGCTTCCAATTTAGGCTGCACAAAGAAGAATACGTCAGCTCTTTTTTTCCTTCCCTGTCATATTTTGTTCTTAAAGCATGAGTGGGATGCTCTCCAATTCCAGGTGAAGGGAATAGATTTATTTCATGCTGAAAATAATGAGCTTGTGTGTGTTCCTGTGTTTGGTTGAATAGGAGGCTTTTGCATCAAATGACTGCTTGTATTCACAGACATCTTTGCTGACAGGTGATCTGACAAATGGCCATCAAACACAATACACTTTTCATGCAAAATGCATGATTATGCTTAGAAATAAGGAAAGCCAAGTGTTATTCAGGCAAGGGAGGTCAAGTTAGGTTATTGCAGGCTCAGTGAATAGGGGTCATGGGGAGCTACAGGCTCCTCTACCTCCTGTTGCAGCTGTTTCTATGAAACCGCTGATGGAGAGGAGATCAGGTCTCTCTTGGCTTTGACAAACAAAGGGAGGGCATGTAATCCCAACAATGGCTGACAAGTAAGGGCAAGAAAAAGCTTTCCTATTATCTACTAATGAAATATCTCATGAAAATACACATAGGTGCAGGCAGAGGCTCCTGATTGATTTGCGTCATTTTGATGTGGAACTTTTGCTTTGCTTCTAAACCAAACCAACAAAACCATCACACTTTTTAAGTAGAATTCAGAATGACTTCAGAATGCTACTGTTTAAGTGAGTTCCAGGGGAAGAGTTTGCTTCATTTTATTTATTTGTGTGCTGCTGCATTAATATCAGAGAGCAATAATGCTTGAAATCGTCTAAACAATTTTCTGTTTAGCACTTGGATCTCTCAGGAAGCAAGTGTCTATCTTAAATGAGCATAAAACTCATTAATGTATTTTCCTAGGGGAGCCAAAATTGGAATTCTATAAAAATTGCTTTAAAAGTTTAAATACACATTTGAAGATCCATTTCAGAGTACCAGATGGCTTAATGAGCATTGTTTAATGTTATTTCAAAAATGTGTGGGGTCTTACGGTAATTGAAATTCAGAAAGAATATCTGCTGTTGTTTTTTATTTCACTGATGTATATCTATATAGCTATAAATTGGGCTTGATTTGCTTTTAAATCTTAAGTGCATCTTACTGGATGAAATTGCATCCTTTCTTGCAAAAGATCTCAAGCTGTTATCTTTTTCTTTTGGTTCACTCTATAATTTGCTTACTTTTCCTCCTCTGCAATATTAATGGATAGAAACAGGTAACAAAACAAGGCATCACTGGTAAAAAAGGCATGAAAAAGAGCACCAGCAGGAGGGAAAGGAAAGCAACACATACTTCTCTGTAGCTGAATAGTAACTGCAAAGGGAAACCGTTCAGGTGGTTTCTTTTATCTTAGCCTTGGATTTTAATGTATATCTGCACCCAGCAGATTTTCAAGTATTCTCTAAACTGACCTAGTGTGAGAGTGCACTCAGGTTCTGAGCTTCAGGAACTCTTTCCATGTTATTTCCAGTACAGTTATTGCTGTGCTCTATTAATAGTACGTAGCAGAAGCTTATTCTGATCAGGTTACCTCCCTGTAGTTCCTGATTCAGAAAATAAGATGGAAGTTAGCTGGCTAAAAGCATTGGATTAAAAAGTGTGGTATATATAAAAACCAGGAAGGGGGAAAGTTCTGCAAAAAAACTCACTTAACTCGTGGGTAGACCCTGGTAGACCTTGGACCTGCCATTGAACACCCTTGTGTCCTGTGCTGAGCTGTGCTAAGTGATATACCATTCGCTTGGCCTAAGGTTTCCTCCCAAGCCCCTGCTATCAACATAAAAAGATTACTACCTTTTGTGAAAATACAGCCCATTCCCTCAAGGAGTTCAGGTCCACCAGCAATCATTGTAACTCACTATTAGATCGATTCAGCACCATGCTGGGCTTTTCTCTTACTTTCCACCAATTATGGAGGCTGACGGAAAGAAGAAGAAGAAATATGCTGCAATAAATGGGACAGAAAGTGTGGAAAATATTGGCACTTCCTAAGATTTAGGGCACAGTCACAGTAAATCCAAAGACTTAATAGGAACCTGTCTTTAATATATGAAAAACACCAGAATCAGTCTCCAAAGGCAAATGATTTCTGTGACTTCTCATTTCTGACAGAAATGCTGGCTCTTCATGTAATTCATCTAGAGATATTGGTGGATCTTAATCTGTGGAATATGATAGAAGCATGGTTCTTAAATGCTCTGCTAACCATTTTTCTGTATTTAAAATAGAATACATTTTGAATTCCCACAATATTCTTTCATAACTGTAATTTTATACGCTGCAGATGTGTGCCTTAATAGAAAGAAAAGTGGAAAATCATTTCAAGAACTGTGAATAAGACTTTGCATCCTCAAGTTTGTATAACAGGCCTGAAGGCAGATTTCCATTCAGGTATTCATTAATACAGACAGATTCTGTTCTGCATGTTGGCTTCCCCTGTCCACACTCAGCTAGTATTAAAGATCTCTTTACCATCTGCAGAGGACTTGGGGGTTAAGAATTTTTTCTTTCTTGCTAGCACTTTTATGTGTTAGACTTCTTAGAGAAGACAGAGATTACGGGGTGCATCAGGGAGGGAAACTCCACAACCAGCAGAGGTTCATATTGGGACACTGCAGTTTCTGTCTTTCCACTGCTTAAAATTCTGTATTTGTTCTCCTTAAAACCTGACTTAATCACAGTCCTTCACTCTCCATCTTTCCAGACTGGAGTACCTTTTCTATGGCTTGATGTATCCTACAGAAAGCTAGTTCTCTAAATGGCCTCTTTGCCTCAGGCCCAGAGGAATGGGCACACTGAATTCTTAAGCTTTCTCTGTGTGTGAACCCAAGATTTCCTCCTGGTGAAGGTCCTTTCTATACGTAGGGCAAAGCATCAGCTCTGGCGGATTTTGGAAGATTCTGAAGTAAAGGCAAAAAGGACAGGTTTGATATGAGGATTGAAATTATCAGCCTGCAGTAATTGGAGGATCCAGGCACAGCATCATTTCAATGGTTAAGGAACTAGTTCCATCAACTGATTCTTTTGCTGTGCAGGTTTGATGTCAAGGTCTCTAACGCTTTGTGTCATCAGTGTGGTTTTGTACAAGATGGGGAGGTGCCTCCATTTGAAGCAATTTCTCCAAGTATTTTTTAACTTGAATATGAAGCTCTATTTCAGTATGATTTCCCTGCTCTCAAAGACAAGTGTAAGAGAAACATAAATTCGTCTCTTCATCAGGGAATCTGTCAGAGTTACAAAGAATGAAAAAAACCTCTGTGTATTGGATAAGTTTCTCTGTGCTGTATAATTCCCTGAATTAAACACTGATTACCTCTTCCTCAATTGGAGCACCTTGGAAAGAGTATAGATTCTTCTCTGAAATAAAGTACCGGAACAATACCTTCAGTCAGAATGGTACACATCTGTCTGTACAGGGACTATCAGCCCACTTTAAAATCCTTGAGTTTTCTTATTTTCATGTCATCCTCCTCAGGAAGAGTCTCACTGGAACAGCTTTTGGGATACAATGCCAGAGCTTTTGGAGTTTAGCTCTTCTCAGAGATAACACTAGAAAACCAGTGCCAGAGAATGTCTGCTCTTTTCCCTGATGCTTAGAGATCTAAAGTTTCATGTCGACCTCTTTCTATGTCCCTTTCAATGGCAGCATCTGCTTTTATGTATTTGAGGTGTTCCCTTTGGGAAAGCAGTTTTGCCATCCTTTTTTTACCTGATTACACTCTAAGTTGTTCTGCTTTTACAGCAGATGATGTCCAGAATTTTACATATGAAAGTGCCTGTGGTCAGCTTGGAGAATGACAGAATGAGATTTCTCATCACTCTCTCTGTTTCTGTACTAGCTCATTTATCTGGTGGCTTTCCCATTTTTCTCAGAATTCACTTGCCTTAGGTGTTGTAGGGAAAGCAGGATCATAAGGCAATTAGATAGGAACTGCAGGAGATCTCTAGTCCAGCCTCCTGCCCAAAGCAGGGTCAGATACAACATCAGACAAGGCTAATTGAGAGCTTTATGCAGCCTGCTCTCAAAAGCCTCCAAGGATGGATATTTTGCAGCCTCTCTGGGCAGCCACTTTCACTCCTTGACTATGCTCGTTGTGGAAGTGTTTCCTTTTACCCAATCTAAACTTCTTTTAATTAAGTTTATGCCCATTGTCTCTCACTTTCCTGCCATCCACCACCTCACAGAATGAGTGCTCCAGCCCTCGGCCATCTTGGTAAGCCTCCACTGGACCCGCTCCAGTTTCCAATGTCTTTCTTGTATTGGAGGCCCAAAACTGGATGCAATATCTAGATACAGTCTAGCCTGTGCTTAAAGATTCTATTAGCACAGCTCTGTACAAGTAAGACTTCTTTACTGCTAGTAGGAAGAATTTGGGTGGCTATCTCAGTTCTCGACTTTGGTTCCCAGCAAGGATTTTAATGTCCTAAGGGGTACCCAGAGTACTCAGAGAGTATTTCAAGCAGAAGCTCAGACTGATACCTTCCAGAGGTCCCTTCAATTTGAATCATTGCAAGTGTGTGGGTCTATAAGATTTTTCGACACATCACAGTGACCAGGTAACCTTTCCTTCACGTATTCAATGTTTGAAATTCATTATTGAAAAGAAGGCTCTATGTGTGCAATGCCTCGTGTTTTAGAAGAAGAGTTTTCAACAGTATCAAAATAGCAAAAAGCCAAATATTGAAGTCAAAATATAGAGAATGATAAAACATTCTTGACCAAAAGACACATTAAATATTACTAATTAAGCATTCAGATTTTTTTTTTATTTCAAATATCTGCTTTTAATTCCTACATTTATTGCTCGTTATGATTTTTTTTTCTTCAATATGTACAGTGTGTATAAAAAAAGAAAAAAGGATACAGGCTCTGATCTTTTTCCTGAAATTCCTTAAGGAGCCAGAGGAATAATGAAAATATACTTCTGGGTACTTTTTGCTTTATTGCATGTAATGGAAATATTACCTGAAGCATCCAAATGAGCATTTCAGTCCCTATAGAACTTATACCATACCATGTAATAATTTAAAATCTTACAGTGGCTTTCCTCTTCATCTCCCCAGTTTTTTCAAACATGGTGTATGGTTTTACTGCAGTTTTGTCCTTGTTCATACTGGGAGCTAAAGTGATGACTTTCTGTTCTAAGGCTTCTTTTTAAATGTAGGATTGGGCTTCCATTATTTATTGCTGGGTTTTGTCAGTACTTTAGTACACAGTTTGTCAGCTAATATGGTGAATTCGGTTTATTTCTGCAAGGAGGGTGGCATTTAAAAAAAACCAGTTGTTTACACTTGAGAAAACGCTTGCCAAATGGGACATGCTGTTCACTGGCCTCTATTCAGGGATTGGATAAGGATACCACAACAGTGCTTGGCAAAAGCAAATTCCATCTTTTGAGGCCAAAGGAGCCACTATAGAAATACAGAAATAATAAGAAATCTAAACATTTGAAAGAGACCTTGATGTATCAGGGGACAGATCATCCTATACCCTGGCTGCAAACATCTGACTAGATTAATATATAAGCACACTAGACTTTTTCCCAGTAGTTCTTCTGCAAAGCATTTAAGAAATTCAGGTGTTGCACCATCACTGTCAGTAACCGTCTCAGCACCTAAGTACACACCACTGTGAGACTGCATCTCTTTTAGGGCCAAGTTTCTCTCTCTTCCAGAGAATGGATTTAATTATGCCTTTATCTAATAAGACTGGCAAGTGCTCTGCGATTAGTCCCTTAGGCTGCGGTGTGTAAGCTTACATGTGCAGTAAGGTCACCTTTTAGCCTTTGTTTTCGTAAGCAAGATTTACATTTTATGAATCAGAGTGTGTTTGCATCTGGCCAGCTCCTGGTCCAAGTCAGAGCATACTCTTTTAACTGTCCTGGCTTCACCTTGGTCACCTTTCTCTGGACATTGCCACATGAGGCTACTAAAGCTTGGGAAAGGCAAACCATCCTGAGCCTACTGTCAGCTGTGAAGCAAATACTGGGGGGAGTTTCTGTTCTCAAAATAATTGATGCTTCCATACTTTTCTTCTGAATTGATTTTACAGTTAAAATCAAGCTGTAATTGTTGTGGATATAATTTTATACAGTGGTTTTGTGACATGGATTCTCAATATGTTTTTCTTTCTGTTTGAATTCTTACCCTGATTTTTTTGAAAATATGAAAGTGAATTCACTTGTTATATTATAGAGCAGGAGACCATAGAGCTGAGCTGTGATGACAGTTTTCATATCAGTAGTGATGAAGTACAGCAGGTAACATCAAAACTGGTGTATGCACAGTGTAAGAGACAGTACCTGACCTGGAGGACTTAGAGTTGTATCCACAGAGGCATTAGGTGCCTAAGTACCTTTAGGAATCTAAGCTGCATAATCTAGGCAATGCAAAGGAGGATGGGCAAAGAAACAGGTATAGGTGATTTGTCCAAGGTTATGGGTTTAAACCAAAAGAGGGTAGATTCAGGCTGGATGTGAGGAGGAAATTTGTTACAATGAGGATGGTAAAACACTGGCACAGGGTGCCCAGAGAGGTGGTGAATGCCCACTCCCTGGAGACATTCAAGCACCAGGCTGGATGTGGTTCTGGCAACCTGATCTAGTTGAAGATGTCCCTGCTCATTGCAGGAGGGTTGTACTAGATGTCCTTTGAAGGTCCCTTCCAGCCCAAACCATTCTATGATTCTCTATAGTAACACTCATAACAAAGCTAGCAAACATCAGGGTGTCGCACCCGCGCTGTCAGGGGTCTGTGGGTATGAGATCGCATCTTTTCTGTGCAAGATACGTTTAAAGGTAAGACAGACAAGTGGAAAGTTTGGGGATGCAGTTTTGTTGCTGACTTTCTCCTTTTTTTTCCACCCTCTTCCACGGTGCCCTATTTTTAGAAGTAATACATAGTGCCTGCACACACTGCAGCAGCTGGGCTCCGGAGTCTTCACAGAATAACTCTTTATAGGTTGCTCAAACTCAGCAAGGGAAGCGAAATGTTTCCCTGCATTATGCTGTCTGCGGATCTTTGCTACAACAATAGGCCAGGTAATTGTAATGTAAATTATTCCAGTCTGCATTGTAACCCTCTACAATACAGAAAAATATATTCTCATGTTAGATACTGATTTGACTTTATCAGAGAAAGATCTTCTCACTTTCTAAGAGTTTAAGCCGGAAGGCCATGAATGAGAGACTCACTTGAGGCTTTTTACCATCAGTCAGAAAGACTGGGAATTACAGCTGTAAGGGTCAGGATAGTAATGTCCCCAGACATCTCAAGTTCCCCTCATCAACACTGACTGCAGTAGCTGTGTTGCCCTGAATGAAATACCTGTTCTTTTCTTAAGTCTTTCAGGTGCAAACTTCTTCATGTAAGTGATTTTCTAAGGAAAGTTGTTTAACTGTTGCTGAAAAACAGTGCTGAGAAGAGCTGTGGGAGCTCCAGCATTTTCCAGCTCTAAGAACAAAGATCTGTCACAAAGAGCTGCAGTGAAGTTGGTCTTGTCTGGAGATTGCAGAAGGAGTAATGACCTCTTAAGAATCCCTCCAGCCCTGAATTCTGAGATTCTGAAATGCTTGCTGGATTTCTGGGAGCTATAGAAAAGACATCTTGAGCAGCTAAACCACAGCGGCTCCTAAACCTCTGGCTAGAGGGCTGCTGGTTTGTATTAATGGTGACTGCCTCAAACTACATTTACATCTAATGGAAGCTCATATTTGATTACAACAGATGGAATATGCTGTGCTAGTTCTCTTGCTGTTGAAGAAGTGGCAAATGAGGCCATGAAATGAAGAGCTCTTTTTCATGTCATCTTCACCCAACTTAAGGAAGAAGCAAAATGCACTCACTCAGCATGGAAGCATGACTGCACTGCAGGGTGAGGCTATTTTCTCAGGAGTGGATATGGGAGGCCAGCCCTTTAGTACAGCACTCCGGGGCCAGCACTTTTTGAAAGCTGAAGGTACTGCAGATGGGTTCAGAGATCTGCTTTCAGCGTGATGCTGCCAAACACAATTGTGTTTTGCGCTGGATACACGCAGGTTTCTGTGGGTTCTGCAGTTACAGCACTGCTGTGGGGAAGGACAGCAGTAGAAAAGTTCAGAAGTAGCTGACCAAAGCAGGGGCTTGCCTGCTGTGTTCCCATCAGTGAGCATTTGCAACAGTGCTTTTTGTCCAGCCCTTTTGCAGTCAATTTTCCTTGGCATTTACCACATGAACTCCAGCAACAAGCGAACACAGAAAGTCCAACAGTGCATTAGGCCCATTTCTGATCAGGTGGACATCAGGGCTGGAACTGTTCTTGAATTCAGGGGTGTAATGCTGGGTCCAGTATAGCTGCAATTCCCTTCTTTCCCCTGCAATGGCAAGAGAGTTTTGATTTTGTTTCCTTAGGCACACAAGGAGGGACTTAACCAATTTTGCACATGCCAGCTCCAATACATGGATACTTACTGGCAGATATCCAATGAGATTTACACCATGGTTTGCTCTTAACCTACATACAGCTTTCTACCTTTCCTCCTTGCTGCTGCTGCTTTATTTCTTTTTAAGCAGTATGTGAACTTGCTCATTGATCATTGCTGGGGGAAATAATGTGCAAAACAGCGACTCCATTGCAGGAGAGAGTCCTTGAGATTTGTCAGACCGATTAAAATCTGGAGACATAAGAGCATAACCTGTCAGGCTTCCTTTCTTCTCAGTCCCATCATAATTGCGGTATGTGGCACAGAAGATGTGGTACAGTTAAAGGCTAATATTTTGATAGAGTAAAAAGATTGATGGAGTAAAGGCATTACTCAGCATTTTGAAGATTTGCCTTGTCTTAAAGCTGCCTTGCTCTCTAAGGCTTCTGATTTATGAAAGCAGAGTTTGGAGCATTTTAGTGTCATTTTAGGGGATATCCTCTCATAAGCAGGGAAATAAAATAGGTCAGGGCAATTTTAATAATTCTGTCTCCATTCCAAATCAGTGATTGCTCTTTGCCCAGTGGTAAAAAAAAGCAAAAAATCTTGGTAATACGTTGAGAGAAGAGAAAAGCTGAAGTTCTAATGTTTAATTATTGGTAGTAATGACATTATTTCATGTCATTCATTTTGATTGTGAACACCAACTATTGATGAGACTGAAAGCTAAAAACTGAATTTGCCTTACGAGTTTCTAACAGAGAAGAGCTAAAGTTAGATAGCTTAAAATTCATGGTTACATCGCCAAAATATGAATTTGAAGCACTCTGCATCTAAAATCTTTGTTGCAAAGTTCTACTTTGAAGTAGATTTGTTTCCAAGTGTCGTATAGTAAAACTACTGTTGGATTCCAGTCACTAAACCACTGTGGGGTTGGAAATGTCTCAGAGGCTGTCATGTAACGTTTTCTGGTGACATGGGATAACCCCCTCCACTGCCCTGAATGCAGAGCAGCCTCTGCAAGAACAGCATATACCAAGCAAAGGCTCACTTTTCCAAGTCAGACAGAAAAAATCCACTCTCGTACACTAATACATTCCAAAGCAAGACAGGATATTGCTGAATTTATGTGTGTGGCAGAATGTGCAGCATATCTGCTGCCATCAGGAGAAAAACAGCAATTTAAAAAATTACATTAATATGTAATTATATGACATTATATTAGGTCGTAAATGTAGTCATTTCTTGTAATGCATGCTTGGATTTTATGAAGGTTTCAAAAAGCCTTCTCTGAAATAATGTGGGAAATCACATGAAAACAACTGCCAAAATAGTCAGAATTAATTAGAAAATCTTTACTGTATTTTATCCAGTTTGCTGAGCAATTGCAGAGGGGTCTCAAAGGAGAGCTCTGTCTACAAGCCTATTGGGGCTAAAATAGCAGAGCACAATAGGGTGGGCTATCGATTGCACTTCTATTTCGTCTCTTACTGTCTTGGTTACTGAGACCTGTAAGTTCAGATCAAGGCTTGGCAGAAGAAATGAAGCTCCATCTGCCTTGCTGAGCTGGCTTTGGCCATTAGGAACAGAGACTGTAGAAGGCAGCTCTCCTGGGTGAGCCTGTTTACTTCTTTCTAATTGCAGGCAAACATGTCAGATAATTCTTTTACTTTTTTAATAAAATTTGCCATAAAAACTATTAGCTTTAAAAAGACTGTTTCAGAACCTTACTGACTGGGCAGTTAAAACACTATAGTCTAAGTTCCAGGCCAAACTAAGCATACCTTTTCTTCTCGGGTGTATATTGGCCCTTCTGTCCTCATTGGTATTTAATCTTCAGCAGAATTTCCCAGAGCATTTGTACCCTCTGTTAGCCTTTGTTTTGTGGGGATAGATAACTGGGGCATTAAAATGCCCTTTCATAAGATCATCTCTCCAGTTTCCTGGTGACCCTTACTCTGTTACACCCCATCTTCCACCTCAATGCAGTATCTCCTTGGGTTGCATCACCCTAATGTGTATGGCTGTATCACCCTGAAGAAGCACCATCTGCCTTTGACCAGCCAATATCCACCTTGTACCCTCAGCTTATAGCAGAAGTTTGTATTAATTTCCAGGGCAAGACCTTGCAGTTTTTACTATCATTGTTTCATTTTTGTTACTCCAGTACTTAATGGCATCAGCTTTTCTTGCTTATGATTATGATCCTCATCATTATGGTCACTGCCATCTAACTTTGTGCCATTAATGTTTAATTATTTTAATTCTATGATTCTGTGCTCTGTTAGATAACTGAGGAAAATGCTAAATTAAATAAGTCTCAGGACCAGTCCTGGAGGTTCTGCATTAGTAAGATTCTCCCCATTTGATAGTTTCTCTTTCATCACGTCTTATTTCATCATCAGCTGTTTTTTTTTAATGCAGCTCCCATACTCTCTGTATGGAACTACTTCATGTTGGAAGTAGGCTCTAAATTGCCATTGCTTAGAGCAGACAGGATCTCTTTTCTTAGTTCTACGAGGGCACAAGCCTCCCAGGATCCATGCAGTTTGTAAGACTCTAAAAACATCTAGGAAGAAGAAGTGGCAATGCCCAACGTATTATAACATAGTTCCCTGATGTGATAGGTGTTGTATTAAGTGCGTGACTGTATCTGAAGTTTTTCTTTGGAGAGGGTGAAAAAACCTTTACCATCACAAAGTGGCCTCTTCTATTTATTCTACCTGTTTTCCACGGGTGTTTTCTTATGCCGGTAAAATTCTCATGGTCATTTTTTTGTACCATCTCTGCAATGTGCATGAACTTTAGCACCCCACTTTGTGAGCCTGAGAAGCACAGAGGAACCCCTCCAGTGTCCACTCACTGTTCAGGATCCACTTGCTCTTTCAGGATCCTGTCAATACTACCACGCACAAGAGACTCCAGCTGGTAAGCTTGCATATTCTTCAAGATTCTTTCTCTTTGATGTGTCCAGTTAATGCATCCACATGGAAGAGCTAGTGTGGGATCTGTTTAAATGTTATAATTATCTAATCTTTTTTCAGTGAAAAGAAATAAATATGCAAATTGTATTTACTTTTTCTATCTCTTTAAAACTTGGTGATGCTCATCTGAGCATTTTTGGTGATACTCAGATGTCTTTTTCCAATAGCTTTTCAAATTTAATGAATCGAAAAATACTATTTGTATTAGGGTTTGTGTTTGACCGTTCTTTGCTTATCCCTTGAGAATAATTTTAAAATCTGTAGATTTTACAAATACCTTTTTTTGAGTCCTACCGCATGAATACCATCACTGTTGTCTCTTCTGCTCTCTCTCCTGTATTGCTTTTCCTTTTTAAAAACCAGATCATTGTGAAATGTTTGAAAGTTCCATTTATTTAACAGGAACCCAAAGCATTTCCCATTTTCTTCATCATACTGTTTTATATCTACACACAGTGAGCTGGGAGACAGGGCAGACTTTTGATCGAGCTACCATGCTTCTTATCATTTATGTATTCTCTTGACAAGATAATACACCCTGACTTTAATTAGTCGAAAGCACTGTTTGAGCAACTCCTGTTCTGATACATATTTAACTGGTATTTCTGTCTGTTTACCATCAGAAGAAATTGTAGCTAAGGGTTAGTACCCCAATCTAGAGGAAATCTTTCATTTTTCATTCTTTTTATTCTTTGATTATTTAAAGCTTCTGCAGACATGCCCCTCTGTGCACAAATTTTGCAGATGCGCATAGTTTTTGCTCCTCCACTGTTTGGTTTTTTTTTTCCTCCAGATTTTGATCATATATTTTGATCAGGATTTTTGGCATAGAGGAATACGTGCCACCTAAGCAAAGCTCTAGATATACATTATATCCTAGTCTGAGCTTGACTTACATTTTTGGAGTACCACAAGCCCTTTAGGAATGCAGAGAGGGAGCACCAGCTCTCCTTGATTCCTGGTAGTGACATGCATCAGGAAAGTAGGAGGATTTTGGGTTTTTTTTTTTGTTGTTCTATCTCTGTAAAAAGAATAGTTGCTTACTTCAGGTTTTACTCTGATAAGATATGAGCATTTAGCTAACAGAGCCTAAAACTGTTGTGAAGGTTTGATTGGTTTTCTGAACATTACCTGTTCTTCTGGAACGGAGCTGCAAATAACAGTGACTCTTAAAACCAGAATAAAATGATAGTTGTCCAGCATTAATTAATGTATTTCCATTAGTAACCCTGCTAAAAGGGGCTGACTGAGAGTTATAATTGCATTTAATCAAAAAAGTGAATGTAGTTCCTTTTTTCTTTTTGTGAAACTAATGTAAGCTTTATTAATACTGCTGAAGTGAATGCGGCATAGGGTAAATTAAATATCTCTTTCATAGAATATGTGGCATATATGTTGTGTACTGTTTGTGTCTGTTCAGCTGACCTTCTCAGTTGTTACTCTCAGTGCCAGCCTTGTTTTTTTCTGTTCCAATGAACATTGTTTTTTAATGTGAAATGCCACTGCACTTTTTCTTTGGCAAGAGAATGTCAGTGTCTGCAGAGCAAGAGCTGTTCAGAGCACTTGCTGGCAAACAGGATATTAATCATTACTATGCTTTGCTGCTCACTGTTACATCCTCTCTTTTAAAAACATATCTTGGTAGTAAGATTGAGCATGTAGGTTCAAAAGATTCACATTGTGACTCTGAGAACTTGTATTTCAGGTCAATGAAATCCACAAAAATATCTGATACTCATGCACTTGGAAGGCTGATGCCTGCCCTCGATGAGCTAGGTTCTTTCCTTTTTCTGTGAAAGATAAAAAAGGCAGATACTTGTTCATTTGTCTTTGTTTGTATGCTGAGCTGGAAGTGCCAAGCTGTGTACTTTTTACTGGTTAGCATGCATCCCCTATGCTGGCTTAGGGAAATACCTGGAAAAGCCAGGCTCTCCAGGGACACCTATAGCCACCTTCAACAAATCAGAGTCTGAACGCATCTCTCCTTCTCAGACACCTCTCTAAGTCTCAGTGGTTTCCACCAGTGACACATAGCATTTCCTTTCCTTGCAGGAGCTGTCTTTGTCCAAAGTCTTTCCCACATTGTGGGGAATCAGTGATGCTGTATGATTTTCAACAGTCAATCTGGGTATGCAGAGACAATCTGGGTGTAGATAGTCAATCTGTATCTCACATGTTAGCACCTGGAATACACCTTTGTAACCATTATTGGGTGCTAATGCTTGGATGTGATTGACAAGACTGTTTTGAACATTTTACTTTACTATTCAGTCAGGTGTTAGATTGAATCAGCTGTTGTTTTCAGGAAGAACATAATAAAATCATAATAAAGTCCTCCTAAGTAATCTACTGCTCAAAGCTGCAGGAGTCAAGGCATTAAGAAATTGATTCACATTTTTTGCCTTCACATATCCAATTAGGATTTTTGTCATAATGTGCATTACATAAGATACTGTTTTATATGATCTTATATGTGATATTTTTATTATTTACATTATTTCTGTATCACATTTTTGTCTTGTTCATTGCCTATTTTGATCTATTCAGAGTTCAGTAACATATCTAATGAATTTTGCTGCCATTCATCTCTCTCATGTCTTTATTCTGGCAGCTTCCTGATCTCCCTTTTAGCACAAAATAATGATAAAAAGGTAAATCTTCATTATTCCTATTCAAAAATCCTCATTTCTTGGCTCTTCCTTATCTTTGTATGCTGATTAATGTTTGCATCTTTGCCCAAAGCCTTATTTTTCAGGTCAGGTAATTCACATCATGTACTGTTTATGTCCTCTGCAGTTTCTTGGAATAGATATTTCTTTAGTTTGAGAAAACAGATGAAACTATTTTATACTTTCAATATGTTTAAGGTCAAACATTAAAAATTCCCTCTATCTAACTCACTTGAGATGAGATACTTGGAGCATTCCTTTGTTCTGCTTTATCCAATCTTGTAAATCTCTGTGAAGGACACGGCTATAAATCAGTAAATAACCACCAAATTTGCAAAGTATCTACAGCCGCAACATATTGCAGAGCTGAGCCACAGAGGTTCACCTGTTGTTCCCTCCTTATCATATGGAGCTTGGGCAGGCATTTTGTAGGTGACAGCTATTCTTTTAGGGCAAGAGGTTTCTCTGCCGATTATCCCCCTTCCTTTCTTGTCAGAAAACTGTCTTAGGTGGAAGGTGTCATCCCAGTGAGATGTGTTCCCTTTTCATCTGGGAATTGACTGGTTGAAGGAGTGGCAGGTTGGATGGAGATGTAAAGGTGCCTCCTGTCTTTGACAAGAATTGCAAGAGAGGAACCTTGCTGTGCCTAAAGGCAGCTTTCAGTCTTTGGGCATTAATACAACCCCTTGGCATGATGCAGTTTCATCCAGTGCCTCCCACTGGCTAAGGCTACGACTACGTGCAAACCAGAGGTGGCACTTCTAATGAAAAAAAAATCACATTTCTAGCCAAGAAATTGACTAGAATTGACTCCTTTATGATTCTTATAAATGGCCATGATGATAATTTAGAGTTCTCTGTGTAAGTTCCTCGGTACACTTAATATGTCATTTATAAGCAGCTTCACTGTGTCCACATGACATCCATCAGGTTTTCACCTGGGAGCAGTTGTCCCCATCATAAAAAGATCTAATATGAAGTCGCAAAGTCACATCCTGTGAGTATCCAAGCTATTTTTGAACTTGGTTTTTCGTTTACCTTCAACTGTTGCTTTAAGGATTCTCAGCTGTATCTTGTACTACTTGGTAGTTTCTGTCTGTGTAAAATTCACAATAATGCCAGGAGGCTTCATTGCTGCATTTTAAAAAATACCCTAAAATCTGTCTTTCACCCGCAGTCCCTATAACTTGACAGCCTGCTCACATTTCTCTGACTCTCAAAACCCTTGGATCAGAAGGAGGAATTATCAGTAATGCTGTCTTTCCCTCAGATTGGCAGAAACAATACAACATTGTGCTGCTTGAAATTTGTCTATCTTCAGAAGATTTATACAGGAATTAAGTGATACATTGACCCTTCGTGTTCATAGAAGCAAGTTTCAACCAGCAAGAAATTTCTTCTCCATGAATAAATCAGAATTTCCTTGCTATCCTTGAAAAAGAGCATAATGGTTCTGCCTACACAGTATCCCATAACATGACGTGTTCCTTACACCGGGGCAATCTGGATGCAGAGTGTCATCAGTCTGCTTTGATAGTGCTTTGTTTCCTTTTGCAGCAGCACTTGATAATCTGACAACAGAGAATCAGGACCTTTTAATTTTAATGAAAAACTGACCCATGTCCTTACTCATAAAGTTATTCATCATGGTAATTTATAAGTCACATCCTACCCACTCAGAAAACCAGGATATTTAACAGAGCAACAAAAACTGGCTTTGAATCCTCAAGTACTTCAGAGAACTTGTAGTGATAAATGGGTTTTAATTAATTTGAATATAATTAGAAGATCAGATGAAGCATTATTCTAAAGTGATACTGGAAGAAACTAGAGATTTGTGATCTCTTTATTTGTCATGTCTTCTGACATGCTAACATGCAGTGGATCATGCAGAAAGGATCTGGCCATCACAAACTGACTTTAAACACATTTTATTTCAGAATAACTAGTAAATTAAGGGTTCTTGTCTGGTTTTTGCTTCTATTCAGTAGTTCACCAGTAGAATTGCATAGACAATTTTATCACATAGCTGACTGGTGACTCAGAACAGTGCTTTACATATGAACTAACACTCCCTCCAGACATCCTTCTGAGTGTCATCCTGTTGAAAAAGGGTGGGATTTTAATCAAATTTCGTATTTCATAAGCTCCATAACACAGATTGCTTAGTGTATGCTGCAATAGCTGTATTAGCAAAGAGTAATTTTACAGGCTAAGATGTGCAATTACAGTTGTATTTTACAGCTGACCTTAACTGTTCTTTAAAATCGCTGTTATCAAAAAGAACTGATTATGTTCCATTTCTAATGGCTCCTTGTTCTTCCCAATGACTTCTGAAATCATGATGGGCTCCTGAACAAGCAATTTGCAATCTTGAATCAGGTGCTGTGATCATTGGAGGTTTCATGTCTCCTTCAATTCTACCAAAGTCAATGGCCCCAGAGATTCAGTGAGATGGATTTGTGCTGCTGAGTCTTGATCATGATGCATAAGATGGCTAATGCAAATGAAGTCACTATGTCTGTACCAGTTTCATCTGGAGGATTGCAGTCCTCCTCCCTTGTGTATTGCTGACACGGCAAAATGAACTATACAGGATTTAGCCTGACCTTGAGGGAGTCCCAGGGCTAAGCAACCTAATTAGGCTTTTGTACTATCATTATGATTTGGGTCTGTAACCCAGTTACTGCTGTGGTGTGCAATACAATCTGAAGTCAAGAAAGTACCTTTCACCTTTCACTACAGTTTCACCAGGCCCCGATTTTGGATTCTCCCTCCTCCCTGCCTGATCCTTGTTTTTCTTGAGAAAAGAAAAGGTGTCTCACGAAACACCATGTTTAGCTCAGGCCTGTTGTATTTCCTGTTTCAAAAGGGATTTACTATGTGCCCCTTCCTGAGGTGTCCTAGTGACCCATGGCAGAGGTGGCATCTCAACCCCAGTCTGGACCTGGAAATATTTCATAGCCCATAGCATATATCGTAGCAAACTGAGGAAGGAACTAGCTAAATCCCTGTGAAAAATATGGTGATATAAAGCTTATGTCTGTCAGCTAATTACCATGAAAGCTTGACAAATAATTATGATCCCTTTCAGTGTTTCTTGAGGTGGTGTTTAACTTTTTTCTACTCTTGCATGTCAGTTTTAATTAATTCTAGTATACAGAAATGAGTTAAATAATACCATATAATTTGGTATATACTATATCGTTAAATACAATTATGTAATCCTGTATATACCATGCTATGACAGGACAAGGGGAAATGGCTTCAAGCTAACAAAAATTAGATTTAGATTAGATTTTAGGAAGAAATTCTTCCCTGTGAGGGTGTTGAGGCGCTGGCACAGCGTGCCCAGAGAAGCTGTGGCTGCTCCATCCGTGGCAGTGTTCAAGGTCAGGTTGGACACAGGGGCTTGGAGCACCCTGCTCTAGTGGAAGGTGTCCCTGCCCATGGCAGGGGGTTGGAACTGAATGAGCTTTAAGGTCCCTTTCAACCCAAACCATTCTGGGACTCTATGAAATAAATATCTTAATGTGAAAAAGAAAAAGAAATAAAAAAAAATCTGTCTTACCTATATTTGCTGACCTCAAGAGTAGGTGATTTCATTTGGCTTCCATTTAGCACATCTGGTAGCCCACTAGGTGGGAAAGGAGTAACAGTGTCCTGTGAGTGAGTAGACAAGGGTGAAGTCAATTAGGAGCCTGAAGGATTTCTTCCTCTAGTTTTTGACAGAAGTTCTATTAATGGTAGTACAATATAGACAGCTACTACAAAGACAAAGAGGGAGAAAGGATTCCTTGCCAGTACTGAAGGATGCCCTTTAATAACACCACGAAATGAAGCACAAAGGCCATTTTAGTAGCTCACTTTACTTAGATGAAAATAATTTGAGAAAAATTCTTCTGAAATGCCAGCCATGAGATAAATCTAATGTATGGATTAAAAATATGTATGAAATTCAGAACTTTAATTTACTATTAATTAACTTCCAAACACAGCTAAGTAGATTTAATTGGCACTGTGGCTGAAAGTGTACTTGCTAATGAACAGAACAATCATGATCAGAGGCAGCATATACAGTTTCTCAAATATTCCATTATAGATCCACAAAAGTGTGATGGGGGATGACCATGCATCTGATTTCCAGTTTATTCTCTCTGTTCATAGAAGAATATCATTTAGTTATTTAAAACATAAATACTGAAAGTAGTTTGCTCCCGAAGGAAGAAAGTTTATAAGATGAAATAATTTATCACAACTTGTGATACTTGTGCTACTCACTTCAGAATATTGCAGTATTTGTCTCTTTTTGTAGAAGGTTAAAGGTTGTTTTAGTTTAAAATATTTGTTTGTTCTGTCTCATGGCAGCCAGTTCATGTTTTATATGCTTGTGGAATATCACCAAGTCACTGCACAGCCGGTGGTAAGGCTGTATGGAGGTAGAAACAGCTGTTAGAAAACAGTAGCTTTAGCATTAAAAGCCCCAGTTAGATGTGTGGTACCAAACTCTACCCTGTAGTTTGATGTTCAGCTATGGCAGCTGCTCTGCAGGGTCTGAGGCAGTTCTTTGGGGCTTCTCTCAGTCAAATGTTCTCTGCAGTTTGGAGTGATCAGTGTGAAACCAAAGAGACTCTTTTTGGCAGACTTCTGCTTGTTGTGTGGCTTTTCCTGGTTTTAGGGCAGGCAGGACACTAGCTGTGGCATTTCCAGAATCTTAACAGATGGAAAGGAGAATGTTCTTTTCATCCTTGGCCACCTTCCATCCTACTCAGTACAGCAGAGCAGGTCTGTGGAGTACTAGATCTGTAAGATGCAGCATTTTAGACAACTACTGTCACTTTTCTATCTAGAGGTAGCAGCTACTGGAGAAATTTTGGGGCTCTTTTACTGCTGTTGTTTAGAGGAAGGAGAAATACTTCCAGTTTGGTCTTCCACTCCCAGTGCTATGCAAATGAAGTTAATGGAATGGCTGTTGATGTAGTGTGAGGAAAGATCCACTGCCTGAGAGTAGTACATACTGATTTTTTCACCTGAAGTTCTCAGAGGTAAGGAAAAGCCCCCCAGCATCTTTGGCTACCATTAAATTCAGACTATATTTTGAGGAGAGATCAAAGAGACAGAAATTATGGAAGGCTGAATAGTGATGCTAGGGGGAAAGCAGCTGAGTAGAGCTGCCTGAGACCTCTGTAATATTCATAAGTGCACCTCCACTTGAAAAATTACAAATGGCTTTTGTGGCATCTGGATTTAGAATAAATGTTCTCTTAGCCTTTTGTATTCATGCCTGTCGTGGTTTAAGACCAGCTGGTAATGCAGAACCATACAGCTGTCCTCTCACTCCCTCCCCTTCCTCCCCCCAGCTCTTGGAGGGATGGGGAGGAGAATCGAAAGAATGTAACTCCCATGGGTTGAGATAAGAACAGTCCGGTAACTAAGGTTGTTCAGATAGGCTGGCATTTATTGCCAAGACATTACTATTTCAAGTCTTTCCCTTCCTATTTGCCTTTCCATCATCTCTGCCTAGAATGTCTCTGTCCCTTTCCTCTCCCTCTCAAGCTGAGATGCTTCTTGTATTGCATGTTTTTCAAAGTCTTTCTACAGATAAATTAACCACATGAGGGAACTTTGCAGCAATCTTTCCTGTTGCTACTCTGTAGAAGTTAATAGGAATGTACAAAGGGGAAAACCATCTCTAAATGTTAGATCCATTAACTTACAGACCTTTAAAAAGGTTGGGTGGCAAGTGAATCTTGGTATGCCTAGTAATTTTTAGTCATTGAAAACAAAACATTTAAGTGAAAAACTTAACGAAATACTAAGGGTGCATGTATAAGGTACGTCTCCTGTTCCACTGAAAGTACTGGAAAACCCCTGGTTTCAGTTAGCTTGTGAAAGAGGTTTATATACGTACCTTATTGAAACAGCCTGACTCTTCCTGTAGTCTATTATTTTGCACTCTGCAGAGGTATGTAGAGTGTACAGGTTTCACCGCAACTCCTGCTGAAGGTCAACTTATGTCCTGAACCACAGATGTTGTAGTGTTACTCTCAGTGGAGCAACCCCAGAGAGTTTTTTTCCTCATATGTAAAGTTTCAAGCTCCTTTGAAAAATCATTTGAGCATTTTGGTTTTTTTGCCCCCCACTAATCCTACTGTAAGGCTGTTTGAAGACCTCACATTCCTAGTGGGTTTCATTTCTAGGTTACATTTATTCATAGTTTGTCAGTTCCTACTGAATTATCTTCCTCTGCTTTCCTTTCACTTAAAAGATGCTTACTCTTTCAGCTTACGTTACCCCATCAGACTTGTCCTCATTCAAACCCCATTTCTTAATGGCTACAATACGTCTTTTAGGCTCTTCATTTCCTTGATCTTCTCCTTGGGCTTGCCAGTGGTTCCACTGTAGCTGTTAAAACTACGGTTTGCACAGTATTCCAGATGAAGCTGATGAGGAGCTTTGAAAAGGCATTAATGCTCCTTCCCTTGTGTTGTAATGTGCCTATTTATCCTGTGATCAACTGCCCATTGCTTTGTCTTTCCCTGAAATATGTTTGCTTCTATTTTTACTTTTTCAAAGTGAGAGTGACCACATCTCAGTGTGTCTTTTAAGACTATGAAATGCCAACATGTATACATATTTCATACTGGAACTCCTGTGCCATGGAGCCTGCAGCCTGGTTTGCTGCTGTGAATGTTGCTGTGTGAGTTACTGAGTTGTCTGCAGTGGCTCCTAAATATTTTCTTTAAAGATTGCAACTCATTAGGACTCGTTTCTGTGTGTGTTAGGATCTTGATTGGAATAAATATGCAGCAAATCTTTGTGTTGAAAGCCATCGAGGCATCTTAGTGTTTAAACCCAAGCAGAACATGTTGGTTTTTAAATTATTTTGGTTTCATGAGAAAGATGATTCCACTTTGATATGTTGTGGCAATCTCTCCTTCACACACATCTGTAATCTGCATCTGTAATCTAACCAGTAATCAATATTGGAATGACAACTACTCAATACTATGAAGCTGCAGATAGTAGGGACTATCTCTACCAGGCATCTTGATATGTTTCTATCAGCTTATAAGAAATACTGGGTGGGATATTGTTACTTCAAGAGTAGACTCATTGATTTAAGAGGGCTTTTTGTAAAGGGAGACTGTTAATTCAATATGAGTAATGTAGCTAGAATCTGGCCTTATGAATTCAACATATTCCTGTTGATTAGTTGTAACTCGAGTTGCTTTGAATCATAGAATCATAGAATAGTTATGGTTGGAAAGGACTTTATGATCATCTAGTTCCAACCCCCCTGCCATGGGCAGGGACATCTCACTCTAAACCATGCTACCCAAGGCTATGTCCAACCCGGCCTTGAACACCACCAGCGATGGAGCATTCACAGCTTCCCTGGGCAACACATTTCAATGCCTCACCACCCTCACAGTAAAGAATTTCTTCCTCATATCCAATCTAAACTTCCCCTGTTTAAGTTTGAACCCGTTACCCCTTGTCCTATCACCACAGTCCCTAATGAAGAGTCCCTCCCCAGCATCCCTATAGGCCCCCTTCAGACACTGGAAGGCTGCTATGAGGTCTCCACGCAGCCTTCTCTTCTCCAGGCTCAACAGCCCCAACTTTCTCATCCTATCTTCATAAGGGAGGTGCTCCAGTCCCCTGATCAAACTCGTGGCCCTCCTCTGGACTTGTTCCAAACCTTACATGTCTTTTTATGCTGAGTACATCAGAGGTGCACACAATACTCCAAGTGAGGTCTCACAAGAGCAGAGTAGAGGGGCAGGATCACCTCCCTCAACCTGCTGGTCACACTCCTTTTGATGCAGCCCAGGATATGGTTGGCTTTCTGGGCTGCAAGCGCACACTGCAGCCGGCTCATGTTCATTTTCTCGTCGACTAACATCCCCAAGTCCTTCTCTGCAGGGCTACTCTGAATCTCTTCCCTGCCCAACCTGTAGCTGTGCCTGGGATTGAATCTTAAAGTTGCATCATTTCAGACCCAGTCTATGTAATCTGATTCCCAATTTTCACAGCCCCTGTTTCTGTTCGGATTTGATTTTGAATCAGAATTTTCTTATTCTTGCTCTATATTATGTGCTCATTTGAATGATATGAAAAGCCTTCTCTAGTCTATATCCTGGGTGAAGTAGCAATTCTTCGGTCTTTCCAGAGACAGATAAAAAGCCTGTGCAGTTTACCCAGATTCGGAATGTCAGTGCAGATTTGTACAGACCTAGCTGATGAATAGATATTTCTGAGTTGTGTTGTTGTGGTTTAAGCCCAGCCGGTAACTCAGAACTACGCAGCCACTCTCTCACTCCCCCTCTTCTCCCTCCCCCCGCTCCCAGAGGGATGGGGAGGAGAATGGAAAGAATGTAACTCCCAGGCGCTGAGATAAGGACAGTCCAGTAACTAAGGTATAACACAAACCACTGCTGCTATCACCAATGATAATAAGAATTAGGGAAATAACTAAGGAAAAGAATACAACCGCTCACCACCCGCTGACTGATACCCAGCCTGATCCTAGCAGTGATCTGGGCCTTCTGGCTAACTGCCCCCAGTTTATGTAGTGGACATGTTGTGCTGTGGTATGGAATACCTCTTTGGTCAGTTTGGGTCAGGTGTCCTGTCTCTGCTTCCTCCCAGCTTCCCCTCTTCCCTGGTAGAGCATGAGACTCAGAAAGTCCTTGGTCAGAGTAAACATTACTGAGCAGCAACTAAAACCATCGGTGTTATCAGTGCTGTTCCCAGGCTGAAAGTCAAAGCCACAGCACTGCACCAGCTACTAAGAAGGAGAAAAATGACTGCTATTGCTGAACCCAGGACACTGCCTTAATCACCATTCCATAATTATCCTAAAGGAAAATTGTGGAGACCTGAAATTAGTGTAGAATATGCATTAAATTTAAGATGCATTGCACATAAACCAACCTGATATCAGCATAAGCTTCACGGGATATGAGAAATACAGAAGTAACTGCATAGCACATTAAATCTGGACATTGCTAATTGCAATAACTTCTTTGGGTTCATGTATCCTTTATCATCTTTTGTTAGGAAATGGAAAATTTTAAAACAACAGGAAATTACATAGCATAGCTACTTGAAAAGTAATGTAAAAAGAGCAAAATTCTGTATCTCATTTTGGGTACCTTTTCTAGATCTACTGTGATATTGATGTGCCAATGCAGGGCTTGATATAGTAATTCTTCATAGCATAGGAATTTTTTTAACATTTTCTACAAAACACAATGTTGAATGTGCACATTTGAAGTACTTGGATTACTATATCTTTATATGCGAGTGGGTGAAAACCTGTGGTTTGAATAAGTGGGAACACTAAGGGAGGATTCCCAGACCTGTGAAATTGTCAGTGTGGATTGCCTACAATTTTGGCACACTGCAATTTTGAAAGATTTGGTGTAGCTTGAAAGGCAATAAAATGAAATATGTACAAGAAAATATGAATTAGGAAATGAAAATTGGGTCAGTGGCATTTGCAGTGACTCTCAAAGCATAGGGAATTGCTGCAAATGCTACAGGTAGGTTAAAGAATGTGATGTGGGAAACATCAACCTTTTAACTGTTTGTGCCCCGTGTACCTGTCCCTGTTTTAATTTTGTGGCTTTAGCACTTGTACATAAGTGGTGTCCATGTGGAGCTACTTCACTTGTGCAGGGAAAAAGAGTATGGAGGCAGTGGTTCAAGTAGAAGTAAGTAAATGCCCTGTGCCTTTCAGCTGATTTTCTATATAAATGAATGAATTGGTAGAATACATCTTCATCTATGGATGTGTGTAAGCATGGTAAAGGATAACTTATGTTAATCACAGTGGCTGTATTTTCAAGCTGTCCTTGCTTTAAATTCCTGTGAAGCTTTGTTGTGCTGGTTAATCAGATTGTACTGCCTCAAAGAAACAATAGCTTAGGTTTAAACATTCCCATTTCAGCAAAACATGTTACTATCAGCTTTTTACTTTAAGTGGTTACCTATGGGCAAATGCTTCTTTTCTGACTTTTCAGCTATTGCATCCTAAAATGGCACTGTCAGCTGTAGTGAAATTCCATTTCACTAATCGGAAATCAGATGTGAGCCAGGGACCGGGGAAGTGGGGCAGTGGAGTGCTGAGCTAAGATTCATAGGCCAAGCTGAGGAGCAGGACTCTGCTCTGGCTCACCATCAGCCTGGCGTGGTTTCCAGGCTTGGGAATTGGCACTAGTTCATGTATGTGTAGAGCAGGTCTCTGACTGTTGCACATGGCATATGTGTGCTTTGAATTCCTCTGTGAATCCGGACCACAAGGATGATAAGGGGGCTGAAGCACCTCCCATGCGAAGACAGGCTGAGAAAGTTGGGGCTGTTCAGCCCAGAGAAGGGAAGCCGCATGGAGACCTCAGAGCAGCTTCCAGTATCAGAAGGGGGCCTGCAGGGATGCCGGAGAGGTAGTCTTCATCAAGGACTGCAGTGATAGGACAAGGGGTAATGGGTTCAAACTGAAACAGGGGAGATTTAGGTTAGATATAAGGAAGAACTTCTTTACGGTGAGGGTGGTGAGACACTGGCACAGGCTGCCCAGAAAAGCTACAGCTGCCCCATCCCTGGCAGTGTTCAAAGCCAGGTTGAATGGGGCTTGGAGCAAGCTGCTCTAGTGGAAAGTGTCTCTGACTGTGATATGGGAGCAGAACCAGATGGTCTTAAAGTCCTTCCAACCCAAATCATTTTGTAATTTCTATGGCTAATACCTTTTCCTTCTTTCAAAGGATATGACAATACATACTAAATTCAAGGTACTCTTTGCTGGTGGTTGTATGAAGTTGTATGAACCTATGTCACTAATTCTTGGGAGTAACTGCCTCAGTATCTATCCTGCTATTTTCAGTGGACCTACCCTTGAGTTAAAGGACTTGTGAAGCAGGGCATCAGGATTTGCCTTCAGATAAACAGAAAACATTTCCTAATGCAGGTATCTAGGGCATTTTTTTTTTATTTAGCTTTTAAGTATTTATTTTTAGATGTCATGGCTCCACTTGGTAGCAGAGTGTGAATTCAAGTGTTGTAAAGTAATATAAATGGCCATTAAGTTAGGAAGCACAGCATGACCTTTATGAAATATTATGCCAAACATTGTGTTTGCTTTGTGAGCTAAGTGGAACTTCTGGAAGACTGGTGCTGATGAAAGGCACCAGCTCAGTCTCTGGGGAGAGAGCACATTATTACAAGATGAATCTGGGGATTTGGCAAAAACTAACAAAACAAAGCTGTAAAACAGGGTTAGACTTGAACAGGAAGAAATTCAGATTGATTGCTGTGACTTTCATATGCCTTATTTTTCCAGAACACAACAAATGCTCTTTTTTTTCCCCCCCACTTAATTTTCCAGCTTTAAGGGTGTGCTACCAAGTCCTAAAAGATGCTACTGGGGAGGACTGCGGGAGAGCATTTGTGCAAACCTGCCAGGTATTTATACACCTTCATTAGTAGAATTCTGAGATTATTAAAAATTAGAGCAGCAATTAAGAACTCAACCAATGCAGATGTCTCAGTGTGTTGTGCGGTGCATAAAACAGCTAATGAGGAGCAGTGGAGGCAGGTGAGAAGGTACAATGTAAGTAGAGATGAGGCAGTTGAAGAGGTGCATAGAGCAACAGCAGAGCCCAGCCAGCATTAAGACCAGGGCAGAGGTTCATTGTGACTCTTGTGGCCTGGGCTGAGGCAAAAAGAGCTATTCTGAATTGTTGAATATTGACATATTTTATCTTAAACACACCCTGAAAACAGTAGGAAGTATTCCTTTTGTTTCTTCAAGCTGAGACTCAAGACTTTTCTCTGCACAAGCAAATAGGGGGTTTGGATTCTTTCTGTTGGTACATAAGTGGTTGATCTTCATTGCAACTTTGTAAGGCACATCACTGCCAAAAAACATGCAGTGATGAGGAATAGTTTTATATAAGACAGAAAGCATTCCAAAGTAAAACAGTGTTCTAATTCCAATTGCTTTGTTGACAGTCCCTTTTGTATCTCCTCTTCAGTTTCACCTTAGTCGATAGGTTTGTTCTTGAAGGGGATTAGAGCATTCCAACACTAGCAGTGAGCCCCAGTATAGTGTCCCATCTTTATATACACCACAGAGAAATAAGTAGTTTGCAAATCAGCACAAAACTGGCTTTGTGTTTGATGCATCACAGTTAAATGAAGCAGTATATGTACTTCCATTGTGGCCATCTGGAGTAACTTGAGATAAGATTCATGAACACAGGGCAAGTATTTGTCATTTGCTCCAAAAAGCTGTGTAAGGTGCTGTCCTGGAGGAGGTAAATCAAGGATATAACCATTTTCTGTCATCAGGAATATGTGGTTTAAGCCATTGGTTCTCAGCTGGAGAGATGCATCTCCCTCGGGAGGCATCCCAGCTATAAAAGTTAGCCACATACTGTATTGCAGAAAAAGTGCTGTATGAACAATTTCAACATTCAATTTGAAGAATGTTCGTAACAGCTTCTTTCTCACCCTTTCATAGGAGGTGTCAAAACTTCTATTTTTCAAGTATGTCTAGCTTCAAAATTAGCTTTGACCCTTCAATTGGTCAATTCAAAGCACTGTGATGTTTTAGTAAGCTTTTCAGTTCAAGCATACATAATCTGTGCACTACGTATATAACAAAATCTTACTTGCATCTGTTCTTGTTTCATGAAACTCGCAGACCAGAGGTAGGATTTTAAGTCTTCTTTTTTGTTATTATTTTCAAAAAATACACTTTTTACCCTATCTGGGTAAAAGAGAAGTTGAAATTTAAAGGAAGTTTAAAAAACATTGAAATGAGTTTGGAGGCTTACCTTTGTATAACATACCTTGGATGCTTCAAAATACTGTTCTTCTGAATGAAACTTTGGTAGAGGATAATGATGTATCTATTGCAGAAGGTGCTGCCTCTTCTTCTGAAATAGTGTTTAGAAAACTGGTTATTTTTCCATCTGAATTTGTAGGCAAAGCTGGCTAAGCACTGCTAGACAAGGAGACAGCTAACCTAACAAGCTTTTCACATTAGCAGGCAGTCATAGCATCATGTAACCTTGTTGTATTACACAATCAGTCATCTCAGTGTTTACATAAAAACAATGCCAGGTGATGTGAACATTTGTCTTGCATATTACAGAGAAATAACAACTTACACAGGCTACTTCCAAATCACAAGCAGCTTTCCTAAAATTTCAGAGTATTGAACAGTTTACATGGAAAAGAGTGTATTCTCTAAGAAAATGGTTAACACCTTTTCTGATGGCATTAGCTTAATAACTTTCTGTGGGAAGGGAGACAGAGACAGGCCTCCTTTTCACATAATTAATGCTTCTTTTATAGCTTACATACACTCCTCATTGCTCCTAAATAAAGCTCCCTCCCTATATTGTATTCAATCAGTTAGGCTGCTTTCTAAAATGTGTCTTGAAATACGATTTTTCAATATGAAGCCAGTGGCAGCACCAAACTAACATCTGTGCAAACAAAGGTGTCCTAGAATCCTAACCAAACGCAAATTCGTTTTCTAAAAACACCACCAAGGAACAGCATAACTCTGACTATCAGTCAGACCTAGAACAGGAATCAAGCCTGTGACACCCCACTATGTCCATACTCCCCCTCTTGCTAAGCTCAGCAATTACTTGTGTTTGATAGGCTACCCCTATGCTGCAGTAGAGATTGCAGCATCTGCCAGCAGAAATAATCTTCAGATATTTAATATTTAGCTGAGGTACTGCTGGTTGCATGTCTTCAGATGAAAAGGGGCTGTGCATGTGGGTCTGCAGTGAGCTTTGCACTGCTGCAGGTTAACTGGTAGTAGCAGCTGAGCATTACAGTGCGCAGTGATTCTGGGTGCACGTATCCCTTGCAGTACAGGCACAGCTCTTGCCTGTGTGTCGATGGAAGCTTTGTGATTTGCAAGCTAATAATGTTTTTGGCGCAGTTTTAGCTATAGAACAAATCCTTGTTAGTGATGATTTCTGAAGCACAATTTTAATAATGACATTCTTCACTTACATGATGTAGCACTTTTCAAAGCACTTAGGAATTATTACTGAAGTCTCAAAATACATCCTTAGGGTAAGTTTAGTTCCAGCAGTTATTCAGGTTGAGAAACAGAAGCATAGGGATTTAAATAACTTGCCAAAGTTGGAGGAGAACTTTGTAGTAATGCTGAACTGGATTCTTGGATCCCTGCTGTCTACGCAGGGTAACACAGGACAGTTGAAGGACTACCCATTATTACTGACCTTCCTTTACTTTTAAAATAAACCCAATCTTTTAAAGACTGATCTTTGCTTCTTTTCTTATTTTTTTTTACATATCTGCTAAGCAAACCACATTTCTTCAAATGCCATTTAAGTTGTAAAAGGCATTTGTTTCATAACATATTTCTTAATTGCACCCTTCCAGTTAAAACTGCTACTGGCTTTAATAATGAAAGTACATCAGTCAGCTGTCAAACCGCAGCAGAATTCTGAATTAGGAAACACATTATATATAAGCAAGAGTCTACAAGTAGTTATTTGGAAAATAAAAAGCATAATTACCTGCATTGCCTTAAACAGTTGAACCTGGGTCCTCAGGTGGTGTAAATCGCCATAGCAACATTGAGTTTGGTGAATCTCACTTTGCACAAATAAGAGATCTTTTCTATTCTTAACTTTTTTCTTCATCCCTTGAAGACTTCAATAGTTATTCACAGTTTTTCTGTCCTTAACCTTATCCTCTAAATTCTTGTGCTCTCTTTATTACTTCCTGGAGAACATTCCCAGCAAACTCTTTCTCCAAGGGCACTCCTGTCATTGCAGAGCATCTTTACAGCTCCAGGTAACACACTCTTCTTTCAAAACCAGCTGCCTTTTCTGACACGTCATTCCAGATCTCTTCCAGTAACATCACCACCTACTGTTGGCTATTCCCTTACCCTTCAACTCCATCACAGCAATCTCTTTTGTCTTGTACTCCTTTGCTCCCTGACTCCTTCAGCCACTTTCCCTGTACTCCCAGCGTGATTCGTGTTCCTCATGGTTTATTCCTCTTTTCAGCTTGGATGCTTAAGGAATGAAGGTTTATATAATTGGTCTATCTGTCAGGCCTTCCATGAGTTTGTCAGTCCTCCTTTAATAACTTGGAACCTGTTTGCTAATTGCAGCTAAACAAGAAGGAGGGGCAGCATGATGAGATGGCAAACTCCCTAAGGTTTCATGACGAAGACTGAATGGGGAAAGGACAGAGTAGATAATGGAGGAATATGTAGTAGAGTTCAGCCCTTATACACTGTACCTGACAGAAAATGACCAGTAATAGCTGTTCTGTAGCTTGGTGCTGTTTCTTGTCTGTGCTGACCAAATGTAATAGGTGGAGTGAACTGAGCAGTTATGACAAAGAGAGCAGAGCAAGGAACAGAAGATACAAATCTACCCCAAATCAGACAACATTAATACCATGGATAGCAGAATAATGTTCGTTCTTCTTCAGACTCCTTGTTCTGTTTGATTTTCATCGAGATTTTCTCTCCTTCCTTTTCTCTTCTCCAGCTGTTCTTGTCTCTGATGTTTCCCCCATTCTTTCTTTTTCCATCTTTTACCTCTGTGTCCTTATCCTCTCTTCATAAGTTCATTTTCTCCTAAGGAATGCCTCAATAGTCATTTCAGTCCTGCCTTTCATCCTGCACTCCCCCACATACTCTCTTGTTACTGCTAATTGTGCTCCCTTCCTGGACTGACACTGCTTCCCGAGAGGAAGGAGAACTGCCGTAATGATTGGTGGCAGCAATGTCTTAACCATCTTCTTAGCACACAAACACTGTCACAGTGTTTGAAAAGCTACATTAATTGAACATAGATTTGTTCAAGCTGCTCATTGAATGGATTTCCCTTGTGCCTGGCTTGTGTTACAGCTTATTTTAGCTATAGACTGAATCAGAACAATAGTTATTACTCCTGCCAACAGCTGCCTCCACTGGATGCCATACCCACTTGATCTGAGGGCAAAGGACCTTGCATGTACCAGTGCAGAGACTCAAGCAATCATGAATACCAACAACTGGATGCGAAGTGCAATCCTAAGTTATTGCACCATGTACTTGGAACAGAAGGAGAGGGACTTTTCATGGCAGATTTTACTTAAGATCAACTTCTGCAAGGAAGTTCATCTGCCACTTGTGTAGCAGACTGGGGATTTGCGTTATGTCTGTCCTGCACCAGGGCTGCGGAAGGGATGGCAGGGAAAGGGGTGAGCATTCCTGCCCACCAAGGCTCTGTGACAGCTACAATAGTCTGTTTCATTTGTGTGTGTGTTTTGCTGAGTCTGTGTGTGATTCCTGTGTGTTTTGCACTACAGCCATTTAAGTATGCTCCTTCCCACCTGTATTTCTTTTGGCTCATAAGTCATCAACCTTCTGTTTCAGTCTGCTGCCAGAGCCCCTATAGAAGTGGCATTGCCATTGTGAGTGTTCCTGGTAGAAATATTCCAAACAACCCTTTTTCCTCAGCTTGGAGTACTCCACAACGATGCATTGAAAGCTGAATACATCAGTAGAGCAGTAGCTCTGTAAACGGAAGTTTGCTAACCCACAGGCAGCAGGGACATTGTGATCCATGCCATGCATGAATGGTCTCACTCAGCCATGTAGTCTCCAGGGGCTGAAACAGTGCCTCTGCTTATGATCATTCGTCTATAGCCAGTCACTTTGTACAGTGCTAGTGAGTTCTTAGGGTAACAACCGTCACCTTTCAGTGCAACACGAAAGAAGGACACATGGAAGCGGTGAAATATTCTCTGAGAGAGGGACTTCCAGCATCTTGCTACCATTACCAGTTTCACGATGCCTCAGGTCTGTACTTAGAAGTGTTGGTGGCAATCAGTGCTTGTTTGCATGTTTTTGGTTTATAAATACAGCGTTGGTGTGGCCTTAAGAGATGCCAAATGAACACAGGCCCAGTTAACATCAGTGGAAACAGCATATCTCTAAGATTTCATTGCTACATTGTGATGTGCATCCTCGGGGTCCTTGGGTTGGGTTGCGCTTGCTGGTTTAGTGCTTTAGCTAGGGCACAGGTGCAGCGGCCGTGTATACGTAAGCACAATGTATTTGCATTTCATCTGTCTGAATCAGCGCAATTCCCCTAACTACCCTCTTCAGTAAATTCCTAATTGCCAGCAATTTATGTCCTTACCTATTTATTGCAGCTTGCAAAGTTTGCAGTAAATTTGGCTTGTGATTTTGTGTTTGTGCGTGTGTCTAGCAGTTAAATCATTTATGTTTGGAGAAAAGAAACATATGCCTTAAAATCAGCAAAGCATTTACTACTCTTGCATACATGGTGAAGCCTATTTTGGTTTATTGCGTTACATTACTAAATAACCTTGGTTGTTATTCTTCAAGGTCTCTGTGTTGAGCCATTAACAACTTTGGAATGTATCTAAACTGCATTATAGCTGCATAACTACAAGCTGAGGGGTAATCAAAGATCTGTCAGGCTTAACATAAGCATATGGACAGCTCTCCAGTACTAATATAGGAAAAAAAACCCACTTACTTTGGAGTTTTTAGGCAGAAGTCCCTAAGGATGCTTTTACCTAGGTGATCTTCAGCTTATACAATGCAACTGGAAACACCAATGTGGAAGAAAAAGGAACTAGGACATAGGATGCTCTGAAAAGGAGAAGGAACACATGAATATTTAATCTGTATATATATATAAAATTAGTACAGTGATAAACAATTTGATGAGTAATAATGCATATATTTAATTCATAGTTTTATGCATTTTTAAAGAAAATGTAAGTAGGTAGAAGGTTGAGCTTAATTAAAATAGCAAAAGAAATATTCAGGCTGGTTTATTCCCCTCACTGTTCCTCGCCCAACTGGAGAAGCAGCAAACTCCAGGGTAGTGGGAGATCTCATTGGCAGCCCAAACCGAGACACGTATCACCATCCCTGGAGGTGTTCACAAACTGCACACGAAGCCTTTAGTGCCATGGGTTAGTGGTGGCCTTGGCAGTGCTGAGGATTGGTTGGACTTAATGATCTTGAAGGTCTTTTCCAACCTGGTTGATTCTATGATTCTTTGATTCTCTACAAAACATTGAGACACAATGTGACAACTTCTGAAAATCACAGTTCCTGGAAGGGAGAAAGCAGAAGAATCTTAAATTTAACAGGAGTTCTCATTACACTGTGGACAGGGTCTTTTCACAGTCTGCAGAATTTGTGGAAATGCAATGTGTTGAACCTTTCAGGCATTGCCACTGGACCAGCCTTTCATGTCTCAGTAGCATTGGTGCCAAAGTTGTGGAAGTTGTCAGGCATTTTGACATTACAGTACTCTTCTTTATGGGTTTGAATGGATGTGCTAACTTTTGTATTATTAAAGAGTGAAGAAGTGTTTAATCTAAAGAGAAAAGTGGCACTGCATGATGGAAAATACATTTTTCTTCTTAGAGTCACTGTCAAGCAGTTTTTTTAGAAAGAATGACAGTTTAGGAAATCCAAATCTTGAATTCGCATTCATAGAATCATCATAGAATGGTTTGAGTTAGAAAGGACCTTTAGATCATCTAGTTCCAACCCCCTGCCATGGGCAGGGACACCTTCCACTAGACCAGGTTACTCCAAGCCCCATCCAACCTGGCCTTGAACACTATCAGGGATGGGGCAGCCACAGCTTCTCTGGGCACCCTGTGTCAGCGCCTCAGGACCCTCACAGGGAAGAACTTCTGCCTAAGATCTAACCTGAATCTCCCCTGTTTAAGTTTAAACCTGTTCCACCTTGTCCTTATCAATACAGTCCCTGATGAAGAGTCCTTCTCCAGCATCCTTGTATATTGACTCAGAGGGGATCTGACAAGAGGCCTAAAGTTTTCATTTCTAGCCTGATTCAGATCCAGCAGAAGTTAGAGCAGAACAGTGGCCGGACCTGTGGTATAAGAGCTGGAAACATCCCCTTAAGAGCAGTGAAACAGCTGTGAATTGCTGCATTCCTCCTCCAGGTACACCCACACAGTTGGTCTATTGGTGTCTGTATTGTACAGTAACTCCTCCAGGCTGTAACTGGAATTCACATGGCATTGTCCTGGTGTTATCTTTATCCATATAGGTGTGCTTTTTTTCTCCCAAGAACTTACATAAGCCCCAAGGTTTTATATGAGCATATACAAGTGACATATGAAGCATGGGAGTGGAAAAAGTGCAATCTAATATATACCACTGGGATGTAGTGTAGTAAGAGGTAATATATATACCTATAAGAGAGAAACTCAGTACAAGAATTATTAGAAGTTGTTATTTTGCTGGTATCAAGACAGATCTTTGCCGTAATGAGTTTACCAGCAACTTCTGTATTGTGATTTATTGAGAAGTTCTGTTATTGCTTTTAATTTCAAAAAGTCATCTACAACCAGTTCACAGGAATGAGACTCAAGAAAACCATATGTTCAGAATATTGTTGGTGGTGTGTTATGTTTTATGCTTCTTCAAGATGCCTTAAATGATTTCTCTGTTGTCGGGTCTTTATTTTGTGGGTATTGCAGGTAGCTCTAGACCCCAAGTAAATTAAATCCTGTTGTGTTGCTGCTACTTCTTCAGAAAAGCAGCTGTTTAATGCTTGTCTATATGGAAAAAAACATAATGCAAATATATCAGGGTTTTTTTCTTGATTTTGTAAATGTTGCTATTGTTTTCTTATAGTAATTTTGAAACAGGTCTAGAAATATGAAAAAGGCAATGTGATGGTTAACAAAGTCATTGAAGAAGTCTGTGCTGCATGTACAAGACTGCAGGGAAGCAGGAACAATGATGTTTGTGTGAGGAGGTGATAAGTTCCTGTGTTGCTACAGAGGACACATGCTAGACACAGGCTAGTCAAGCCAACCCCCTGTCCGCTCTGTCACAGCCAAATCATGGTGTAGTGCAAGCTGTCTGCAATATCCAAACCTCATTGTGTCACATTTTCTTCATTTCACTGATATGCACTGAACAAGCATGTCATGGTTTGCTTTTCGATGTTTAGTTGGGCAGTTGCCCCGTCACTGACACGGAGCAGAGAAGTTACTGGGTTTGGATTATACATAACTTTTTGGAGGAGAATTGTCGAGTCCCTCGTAGGTTCACCCTTGGCATTTATGAAGGGTGTGTCTGCAGAGTAAGTGAAAAACAAACTCTTTTTAAAGGTACTACTCTCAGGATTGTGGCTCTTACTGCTGTTCCCAAGTAGCAGTCTCGCAGGTATGTATGTGATGCACAATAAATGTGGAAATATGAGTATCTCGAGTAGTTGTGCAGTCACTGTACCAACACTAACTACCTGTGCTTTGAGCAAACCCTGTGCAAGCAAGCCTGGTGGTATGTGCAGCTTTGGAAGCTATTGGGAATTGATGCTGATATCGACCATTCACAGATAACTATGGCCGTAACTTCAGTTAGCTTAATAGCCTACAAGTATGTTCTTTCCTAGGGATGTCAAATCTATATTTATTGTTTGACTGTCAATCAGTTGCAGAACTGGGAAGTCCTTCCAGAATCAGATACGCAATAACTAGATTTACTTCAGGGAAAAAAAAAAAGAGTATGTTTGCTCAGGTGTACTTGTTGACTTGAGAGATATTTAAGTAGGTAGTTAAAGCTAGTAAAAGTGGGAGATGAATGTGAGTTATTTCAGATGGCTTCCTGCTATTCTTCAGGAAGATTCGCCTGACAATGGAGTTAAATCCTCTGTGGAAAGGGATAAAAGGTCTTTTCTATAGCTGCATGCTAGAATCAAGAAGCCACTCTCTTGTCAGAGCTGTGATTTGACCTCTGAAGTGCACCTCTGCTGCTGTGTGGAGAAATCTGATTTAGGAAAGGTGAGGTGTGCCTTAGAAGCAGATCTAAGTGAGTACGCTGCCTCTATCACTTCTGGTTGCGTGTATGCAAATGAAGGAGACAAACATCTTCTATGCCTGTGTATAAATGCACGTTTCAAAAGTTTTAATATCTTGGTGTCTCAGTTCCTCAGATTCAAACTTTAGAAGTCATTGTGTTCATGAGGTTTTTCTCTTTCCTGATTTGGCGTAACTCAGGTTGTTAGGGAAATGTATGCAGTACTTTGTCGACTGAAGCATTAATTGCCTTAGGCCTTCACGCTGTAGCAACCTGAATTATTCCTTCATATTCCCCTTCAGTTCCCTAATTCTGAGTGCCTTAGAAATTGTGGAAGATGTACAGGAAAGTAAGGAGAGTTCCTAAACTCCGGGTTTCAGTCCATGAATTAGCATGGCTACTGGATAAGGGGACTATATCTTTCTACTTCTCTGAAGTGCTTAGCTCACTATTTGTGTTCTGTAAAATAAGCGGCAATAACAATAATCCATGTCTGACCATTCAGAGGAGTGAATCCACTGTACCTTCAAGCAGTTCACAGTCAGTAAATGGGATCACATAGTGCATATCATGTGCATTTAGTGTGCCTGCTTGGTAGAGAGAATATTGATTATTTTTCCATACTACCATTCTGAGTTTATATCTTTTATTTTTTTCCTATCAGAGAAGCACTCTTTTAGCCCAATGTGTTTCTTGGTAAAGAGAAACCTATAAGGAGTGTGAGTTTGATCTGAGGATGACTGGTCACGGTGCTCAGGGCTCAGGGACACCCACTCTTGTCTATCTGATGGATCAACATGAACAGGTATTTCTGTCAGGAATATTCCTGAGCTTTTGGTTTCTGTGGACTTTGCTCTGCTTTTCACTTATGCCATAAGTAAGAACTCAAATAATGTGGCCATTGCTAGGTAACAAACAACTTTTTTGTTTTTCCCCACCAAAATGAATCCTGAAAAATTCCCACCAAAATGAATCCTGAAAAATCTTCAGGTTTTTATATTAAAACTCTCAGGCTATTTTCTCTACATCTGGATTATTGGGTATTGTTCATACTGCATAAGAATTTAAGAGTTTTCCCCTTGTTACTCTGGAGAAATTATTTAGCTATTTTAAGAACTTAAAATTTAGTTGCAGAGAAAGGTAGAGAGGGTATACCAACTTTTGAGAGAGAGATGAAGGGTCGAGGCTGGTTTCTGCCTTTTGTCTGTTTCATATATTGCCTAACACCAGTTGGACAGAGAAACACTCTTTGCAATGGAGGAAGCAAACTTTACTTCAGGCAGATGGGCTCACATTGTTTGCAGAATGGGTGAATATTCATAAAAGGGGATGAGGTGAGCCTTATCCTCATAAAAGGGGATGAGGTGGCAGTCTCAGGATGCTGGGGAAGGATACTGACAGTCAATGCCACTACATCTTCATAGATGCATATGGGAACTATCCTAGGCAGGATAATGCATTATCAGATAGGATTTGATGTTACGATCCAGGTACTACCTTGGAGTGTCCTTGAGTTTGGATTGTGATGTTTCTGTCTACCCTTTGCCTACTAAATGGCAGGATTTTTTTTTCCTGGCAAACACAGGTAAATTTGTTTTGTTGTTAATTATTCACACGCACTTGAGCTCAAAGGGGATAAAAAGCTTTATCCCAAGGCAACGATACATTAGAAGAAGGTTAGCAGCATTTTATATTGCTCTAACACTTTGTGTTTAACGGGCAAAATGCTTTAAGTGCATACATACCATTGTGGCACAGAGATGAAGATACTTGAGTAGACTTTGTTTACATTTGTGATCATTCCAATCCTGTCCTTTTTGTTTAAGTAGCAATTTATATAATATACAAATAAAAATGTGATATCTAGAGCTTTTAGTGAAGTAGTCACACATAAAGATTATCAGAGGCAAGAAAAGAGATTCAGTAAAATAAAATTAATATTAAGCTTAGCTGCAGTTTACTAAGATGCAGACTCATTAAGAGCAGTTGTTCATGTGAGCACTTCTCTTGATTTAGGAGCTCTGGAATTCACCAGTTAACCAGGGAGCTCATCTGACTTGCAGAAACAAGTGGTAAACATGCTGTCACCTCTGCTTTTCAGGAGTAAAGACATATAACCCAAGGGATGCTGTAGCTGATACTGAAGAAATCAGGTACATGAAAACTTGATCTTTCAAGGTGAAAAGGGTGTTTAAACCAATAAACCAGAACCTCAGCTGAGGTCACTTGACTTCGAGGTGTTAATTTTAATTTTCTCATGCCGAAAACTTGGGCCCTGTTTTCTCCATGCCATTTTCCTTGCTGGAGAATGACATTTGTGTAACTCTAAGGTGTGTCTGCTGTTGTATAATGGCTGAAAGGTCGGATCATAATTTTTTGAGCATACTGAGAAACAAACCTTTATTCAACATACAGGTACCCCTCTGTGCAGACACAGGACATGACCCGCAGCTACTGTGTCAAATTAATTCCTGTGCTGAGAAGGGAGCTATGTCCCAGATGCAGCTCTTTCATATGCTCTTGGCAAGCATTTTATATGTGGAAAGGTGGTGACTTTGCTACTGGGACATAATTTGTGGAAAAAGTAAAAGCCAAAGTCCAGTCATTACTTTGTGGATGATGAGAGGGGAACAGTGGGAAAGCCCTCAGTAGGGACAGGTACCCCTATTGCCATTCTCTTCTGCTACAAGTGTGTCCTCAGTAAGAAGACAAAGAATTCTTTCCAGTTTATACCAGCTGTGAATCTGACTTCCATTTGTTACTTTTATAGGATTTCTTTTTTTTTTTTTTTTTTAAATTAAAGATTTCTCTTTTCTTCTTTTAATTTCCAGGGAAAACACCTGCCCAAGAGCACAGTTTTAATGAATTCTCTGTAAATTCATACCAAAGCAATACTTTCAATGATAAGTACCAATTGACTAGTTTTCCTTTGTAAAAGCAATTCTGGTCTGATTCACTAACGTATTGGCTGAAAAAATATTTTGATGATGTGCCTCTTGATCATCCAGAGTTCTTTGCTGTGGAAAGAACAACCCCTTTTTCCAAGCAGCCCTCCACCAACAGATTTTGCCTTTGAAAATTTTCCCCTTCTTCTCTTGATCGTTATTCAGTGCAGTCTCACTTGCCTTTTCTCCCTTTCTCCTTGCACAAAGACAAATTCTGCCCAGAAATTCAGGAAAAGTTTACTTTATATTAAATTAATTTCATTTAATGCATCTTAAGGGGAAGCATTTAAACTGTGGCATTGATGAACTTTGCTTTTTTCAGTTTGTTAGAATGACATGTCATTTCTTTCTTTGGATGATTCAGTAAGTCATTTCCCTATGTATTTCTAACCCTTAGTGTTTGACTCCATTCAGTTTCTGTAGAAACTGTTTCCTTTTTGGTCCTCATTAATCCCTCTATTAGTATATGTTGCTTTAACTGAGAAGTATGTAACTCTAGAAGCATGCTTGTATGCATTTTTTTTCCCTGCATGTTTTTTCTCATCTTCTTCAACTTTTAACTTATACTACAGCTGGCTTTGCTCTCTCCAAGTCAAAAATACAGCTCTTTTACTCTTGGTAGTCCATTCAGAAAGAAATCACTGAATTTTCTTTCCTGAGTCAGGAAAAGTAATTTGGAATTGAAACTATAGGTGGGCAAAAGATGCAGCTGGCTATTGCAGCCTGTACATTCAGATACAAAGCATCTAAACTTTTTGGGGTGGAAATGTTCTTTTGCTGGAATCAGACTGAATGAACATTCAAATAAAAGAAAATAAAAGCTCAACCTTTTTATATAGGTCTTTGTGAAATAAGTGGTGATCATATCTGTACCTCTGGAAGGGAAATGAGTGTGATTAATGAAGCAAATCATACATTTTAATGTGTGTGATAAAGCAGCTATTCCAAAGAGAAAACAATGTCTTTAACAATTCAAGATATTGTTATTTGCGTCTTTTTTAAATCTGCTTTTTCTTTTCATTGCTTTCAAATTCAGATAGGCTGGCATTTATTGCCAAGACATTACTATTTCAAGTCTTTCCCTTCCTATTTGCCTTTCCATCATCTCTGCCTAGAATGTCTCTGTCCCTTTCCTCTCCCTCTCAAGCTGAGATGCTTCTTGTATTGCATGTTTTTCAAAGTCTTTCTACAGATAAATTAACCACATGAGGGAACTTTGCAGCAATCTTTCCTGTTGCTACTCTGTAGAAGTTAATAGGAATGTACAAAGGGGAAAACCATCTCTAAATGTTAGATCCATTAACTTACAGACCTTTAAAAAGGTTGGGTGGCAAGTGAATCTTGGTATGCCTAGTAATTTTTAGTCATTGAAAACAAAACATTTAAGTGAAAAACTTAACGAAATACTAAGGGTGCATGTATAAGGTACGTCTCCTGTTCCACTGAAAGTACTGGAAAACCCCTGGTTTCAGTTAGCTTGTAAAAGAGGTTTATATACGTACCTTATTGAAACAGCCTGACTCTTCCTGTAGTCTATTATTTTGCACTCTGCAGAGGTATGTAGAGTGTACAGGTTTCACCGCAACTCCTGCTGAAGGTCAACTTATGTCCTGAACCACAGATGTTGTAGTGTTACTCTCAGTGGAGCAACCCCAGAGAGTTTTTTTCCTCATATGTAAAGTTTCAAGCTCCTTTGAAAAATCATTTGAGCATTTTGGGTTTTTTGCCCCCCACTAATCCTACTGTAAGGCTGTTTGAAGACCTCACATTCCTAGTGGGTTTCATTTCTAGGTTACATTTATTCATAGTTTGTCAGTTCCTACTGAATTATCTTCCTCTGCTTTCCTTTCACTTAAAAGATGCTTACTCTTTCAGCTTACGTTACCCCATCAGACTTGTCCTCATTCAAACCCCATTTCTTAATGGCTACAATACGTCTTTTAGGCTCTTCATTTCCTTGATCTTCTCCTTGGGCTTGCCAGTGGTTCCACTGTAGCTGTTAAAACTACGGTTTGCACAGTATTCCAGATGAAGCTGATGAGGAGCTTTGAAAAGGCATTAATGCTCTTTCCCTTGTGTTGTAATGTGCCTATTTATCCTGTGATCAACTGCCCATTGCTTTGTCTTTCCCTGAAATATGTTTGCTTCTATTTTTACTTTTTCAAAGTGAGAGTGACCACATCTCAGTGTGTCTTTTAAGACTATGAAATGCCAACATGTATACATATTTCATACTGGAACTCCTGTGCCATGGAGCCTGCAGCCTGGTTTGCTGCTGTGAATGTTGCTGTGTGAGTTACTGAGTTGTCTGCAGTGGCTCCTAAATATTTTCTTTAAAGATTGCAACTCATTAGGACTCGTTTCTGTGTGTGTTAGGATCTTGATTGGAATAAATATGCAGCAAGACTTTGTGTTGAAAGCCATCGAGGCATCTTAGTGTTTAAACCCAAGCAAAAAATGTTGGTTTTAAAATTATTTTGGTTTCATGAGAAAGATGATTCCACTTTGATATGTTGTGGCAATCTCTCCTTCACACACATCTGTAATCTGCATCTGTAATCTAACCAGTAATCAATATTGGAATGACAACTACTCAATACTATGAAGCTGCAGATAGTAGGGACTATCTCTACCAGGCATCTTGATATGTTTCTAACAGCTTATAAGAAATACTGGGTGGGATATTGTTACTTCAAGAGTAGACTCATTGATTTAAGAGGGGCTTTTTGTAAAGGAGACTGTTAATTCAATATGAGTAATGTAGCTAGAATCTGGCCTTTATGAATTCAACATATTCCTGTTGATTAGCTGTAACTGGAGTTGCTTTGAATATTTAAGTTACATCATTTCAAATCCAGACTATGCAATCTGATTCCCAATTTTCACAGCCCCTGTTTCTGTTCGGATTTGATTTTGAATCAGAATTTTCTTATTCTTGCTCTATATTATGTGCTCATTTGAATGATATGAAAAGCCTTCTCTAGTCTATATCCTGGGTGAAGTAGCAATTCTTCGGTCTTTCCAGAGACAGATAAAAAGCCTGTGCAGTTTACCCAGATTCGGAATGTCAGTGCAGATTTGTACAGACCTAGCTGATGAATAGATATTTCTGAGTTGTGTTGTTGTGGTTTAAGCCCAGCCGGTAACTCAGAACTACGCAGCCACTCTCAACTCCCCCTTTGTCTCTCCCCCCGCTCCCAGAGGGATGGGGAGGAGAATGGAAAGAATGTAACTCCCAGGCGCTGAGATAAGGACAGTCCAGTAACTAAGGTATAACACAAACCACTGCTGCTACCGCCAATAATAATGATGATAAGGGAAATAACAAAGAAAGAGAATACAACCGCTCACCACCCACTGATTGATACCCAGCCCGACCTGAGCAGTGATCTGACCCTTCTGGCTAACTGCCCCCAGTTTATGTAGTGGGCATGATGTGCTGTGGTATGGAATACCTCTTTGGTCAGTTTGGGTCAGGTGTCCTGTCTCTGCTTCCTCCCAGCTTCCCCTCCTCCCTTGGCAGAGCATGGGGCTCAGAAAGTCCTTGGTCAGAGTAAACATTACTGAGCAGCAACTAAAACCATCGGTGTTATCAGTGCTGTTCCCAGGCTGAAAGTCAAAGCCACAGCACTGCACCAGCTATTAAGAAGGAGAAAAATTACTGCTACTGCTGAACCCAGGACAGTGTTCACCATATTCTTTTATGAAATCTACTGCTTATTTTATATTATTGGAGCTCTTTTATATTTTCATGTCAGCTGTAACTGCATTTCCTCAAATTTTTTCTCTGCCATGTTTGTCTGGTACATTGAATGTGAACAGATTATTCTGTGGTATGAAGAAGATCAGTCATTTGAGAATGAATCAGTTACTGATTACAAAGCAAATTTCTCCTGTGAACCATTCATCTTGTGGGACAGAATTGTGTTAAACCTGTGTCTTTATGTATAGAGACAATTCCAACTTACGTCTGACCGCTTCTCTAAAGTTTACCAAATTCATATCAGCTCTTCAAAGTAATAATAGAAGTTGCTTATTATTCAACTACAATCTGTTGTTTAAATATATTTAAACAAAATCAGCAGTTTGCAAAGAATAGCCAATTAGCAGGTTTCTGTTGACAATCAGGCAAAATATTTCATTACACCTTCCTAATTTGTACAGTTTGTATGGTTTTTTTCATCTGTCTGTGAAAGACTCCATCTCAATTGACTTATCTTTTAGAAGTTGCTTCCTCTGTCATCTCAAGAGTCATAAACAGCTTTTTTCTGAATGATGATTCATCTCATCCAAGAATAGTTTAAATAATTCACAAATGTCGTGTAGAAATATAACCTGTAGATAGCTCAAGTGGAGTGAGATGTACCTTACCTCTCACATGTGATACTGTAGGGGTTTTCATATGTGTTTATGAAGATTAAAGATTTATTTAAAATGACACATCATAAAGATCAAGATCATGTTCTGTTTCTTGTGTGTTCTGAACTGACATATGTCCATCTTCTGTACATTCATGTTTAATCCAGAACTTTTACCTTCCATGGTTCATAAATATGATGGCAAGAGAGAGGAGGACAAGCAAGGGTGTCTCCTTACTTCTTAGAAGACCTTGTCTTGGTCCAACCTGGCTTTGCTGCTTCCCTGGGCACTGCACTGTGTGCCTTGGGAAGTGTGCATCAATAAAAGCTTCAATGAAACTCCTCCTCCTAGCACAGTACTTGTACTTGCAAGGTTCCCACTGTAAAGATGACAAAGGCTGGAGGTCACGTTTGAAGATGAGGTTAGTTACTGAGGGGGAGGGAAAGAAAGTTTAATCTGCTGTTAAAGAACAAATTGGAGCTGAAGCAGGTAAATTATGAGAAGGAGGGAAATGAGATAGTACTTCACGGAAAGGAGTGATTGAGAGCTCTTAGGAGTGCCAAGGCACTGGAAGGAAGAGAGGTTTGGAGAGTGGGGTTTGGAGAACAAGTTCTCATCTCATTGCAGTCTCAGGAGTGTTCTCTCTGCAGTACATTTCATTAGAATGTGTGTCTTCTGTAATACACTTCAGCATATAATTTGAGGTGGGAGAGGAAGCTGCTTTTATCCTTTTCACTCTGACACTGGTGCTATATCCAGTCCTGTACCTTCAATTAGCCAATCTACATTCATTCATAAAGCTTCAGCTTTCTCTGTGATAATAACAGTATTCTTGAACTGATTCAGATTCATATCTGGACAGTTTCTTTTTGGATCCCAAGACTGCTTTAAAATATATCTTAATACAAACTTTTCTTAGTGGCTAACTGAGTGAACCTCGTTTTGATTCAATATCCCCCTGATCCCAATCCTGATAGCTTTATTATCTTTTTTGTTTGTTTGCCTTTTTTTAAGTGTACCTTCTATAATAAATACAGAGTCCAAAGAAAATGTGCTAATGCTCTGAACAAAGCAAGCTTTTATTTCATGGTTTAGCAAATCAGCCAAATTTTATCATTGCCTCTAGTTGGTGCTTCCACAAACACAACCTATAGCAGCCTTTTTTGCCTTTGGAAAGCTTAACTCCCTCACAACTGACCAAATTCCCATTGATCAAAGCAAGAAAGAGGCAAATCCATTTGTATCAGTGACAAATGGATTTAGGGTATTATATTTGGGTCCTTTTAAAGTAAATAATCTCTATAAAAGATCTCTCTGGCTTTGGTTTTAACAGGATTTCCAATATGAATTTTCCTGTGTTGTAGAAGTCTCAAATTAAAGAGTCAAAGCACTATATATAAATACTTATATATTCCCCAAAACTCACAGTGGTTTCATTGAATAACTGTAACCTGCAGGGAAAAAAATACCAGATCTCATTTGACTTAATGGTGAAATAGCCAAACCACTAATTAGCTAGAATTAACACACAGTGCTGCAGTCCACTCATAATGCCACATTACTTTAGAATTACTGCTCCTTGAAGTTAGGCATAGCTATTAGGACTTTGCAAAATTGGCTCTGTCTTTACTCTTCCATATTGCCAGGAGATACGTAATAGGGGAAGCAGGCACAGGTGGCACTAAATATGTGTGATCACACGTACTTGGATTATCATGGTAGTACAGTATCTTTGAAATTACTGAGTTCCTAAATTGTCCTAACTAAAAATAGTGAGGTGATAACTTAGC
Organism: Myiopsitta monachus; assembly: GCA_017639245.1. Taxonomy (NCBI): domain Eukaryota; kingdom Metazoa; phylum Chordata; class Aves; order Psittaciformes; family Psittacidae; genus Myiopsitta; species Myiopsitta monachus. The sequence continues at coordinate 45,688,581 of CM029921.1, forward strand.
ATAAATGAATTATTAATGTTTTCTTCCCTTTAATAGCCAGGAAAAATATACTAAATAAATAAATCTGAGACCTAGGGGAAAAAAATGTGGTCCAAAGTGAGTCAGAGTTAACTGAAAAGTAGCTGTGAACATCAGTGGAATTTGGACTTTGGAGGTTCTGAGAAAAGGAGAATGGTCAAAATTAGAACTCCAAAAAGCCAATTATTTCTCCAAGAATCTGCTCCATCCCCTTTCAAGTGCAGACTTTTTTCCCCAAAAGTACATTTGAAGAGTGTGGAGGGTCAGGCAGGAAGAGAGAGCTCACAATAGAAAGCTTTCTCATAAATGGAGTATGTACCCAGAGGCTATTAGAAGACTTTTGAGTAAACTGTATGATTGTATCCTGGCTTAAAACCACAAGAGCCTGTAATTATGCTGTGTTGCATTTATTCACTGGTGAATTCTTTGAGCTCTTTTTTCTCCCATAGGATATTCTTTATTTACAGGTCGCATGTTTTGGGTGTACTTCATTTTTAATACCATTCATAATTTTGTTTTGGAGCCATGATATTTATTAGAACAGTATACCATCTGAAAGCCACTTTTTTGCCTTTGTGCAGCTAAAATAAATAACATATGATGCATATCCATCTCAGTGCTGAATATGTTAAGGTACATTCACAATACTGTACTTTTTCAACATCCAACTCTGATTTAACTCTGCTCTGTACTATTTTTTTATTCAATCAGACAGATTGGTGATTTATTTTGCAGTGAGTGGAATGTAAGCAATCCTGGATACTCTTCATTCTCTGCACACACTCTGTTCTTTAAGATATTTATTGAAATGGTTGGTGAGGTGCAACAAGCCAGACATAATATTCTCCTTGCCTTTTGTGCGACTACACTGTAATGAAGAATTAATAACAGATTCCTGAAGAATATTAATCATACTTTCACAAGCCAGTAGGGAACAATTTGAGTGCAGGAAAATTAATGTAATGGTCCAACTCATAGGCCCAAGCAGAAAGTCAGGAAAAATGGGCCCTGCTGAAGGGCTTTCTCCTTCATCTCTGATGCGGTGAAGCATTAGCGCAGCTCATCACACAGACCTCTGAACTGCCTCCATCCTCAGCAGAACTGGGCTTTCCAAAGTGTCTGACTATGTTGTCAGCACTTCTGCATTTCATGCATAGGTACTCACTGAAAAGCTCTCTCTTCACAGGGTGGAGAATAGACCTAAACAGAATCCTTTCATGCCTTCCTGTAAGAATATTCTCCCTTGAGATAAAAGGTGATCTGGCAAACTTCATACATTAGCAAAGAGAGGCGAAAAAATGATGTGGCCAGTGAAAACATTTATTTTTGACATTTTAAAAATATTTTTTGTATCTTCAAAATATTTTATTGCAGTCTTCATTCTTTATTATATTTCACCTTTTTTTTGGAAATCAATGTGAAATTAAATTTCAAAATGAAAAGCAGTTTTAAGCAAAACTCCCTTTGCGGTTTCTTTTCCCAAATACCTCAGAATAAACCTTCTGGTCATTCCCAAATTTGTTCCAACATTTTTCCAGGTCTGGAGAATCACCTGAAACCTCTTCACTGAAGGGAACAGTTTCAATTTTGACAAATGGGTGTTTCTAAGGTAAAAAAATCATTCTGTCAGAGACCATCTGACTAGCCAGAGGGCAGAGTTCCCAAGGAGGCATTGCAGTACCACGTTTTCTTGCTGTGATAAATCCAGGATAACTCTGCAGTAGTTAGTGCCTTCCATTTTTGCAAACTGCAGGGTCAGAAGTTGACCCCACAAAACATCTTTAATGAAAAATTATAACGATCTGAGTATAACCTGTTAAAGTATTAATTTTTCAGAATCCCTTAAAATATTACACAAAGGGCAGTCGTGTTAAAAGTACTCTATTAATTAGACACTGTGTTAAAATGGAAAAGGCCTCATGAAGGAGACTACAGTGTTTCACTGCAGTCTTGTTTTTTAATCAGTATAAACTTATTGCATCAGAAAGAGCTATTTATTTTTAGTAAGCTTACTGTTGAGGAACCTTACTAAAACAAGGCGAAATCTTGGCCCCACAGTTAAGCACAGAAATGATTGACTTAGTGGGAAGAAGGCAGTGGGGGGGCTACTTGTGAGTGGGATTATTATCTGGGGGAAAGGTCTCCCAGTCCTAGCCCGTTTAGGAGTTTGTGTCTGTTTTCACAGCTATGTTGAATAGAAGAGACTCTGGGGAAGCAGTTATGAAAAACTGTCACAGATCTAAAAATCCATCTTTTGTTATTCCTGATGATTTTTTCATTCATCCGTAATGTAAAGTGGGATGTAACTTCAGTCTGTGTAACTTCACTTGCTCACCTGAGTAACTGGGCTCTGCTGCTGTTTGGCAGGAGGCTTTGCCTTATACTGCCAAGCTGTGCTGATGCCTGATTCTTCAGAGGGGTGGGATGCTCACTGCAGCCCGGCCATTGTGGTACCTGCTCATGGCAAGTTCACAGTCACTGGGGCTCAGCTTTTCTCTTCTTCCCTCCCATCCTGCATGCTTCCTGCTGTCCTGTTGTTAAATGCTAAGAATAGCAGCCCAGAGTTTTCACTTGGTCATGGGCCACATGGAATGTTGCAAGAAATTTAGTCTTTCTGACTATAAATCAGGTGCTTATAAATCTGAGCTGAGGCATGAGGGTGTGCTGTGGATCAGAGGAGTGGTGTGTGAAGACCTGCATTAAGCCAGCTGAACCTGACAATGCTTTTTGCCTCCCTTTTGGCAGGAGGGGCCTCTAGCCTGAATTCTGTGCTGTGGTATCACAAAACATGGACCTGGTCATTCTTCATCCCTAGTCGGCCAGTTAAAAGGGAGGACCTGCCCCACCTAGAAATAAAGGTGGCAGATGTGGTGTATGTACCCTGGATAAAGCACAAAATAATGTTTCCACAGGCTCCAAGACCTTTAGGGTTGCTCTGACTCTTGCTTAAGCATAGGGATTAGGACATGAATTAGACCCTCTAGTCATCTTCCTCGACTCATTTCTCTAGGTACACATGGCACTGGCTCCACTTTAAATTTTCAAAGATCAAACAAGAAATTGAAAAGGCTCATTTTAGCCATTTTTTGCTTTTGCTTTAGAGTTGATGGTCCTAAGTGTTGGAATATTTCTTCTGAATCTGCATGCTGGATATAGGCATCTCAGGCAAAGGAGGAGTGACTTTGCGTGTTGCAAGTAGTAATCAAAATGCACACTGTCTGAATTCAAGCTCTGATGTAAATGCTACATAAAATCCCAATCAGGCCCTAGCAGAATTGCATAAGGGCACACAAGGAACACCTTGATTAAAACAGTGGTCTACTGAGCCTACTTTCTAACTGCTTCTTATTGTATTAATTCAAAGTTTTTCTCATATTGGAAAATTAAGTAGCAGGTGTAGTTTAAATGAACTGTAGCAGGCTGGGCTTAGTGGTGTGGTAAATAGATTGTGATATTCATTTCCAATTAAAGTTTTTTTGCAAAGATCAGTGAAGCACATTCTCATAAACTGAATCACAGTAAACTAATAAACAAATTTCTTTCAGCCTGCTTGTGGCAAATTCTTATTTCCTTAACATGTTAGATCACAACATGGTATTAATTATATGATGCATGAGCAACAAAGAAGCAATCATTTATTTAGCCATAATTTTATATTTATTTTCACCTTGGTATTAGCTTTACAGATAATTCCATACTTATAGGCAAGGAGTATTAAGCATTAGAAAAAGGGAATTTCAAGTGAAGATTTTTAATGCTTGACTTTTGTCTGTCATCCAAACAGATTTTTTTAAAACCTTGTTAATGAATGTGCTGCATTATTTGTTTTGCTGATTAAAAGGGCCATTACATCAGGAAGGGTGCACCATAACCTTAAACTCAATTAGTATATGAGACATTCATATCAATAGCAACAGTGCTCATGAATAACAGAGCAAAGGCTTAATTCTGCATCTATAAACACACTCCCATAGTCATTAAAAAAAATCAAGATATTAATTTACCTATCTTAAATGTCAGCAATATGTTCTTGGCGCATAGTAATGGTGTGACAGTTTATTGGGATCCTACTCTTGCTTTATAAGAATACCTTTTGGTGCTGAATAGAGCTGTGATCATTGATTGAGGTCCCTGGGGGGAAACCAGCACATAGACTAGGCTAGTAAAAATCATAAAATAAAGCTCTCACTGTATAATAATGTCATTTCCCGAGATCCTGTCATTACTGTAGGCATGTGAGATACCTATCAGAATGGATTAAACATCCCCAGAAGGAATTTTTTTAGGCTTCTACTACATAAGGTCACATAAGCTAATAATACAGGGTTTGGAAGGCCAAAATATCTTCGATTCCTTTTTAGGCTAGTGGAGAGAGAAACTGGGTTTGCTGGAGGCCATTCAACTCCCTGAGGTTAGAATTCTCTGGAGAGGCCCATCTCTCACCTTCAGCTATAGAGAGAAGGAAGAGAGATTACTGAAGCTCATTTTGTTACTATCTTCTAGCTAAGTAATAGAATCATAGAATAGTTAGGGTTGGAAAGGACCTTAAGATCATCCAGTTCCAACTCCCTGCCATGAGCAGGGATGCCTCACACCAGACCATGTTGCCCAAGGCTCTGTCCAGCCTGGCCTTGAACACTGCCACTGATGAATCATTTACCACTTCTTTGGGCAACCTGTGCCAGCAGTTCACCACCCTCATAGTAAAGGAACGTCTTCTTTATATCTCACCTTAACTTCCTCTGTTTCAATTTAAACCCATTCTCCCTTGTCCTATCGCTACAGTCCCTGATGAAAAGTCTCTCTCTGGCATCTTTGTAGGCCCCCTTCAGATAAAGTGTCCAAAACCTCACCAAGGGACACTGAAAGTTAAGGCAAATCCATAGAAGACTAGAAGTTGATGCGCGTAAGGTTAAAAAGTTCCCTCATGAATGATCTCTATCAACAGTAAAATGGCTTTAACTCACTGTAGTGAATATTTTTCTGAATAGTTTCAAGTCTGGATATACTCATCTGCTGCAGTCTTCTTCATGACTAATGAATGACTCCTCCTAGTTAATAGTGTTGAAATGCATCCTATAGGGATTCTATACGGTTCTGCAGAGCTACCTAGGAGTCTGCAAGTGGGAAGCTGTCCTTTCCTGCCTTGGATGGGCACCGACACTGGAGAATCCCACTTCTGAAAAGATGAAGACCTTGTGGTCGCCTTTGTCTTATTTTTAATGCAAAACATGTCTTCAAATTTTGCAGTCAGCCAAAAATGTTTTTCAGGCTTAAATATAGTTATTGTGCAAGTGCAGGCTATCCAGAAATCCAGCATTCGCTTTCCTTATGAGACCAGAGCAAGAGATAAAAGGGAGAGATTTGGGTCATGTAAAAGGGAAAATAAAGTAGCTGGTGACTTTGTGTGGCTCACTCATGTGCCTCCTTTTCTATGCTGCCCTTGTCCTTGGGTTCCTTGTGTTCCTTGTGTTTGTCTAAGAGGTGAACTGTAAAGTACAATCACAGTCATTTTCTTGTTCTTCAGCCCTCTGGCTGATAACCACAATTCTCCAGTGACAGCATGTTTTCTGTTCTTCTTAGCGATCTTTTTACAAAAGCCTCCATAAAAGTGATTATTCTGTTTCAGTCATACTGTTAGGTTTCTTGAGGGGGGTAAGGGGAATGAAATGACAGAATCTGACTGTAATTATAAATCCTTAGGTTTCCAATATGTGGAGGTGGGGTCTCTGTCTGGATGTGCCAAAGTCCTACCAGTGATGCAGGGTGGCTGGGGTCACTTGAACAGTGTAGTACCAGATAGTCCTTGCAGGAGCTTTAACACCTTACCACATCCCACTGAGCACAGTCTCTTAGGTCCTAGATCTGGCTTAGCTCCTGGATCTGCATTAGGTCTTTTCTGAGTCTTATCCATAAGACTTGAAGTTATAATTCTTCCAAATGGTCAAAACCCCATGTCATCTTCAAGCTATGGATATCATGTAAATGCTTGGTCCTTTTGGCTCAGTGTCCAGCATCAGAGATGGCTTGAGGCAGGGGTTTGCACACATTCTGGAAGGTTCTCTGCTGCAGCTGTGTGTTGCAAGTACAGTATTGCTCAGTAAGTTTTATGAATGAGTATGAATTAGTTGTGATCAAGAGAAGTGCAAATTTTAATCAAACACTAGCCAGATATTAGCTAGTTATTCTAACCACTAGGAAACATCTTTCCCTCTCATGCATTCAATCTGAGTTACTCTATTAAGCTAATAAGTTTGGAAACAGAAGGAAAGTAACCATTCCAATTAATGTAACGGGCTTGAGATGGGAGGAAAATTAATCTGCAGCTTAACAGACTGAGAAATACTTACTGTAGTGCAAAATAGGGTTTGCAGTATGATGAATTACTTGTGTTGTGTGGAAGTGGACATGAGATGAAAGAAAGTTTAAACACAGTTTTCCCGAAAGAGCAGAGTTTGACTCAAGTTTATTTGGTATTGCCAGCCATCATTGCAGAGAAAATCAACAGACCCAGCATTTGTGCAACTGTTAGCTGGGGTGAGTTAGAAGGCTCATACATTCATTGCTGGCTGGATTTTGTATTTTCTCACATTAAACCTGGTAAAATGTCTGTATGTACCTATACAAAAACAGTTATGGGATTTACCTAACACATCCACTTGTTAGTGTGCATAGTCACCTCACAGGAGGAATTTGTTGATTTTATTCAGGGACCTGGTTAGATTTCCTACAGCTTCACAGCAACACACCAATAGCAAAAATCTTGCCTGCACTGAAGTCAGTGATGGCATTCTCACCAATTTAATTGGGAAAGAACTTCTGCCTAGGTTCTTAGGAGAGAGGGTAAGACATAGAATCATAGAATCATAGAATCATAGAATCATAGAATAGTTAGGGTTGAAAAGGACCTTAAGATCACCTAGTTCCAACCCTCCTTCCATGGGGAGGGACACTTCACACTAAACCATGCCACCCAAGGCTATGTCCAACTGACAGGCCTTCAACACCGCCAGCGATGGAGCATTCACAATTTCTCTGGGCAACACATTCCAGTGCCTCACCACCCTCACAGTAAAGAATTTCTTCCTCATATCCAATCTAAACTTCCCTTGTTGAAGTTTGAACCCATTACCCCTTGTCCTATCACTAGAGTCCCTAATGAAGAGTCCCTCCCCAGCATCCCTATAGGCCCCTTCATATACTGGAAGGCTGCTAGGAGGCCTCCACACAGCCTTCTCTTCTCCAGGCTCAACAGCCCCAACTTTCTCAGCCTATCTTCATATGGGAGGTGCTCCAGTCCCCTGATCATCCTCGTGGCCTTCCTCTGGACTTGTTCCAACACTTCCATGTTCTTTTTATGTTGAGGACACCAGAACTGCACACAATACTCCAAGTGAGGTCTCACAAGAGCAGAGTAGAGGGGCAGGATCACCTCCCTCGACCTGCTAGTCACACTCCTTTTGATGCAGCCCAGGGCACGGTTGGCTTTCTGGGCTGCAAGCACACACTGCCGCCTCGTGTTCATTTTCTCGTCGACTAACACCCCCAAGTCCTTCTCCTCAGGACTGCTCTGAATCTCTTCTCTGCCCAACCTGGAGCTGGGCCTGGGATTGCTCCCACCCAGCTGTAGGACCTTGCACTTGTCATGGTTAAACTTCATCAGGTCGGCATCAGCCCACCTCACAAGCGTGTCAAGGTCCCTCTGGATGGCATTCCTTCCCTCCAACGTATCAACCGCACCACACAGCTTGGTGTCATTGGCAAACTTGCTGAGGGAGCACTCAATCCCACTGTCCATGTCGCTGACAAAGATATTGAACAAGACCGGTCTCAAAACTGATCCCTGAGGGACACCACTCGTTACTGGTCTCCAGCTAGACATTGAGCCATTGAACACAACTCTTTGCGTACAGCCATCCATCCAGTTCTTTACCCACTGAGTTCTTTATCCACGTATTTCTATATTAATATATTTCCTTTTCAAATACTGAAATTAAAGATCAGAGCTATATCTTGGTGAGAATACTAATTAGTACTGGAAATACAAATTTATTTTTGTGCATGAAATCATTATTTGTGATTCATAAAAGCTCAGAATTATTAGCATGCAACACCAGTCTCCACAGCATGAGAGCTGTTGTGTTGGTAGAGGAACGCATGTAGTGTCTCTGAAAGTAGGTCACCTCGTGGTAAATCTTCCCATGCTCTGTATCAACAGAACAGCCAGTCTTACTTGTTCCTAGCCCTCCCCAAACCTTTCATCGCAATCACCTTAATTACATTCCCATATTTCAAAATTTAGGATTCTATCTCCAGCCTGAATTAACATAGCGTCTGAGCCACTCATGGGTAAAACAGAGATGGAGATGTTGTTTGTGTTAAAAGCTTGTGTAGGTTCAAATCAGCTGGTCGGAATCACAAAACAAAAATGCAGTGCAGGGCTGTTAAATATAACCAGAGTGCCCCAGCTCAGGAAGGCTGCAGGTTGCTGATGGGCAGGAAACTGCTTTAAGGAGGTATCATTAGGTTCCTGCCCTGTTCTTATACTCTTTCCCAGGCAAGGAGGATTCAGATTAAATGAACCTTTTGCCCCATCTTTCTTACATTCTTGGGGTTTTATCTACTATACTATTCAGATCCCTGCTTAAAATGCACTTCTTCCAGTGATTTTTCTCTTCCTTCTTTTCATCTTCTTTTCATTTTACATGGCCCTTGCAAGGACAGTGTTATCTTTTATTACTCTAAAGCCTGATGTGAAAGTATTTTTAATTCTTACAGATATTTCAAGATATCTGACTGTCTGAGGAATAGCTGCTTGAAAAGGAAATGACCTGTGGAGATTTGTTTACGAATTCAGGCTTTTCTATTCTCTTGGGTGAACGGAGTGATTCCAGCTTACAGAGAGCTTGAGGAGTTCGATCACCAGGTAATGATGTGGTTAACAGAAGATTGGATTTCCTGCAAGAAGCAATTACCTTGATTGATAAGAAAATTTGAGAAAATTCATTCAAGACTTAATGAGATTGACAAGGTCGTGGTTGAGCCAGGCACCCACCTTGAATAGATAAGTTTCTGTGTTTAGAAGAAGTAATGCAAAGACACTAGGCCCCTCAAAAAATTGATCATTTTTATCTATGCTGATATGATGAATGAAAACATTAGACTTTTGCCTGTGACAGAGAGTCTGGCGTGTGAAGATCAGAGAGATTCTTCACAAAGTCATTTATAGCACTAGTATTGCTGCTGTCCCTTTTTTATACCATTAAAAAGAATATAAAAATGTGTTTCAGAGTCTTTGTGGCCTCAAAAATTATCCTAGACCTTTATCTTACAACTCTGTGTGGTGTTTTGTCTGACAGGAAAACTGGAGGTCATAAAAGAAGGGATATCATTCCTGACTGCATGCTCATCTCCCGCTATCCACAGTGGAGTCCCTTAGGGCTGTCTGCAAAGCCAAAAAGGCTTTTTAAATTCATGAGTCCTGGACTCCTTAGCCTGGGTTAAAAAATATATAAAAATGTATTGCTAAGATAAGTAAATAAGACATTAAAAGGAGATAGGAATAGATGAACAAAGAGATAATTTATTATTTCAAACATGGTGGGAGTCATTTATGGAAAAAACAGCAAACATTTACACATATGTAATTTCTATCTTGAAGTGCTGCAGTGGATTTTGTTGTTTTGTTTTCTTTTGCAAATGGTAAGAAGTGGACATGGTCAGTAGAAATGGTAACTAATACTTTATAGGGTACTTTAAATACAAGTGTTTGACACCACATGAAAAGTTAAGTCCGTTCTTTAGTCCTTATCCCAAATTTAACTATATGGTTCTCTTCAGCCTATTTTATCTTGATGGGTTGTAACTATTGGTACCAACTAATTCAGAAATTTCTAACTATATTTTTTCCTAACTTCTGGCTCATTTTCACTATTTTTTTTTTATATTTACAACATTTACTTGTGCATAGTGATTCCAACATACAATAGTCTTTTAAATGCATATGGCTTCACCCTTTGAGTTAGTCTGGCATAAAAACCTCTTAAAAAGCAGACAAATTTGTTCTGTTTTTATTGCTTATGTAAGATCCTTAAAGCAATGTACCAAAAAAAAGGCACTTCAGGTTTACCTTGGAAGATTTACAGTATCACAGACGGGTTTGGGTTGGAAGGAAACTTAAAGCTCATCTGAGCCACAGGCAGGGACACTTTCCGCTAGACCAGGCTGCTCCAAGCCCTGTCCAACCTGGCCTTGAACACTGTCAGGGATGGGGCAGTTTTATCATTCTGTTTCAGGAAAGTGTGTTCACAAGAGCTTGTATTTTTATATAATACTTTTTAAGAGTTTGCGTGTAGTAGGGGTGAATATGTGAAAGGCCAGGAGCAGAAAAGAAAGAAAATCAAGCAGGAGATAGTTGCGTGTATTCAGTAGGTAGTCTTTGTTGGACTGTAAGCACTTCTCCCTTTATTTTGTTCAGTTTTCATTTAATAGATGAATGCAAGGAAGGTAAACAAGTTGTCTTTTTTCTGGGGAGTTTGTAAATGCACACACAGAAACCCGCAATTCCTGATCTACAGCAGGTAGACTAATCCTCCTTTCACTGAGCCAAGTGCCAAGTGTCTGCCCCTTAATTCTCTATTCATTCCACTGTTTTTTACAATTGCATGGAGTAAAAAGTATTCTCTGCTCTCCACAGCAGGATTTCTTAATCATTTCTGCAGAACCCCACAATGCTTTTACAAAACACTTTTAATTTCATCTCTAATAAATTCTGCAGAAGTCTCCTAAAAAGCCTAAACAATCCCTTTGATGAGGCAGTGGTTCTATTTTCAGGTTTCAGTAAATAACATATTGAAACTACTCATACTTTATAGAATTTGTTTATATTGGTATCAGCAACCCTGCATGAAAACACACTTGAAATGCTAATAGATCATCCCACCCTTAGTTTGGAAGAATTCTACTGCACTCCTAATGGTATTAGGAAGATTAAGTGATGAGTCGATTTATGCTCAATGGACAGGATTCTAACTGAAATCAACAGCTTTAATACTAGGACATGAGACACAATGCAGACAGAAGTTTTAAACTTACGTGGAATTGCTTCATGTGATGTAAATAACCCTTTTTTAACATTTGCCCATTGGTTTTGCATTTCTAAAGTTTTCTTCAGCCATAAGAGTGAAGTTGTGTCCCCAGTGACAGGTAAGTTACTTCAGGAGAAGGACGTTTTTGGAAGGAGATTAACATGAGTGTGTTGGATAGATTCAAAGGCACACTGCTCACAGGGCAGTTGGCTGCACTTTCTGATGAATGCTAAAACTTCTTTCTTTCTTTCTTGCCTCAGTGGCCACACGATTTTGTTCAGGCTATTACTGTTGACTTGTCAGTTTGTGGAAGTTGTTCTCCCTTCTACCCACATTGTGGTTCTAGTCAGCTTGGTTACAAAATCCAGCAAATCTCTGTTTCTTCTGTATGAAAACTTCCTAATTACAAATTCTTACAGACACAGAAACTTCTAGTTCTGTAGCTGTGTTTCCCCAATGACAAGCATGAGACTTCACTGTGGACATATTACAGGATCTTTAAGGCTAGATGTGATGAGATTGCCAACATATTTGTAGTGTAGCTTAAAAGACTGTAATTCCCTTAGAGATTTTTTCCTGAATTATCAAGACGGTGTTGATAATTACAACTTTTGCCTCTTGCTGGATGCCTGCAACAAGGGTAGAATGCTTAACTATCCCATCTCTCATCCTATTTCCTGTCCCCATGCAAATCTACTCAAAAGTTTAGTTCTGCACCTGAAGCATGGAACATCATGTATCAACATTTTTTGTCCCTTAGGATTTGATTTTCCAGCGTTAGCCAGCTTAAAACATTTCTTACAGGTCTCAGCTGGAATGAAGGGCACTGAAGTCTTCCAAGAAGCATTCCTATGCTGCTGGCATTTCTGTTGCAGCTGTGGTTTCTGGTTATTTATTCCTGCTATTCAACTTTGATGCTGAAGGTGCCTAGAGATTTAGATAAGCAACTTCATCAAACTGGGCCATGCATAACCACCCAGTACTTTCTTGCTCAAATTTAGAGGGATGTTGCAGAGGTCATTCATTTTTATGCAGTTGGGAGTTGTGATTCCTGATACATTCATTGGGAAAAGCATCTGGGGGGAAAAATATCAGACAAGAGCAAGTCAATTTGTCTTTCTTTATTGATGGCAAAACTAGGAATCTCTTTGAGCTGAAGATCTGCCTTGGGTCAATGTTATGTGAAAGCTAAGCTCTCAGAGAAAAACATCATTCCTTTCTTAGGGTTGAAAGACAATAATTTTGTGTCACTCCTTTTATTGTATAGCCTGTCCTCTGCAGAACAGGAAAACAGGTTAACTTGATGACAGATCTTAAGTCATGGTATCTCCAGAACTTCATCACCTAGTCATTTGGCTTCATATGATGCAAATTTAGAGATGACATAAATCAAGAGATAGGTTACATGCCAGTGAGTGGCTGCATTGATATGGGGAAGGGGAAGGCAGACTGCGAGAGAACTAATTAATAAGAGAACCACAGCAATAATAAGTAATCTGTCCTTCTGATCTCTCTCAGTATTGTGAGGCACATGCTTAACTTTTCACATATGGATAGCTTCTTGGAAGCCATTCCTTCACTGGAAGTTGATTAAAATATTCACATGCTGAAAATTTATATACCTTTAGGTATGTTATAGCAAAGTGTTTCCTTCCCCCTCTATATATGTCCTGTGTGTCTTTCCAGACCTGTGGATCTTTATCTCTGCCGTCTGGCAGTTCACACATACATACAAAAGGTCATTTGTGTTTCTTGCTTCATGAAGAAGACAAGAGCTTGTAGTGCGATAATGAAAACAACAGTACAGAAGAATGTTCCCCTTCCCAAATAAATGAATTTAATTAGCATAAATCCTTGCTTTTCTGGAGGGTAGAGAGATATAACTCCCAAGTTTTGCAGAGGGAAATAAAGGACTCAACAGAGTCCTTATTTTGGTGAAATAGTAGGAGAAAATTGCTTTGGATTGGGAATTGGTCATTCTTATGAACCTGACTGGCAAAGAGGAACAGGACATTTTCCTCATGTGTTCATGTATGTTAGAGTTCTCCAGTAAGAACTCTTCCTTCTCTGTTTAAAGTAGTGGCTGATGCCAGAAGTTTAAGACGGGTGAAATCTTCTGACATAATTTTCAAGTTGAGTAGAGTTCCTGTTTCCTTCATCTTCCTCCTCATTCATCAGTGTTTCCACTAGCTGTCAGCTACCATGATAATTGGCCTCCAACTAGTTTGGCTGGTTTAGGTTTAGCTGATTTGGGGGTTTGGAGAGGGGAAGACAAGGGTTAATCAACTTGCATTCCTACTGCTTGTTTAACCTTTAAAATCAGAATGTTATAGGCTGTGAGGGATTTGGAATGAAAACTTCCATTCAGATTACAGTGACAGCTTCAACTTTGCTTTGCGAGGATTTAAAATCAAAAGAGTTTTCACTTTTTCAGAAATCGTTCAGTGCCCTTTTTAGCTTAAACTCCAGAGGTAATTTTTCATTGTTCTTGATAGGAACTCTTTTGGCACTGTCAGCCATGCTAAATTAGCATTCATCCAGGCTTTCCAGTTAATGTTTTCTTTACTATCAAGAACCACTGCAATCCAAGTTAACCTTTTAGGGAGTTTGTCACAACACACCATCAGAGCAAGTAAACAGGCATCAAACTAATCTCCTCAGTCTGGTGTGATGGGTTGCCAGCTGACTGGGAATACTTACTGCCTGACATTGCACTGCATGGTATAATATGATTCTTATTAAAATAATTTCTAGGTGAACCCCTTGATACTATATTTTAATTATCATAGACACAAAATATTCTGGGCAGGTTACTGTCCTTTTTTTCCACTGAGTATTTCTATGAGCTATTTTTGTAAAGTGAACCATTTAGCTGAAAGAAAAATAGAGTTTAATCTAGACATTTGTAGGAACACAGAAATTGTCATAACACATCAGAGCAATGGTTTATCTGGAGTTGCTAAGGTGTCTTGCCTTTGACAGAAGCCAAGACCAGATGCTTCAGAAAATGGTTTAAAACCCCGATAATGGATAATTCAGCAATATCACACCAGGGAAGGGTGTGTGGCATGCAGTTCTGGCCAATCTCAAGCAGGTAGCAACTGCCTTATGTCCTGAAGTATGATGGCTGAAATCCCTCACATCCTGTAACAACACATCTACCATGACTGCTTGTAGGAACTTACTGGGGCATGTAAATGTCACATTTCTCACTTCAATGAGCACATGTATTTTTGTTCCTTTCTCTGAAGATTCATTCTGCCAGCATTCTATTTTCTTAATTATTTACCCTGTATACCTCTTCCCAGCCCATGTTTTTCTCTCTGCCTCCATGTGGGGAGTTTATGTCCATTTGAATAAGAAATAGTTTTCTGTCTTGCAGCTCCGGGCAGATGTTTTTTGAGCACTAGACAAGTCTCTCTGGTTCCACAGGAGAAAGGCACTCTCATCCATCCCCAGTGCTGTAGATCCTGTCAGCAGCAGCAGCATCTGCTGCCAGGATACTACAGAACATGCATCCGTTGGTAGTGACAGCTCGTCCACAGCCTCTCCAATCTGCAGCTATCAGAAACCCAGCTTTGGATAACAGCCATTCTTTCATTTAATATTTGGATGACTAGCTGGACGGGTTGATTACTACCTACCTGGAAGTAGTAGTAGTTCTAAATTGCCTGCAAAACCTCCCTCTCTCACAGTGTGGACATGAAATTTCAAGTATCATCTTTAAAAGGGAATTTGAATTATATTTTTGAAGTGTCCTTACAGAGAAGTATGCAGCGCCTGACTGGTTTTTATTCTGGTATCTAAATGAATATACATTGAGGATGCCTGGGCAAGTTTGTGTAGAATCCTGACTGTGTTTCAAATGCACAAGTTAATAGGAATTTCACATGCAAAGGGACCATGAGATGAGAGCTGTGAACAAATCTGCCTCCCAGTGATTTTTACCAAGTATTCTGCAGTCAGCTTTATGCTCAGATACGAACTTACTGAATGTAAATGAAGGAGAATATGCACTGGTTTGATCTCTTCCTTTTCTTGTCTCCTCCTCTACTTTTGGTGGCTGTAAGGAGTATCTACTGGCAAAGCACTACCTTTTTTTCTCTTGGGAGGAAACCCTTGACTTTCTATTTCATGTCTGTGATGTTCCAGGTGAATGCTGAGACACGTGTAAGAGGGAGAGATTGGGGCTTGATTCTCCTCCTTATTACAGTGGTGCTATGCTCTTATGATGCTACTGAAAGTATACTGATACAAGAACTGAGTATATCTGCAATATGGACATGGGATCGTCTGACATCTTTTCATTACTGAAACCCTGAGACGAGGTTCTCCAGTCAGGGGTCCTGGTACAATACAAGACACCTCGTTATGCTGCCATGGATCGAAGACCCTGAAACCAAACATCCACATCCCACCTAAGATGGACTCAGTGTGAGCATTGTTAAATTAATTAATTTAGCACTAGAATAGATAAAATACAAATATTGACCCCCCTTTTTTTTATTACCATTGTATTAATCCAGTAGAATAACTGCCTAAATACAAGCTGAGCTCTGTTGCACTGAGTTATGTTTTATGCTGGCAATATTAAAATTAAAAGAATGACCCTCTTAAATCTGGTCTTAATAGAAATCCCCTGATGTTTTTAATGATTTCCTTATTACAGTTCTTATCCTGCCATGAGTTGCTTTTGTTTCTTAGTAATTACACATGATTAAAATAACACAGTATGCAAATGCTGTAGTGCAGCCATAGATTGAGCTTGTTTAAGGCAACATTTATAGCTATGCTGCCTTTCCTCCCCCACACCCACCTTGTTCATTTTTGCTATTCTCAGAGTCAAGCGTATCTCTGTAGAGAAACTGTTGACAGCTTAGAGTTTTGGTTTTGCTTTTCATATTAAGTGTTACCCACCCTCATTTTTTGTTGCAAATTAGTAGCGCCATTTCATTCAATAAAAGGTCTGTCTTTTGAACGCAGCCTGCTGCAACTGATGGCATGATTTCCTGCAACATCAGTAATTCACTTCTGCGTACTGAACTTGACCCTAAAATGTTTTTTCCTTCCATCATAAACCAGCAGTGGCAAATATTTTTATTTGCATTGTTTACTTAAGAAAGGGAAAAAAATGGCCAACTTTTTCAACTTCACTTTCAAAGACTCCCCTTTTTTATTCAAGAAGAGTTTGGCATTCATCTTTTTCTATTCCAAAGCAAGTTTCTTTGATGCTAGTTCTGAGAACAGCCAAAGCAGATGCAAGTCTAGTCGTCATCCTGCAATGCTGCACCTGAAGATTCTGTAAAGACACGATTTTTAGCATGATTAGAACCTCATTATAAGCATTATGAAGCTTAATAGATTCTCTGTATTTAGTGGACTGCAAATTACAGGATTGAGAAACTTTTCTATTCAGAGATAGATTATAATTTCAGTTTAGAATGAAAAGAGAATATGTGTTCATTATGTTGGATAAATCGAGATCTAACTAGCCTGCCAGCAAAGCCACCTTTGCTGGCACTTGACCTGTCAGTAAAATTTAATCCTTTACGTGCTTTCCTCTCCCATTGTGCCTGCAGAAATGCTCAGAGCAGTCATCAAGCCCCAAGTCAGTTGGATTCTGTTGATTTAGAAAAACAAAAAAGCCATTTTGCAGCTTGTTCCAGGTTTTTGATAATTTTTCAAGTTGTTTTTTTGAAATCTTCAGACAGCTGATGTGAGAAATATGGCACTGCTGTCTTAGCCCCAGCTTGGTTGACTAACATATCCTTCCCAACATACTTACAATGAAAATATATTCGTAAGTGCAAACTTTGTCTTTACGCTTTAGTATAGTGGCTCTTCCCTGTGAAATTACTGTATTTTTACAAAGCAGATGACTCGTATCAAGAGTATTCTTAAGGGTCACTAAGAAACAGATCTGTTCTTAAAAAAAGAAATCTGCCTTTTTCTCAAGTAGTAGTCAGGAAAGCTAACTTCCATGCACATCATTGCCTGCTACTATCTTTTGCCCATCACAGATGGCAGGAGGCACGTTTGGGACCATTAATAACAGAAGCTGTCAGCAAATCTTTTAATGATATAACCATGCTGCCTCTAAAGCAGAAAATAACATGATTTGTGTAGCAAAAACTATTGCTCAGTGATAGGGACATCATCATCTGTCATCTCTGTTTGTTTTATTTCTAAGGGAGCTAATTGGGAAACTGGCAGTGCTTTAAACTACTCCCAAGTACCAGTTGCTTTCTCAACTTCAAACACAATGCAGAGCCAGCATTTGTTTTTCCTGTGTCTGATCGTCTGAAATACATACAAGCTACATTGCTGCACTCAGTCAGTGGGAGCCACCATTTGAATCTTAATTTTTCCCCAAAGTTGCTTCCAGATCTACTTGGCCTAATTCAGCTGTGTTCTGAGGAATTTTAAAGTCCTTAGTTGATGCTGAAGTTGCCTTTTCTGCAGTGCTGCCTCTGGGACGTTAAGCTCAGATCTGAGCTGCTCATTTTAACACCATTTTAGACCTTCTCATTCCACCTGCAAGACTCCTAACTTTGGTCCTGCTCTTTCATGGCAAGTCCCTAATATACTTCTAAACTCTTGGATTGCTGATGGATTTCTATAGCACTTTCTGATTCTCCATCACATGCCTGATGCTAATGGCAGAACTGGTTTGCTAAGTAAAGTCTTAATATTTCCCTGAACAAAGGCAGGTCAGTGTCACAAACATTTGAGTGCTTTGAGTATTCTTCCTTTTTGTTGATATGAATCATTGTCAAGGACATCTGTTTTCAGCTTGGTCTGTACCTTGAACTTCTACTGAGGTCCTTAGAAGTACCAGAAAGCAAAGGTTCCCATCTACAGCAAGTCAGAAAATGGTACACTTTTTTCTCTGAAGTAGTGTTTGACTTTTGTTTTTCACTGATGGGCATTAATTTATACATAGCTCTCTGCACACACCTAGTAAAAAGTAGAAAATGTACTGATGGGGAGGAGAACATCAATAATCATTCCTTGCTTCCTATATTAAAGTTGAATCTGCCGGTTTGTTTTATAGTCTCCTTTTGTGTCAGTTTATTGTTTCTAGTATGCTTGCTTTTCCTGTTGACATAACTTTTTTTATTCATATTCTTTGATCTGTAATCATTTTCCTGTTATTTCTATTCACCTCCATTTTCTCTTTTTTTTTTCTTTTTTCTTTCCTTCTCTTATTATTTTGCCTCAGTTGAATTCCCTGACTTTGCCTCTTTCCCATCCTTTGCGAGATACCAGCCGCTCTCTTCACTGTGATCAAATAACATCATCACACTTCCTCTGACACTAAGGAGATAACCCCTTTGTGCACATCCCTTTCTTGCTAAGTGATACAGACAACTCTCAAGTGATGACAAAAGCCAGCTAAGCAGTGATGAAATATCAACATTTTCTGGCATGCTGCAGAAGAGAAATGGTGCCATTTTGATTGATTTACTGGTGAGATCCAAGGGGAGGGATGGAGCTGTCCAAGTGTTCAGAGTCTTAACTAGCAGCACAGATGACAGACTGAAGACAAGCCCTAAGGAGTGTGTCTTTGAAATTTAATAACATAAGAAGAAAAGTATTCCACACTTCACTAGCAAATCTAATGCTGCAGAGTAAAAACATTATGAAGCACGTTTTTTGTTAGGGCTTTTTTTTTCTTTTTCTAAAGTGGGAGAGCTGGTTTACAAAAGTTGATTAAGAATGTGGTTTCCACACTGCTTCATTTTAGAAAATCATGCTGATGGCTGCTGTATGTTTTCCGGCATGTTATAGCTTTTGAAGTGTATTAATTTTCCCTGCTGGGGAAAACGTCATTCAAGAAGATTGGGGAGGAGGGAGGGTGCCTGACATCCTTATTATGCTGTCACATAAAGACTACTTCTTCAGACTCTTCAAGGTCTGTGTCTCTGGAAGAGTGACAGACTAATAGATTCTATTCTTAAATTCTAAGTATCCTTGATAGTGCACCAAGCAATTTATCTTTAAAATAAAAAGGGAAAAAAGTTCTGCTTATACGTAGTTGCAGAAAGTCACTGGGAAAGAGCTGAATAAAATTGAATTTCTCTTATCTTGCAAAAATATAAACACAGAGTATTGACACACTTGTCTCTGAGTGCCTGTATCTTCACAGTATAGGACCAGATGTAATTATGGGCTTACTATGAATTTCATTCCCATCACAGGATCTTGAGTCAGGAATATGATATTCTCCCAGGTCAGCAAGCAACTGCAGTATTTCCAATGGGAATAATGATTTTTGATGACATGACCTACTGTAGGCGTGAAATAAATTCACATTGTAACTTGTACCTGGGTGAAGCACAAATAAGAATTAATAATATAGAAACAAATAAAATACAAAACGTGTATTTATTCTCCATCATGTTCTTAAGATCAGAATTCTGGAGCTTAAAAGTAGTAGGAACAGAGGAATGAATTTCAGGACTCAATGATGCCTGTGTTTTGCCTCTGATGTCATGATTTTTTAACCCAGCTGTAGGTTTCTATCTGTGAGACTGCAGTGAAAGATTCTAGGCTGTGCATTTCAAAGAGTGCTAGATAAGCTGCATAAGCATATTAGAAGCTAAAGCTTTGATAGTGCAGGGAATTTGCCTAAACAATTCAGATAGCTAGCGAATTACCTGTTTCTGCTAAATGAATAACTCTTACTCAAAAACATCCAGATTGGCCCCAGACACTGCAAACAAGGCAATATAAACGCAGCTCATAAAGTTCAGCCACATGCAATCAGGAGAAGAAAATCTTTGTTCTTTAAGCAAATTGGATATATTCACAACATTGTCTTAATTTTGGTTTGCCTTGAAATCACAGAATAGATGGGAGAGAAATGGGAATGCTGAATCATGAAGTGATGGCAAAAACATATGGGCAAACATATTCATGATTCATCTCAGGATATCATTGTGCTTACTTGGGAAGCCGTTTTTCCTAACTCTTTCCTGATTCTGCTTAGCTACTTTCCTAATGGCTAGTATCAACCAACAAAAAAGCAGTTTCTCATTCCACTCTAGAAATCTAATACAGTGGGAATTATCCATAGTCTCTGGGGAAACCCAGCCTACCGCACTGTCCCCATGGGTGATCCCAGGTCACTGCTATTTGAGATCTTTCTTCTTGCTTTCTCTGACATTCCAGCTGCAAGTAGAGCTCTCTCTAGTCCTTCTTGCTCCCTGAACCAAATTATATGCTGTCTAAAACCTCCGTATTAGTCAGGTAATGGCTTCGAATTCTTGTGGAACCAGTGACCTCTGAACACACTTATACACAGATGTTTTCTTGAGTATTTTTTCCTGACATTGCCTTTCTCCTACAATCAGCCAGCAGTGGTGATTAGAAGGTAACCCCAGTTGTCTGCACACCCCTCTGCAGTACCCTGTGCCTCATAGCTGCCTCTAATTGCCATCCCAGTCTCATTTTAATCAAAATGTTAATTCAGAGCTACCTTTTTATTGCCTATTTGCTTATTGGTTTTTTGCATCCTTTGATGTCAATAGTGTTCATAACCACAATGTTGTTGGGCATTCATCAAGAAAAAAATTAACTTCTGATTTCTTCCAGCATGGGATTTCTCCTATAGCATCACTGCCACTGTTGTTGATCTTCAGAGCATAGCTTCTATGTAGCCTCAACTCACTTAGCCATAGTTTGTTATTTTAACATTGCCTGTAGTTTGTACTTTCACAAGTGACCTCTTGCTTAGATACACTTCTTTATCTTGTATGCATGTGGCCTCCAAACAGAACTTGCCTTTTCTGCCAGAAACAATTTGAACACCTTATTCTTCTTGATTGATGCTACACACTTAAAAATAATTTACCAGTCCAGATAAAATGAGGTTAATTTGAAATAGTTGCACGTTTCAATGCTTGCCTTTACTATAAAACCACAGTGAGCTGAGGTTTAAGAAACAAACATTCATATACATCAACAAATCTCTACTCAGACCTGATTTCTATTAATTATTGTCATACATAATATTAGGCTGGGCTTTTAAATAATAAAACCTCTGCTCTGCAGATAAATCTGACTTTGAAACAAGGAAACTTCTCATTCCATAGGGTAACTTAGTGAGATACAGCTAATATCAATAAATAATTATAAAGCTACTGGGGCCACATTCTCTTTTCAGACCTCCTAAAACTTGCAGCATAAAGATACCAAAAAGGGAACATTTTTTTACCTAAGATGCAGGTGAAGAAATTCAGTGCTTGAGCATGTGTGGATTTACAATACACTGAGAGGCAGCGAGTAAAACAGTGGGAATTATAGTTCCCTGTTTGCAAGCTTTTCATCTTGCCATATATAATGATATTCTTTTTCATTTAATAATTAATCCAAACACAGTACAAGTTACTAACAAAACTGAGATCAAAATGTAGTTGTGCAGAAGACAAATGGGCATATGAATTGCATATACAGGCAATGGAGGATGCTAACCATCTGTAATACATGCCTGCCTTTCAGAGGAATTAAACTCCTAGTCCAGGCGTCCTATGATATGATCCATGTAGCACTAAGGCAGCCAATATGATCCATGTAGCACTAAGAGGATTTCAAAAAGAGGTTTTCTGACATGATTTAATGATCTGAAAAACAGATCAGGTTCTGATCCTGAATTTGCCGTTAATTACTTCTGTTCACTCAGATCCAATACTCAACAGTTTTTGTTGACTTGAGTTTTTGAATTATGGATGTTCAGGTACTAAGGGAAAATGTGATTTTAATTTTTTAAGCAGGATCTCTTTTTAGCACTAAAACAATGTAGTTCTATCTGTTTTCATTTCTCTTTTCTTTGCAGATTTCTTTAACTTATAGAGGATTCTATGCTTCTGTCTAAAACTACAGCCTTAATGATTCCAGATTTCATTAAAAATATCAGTGTTTCTCAATAGGGACCAGGAGACATCTGCAGAAGGTTTGCTGGTGTTGTGCACAGCACGGCTTGATTACAGATGCTGTTTCTTTTTCCTGCATCTCAGTTTCTAAATTCCATTAAAAGGGCTTTTGGAAAGCCTTTCTTAGTATTGCTGCTGCACACAACCAATTCACCACCACAATACCATGTCTGCAAATGAAGGGTAGAGCATCTGCATGGTAGTGAGCACTGAGGTTAACGCTCATAAGCCAACATGTTTTCAGTATCCGGAAACTTGTGGATTTCATTAGAAGATTAAATCCTATTGCATTAAATAATTAATCAGATTCACTGATGCCTTCCTCAGTTGTTCAGTCACCTCCATGTGTTGTGAAGTATTCTAATAAAGTCCTGGATCTGCAATGTCTCTGGGATGTGCAACTGATTCTTAGTTAATGCACTCTTGTCATAATTGCTTTTTAATATAGTGGATTAGACTATTATCTTTAAATTAAATCATATTTATAACAACAAAAAGAATCACATGAATTATATGTTAATCAGTAGTTTCTAAGAGTTAAATGATTTTCTAATACTAGTTATTACAATTACTTGATGTCTTTAGGAACTCAGATTTAATCACCAATTTACCCATGAATTATTGTTGTGCAAACCTGGAGTTGTAAGAACAAAATATTCCACCAGTAGGGATAGAGAAAGAGATAACTTAAAATTATTTCTAGTCATTAATCCTCTGTCTGCTGGAATTCTCGTCATTGTTACCTTGACACACTAGCTCAGAAACAGCAGCAGAAACTAGATTTTACAGAACACAGAAACTAGATTTTGCAGTTTATGTTTTTGTAATAGGAACTAGATTTTTCCTTAGGCAGGATTCCTTTTGAAACTTCTGTTTCTTTGCTAAACGATTACTAGCTGCAAAGCATCCATGTCTTTATTTTGTTTGTTGTCTATGGCCAGGCCAGTGGTACATCTTTCAGATGGTACGTCACTTGTGCAATGAAAATGGCTCAGTTCTTTCTTAGTGTGCCAGGAGCATTAACCAGAGATATAATTGAGGGTTGGATGCTAAATCAAACTAACTTTCAGCAGAAATTGAGACTTTGGTGCCCTAAGTCATTCTGAAAACCGCAGTTGTACCCTGGTCATTATGATGGAGTGAAGGTAAAAGAGATGGCATGGTTGCTGCTTGTACAGATGTGGTCTTGATGCTGGGTTATAATAAGAATAAACAGGTTGATACAATGTGAGAGGCATTCTTCCCCTCTCTCCTGCCTTCTTGATTTATTGCTGACATATCTCTACCCATTAAGCCATCTACAGTGCCTGCCCCTTTTCAGACTTTTGAATTTGCCGTAGGTCCCGTGGAAGGCTGTTTTCTCAACAGCTATTATCAAAAGCATGAAGAGCATGAAAGAACAGGTGCTGAACAACTCTCTGACTGAGGAAATTTGACATCAGTGGCTTCAATTGATCTTATTCAAGTCCTCTGTGTTTGTTAAGAAGGCGTCAATAAGTTATTTGAGTTGTGGAACTCCTTGGTATAAAGACTTCTGGGTGAATCAGGAAAATGAGACATTGAAAGCTGAACAGGTGGAATGGAGGGAGTTGATAAAAAAACCCAAATGAATCTTCAGAGGAAGAAGTTTGGTGTAGGTGAGGAGTAGAGGCCATTGAGAGTGGTTCAGTGAGAACAGTTAACAATGATAATCTCAATAGCAGTAGTTCGCTGTGAGGAAAGCAGAATGACAGTGTGGTAGGTATTAGGGAGGACATTGTGAGAAGAAGCTAAAGATGATTCACTGGAGATGTCAGGGAAGAAGTGGTGAAATTATATATAGTTGGGATGATTTGATGGAAGGAATTGAAGCTAATGCTGAGGCTCTTGAGCTGTTTATTGCTCATAAAGAGAAAGGGAGTCTGGAGAAGGCTCCATTTGAAGCTATTCAGGCAGTGATAAGATTGAAACAGACCAGAAGCCTGGGTTGGATAGAGCTTTCATGGTGAGTTTTCCCAAATAATATTTCTTCTGAGCTCTACTTTAAACACACTCCTTGATTTTACCAGCAGAAACAAGAACAAAGAAACAAATGCTTTAAAATCAAGCTAATCAGGCCAGATTTTAGTGTTAGTAAAATTGGCATTTCCTACTGCATTTATATCTGAAGTTAAAATCTTGGCCCTTAGCCTGTGAGCAGCAGTTTATGACCATCCTGGATACAGTTCAGAGCTATGCTAAGTGGTTCCATTTGAAAGACATTTTTCAATTACAGAAAAACAATTTTGGGAAGAGAATTTTCTGTTCAAAAGTTCTTGTTGAAATTCCATTTATGCAGCCTGGCATGGTTGCTTTGGTTATGTTGCTAAAGCTGTTGTGAAACCAGACCAACTCACTGGCAAATGTATTAATACTGCATAAGGAAAATAGGAACTCGAGTCTGAATCAAACCTTTGGAGATAGAGATATATATATATATATGGAACTCACATTTTGGGTGTGGAAGTGGAATTCGGTTTTTCCTTTCAGTAGTTGCTGAAAAATCAAAATTAGTTGTGATCAAACAACAAAAATAGTTGTGATCAAAATCTCAATCCTGAATATCTTGAGCGTTTGAGAAAAATTTAGAGCCAGATGTGAAGCCTGTTTTAAACCAAATCTAATTTTATGACAGTACATGAAGTTGCAACTTTAACTCAAAGGCAGCAGATCTGAAGACTCAGGGTGGGAAGAAAGAATAGACACAAAAAAAAGTATTGTCTAATGGAAGTGTCAGATTAAATTAATCATAGAGGTCATTAAAAGTTAATAACAAACATTAGCTGTATTATGGAATCATCCATTCACGTGGAGAATCCACATGAAAGAGATCTGCATCCTTGGGAATGGAATCACAGGAGTGCAATGGTATATCTAAAACAAAAGTTCTCCCGGTGTGGAAGAACACAATCTAACTCACAGCTTCTTTGTACAGAAAGCAAGCTCCTGGGATTTGGCCCTAAGATCATTCTTTCTTGTTTACCAGAGAAGAATGTTTAGAGGCTTTGTGTATAAATGAAGCAAAAAGACAAAGGCTGGTGGTTTCTTTGGCTAGGTGTGACTGAGAACTCTGTCCCACCATATAGGCTAAGTTTCTCTTGGACAGGTACTGTGTACTGTCCTGAAACACAAAGCACTGCAAGAGTCAGACTTGTGTTTTGACAGTGAAAAGTGTGCGCTGTAATAGCTCAGGTTCCTGATAGGACTGTCACTACAATGTTAATAGATAACTTCCTAATTAAGAATAATATGGAAGGCATTTAAAATTTGCATGGAGCAATTGAATTTTTAAGTGATTTTCTGTATGATCTTTTTTTTTCCCCCTTAATCAGAACAGTCGTTTAGGTGATTTACTAATACATGAGGTTACAGGAGCCTAGTTGTATTAATATGCTGGTTAGAAAGCTAAATAAAAGAGAGTGTTTACAAATCATCAAAAGCAGGTTGGGGGGGGGGGGCTGGAAGAGGGGAATGTGTTAGCCTGGTGGATGGAATGATGGGTGGGTAACTGGAAACCATGGCTTTCAATGGGACCAGTTCAAGCGTAGGTGAGAAGCTGAAGAATGAGCGTGGAACAAAGAATGGGGCTGATGTACAAGATGAAGAAGATATAAAATAATGAGATACACTGAGAATTCCCATCCCTGGCAATATTCAAGGCCAGGTTGGATGGGGCTTGGTGCAACCTGGTCTAGTGGAAGGTGTCCCTGCCCACGGCTGGGGGTTGGGAGATATGCTTTAAGATCCCTTCCAACCCAAACCATTCTGAGACTCTGAGAACAATGCCTTCAGGTAAGCATACAGCTTCAGTACAAGAAGAAGGAAAATTACTGATGAAAAAGGAAAAGAGCTATTAGAGCACATTTTCAGAGAAAGGGAAAACAGTGAGGTATTCACCAGGAGCTCTTTTGGATAAACTGGAAGGAGACAGGAAGGTTGCAGAAAATTACATATTTAGACATGAAATATATACACTGGGACTTTCATTCAATTCTTCTAAGATCTTACAAGCTACAATTACCTCCTACTGCTGTGGGTTTTCCATAATATAAAAGTAGAAAAAGCAGTGAGAAAAGATAATACAATGGCGAAGAGGACTGCAGTCTTCCCTCTTTTGGATACCATGACTGTCTAAATATTAGCTGAAGCCATCCAGCAAAAGAAAGGTGAATGCCTCTATTTGACAGGGTTGCTTTGGAAACCTGGATTTAGATGAAAATAATTTAAATTACTCATGCTTATGCAGTCCTAGGTAAGGGATAGACTGGACTTACAAAGCCCTACCTCTGTAAGTTCAGTGTGTAACTGGCTCTGTGTGCACAGGAAAGAGCAACTAAGATCTAAGCAGTCACTAGTATTGCAAATGGCAAGTTCAAGGTAAAGGAACAGAGTTCAAAGCACATTTATTTCTTAATCTTATATATGAGAGACTACTTGGGTTTAGTAGG
This sequence comes from Myiopsitta monachus, assembly GCA_017639245.1. Classification (NCBI taxonomy): domain Eukaryota; kingdom Metazoa; phylum Chordata; class Aves; order Psittaciformes; family Psittacidae; genus Myiopsitta; species Myiopsitta monachus. Next base: position 45,715,086 of record CM029921.1, read on the forward strand.
ATGTTTTCATTCTGGAAACTGCTACATATTATGGGCTTAGGCTTGGAATAGCAGTCAGTATACAGGGTCTGAGACAAACGTATCCAGACTTGACCTATGCTGGCTCCTCAGGCAAGGTAAATTAATCCATAAAGAATTAGAAGTATTTTTTGGCTGTGAATAAGAACAGTAAAATACCAGTCAGTCCAGAGCAAGGAGTGGAAAACACCTTGCAGAAGGAAAATACCTTGCAGAAACTTAAAGCATAGCAGATGCCACAAAACAGTCAGAACTGTTAACCTGGCTTAAAACCTTGTCAGGGAGCTGTGCAAGGAGTTGCATTTGAAGCACCATAAATCTGCAGAATGCCTCATGCATCCTGCAATTAGCTTTCTTGTTTTATAACTATCACTTAGCTGTAGTATTACAAGATATTTTGTGTATACCTGAAACTATAAGAATTATATTAACTCAGGATTCCTTTTCAATACTGTCTAGCTATGTCCCATTACCTCACCATAGATTTTTATTGGATGCAATCCAGTGATTCAGTATTAGTGTCATAAATGCCGTTATGACATATGACATTGTTACACTCGACAGCAGCATTCATTACTGTAAGCAATAGCAGCCAGGCTGCATTTCCTTACAGTATTTGGCCATTACTTGACAAGAGGTGAGAGCAATTTGGCAGCCAGGAGGAGTAGAGCGGCCCAAGGAAGTGACAATGTGTGTTACCTCCCATGAGTCAGCTTATGCCTTGTGTTCATATGTAGGCAGGAGATCTGCTGTATATTTACAGCAGTAAATCCTGTTGTTATTATTTATGATTGTTTTAATAATGCAAAGCTCTCTGGGCAAGCTGTGAGAGCCCCTGCCCCAGTCAGTCTAAGCTGAACAAAGGATGTTACTGCTTTCTATTGCAGATGGGGAGCTGAGGCATGGGGAAATTAAATGACATGTCCTGTCAGGGAGCAAGGCAGTTACTGGAACTGATCTCCAAATTTGCCCTATCTCTGCCGCAGTCACAAGTCTGTTGATTCTTCACTAATGCTCTTGCAGGGTGTTCATGGATTAGTGCATATAAAAGTTATTAGGTTTCTGCAGCACATGTTCTTTGGCAATTAAAGTACTAACGACTTGAATTTTTGTTCCCTTCTCTGTGAACAGAAGCTCTTGGAGCATCAATACAGTCACTTAAAGCTACAATAAACATCCACCTATGGTTTCTGGCAGCTTACCTGACTCATACCACCTGGAAGTATGTGCTTTGCTTATCACACTCTTAGTTCTTGCAATGGGGTTTCCTAAATCCATGTCGTTTCTGTGGAGCCATGCTGTGCTGTGTGATTAATTTGGCTGTTAGTAGTACTAGAGACTGCTACATCTCAGGGTATATATTTTATAGCTCTGATCTGGGGGCTATAAAAATCATTTTTACCAGTTTTTAAAGTTTTTGGGATACGACATGGAATGCTAAAGCAGGAGAGATTCTAAAAGGTCTATCCCAGGATAATTATTAGCTCAGGAACTAGTTCATTCAGTGTCACTGGGGGACAACAGCAGAACAGGAACAGGAATACAGATACCCTCCTCCCTGGGAAGTGAGTGCCATGAACAGTTAAAGGCTCTTGACTGTTCTGTCTGATTTGCTCTTGTTGTTCTTCTCTCAGTTTCATTTTAAGATTGAACCAAAGAAGTTTTGCATTATAGAAAACTTACTGCCCACCGGGCTCGTCTGATGCATTAGCACACCTAAAGACAAAATGATCCAGGGGTAGAGGTTTATTTTAAGCAGCTGAGTTTCGCCTACACCTGTCACCGAATAATCATTACACCTACTACAGCTCCCCTCTCAAAACCAAAAAAGAGCCATGAAGAAAGTTTAAGAAAAAAATATACAAGCTCCATAAAACGTAAAGGCTTCATTTTACAAATATAACTCCATGGGTAACTGAGCCAGCTAACCTCTGTGACAGATTTATGCCAGCAGCATTTTCTAGCATGGGGCTCCAAGGGCATAAAAGTCAGGATTTCATAGCAGTAGAAGGCTAATGATTAAAGTATGTGCAATGGTAGTCACAGTAACAGCACCAAACAGGGAAACACCCACCCTTCTCTTAGGTGTTCTGACAGCCTGATATTAAAGACCTGCAAGTGTCAGAAGATGTAGGAAATCAACTGGCCTCTCTGACAGATTTTACAGTATAGTGTTTGTGCTGTCAAGGCAGTGAATATGACAACCCTGAGAAATGACAGTAATAGGAATGTATAGGTAAGGGAACAAGCCTAATAGAGATGCCGCTGTTGACAATAACGTGCTTACATTAAAAGTAGACTCTTTCTTTGAGCTTTTACTTGGAGATTTTTTTAAGCCTGTTTTCCTAATTCTGTTTTTTTCCCACAGTTTTCCTGTGTGTCTGTGTGTTTTACTACCATGGTAAAATACTATTTAGTTGTAATGTGGAAGGGAGATAAAAGTCATTCTGTAACACTCTGTTTCATTTAAATTATCATGATAGTGTAGCCAGCATCTGAAAGCTGCATTGATTAGGGTTAAAATTCACTGTTGTTTTATCCTGAAAAGTTTATAAACAGACAAAAGAAACTTAGGAGAGCTGAAGTTTGGGAAGATTAAGGATGGCACTGAACCGATCTGACTACCTGAAAATCAGGTAATTTGTTGAAGCTACTCATAGCATTGCCTTTGGAGTGAATGGAGAGTGGGGACTTGCAGAACACACTTTATTCCACTCATCTCTTTCCAGTCACCATGGAAAATGCCCAGTCAGCAATGACACGCTGGGCAGGGAGAAGTCAGGTGGGTAACCTCGGGCTAGGCTGGAGGCATGCACAGCACCAGCTGAACTGGCTTACCCAGCTGCCTCAGCAGTGCTTTAGCCAGCTCTTCATCAACCTTCCTCTCCAGGGAGCATTGTGTAGGGAAGGATTTTGACAAAACCCAGAATCAACTTACATTACATCATCTTTTAAGCTGGAAATAATAATGATAATAACAAACTAACTTTAAGGACTAAACAGAATTGTTTCCTGATCTTCTTTGCTACAGAAGACTGAGGAGTGCAAAAAGCATTCCATATCAGCAGTGTTTATCCAGAGCTTCTGCTCTGATCTGGGCTCATAAGGACACCCAAGTTCTCTTCAAGGAGTATGTTCAGAGATAAAACATTGAGGCAGAATATTGTGAGGTAAAGCAAGATAAGTATTATTTTTCCTCAAAAGTGCTTTTTCTCTGAAGCAGTAGTTTCCATGACTCCTGCTTAAACTGTAAATGTAATCTGAAGTTTGGCTTCTAGGTCTGCATGGGGAAACCTTTGTCTGAGTCCACCTTCATCTCAGGCTTTGGTCACCTGCAGTGGTTATTAGCTGCTGTGTCAAACCTGTCTCTTAGGGTCAAGAGATTTGTATGAAAAGGAAGTGCTAATTACAGTCCATTTCAATAAGCTTAGAATTATAGTGGAGACAAGTCCATTATCTCAGAGTTAATAGGGTTACAAGATGTTGATGATGCACATGATCTGCTTTGTTACCAAATGCCACTTAGATTATGGATTGTTGGCACAGCATGAGTTGCACCAAATGATGAAGCCTTGGGTTTAATAGAGGTCATTGCCTACGTAAGTCTGACTTTGGATGGTATTTAAGCACCTGGACATGCCTAGTTATGTTTTCAGAAGCTGTGGTATACACAAATCCGTGCAAATTAGGGAATTTACTTTGACAATTTCTTTGAGGTGCCTATTTGCAGCTTCTGAGTGAGTTTTAATCCCATGCTGCCTCAGCTGTCTGAAAGTGAGCTATGTAGAATCCCTCTGTAGCCAGTGCACAGACATGAGCGGCTGCAATAGCTGTCTAGAAGAGGCAGGGTGAACTCCTCTGAAAAGGAAGTTTCTCTCACTGGTAGCTGCAGAAGCAGCAAAGAAGAACCAACTACTTGTCTCGGTTTCTGCTGTGGGATGGCAAGGTTAGATGAAATTAATCCCACTCTGTGTCAAAAAAATCTGTGACATATCTGGTCATTCCTTTAGAGTTAATGGAAAGAATGATGCATATGCTGTACAAGGGAAAAATAAATTATTGTTCACATCCTGGTCTCATCTCCTGTAATACAAACATATCCATCTTGCCATCTGAAAAAGGAAGAACGATCAAAGAGGCTTTAACTGGATGACTGCAGGCATCTGAAAACGGAGAGTGAGGAAAAGAGAAAGAATAGAATATTAATTAAAAGGTTATCTGAATGCTTTTTAAATGGTGTTTCCATTAGTCAAAGCAATGGTCCTGCATAGCTCCTGGAATTGTTCTTTATGCATTGCTCAACTTCATTGAATTCTTAAAACAGAGGCATACTAATGCCTAAGATACATACGGCTGCAGTTAATTAAGAAGTTCACAGGAAAGCATGGGTTTGCACCCAAATCTATATTCAGGAACCTCACTTGTATCAGGAACCTCACTTGTATCAGAAACTAGTATAAATTTCACTTTGTGGTGACAGCAATTTTGCTGTGACTTCATTTCTCCAAGTTGACCCCTCAGTAAATTTTATTTTTCATAATGAAAATTTTCATTTAATGTAAGTATGACTCTTTTTCCTCTCATGCTCTTCAAACACCAAGAAACCAGCTAATGTGTTATGGAGACAACATTACACACAGTACAGTACATGATATGCTGCTTCCAATATATAAGTTTAACAGAAGAGAAAGCTTTTTCTTCAGAATAAGATTTTAGTGTGAACCTTAACCATGCTCTGGAGCATTTACCTTCATGTAAGTCCTTCAGAAAGTTTCTTTGTAAGCAGAGCTTCAGCTTGGCAACTTACACAGATAATGTTATGGTGATTTATTCCTATTTGAAGATCATCAGATGATACTGATCTTTATTCTTTTCCTCCATGGCTTTCTTCTCATGCATCATTTTAAAATTCGACAGTTTTGTCATGTTGTTGCCCTGGCCAGCACAAGAACCACTACAGCAACAACATCACTGGTGTCACCTTCTCTGAAGTTTCTCAGCCAGCAAGTGGGGAGGGGGTTATTTCTCTGACGAGGCTGCAGGCAGCTCCCCAGGTGCTGCCTTTGCTGCCTTTGGGGATTTTGGGTTGTGGAAGAGCTTGGTGGGACTGAGGTCCCATGCTGGGTAGCAATCCAAAGAATTTTGCCAGGATGCCATTTACCTTGTGCCTCATCTGTTTTTAACTCCAGGTAGATTCACTTGGAAACACAGACACCTATATTTGTGCCCACATACAAATATTCTGTGTAACACTGAAAACTAGGTAATGTGTTCCTATTATAGGCACAAAAATATTAGTCATAGAATCATAGAATAGTTTAGGTTGAAACGGACTTTCAAATGTCATCGAATCCAACCCCCTTGCAATGAGCAGGGACATCTTCAAGGACAGCAGAATCTTTGGTAGAAGTTTTCATTAGAACCCCTCCAGCCCTGGTCAGAAGATGTTGTTCTTTCATTCTCAGTATATTATTTTTAATATATTCTGAATATATTCAAGCATGCCTCGTAAACACTTCCAGAAAGGTTATGACATCTTAAAGTCTTTGCTCCAAAAGTTGCGGCTTTAATACTTTCTGATTTGTTTTGAAACTATTTTGAAAATCCAGAAGGCCAACTAAAATCTAATATAAACAAGCTCAAGTCCAGCTGAAAGGTAGCTTTACCCTAATGGTCTGGGTCTAGAAATCATTATAAAAAGGCTTTAAATTCTTTTATAGAAAGGATTTTCTCCCATCAGATAAACACTTTCTTTGCTCTGAGTAACTTTCTGGTGATTTTTTTGACTGGAAAAGGATTTGTCGAGTTCTGAGATCTGTTTAAGCTCTGGCAATAATGCCCCTTCATCTAGGTCATGTTTTCTGCACAGTAAAAAGTTAAGTCCTCTTTTTCTGTTGTCCAAACATTATCTCACACCTTTATTCTTTTGAGGGAAATGCCAAAGGCCGTATCCTGCTACTCACTCAATTCTCATCCAGGACAATCTCTATATGCAGATTTTTAAAGGTAACAGCTGAATTTCTATTAATACACTGCCTGGGTAATATGACTTTTCTGTGTTCCGGGGGAATCACTTTCCACCTTTGTAAATGTCTATTGGATAATTTGTCTAACTTCTCTGCACTTACTTACTTTGCTGTTACTACCTTCTTCTAATACTTGGGTCTAGGAAGCCTGCATTATATGCTCCTTCTCAGCCTATATAGCTGCCTTTCTCTTCAAAAGGTCTAACTGTTAGTGTACTGCTAAAAGCCAGATAAAAGTGAATTTGTTCATTTGAAGACCTTGTGCTGTAACTCATTATTGCAATAATGAGTCTGTTTGTGATGCCCTGATCCAGCCATCATTTAAGCACATGATTACACTGAATTGAATGACTTCATATGCATAAGGTGAGTCACGAGTTTAAGTGCATACTGAGATGAGCTAATTTTCCCTAATATACTTTGCCAAATCTTTGTCTATTTAAATACTTCTGAGAAAGGGAGAAAAAAAAGTCATTACATTAGAGAATGACAAAAGGATTTTATTTTGATACCAATATATTAAAAACCTGTATCAGCAGATTGTTGGACTTCCTCTCTTTTTCCCAGCTTGCCTTTTGGTCGCTGTTACTGAGAATATTTAGTGAATTGCTGCATGTGAATTGCAACCTGCTCAAGATTTTTCTTCTATGCCCTCTCCCATGAAAAAGCTAAATAAACACAGTGGGAAGGCAAAGAGAGGAGGGGTTGCCATTATGTCCAAGAGAAGAATATTTTAGAGGTTTTATTCACATCTGAAAATGGAGGACTTTCAACAATGTCAAAAAAGTGCTTTCCCAAGCAAAATACAGCGTGTGTTTGGAAGATGAGAAATAATTCCTACATGTTGAATGCTGCTTATAGAATAATAATAAAAAAAAGCAACATCTATTGTAAGGCGAAACCAGTTACCTGGTAAATAATGTTCTGTTTGGCCTGACAGTAGTGATCTACAGCCTGCTGCAATCATAGTTTGCAGCATCTGTGAGCACTGTATTTTTTATTTAGGCGAGCACACTAACATTTCCATGAAGAATCTCTGTTGTGTTGGGCAACCTCTCCAGCTGCCATTCTACCCCTTCAGAAAGGCTCCTCAACATTAAAGCTTGGTCTGACTTCATACCAAGTGAAAACTGTGAGTCAGATCATGAGCTGGTGCAAAGCAGCTCAGTGCTTTCCTCCCATTTCCCAGTAGGGAACCCAACCCACCCAGTTCACGTTTCCTCTGCAGCACAGGTGATGCCTGCTCAGAGGCTGGAGGTCACATAGGCACTGTTGTGCTCTGCTCTGTCCAGGCTGGGTCATATTGGCTGGTACTGCTCTGGATGTGCTCGAAATATCTGAACCAGCGTCGCAGAGGGGAGGTACTTGATACCTCTACATGGTGCAGTGCAGAAATGAGACTTCAGACCCAAGTCCTGTCCTGCTGCCAGGATGCCTGTGAAACATTTAACTAGGGGAAAACAGTGTGATCATGGCTAGTTATCTGTAGCCTTGTCCTTTCTGATCTGCTGTATTCAGTGTTGTGGTTGGTTTTTTTTTAATTATACTTACACTGCAAATTATTCAAGGCAGAGACTGGGTTTTTTTGCTTTTATACCTAACCTGAGAGATGCCCCATTCCTAGGAGAGTAAGCTTGAGTGATCGTCATGATGATGCAAATGGTTGCGGCTCCAATAAGGACAAAAAATTACATTCAGGGGGAATGTAATCCATTAATACTGTGTGATTTATAAGATTATCGTGAAAAGAGATTCTATTTGAAAGGGGAACAGGAAAGAAAATGTTTGGTGCAATGTGTTATATAAGGAACTAGTAGTCTTTGGTAAGTAAGGTTTCAAAAAAAAAAACCCTTCTCTTAAAATATATTCTATTGACTAACAATCATGTGCCAAAATTAAGCTAAATTTCATTTTGCCTACTCTTAAATGGAGTTTAAAAGTTCTGAGTTATGACATTGGTTGAACCATTAATGTAAGTCCTTAAAATGTAAGTAGTTCCTTGATACTCTCCACTTTGGGGCATCTTTAAAAAAAACCCACACAACAAAACCAGATGCTGCTCTACATGCATAGGAGAAATCAATGGATGGGATCAATATTCCCTCCACAGGTAATAAATGCTGAGAAGCATTTCTGTCTATCTAAATTGATCCCAGAGAATTCTTTAAATTGGTTCTGATGTGTATAAAAATCATTTCCCTATTGATCAAAGCTTTTCTTCCTTTCTCTCTTTGATACGTTATTTCATCTCTGCTATCAGTAATGGTCTCAGGCTTTTCTATGCAGTTATGTTACACAGAATTTCTTCATGCAAGAATGTAATTTTCATGAAACAAGAAGTAACTGGGTTTGTGTCTTTGAAGATGAATGCTTTGCTTACAGTTAGGCAGTGCAAGTATTTTGAAATTGGGAAAGTTACTGAATCTGAGTTATTTACAAGGAAGTCTAAAAGAATTGCTATACTTTTATTAGAAGCAATTGTCCAAATCCAGCACCTCAACTGGTCTGTTTGCTCTGGGACTAAAATTGCTGCTGGAGCAGAGTTTCCCATCTTTCACTGTCCTTGTTCTGCACTGTATCTGAGCAAAAGAGTTAATGTTAACTGCTGAGTCTATGGAAAAGACTATTCTGAGGTAGCAAACTGCTAGTTAGGAGTATGAATGTCTCAGCCTAATAGGCTACAGCAAGTTGTAGAGTCTGTGACTTTTGTTACAATACTATTTTATTAGCATTTAAGGTGCTAGACTACTCTAGAAACATGAAATACTTGTCTGGCAAAACAGAAATGTTTAGAGTGTTCAATAATGGAACGTTGCATCATTTATAACTTAGTTTGCCTGAAGAAAAGCACAATGTTTCAATGTGCCTATAAAGGGCTCACCGATGAGGCTTGGTGGTGGTGGTTTGTTTTGACACAGCAGTGTGTGTATGTAGCAGTCTGCAGCATGAACTGGATGTGCTGGGACAAAGAGGGCACGTTGGGTCTGTTGTTTTAAGACGAAATCTTAAGGCATTGGCCAGTATAATTTATTGACTGTCAGAGCCAGTAATCTGGTCTGCTTTTTTAGGCTTTCCCAGTCCATTCCAGCTGTTTGAACGCAAAACCAGTGAAGCAGTACTTAGTGTGGTCTTGGCAAGGCTTTACTCAAATTCATTTTACAAAGACAGTAATCACGGCTGTGATTTCTGTTTGGCTCTTATGGAATATAAGCTGTCTTCCGACATGTTTTGTTCCCTCCACCCCAAGTAATTTGGTTCCATCAACCCAGCGAATTAATCTTGTATAGTTTTGCCTTCTGATGAAATGCAGTAACAAATAAGATTGTTTCAACATGCCAGGACTATTTTAAATGTATCCACCAGTTCAAATCAGGAGGTGGATCTCATATTGTATTCCCAGAGCGGCGTTGGATTTGTTGGTATTTATATAGCAGCACAGGTATGCAAAGTTCCTTGCAGGTGAGAAAAAGCATTTTGCTTACTAATATGTACTGAGCTTCACTGTATGTAGTAACTTTGGTTTTAAGCTCACATGTTTAGGTCAGTGTGGAGACTCCAGTAAAATTACTCTTTTTTTCTTTTTTTTGGCCAGATTCTAGCTTTTGATGCTTTTTGTTACAGCCTTTTTAGGCCTATTACTTGATGTACATTTGGAAAATGTGCAGGGCCAGATTTCCATGCAAGATAATTAATTTTAAGCACCTCATTCTCCGAAAGGGGGGTGCATGTCTTAAAAGCAATCACATCTTTTGAGGTACTGAATAATTTCAGCATCCCATTCTGGTTTCAAAACAATGTAGGGATATGGTTTTAGCATCAGAAATAGTTTCTCTAGAAGGGCATGAGTGATTTTTGGTTTAAATACAAATGTATTTACAGCCCAAACAACAGCACCGCATTTGTAATTAATCAGTGCCTAAAACCAAGAGCCTTGCCAGCTTGGCGAGGTAGCACGCATGAGATCAGGGACAGAGTTTTTTCTCTGTAGGACACCAGGACTGGAAACCTACAGAGATAGCTTATGCAAATGCTGGGGGGAAAATGGGAGCTGAAGAGCACTGATTGCTCAGGGGAAATTCAGTTCCATCCAAGGAGCAAGGTGACTGTTCAGAAATACCATGTCCCATGCTGCACAGCTCCTGACAGCTTGGGCTGCCTTGCAGGTCCCATTTAGCCAGGAGTCAGACTAGCATTTTCCATAGATGGAAACTCTGTGTTTCACCCACACCACCTGAGTGGTAGTTTGGGGTCTGTCTCAGCTTTGGATTTCTTTATGGATCCCCAGGGAGGGAAACTAGTGATGTCATGGGCTGACTGAAGCTTGAGGTTTGCATATGGAGAAAGCATGATCAGCCAAGTACATTTTAGTGCACAAATAGTTTTTTCTGGGGGAAGTTGTCATCCCTCTTAACGATTACTTGCACAGAAGTTGTTTATACCTTTATTTGCTTTTGCTGGCTTTCTCTCTCTCTAACTTTTCTAACTCACTGCATCCTTTTTGAAGCAAATGACCAGATGGTCAGAGCTTATGTTATTCTAAGGACATAATAGGGATACATCAGAAAAATTAGTACCTATGTTCTTGCAATGGGCAACAGCAAATCAGCTATAATTAGTACAAAAGCTGCTACTGTAGGGTCTCTCTGTTTTGGCAACAAAGCATCCCTTGATGCTTTGTTATCACTCCTGTCTGCCAGTTTGAGGAAGAAGAATGAGCTTGGAAGGGTGTGGGGCCAGCCAAAGCAAGCTTCATTTCAGCTCCCCATGTTGCCTGTCTGGGAGGTGCCTCAGCAGGCCTTTCGGAAGCCTCGTGAGCTGGAGATCTAGAGGCTGTGAGATCTGGAGGTCAGAGTCTTTGAAGCTCTACATCTTCTAAGCAAGAATCTGTTCAATGCAAATCAGTGTAACTGCTGAGTTCAGTGGGTTTCCATAGACCAGCCCCACCTGACAGTTTGGTCAAAGCTACAAAGGAAAAATTATCTCCAGGCTTTTACCTTCCTCTGCAAGTCATATCAAAGTGCCTTTGTCAGTGCACAAGTAAGTATTCTTCATTAAAAGAGAGCTTTGCATGACAATTATAGTTTTTGTTTGCTTTCCTAATTGGAGAACATTCTGAAAGAGCAATAAAACACAATTTGTTCCCTCTTTCCAAAAGGAAACATCTCCTTTTGGAAGGAAGGAGGGAGTAAATTTGCATTATAATGAGCAAATTCTTATGAGCGCATAGATCAGTGTTGGCATAAAGGGTGAGTGAAACGAGATGTTCTTACATTGTGCCTTCCCCTCCCATTTTGTTCCTTCTCGCACACATTTGCCTGTGCATGTGGCTGCTCCTGAGCAAGGCAGCGGCTGTGCTCATAGTCATGACAGTAATAACATCATAACTCAGGTTAACAGAAACTCCCGTGAAACGAATCATTCTGCATCAGGTCTGCCTCATACACCTAAACCCTTTCCCCAGCACATACTGTCAATGAAGGCATGTGCAGTTTACTACTGCACCTCCTTGCTAGTTGGTTTTTATTCTTCTCTATTGGTTTTTATTCTTCTCTATTGGTTTTGTCATTTCCTAGTACTGTTGGGATACTGGCATGGACTGGCTGGACAAGAGTGCTTTGACTTTGCTTCAGGCATATGACTTACCTAGCAAAGTGTTTAGAAAAACACTGGGGAGGGTGTGAGGGGGTGAGATAGACATGGAAGCTGTTGTCTCAGTTGTCATCTGTCCTGCCCTTACTTTCTGGATGTGAACTGCTGTTGTCTAAATCTTTTCTCCTTGCTGACCCTCTCTCTTTGTAAGGAGAGGGTCTGTTCGTTATTGAGTTTGAGAAGCTGAAAGTGACATTAACCCCCTGCCCAGCTGTTGTGGTGTCAGGGCTCCAGGCGAAATGGCATTTGTTTGGCTCCTACAGAAGTCATCCCAGCGACTGCCTGGAGAGTCTGGCTGCAAGTGAAATCCATATGCAATGCTTCTGTCAGCAAAGAATTGCTGGAAGAGTTTATAATAAATATTCACATCTGCTCCTTTGGACACTCTAATCCATCCTACAGATCTTTGCTGTGTCAGGCTTTGTTCTAGATGAAGAAGCCGGGTAGTTATAAAGGTTTGCAAATAGGGCATATTTATCATGGTTAGTTCTACTTTCTAGTTCCCTTTCTTGCACAAATATCCATGACCATGCTAAGCATAACTTGTGATTAAATATTCTCAATGCATTTGTAAGATCTTTTTGGCAGTGTGTTTCCTTGGATAAATAGAGAAAAGGGCACTTGTTTACTGCCCAGGCTTCCAAACGAAATCATCAGATCTCAATGAGCAGAACAGAGAACATCATTGTTAAGAATTGCTTTGAATGGAGGGACAATATATTCCCTGGATAAACTACATCACATAGGCACACCCAAGGCCCTATAGTTTGCACATTATTCAGACTGGGACAGATTTCTCCATACTAGCTTCTGCTGGCAATATGTTTCCATTGGGTACTTGGTGAAAAATCTGAATAACTAAAAATCACAAAATAACTCCAGTTTTTCATAATCTTAAAAAAAATTATATTGGTGCCAGATTGACTTTGTCAAAGTCAATACTAATTATTCCTCTGCTGGCTATGACTTTGCTTTCAGAGAGAAAATCCTGATACATAAAAAGAGCTGTAATCATTTGAAGGGTATATTGAACTTGCTCCTAATAGGAAAAGGTGTTTGACCGAGATGAGGCCTGGCAGTGCAATGATCCCATTGTTGGGAGGCCCACATCAGCCTTGAAATGAATGTATTGATCCTCTTCTTTTTTTTTATTTTTGTACATGAAACTCATGATTCCTATAGTTAATTTCTAAAAGAAGAGAATCTTTAGCTGGTGGCTGGGTAAGTAAAAGGTGTTTCAAACATATCACTTACCAGCTGTTACCTCAGGTTTTGTTTAAGCAGGAAGACAATAAACTTATAAGCTCATTCTGCCTTCTTGAGTGATGGGGGTCGGAACTAGATGATCTTAAGGTCCTTTCCAACCCTAACCATTCTATAATTCTATGAAGACTGAGTCCATGTGGTTCATAAATAAACACATGCGCACTCCTTAGAACCTTTTCCAGGTTTTCTTTAATTTTTTTCTACTGTTAGTCCGAATTCTATATTAACAGTTTTATTAGCATCATTTTTCCTTAAGGGTGTAAGGGAACAAGGCACTCAGTTCAACTAGATTGAATCATGGAATCATAGAATCAGCTAGGTTGGAAAAGACCGTTAAGATCATCAAGTCCAACCAGATGCCTGACATCCTTGACAGCTGGTTAAAAACCCACATTAAAGATGCCCCTGCTCATTGCAGTGAGGTTGAACTACATGACCTTTGAAAGTCCCTTCCAACCCAAACCATTCTATGATTCTATGATCTTCATTTCTTACAGACCTGTACAAGAAAAGCAGGATTAAGAGCACAGTCTGATGCTGATACCTCCAAGTATCTGAGCAGCATCTACTTCTCTTGTGCTCAGTCTCTGTGTCAAAATCTGGCCCTGAATAATTGTATCCAAATACAAGGAAAATAGCTGTGCTCCTAATGAGCAGCATGCAGGGGTTTCCAGATTCACTTAATCACTCCAAAATCCAATCTCATCATTATTGATCTGTCCAACTCTCCGATAATTTATCTGAGACAACAGGAGCGTGCATGGACATCTTTAAAGCAACGATCTCAAAACTCCCAGCACTGCTGTCTTGCTTTGCCTTTGAAACCTCGATAACTTTCCCCTGAATTTCAGGTCAGGTCGTGGCTATGGCGAGCGGCGATGGGTCCGTTAAGGTTCTGCAAGTTGCATCTGGGCAGCAATCCAGCCTGCGGGGCCACAGCGGCGAAGCGCACAGCGTTGGCTTCCATCACCGGGCAAAGCTGCTGCTCTCCGGGGGTGCCGACGGTAAGGTTTGCCTCTGGAAATGAGGACCAGCACGCTGCTGAACCTAACCTTAATCTCATGGAAAAAAACGGTTTGACAAGAGAGCAGTGAGGGCTTAGGAAAATGTTTTCATAGTTAATGTTTGCAGTGGGAATAACAGCCCGAAAGGAGCATTCTTCTGCATTTAATCCAAATAAAAACCCCAATTTCTCCCTCTTACTGTTGACACTATTCTTTGTTTTTTTTTGCGAACATCACGACTCTTGGTCCTTCCTGGAGAAACAGCTTTACAATGACGCCTAATGACAGAGCACCCGAACTGCAAGGAGATTGATTCTTAATGTAGCACCACGCGCGACACCAGAGCCGGGCGCCCCTTCCGCGGTGCCAGCCACGGCGAAGATGTGAAGTTTTAATCATGCAGACAGGGCGGGGGTGCGCTGCTCCCCCCGCAGCACAAGCTCCGGACGCCGCCAGCAACCAGCAGGACTTGGGGCGAGCGGCGGCGGGGAGCGGCGTTAATACCGCCGCCCGCCCGCGGGCACAGCGGCCATGGCGCGCCCGCGGGCCTGAGCGCTCCGCAGACGGATTTATTTATGTTTCTCCCCCCTCTTGCCTCTTCCTCCCCCCCCTTTTTTTCCTACCAGAATTATAATTCATTTCAACAATAAGAGGCGGGAGCGCGGAGCGGCGCGGCCCGCAGCGGGCATGCCCGGCCCCCTGCCCGGGAAGTCCCCGCAGGGGAGCGGGGGCTGCCCGCCCGCCGGCCGCGGGGCTCCTCCGCCCTCCCTCCGCCGCCTGCCCACAGCATAACCAGCCCCCCTTTCCCCCTCCCTCCCTCGCCGTGGCAAGTCTTGGAGCGCAAGAGATCCGCTGGGCATAGGGAGGGGATATATAGATGTATATAGGGTTTTTTTTCTCTTCTCCCCCACCCCCCCGGTCCTTCCCCCTCTCCAAGACCTGAGGAAATCCAGCCCAAGTTCGCCGCGATGACTGTGCTGCTGGCATCGGGGTTTCTCCGCGGCATCCCAGCCTCTGGACCGCCTCACCGCTGCTCGCTTTGAATCTTGAACACTGGGTTAAAGCTTAATTCTCATGTTGTGGTTGCTGGGCTGCTGCTTTCCCGTGTTTTGCGATGGGAGGTGGAGGAAAAGGGCTTGTCCGTGAGTCAACACTGAAAATGTGATTAGGAGGAACTGCTTTTACTAATCTGTTTCTAACCTTTTAGTCCATGTTGGCCTGTGACCCCTTTCAGCTTTCAGATCGAGCCTGATTAGGTAAGTGTAAATTATTCACTTGGGGTGAGGGAGGGCGGGTGGGAATGTTTTACTCAGAGACTTGCCTACGATGCTGGCCTCTCTCATGATGAGAAATGATAAGAAAGTTCAGCTGTAAACTCATTCCGAGCTGAGCAGCGTTTGTTTACTTGTTGAAATCTGTCTGTGCAAGACGTCTGCAGTCTGTCTGATGTCCAGGATCGCTGGCTGAGCAGAGCCCTTGTGACTTGCTGTGGGACAGCTCAGATGCTGTAGCAAAATACAGTGGTCTTATTTATGATCTTTGGAGAACTTTATATATATATATATATGGTATCTATATGATTTGCAGAGCTTCCTTATCAAAACTTCAACAGATTCTCTCAATTGTTTCACATTTCCCAGACATGAATTACTTCATTTGCTTCTGCCTTTTTTTTTTTCCCCTCTGAATGCCCCCCAGTCTGCAGTGTTGCAGCCTACCTGTAGCATTTAGGTGGGTGAAATTCTCAGCTCTGGAGATACATAAAGCAGCCGCATCTGCATGAAACACTTGATCCCCAAACAACATGTTACAATAGATATTGCTGATAGTAGTAACAGGGTGCATAATCCTTGTGATGGAAACGTAGCTAGTACTTCAATTAAGAAGATATCTTTTGAATTTGATAAAGCGTGTGTAATATCCGGTGTCTCCCTCTGTTGTGGCTTTGGAAAAACTGCTTTGTCAACAGGATCCCTTAGCTGCTTCTTTGGGATTAAACCTTCCTCCTCCTGCTGCTGCTTTTTTGCTTCAGTTAATTGCTGAACATCTGCAGTCCACCAAAAATCCCAATACAAGACAAGATCTCCCAGAAGGGTGGAGGGGGAATATGTGTTTGCCTGCGTGTGTGTAGTTTAATGCATGTTTGTATAGACCGTGTGTAGCTGTGTGCATGCTGTGGGAATGGAGCAAGAGAAGAAATGCCACACTTCCAACCAGTCCATTTTTGGTCTGTGCCAGGGGCTACCTCCGGTGTTCCTTAATCCACGTAGTGCCAGTATTTCATCTCATGTAAAAGTTTCCTGTAATACTTTGCCAAGCTCTCTTAGGAGAGGTCAGAAACCATTTTGCTGCTGGGGCATCCCTGGCTGTTGGGTGTGCAGGTGGGATAGTGCATTGGTGGCAGTGAGGTGGCACCATGGGCAGCCATCAGCGCACACACGACACACGTGCTGAGCCTTTGCCTGGAGGTGACTCTGCCGCGGAGGCAGTGCAAAGCTCCTCTCCCACTCTGGGTCAGTCCTCTGAGTCCGCTTCAGCAGAGCTCTCCAGGGTCAGACCACGCTGCATTGCTCACAAAGTTTTAGCAAGGCTCCAGCTTAATCAGGCAAACACATTTCAGTAGCTCCATACGTTGCACTTAATATCTTGCCCACTGTGTTTCTCTCTGGGAATGACGTGCTGAATAATGGAGAAGGTGAATTACATCTTTGCTTCTGTTGGGATTATACATAGCTACTGCAGGCTGGGCTGTGTTGGTAGCCCAGGTAGTCCCTTTCCCTCTTCAGAAATGCTGTATATAAAATTCCATGCTGCTCCACCGCTCGTCGACCCAAGTATAACCCAGCACCATCTTTCATATTGGAGGCAGATCTACCTACAGATTATGCTTACCTCATTTTCAACTCAGGTTTCCCACCTCAGTTTAATGAAGTGAGCTGTGCACCATGCATAGCACAGAGGAACAGTAGCCACAACATGCTTAAACTTGGGTTGAAATCAGAGCTGCCCATCCCCCTGGAATTCCAGGCAGCTAGTTTAGTTTCTGGTGCATCAGAAAATGGAACTGAACAGTAAAAATGAGGTGATTCTGTGAGCCACCATTTCTGTGAAGATATTTTGTGCACATATGCTTAAAGGCGTATGTCTAATTTATGTATTCCGAATGCTTTATTCTCTTTAACGACAATTGAGAAGAGGCTTAATTCGAATGAAACAGTGACGGTTATATGTGTAGTTTGAAAGCACTGATGTATTCTTGGATGCTCGTTGAAACTATGGCCTTCATAAGATGTTATTCATTAGAATTTTGAGGCTTTTCTCACTTAAATATATTTGTTTTCAGACCACAACACTGGTCTCCCTATGGAAGCAGCTGTTTCCATCTGGCATTGAGATCCCATGGAGAAGCTGAGGAGGGGGATGGCTCTTCGTATCCATGACGCCTGGATGCTTCTTTTTGTAATCCCTGCTTTGGTCACTCCAGCTGCCATCAATCATGAAGACTACCCTGCTGATGAAGGGGACCAGACCTCCAGCAATGACAATCTGATCTTTGACGACTACCGAGGGAAGGGGTGTGTGGATGACAGTGGCTTTGTGTACAAACTGGGAGAACGTTTTTTTCCGGGGCATTCCAACTGTCCCTGTGTCTGTACTGAGGATGGACCTGTTTGTGATCAACCAGAATGCCCTAAAATCCACCCAAAGTGTACAAAAGTGGAGCACAATGGATGCTGTCCAGAATGCAAAGAAGTGAAAAACTTTTGTGAATATCATGGGAAAAATTATAAAATCTTGGAAGAATTTAAGGTATGAAACCCTTTCATAATTACTTATTACATAACCTTTTCATAATTACTGGTAATTACTATTAATTTGCTCTAGGAATTGTATTTATTTCTGTTGGAGACTCTCAAAGGCACTCTGTTTGCTTATAGCTGTTAACTGATGCTAAAGCTGAAGTCCTTTTTAGCTGTGATGCAGGTCTGGCTAATGTAAAAGCTGCCACCTCTGCCCTTATGTGCACTCACTGAGGGCTAACGGTCCATCAGAAACCCCCATGTGAAATGCCTGCCCTCCGAAGCTGCTATTCTGGGCAACCTCCTTCTTTGCTCATAGTGTGAATCAAGTTGGACTACCAATGGGGTCGATAAAAGAGGTGGTAAACCAGTACTGAGTGCATTTTAAGAACCCCTTTTCCAGTTTGGATAGCAAAATCTGATTGCCTGGTACTGAGAGTTGCTACTCGTAACTGTATGAGAATGCAAGTAAGTAGATCTCAAGCTATACTTGATATTTTCAGTTCAACTGTGATAAGGCTGTCTAGAATGATAAGGCTGTCTAGAATGGCAGAAAATGAATTCTTTGGCATATTACCATATCAAGTAATGAGAAGTATGGGGTTTAATTGTAATGGTTGAGTTCCTATTGGGAAAGTTGTTAGGAAATCCTTCTGGAATACATCTGCAAAATAAGACCAGATTTCCAAAAACCCATTACCCTTTACGCAACCTGCATCTCTCATTCTAATGAGTTTGATTGCATGTTTTCAATTCTCCTAAGGAAAATAGCATTTCACAATGAAGAACAGGGTCTTTAAAGGCAATAGGTATACACGAGTTTGTTCTCCCAGGTCACGTGGCTTTTAAAATTTGTGCCTCCATAGTTAATGACAGCCTGTAACTTTTCATGGCTGTATGCCTGATTTCATTATACACTTGCCAATTTATTCTCTTTTCTGGCAATGAAAGTACTTCCACAGAGGTCTGTGTATTTCAAAAGCTCTTGGTGACATAGGTCTCAATTGCCTTTTTCCCAGATACTGTAATTTTCAATGAAGGTAGTATTTAGTTCCTTCCCTTTTTGTCATGTATGGTTTATGTTCATATTTTTCTGTCCGTCTGTAACTGCAATTGCTCAGTATGGGCAAGACAGTTCAGTGTCATAGACACAAGCCAAACCAAATATATGAGGAACATCTGCTTGAAGGCCATCCTGATCAGCCTGTTCTCTGCTCTGCTGAGGAATGTGAAGATGCTGATCTTGCAAAGTGCTTAAATAACAGTTTTTTCTTGCCCTGGGGAGGCCTATCCCAGCTCCATCCCACTATCATGCTTCAGTGATCCCATTTTGAGTGCTGAGTTGTCAGGTGGTAAATTATCCCACCTAGGTGTAATTCTGATACACGGTCAGGTTCTTAAATGAGAGTTATGAGGACTTCTTTTGGAGAGATTTTAGAGAGGAGAACTGTATAAGGACCCTTTCCAGAGAGATTCCGGAGGGAAAATAATGAGATGGATCTTCTCATTAAAGTGTCTTTTGCATGTGAATGAAGTACAAAAGTACTGATCACTTTTCCTGAAAGAAATAATTGCACTCTGATAATGGTTTGAAGGGTAGAAAAACAGATTTTAGGGGAGAAAGGCTGTTAGGGAGAGTTAGAGCAAACTGTTTCATTCTTTGCTGTGTTCAAAACCCATGGGTTGAAAAGTGAAATTCCTGTATCCTCTGAGAAACACAGAGTAGATGGTGGCACACCACTCGCATGCTCACCACTCACACACATGGTAGCCTTCAGTCCAGGCTGTGAGATCCTTCAGATTTAGTTTAGTTGACAGTCAAGCATTTGACCTGGAACTGTGTTTTGCTGAGAGCTCAGTACCCTGTGGTGTAAGGCAGAAATGGTTTGGGTTGGGTTTTTCTTTTTTTTAATCTATGTTTTTCCATAGAATAAATAGTGAAATTCTTTTTTGCTTCTAAGTAGAGGAAGAGATTCAGGCAATGGAGGATTACTGTGCACTTTCAGGAGTTTTTGAGGGGAAAAAGGGAGCGCCTCTGAACTTTGACTTTATAAATCCTATGGGAAAGACAGAACTTCTAGATTCAAGAAACTGCTGCTATGAAGGTGAAATCCTTACTTCATTGAAGCATCCAAGCTTCAGTTTGACTGGTTACTTCACAGAACAAAAGGTTTTCACCTGCTGTCTCCGCAGGTGACATTCTGAGCAGTTCACAGGTTTTACAGGCTCCAAGCTCTGCTCTTCCCTCATTCTGTTTAATTTATAAGGTCTGCAAACTTTCTCAAGTCCATTCCACACAGACTGAAGTTGAAGAGGGGCTTGCTCCAGTCATTCTAACTCAAACCCAGACTGTTTTCAGTTAGAAGAGAGGCACTGTTTTATGTGGGCTTGTAATGCTTTCACCCACTTGATTTACTTTTTCTAATATGTAGGTTCCAAATCATCATCCACAGAAGTGCTTGTCACTTCTTAGTTACAGCTGAAATGAGCTTCCATTTAAAAACCTCTTTCAAGTGTGTATCTGTGCGTGTGCCAGGACTTGTCCAGCCTGGAGAAAAGAAGGCTCTAGGGAGACCTTAGAGCGGCTCCCAGTGCTACAAGAAACCTGGAGACGGGCTTTGAACAAGGGCCTGCCGGGACAGGACAAGGGGAATGGCTTTAACCTGCCAGAGGGAAGATTGAGATGAGCTCTTAGGTAGAAGCTCTTCCTTGTGAGGGTGCTGAGGCGCTGGCACAGGGTGCCCAGAGAAGCTGTGGCTGCCCCATCCCTGGCAGTGTTCAAGGCCAGGTTGGACGTGGCTTGGAGCACCCTGCCCTAGTGGAAGGTGTCCCTGCCCATGGCAGGGGATTGGAACTGGATGAGCTTTAAGGCCCCTTCCAACCCAAACCAGTCTGGGATTCTGTGACTGACTCCTCTTGTAGAAATTTCAGCTGCCTGGTCTTTCACAAGTTAGGATTTATTTCTTTTTATCCCCTCCCCCCTTTTTTTTTCACTAGGGAATTTTCTTCCCTAGGGTATCAAAACCCGTGAGAGGTTTACATTTAGGAGAATTTTCATGTCTGGTTTCTAGATTTCTGCCTAGATTTGCGGTGAGAAATCCAAATGCGAATTTATGTGGTGTTTTTCCCTTAACATTGGCAGTAACTGAGTATCTCAGGGTACAGTAGAAGTTATAAAGGTCCATTTCTTGAATATTGAGCTTTCTTCTAGTGAAATGAGCTTGTACCTCAGATTTGTTTTGACTCATAACGATCATAAGCGCAAAATACAAACATAACAACAAGCCATCTAGTTAGGCAGCTGTCCTAATGTTTATGCTTGTGCCCCTAAATCCTTATCAGGTACAAATGAAATGCTGAAATGAAGTTCGCTTGTAAATCTAAACCCATTAGTAGTTTTTCTTGTATACTTTTATAAAATCATGTGTTCCTTACAGATGGTTTAGTAACCCCATGTAGCATCTTCATAGCTCTGCTATGGGTCCTGGGAAGTCTCTGTGGGTTTGAGGCCCCAGGTGCCCATACAGAGTGACTTATCGCTTGATTTGACTGGGATTTCACCCCAACTTCAGGTGAGGATGGGGTTCCACGTAGAAACCCCTGCAAAAAAGGTCAGCACATCTCTAATGTGAATCAAGGTCTGACTCAAGTATGTCTAATATATAGAGCAGTGCTCAGGATTTTGATTCCTGTGTAGCAGTATGCAGGAGAAAGGAGAGGTCTGGTGACTTTCACTGGCATCCATCTATCTCTTTCTCATCTCATTTTCCACTTCTCTCCTTGTCGACCTCAAATCTGGTCTCTTGCATCTCCTCTGGTCCCTCTCAGAGGCAAACACAGGTTGATGCTTGGCTGTGGTGGCTGCAGGGAAGGTGTGGAGGATGCTGCAAGTCTCAGGCAGTCTCTCTGTTTCCTCCAGAGAGATCTGGCAGGGGTTCTCAGGGTCACTTAGCAGCTTGCTTTTTCTCCCCCACATCAGCTGTGTTTTGATTTCAGTTGTGGCAGTTAAGGTCTGAGTCCCAAGTGCTCTGCATTCGCCCATACCAGCAGAGATCTTTCAAGGAGGTTGTTAACCCTCCCCTTTCTTCCCAGAGAGAGAAGACAAGCAAATACCAACTCAAAGAGCAGTCTCAGGTATTGTAGTCCACATGGCTGTGTTTTAAATGAATGTTCCCAGGCACCAGCTTATATAAACTTAAGGAGACAGTGTACCACTAACGTGATGGATGTTCATTGGCAGCTTATGGAGGAGAAGTGCAAATGTCAGTGAGACAACATTTTTCCTAAGTGCTGATTAGTTTTCACTCTCCTGCATAACTTGCTGACAGAAAAGCACACACTTACCCACATTAGAGAAATGCAGTTTACGGTGTGGTTAAGAAGTATTTGTAGCCGCAGTTAGAAGCCATTTGAAGAGGAGTCTTGGGTGACATGGTCTAGTGTGAGGTGTCAGTGTCCCCCTGTCATTGGAACTAGACAATCTTAAGGTCCTTTCCAGCCCTAACTATTCTATGATTCTATGATTAGGCTGTCAGTTGGAAAAGTCCATAATCTCTTCCAAATTTCCTAGATCTCTCACCACCCAATATAGGCATAGAATAACCTTCTATGAACCTGTGTGAATTTGTAGCAAAATACCCTCACTAGGAAATGAATTATGAGTTCACAAGAGATCGTCAAGCTAACATCTTGAAACATTCTCTTCATTGGAGACCCTACAGACAGGAACTGCTCCCTTTTCCTTCAGGAGAGCAAGTCCCGGTGACGTGGGGTTTGGTAGCATGGTGTCATCCTTCTCAAAGTCAATGGCAGAAATTTTCTAGGCATTAAAATACCTCCCTGTGCCTTGCAGGACATTGGGTGTGTTATCTTTTGGGTGGTAACACAAGAGGTTTTGGCATCACAACTTCGCTTTCCTCGTAGTATTCAGGAGAGAAGATCCGCTTCAACCTGAACTTGAGCTTGGAAACAGTGCTGAACATCAAGGACATTTTTTGGGTGCTCTTCAGTGGCCACCCTGCTTTCTGCCAAGCACAGAGCTGCAGTTTCTTCCAGCCATTGGCTCTGCCAGTGCTTAGCCTCTGCTTCTGCGTTTCGTCTGTCTGCCTTTCCCAATGACTTCTGCATCTCCTTTTCCTCTCCCCTCCCACCTTTGCTGCTCCCAAGCCCATCCTTACTCAGAAAGTGCCTAGGTGGTGGCCAAATGTTTGTCCTTTGCATAAAGTAGAAGTGTGGAAAATGGGAGAACACATCTTGCTCCTGGGCAGGCCTCTGCTCTGCCAAAAACAAACCCAAACAAAACAGGAAAGAAGCAATTCTATGAATTTTAGCTTCATTCTAGGGCAAAATCTCCACTGACTAGAAAAGACCCAGGATTTCACTGCTGGAGTTCTACTTTATTTTTCTTTCCCGTGTTTACTGCCAGTATATCTTAAGTTCATTGCTTTGTTTTGTCCACAAATCATCTGTAATCCTTCAGCTAGGGCTTCTGTATCTAGCAGACTTTATGTCTTCTTGAGCAGCACTTTGCACAGTAGGGATCAGGGCTCTAGCAGGGATCTTGGAGTATAATCAGAATCCAAAATAAATGAGGGACTATATAAGCATAGCATTATCATATACTAATTCCCAGCTCATTATGGAAACTGTTACTTCAGAACAGTGGCACCTCCTTCTCCTTTGTTAATGCTCTTTAAAAATGTTTTATTAATGCAATTATCTCAATATAACTTAACAAAGTAAGACCTCTCATCAAAAGGCATTAGCGCATGGAGGAGTGTATTCAGCTGCTATCTCAGCATCTTGCAGTCCCTGAAATGCAGTGTGTCCATTCTGCCGCTGGAGAAAATGAGGCAATGAAATCAAAAAGTGATTCCCCACCCCCAGAACCATGCCAGAAATAGAAATTAAGTGATGCAAACTACAGCCTGGCTCTGACCACTAGCTGCCCAGCTTGGGAGTGCAGCCTTATCAAATATAAATGAAACACTTGGGACATTCCTGGAGCATTGCTGATGGGATGATACTGTTAGGGGGAAAACAAGAGTTTGTTGCAGCTCTGGCTTGAAAGGGAAGGTGATGGGGAGAAGTGTGCAACCATTCATTGGCTAGTGTGGTGCAGAGGCTGCTCTGAGGGCCTTTCAGCCCTGTCCAACTGTCCAGCTGCGGATTTAATTGTGGATGCTGTGGTTTGCATCAGCATAAGAGGACAGAGATACAGCACCTTAAATCTGAGGAGCTTCACTAGGCCGCTAGAAAAACAAAGTGGGCAGAAATGGAAGGTTCTTCACGGAGTTTTCTCCTGTGTTACAGGAGCATTGACTTTCCTGAAACTTGGAAAATGCTCAGATCATGGCAAAGCTCATCACTGCAAAAACTAGCACTATTAAAACCTTTTGGTAGTACACTAAACCTGTCTTCCATATTACTAGTAGTTTTTAGACAGAGTTTCACTCATGAATTCCAAGGAACTGATTACTATCCCAAGCCAGCATGGGGATTTTAATACAGGCATTTTTCTCTCCAAGATGTGTGCAGCAGATTTTTTTTCGTACTATGACTCAAACTAATGGGGCTTCTTTTTTTCTTCTTCTTCTTCTCCTTGTGTGTGCTGCAATTTCACGTACGGCTAGAAAATCATAATACAAAAGAAATTTCAATAACATGCCTGTGCTTTAATAAAAGGAGCCATGAACAATGCCAGCTCTGAAGATAGCGCACAGTCGTTGAAATCAGACAGGGGAAACAGAACATCAGTCAGATGGAAAAGTATGATTTATTATCTCCCTCCTGGCAAAATTACAGTGACAATGTCTATGCAAAGGAATCCGAAATTACTAACTTACTGTATTTCTGTCATAATTTGTACCAAGAAAGCATACTAAAATAGATATGTATGTCACATTGATCTATAGTGATACCTATTTCTTAAATTCTGTTATGTACTTAGCTACTCACTCTTTAACATACATATTACATTATGCACAGGTATATTATTATGATAGGGGAAAGAAGATGGGCTGTATTCAGAATTTTGCTACCAAGAATCCATGCTGTTGTTTTCCCCAGATCACAGTAATACATGCAGGCCCCAAAAGCTCAGAGCTCAGTGGTGCCAGCTGTGCTACACACACACACACTGTCTCAGAGCTCCCCGTTGAGATAGATGAGACCCAAAACTTGCATATCAGCATGACTCAAAATCACCGTGAATTAAGCACAAGCTCCCATGTTTTAGTTACAGTGCACTGGTGCAGGAGAGCAGTGCAGCATTTGGCCTGTACGTGCAAGCCCAAGGGGTTGGTATTTTTCCAGTAAATATGACACAGGAATTAACCTGTGCCCAGCATTTGTACCGCCAAAGCTGTGGCTGGGCTTCCACTTCAGGAAATAGCTCATCGGCTCTGGTCGCTTTCAGAACTGGGGGCTGTCCAGGGAGCTGCTGAAAGAGAGGAGATGATGCCTCTGCACAGCCGCAGAAGAGGTCTGTGAAGAAAATGGGATGTGTAGGCATGCAACTGTTATCGGCTCCTTCCAGGAGTGGTAAAATGAAGTCTGAGGCTTTATTATTGTGCCAGACAATGCTCAGTGGGACCAAGGGGAGAAGCGCTCATCCTTTGGCTCTCCCAAGCTATGTCCATCTGTGTCACCCAAGATGTTTCTGTAGGGCTGGTCGATCTGAGGTCCACAATCAGCTTGTGATTGTGAAGAATTTCAGCCACTGAAATGCTGGCAGGTCATTGGTGAGAAGTTTGTTAGAAACCCATTTCCTACCAGAGCAAGGGGAGGTGCAGGTGTGTGTTCGTTGCTGCTGGAAAGTACTTTATGCGGAATTGCATTCGTTAAAAATAATGCTCAGTTAGCTAATTGTCCTAGTTACTAGTTTTAACAATATAATTAGATAAGCTGCAAATGAAAAATACAGGTAGCATGAGGCTTCCATACTCTTCATTCTGTGTTGCAGTTCAGAGGTAGTTCTTTGGGAATTATAATAAAATGGGTAAGCTTTAAGGAGCTTTAGGGCTTGAAGCAGCTCCTCAAAACAGGGAATCTCACAGTCTGTTAACTGTGGTCAGTCCAGGCAGGAAAACTTTCTGATGGTTAAGCCAGTGTACTCCCTGTGTTAGCGGACTCCAGCTCATCACAGATAATCTGTTCAAACCTGTTTTCATTCATATCCTTCCCACTTGTGCTCATAACCGAATGTGGTAGCATCCCCTGAGGGACAGAAACCTCCTGGACTCTGCTGGCTTTTCTCCTGAGGGTTTAAGCAATGGGAACTGGATATAAGTGTCAGGCATAGTGCCAGATAGTAGAGCTGCTTTATTCTGTGGGTCAGGTTCTCCATTGCTATGAACTACTGCAGCCTCATGGATCACAAGTGGCCCATTAGGATGTTACACTGGAGCCACTTCGATGCTCCTTTATGTAGTTTGCATGATGCTGACCTGTGATAAGAATTTGCCCACGGGGGCTCCCATGAAGCCTAATCTGCCTTGCCAGCTGCCAGAAAATCAAAACTTGGACTAGGCTTTCAAAAAGTACAGATAATGGAGAATGAGAGAGATAAAGCAACCAGGAACAAGTCAGAGTTTGATGAGATGTGTTTGCCCCTCTCCCACCTCTCATGTGTCCTACCACATGTCCTGTGTGTGTTTTCACATGCAGTGAAAACAGGACCAGTGTTGAAGCCCAGGAGCAGAGGAAACCAGAAGCACACCAAACCCAGTCAGATACATGGTGTTAACCCGCTGGTACAAACACACCTCATTGCTAGCCAGGACAGGTCTTTGAAGCAGGGCTTGAAGATGGCAAAGGAGAAGGGGATGTGTGTATGGATGTAATCATGGATGCTCAGCACCCTTCAGCTCCTGTACCCTCAGCAATGTAAAGAAGGAAAGCCAGTCGGCTCCTAACTGCTCTTTTGACATAGACTTGGTTCCAGCCAGTGTCTTTCCTTGGGGGGAGATAAAGGTGAGGCAACAACAGAGCATGTTAATGGAGATCAGGAGTGAGCTCTTTATCTCCAGCTCCCATGCTGGAGGAAATCCTGAGCTCAGCAGAGGTGAACAAGAGCAAAGCATCCAGGAAGGAGCTGCTCCTTTCGGAGGGAAGGAGGGAGCATATTGGTGTGCCAGTAGGATGCAGTAGCTCCTACTAAAGTACAAGGGGTGTGGGACCCTTAGGATTAGCTTTCCCTTAGGGCACAGAAGATGCAAAACTGCGTGAATTGCTGATGCAGAATGCGGTACAGCACTGATGCCTGCAGTGTAGTGTCTACAGCAAGAGGAGCTCACACCTGCCCTTGACTGCAGTGTCCCAGCCAGGAGTCACCCATGCACCAGGGTGATCGTTCCCAGCTGCCTGAGCTGCCTAGGGACACAGAGCTTGTCTTCAGACAAAGTAGGCTGACTCTAAAGATCGCCTTCAGTTCGGCCCAACAACCATCAGTCTAAGCTGCCAGCTGGGCTCACTTTCCCTATTGATATTAAAAGGAGCTTAACGAATGTGAAGCACACACAAACATTTTGTCTGTGTCCAAACAGGGCCGCTCATTGCACATTGGAGCTACAGTCCCATCTGTCATACCCCTAACCTTTCAAAAGGAGTTCTGTTCCCTGGGCACTGGGCATGTCTGAACTAAAAAGCTATTGAAATAGAGTCGTAAAAATTATCACCAAAGTAATAGAGAACTCCAGTCCCCTCAGCCCCGGGGTAGGTGAGGTGCAACTATAATAAGGAATAAAGTGAGACATATATCAAAACAAAGAGAGTGCTCTGATGAAAGAAGTGCAATGTCATGTTGTTACAGAGAGCTCCACTGCTGCTCTCAGGAGAGAAGAGCAACCACGAGACTGCAGATACACAGCTTCTGTGGAAAAAGGGCCAGGGCTCGGCTCAAGGTTGTCTCTCTCTCATCAGCTAATGGAGGAGTCACTCTCCAGATCCAGAAGTGGTTCCCAGGAGCCTTTTAAACCCGTCAAGTTTTGTGCCACATAGCAACAAACACATGAGTACAATGCTCTTACTGCCATCACAATCCTGAATCATCAGATGTGGGCCCAGGATACCCATGATCTGTGGTACTCTGCCTCATCTGGCTTACTGATCTGTAGTAGCTCCACAGGAATTTCTACAGAAGGATGGCAGGAGTAGTTTTGTTTTCAGGTGTGGACAGGCATGGTCTGGAGCTGAGGGAAGGAGAGGGATACATTACTGCAGGAGATTACAGCATCTTTATGCCTTTCCATCTCCAGAATCCAAACCTGGTTACCAGCCTGCTGGAAAGACTCGGGTACCTGTGAAGAGACAAGCAGCAGCTAGGGGTAACTAAAATCAAGCTTTGGTTGGAGAGCTGCAGCATCTGTAGGCTAAGAAAATAGGCAAGTCATCTTCAACCTCCTTTTGGTGGGGCTGCTTTGAGTATAGGATGACCTATAAATCACCATTTATAGAAAAGGTTTTCATTAATGTATTTGTGTCTCTCATCCTTTCCATCGAGTGAGAGATTCGTTTCATTTCAGTTTGAATGAGAGATCATTTCATTTCGGTTTTACATTAGCAATGTTTGTGTGCCTGTTGGGAGCTCCCTTAGAAATATGGGATCTCAGCATCCACTTGTGCTGATTCTTGGAAGCCAGTTCCTTGTTTCAGCCGATCTGCAGGATGGTGCAAGCATTTTTCAGTTTTGGGGTGGCGCAGTTCATTTGTATTGCTAGTGCTCCATGTAAGTAGGATACAGCTCCAGTTTTTCACTGCAAATAAATTATCTAATGGCTCAGTATCTTTTTCCTGTTGCAAAATCATTTGCAACCTGGTGGTGTTTTCTGTGACTGCACTTGTCTATAATCACTCACCAGATCATTTATTTGGGCAACTTTCCACCTATGGAAAACCCAAGTCATTACAGTTCCTGTAGCATAATTGATGCCGTGTCTCCACTGTCTGGATGGATGACTTGTATTTTAAGTAAATGACAAAAATGAGTGAAATTTTTGCTGGTGCAAGTTTTTGTATTGGCACACACACGAAGGCACAAAAAATAGAGCCATTTACCAGACTTTTAACACAATTTGGGTGGTTATTTATGCACTTATTTATGCTAATATGCTATGCACTTATTATTTATGCTAATAGCAAAGTGAGCAGCCCAGAAGAGAAATGGGCTGATGTCAGTCTCCTCTTGAGGCGGGCCTCACTAGCTAACCCGTTCTCCATAGTCTGGCACCTGCAGAATTTCTCTCAGTTAAAAGCTTTCCTGAACTTCCCTGCAATTTCTTGCTAACCTGGCTGAGATCACAGGCAATTTCAGTAACAATCAAAATGATTCTAATTTTTACTTCAGGAATGTTTTTGATGAATGCTATCCTGCTTTCTTTTTTATTCATCTCCCTTGGTTTCTGACTTCTACCTCAACCATAATGCAGAAACTGGTTTTGCCTCCCATTTTATTCATCAGGTCATTTTTAGCTTTCTTTTGCTTCCTGCCAATAAATTCACCACCTGAAACTGTAGCTGCAAAAATCATTTCCATCAGAATCACCGTTGTCCTTAGTGTCATTAAAAGTTACAGCTACTCTTAATGTGTAAGTGCCCAATTTGACAGTTCACTTTACATGGCTTTGCTTTTCCCACTGTTTTCTCTGCATAGAGCAGAATGCTCTCAGTTGAGCCTGTCTGAAAGGGGAGGCTGAGTGTGATATGAGTGCTGGCACACAGTCTCTTGAAAACTAAACGACGGAGAGGGTGCCAGCAGTGTTAGTGTTTAGCTTTCCTTCCCTTGGAGTCCAGCACTGACAGGGGATGGGACATATCCAGTCCTTCGCGGGGACACATAGGAAGGACATGCATGTGGATGCAGCTGGCAGATCTGGATCTGAGGCAAGATACTGACAAATGTGTGCAGAAGTACCAGGTTAGATCCATTGCATTCAAAACCACCTTGACATCAGTAGAGTTGGAGGTGATGGCATCTCATTTAAAGGAGGTGGGAGCTAACATATTGATGGAGGATTGCAGGAGCAGGTCAGGAGCCCGGGCATCTGCCCTGCATTTGCTCTAGTTGATGGCTGCTTGGGTTTCCATGGGGCTCAGAAAGAAAGCCCACTGGCTTAATTTCCTGGTTATACAACACTTCAAATACCAGTCAACTGAGCAGATTTCCCCAGTTGTTCTGCCCATATTGTAAATGCCTATTTGACTGGGAAGAACATCACAGGCCCCGATAGCAGGTCAGTTCAATTCAGCGGAAATACTTAGATTGTCTTCTACTATGTCTATTGTAACATGATTAGATGGTTGTAAACACTTACATGAAGCTTTACGATTTCCTTCCTCAGAAGAAATGTCAAGTATTTGTGATACAATAGTTGTAAAGTGTGTATTGCTCTGTAGTTGTTTGCTAGTAGCTGTGTATAATTGATAAAGGGCTATTGTGCAGTAGTCAGACAGCATGAGGACATGGTCCTTAAGTGACCACTTCATGGGACCTTGTCAATGAGATAAGGTCTTCAAGTGTGATTATGGGACATTCTTGTACAAATACCCTCTTCAGGCTTAGCTGGAAAGTATAGAAAGCAAAAGGAAGAGAGCAGCCCAATAAATTCTGCTAACCATATCTCAGAATAGATTACTACAGGGCTATTGAGCAGCCTGGATGCTAGCTCCAGCAAGCTTTACAAAGATGTAAGCCTTCTTCCATGAAGCTGAAAACTCAGGTACGAAGAAAGTACCACACAATTCAGTCTCCTTTTGAAAAGGAGAGGAGAGCTCCAAAGTCTCGGGAGGTGGCTGTGCTAAACATACCTGGAGGAAATGGGGTGCTGGCATCTAAATACATAGTGGGAAGTCCGAAGGAATTACAGGTCTGTGTATAGTCTGTTAGACTACACAAGATCCACCAGCTCTTGAAATACTTATGTGCCAAGTCACACTTTCCTCTCAGAAGGCTGCCTGGAAAATGGGCACCATTTTCCCAGCTCCTGGAGCAGTATGAGCCTCAAACCGCAAGTCTGAGAGAAGCCAGCTGGACTAATCACAGCTGATTGCAGGAGGCTGCAGCTTTAAAACATGGTCTGAGCTCTCTCCTGAGCTGGGTGACAGCCCACATACAGGACTGAAATGAGTGAGCTTGGAAGCAGCAGTTAGCCTGGTGAATGTGACAGCAGAGTGAAAACTGAGGAAAATTGCTTCTGATTGACAGAACAAACAGGTAAAGAAAAAGTATCAGTCAGATGTCATCTTCCGAGCTTTTTGTTTGTCTTAGGTAAATCACTCCCTTTCTACCTCTCTAGAGATGTTTGTGTAGAAGCAGCTAAGAGTAACTGACAAGCAGACATGCAGGCAGGGGAATCCTTATTGGAGGCAGGGAAGAGGGGGGCTGCAGTCTAATGTTTTATATATATATGCTTCCTCCATTCACTCAAGAAGAATATTTACTACTCAGTAATAAGCTTTTGCAAGGCAATCTACGTGTTATAGAAGAGTCTTGCACAAGTTTGGGGAAGCAGAGTGGTGGCTTAGGGTGCTGTGATTATGGAAGCTAAGGGTGAAGTTTAGTGTTTGGGACAAGAGGATTTCTGTGACAAATGAGATTGCTCAGATACAGTAAGCTTCTTGCAAGATCTTGCCTAAAATTATTTGTGTGATTGTACCAGCTGCCTTGGTCTGAATAAATGTTTGATTCAGATCTCTTCAGCTGTAGAAAAGCATAAAAGTAAGTTTTGAATCTGAGTTTTGAATTCAATTTTCCATTTTCTTTTCTCTACCTCTCTCTGTTAGAAGGAAAGAATGAGGATTTTAAGCTATTTTCCAGAATTGTTTGATCATAGGATCTCTCTATTTGTCCAGCAGTCCATCTGGGTGACTTGAAGTCACTGAAGCCCTCCAGTGTGGATCTCTCAGAGCTGTGGTATTTCTGTGATTCTATGAAACCTAGTAGCTGACTAAAGGACCCACGTAGTGCCCAACTGCATAAGAGAGGGATTCCCTTGTCACTGTGAGGAGTAGCTGGATGATGTTAGCAGTCATGATTCCTACGTGTGCTGGCATTTGCTTCCAGAAAGAGAGTAAAAATGGTGGAGGGCTTGTATGGGCATGAAAGTGAAGATAAGGAGATATGGTACCCACATCTTGTTTGTCTTCCTCATTTCCCCTGCTCCAGGTGTATCTTGGTTTTCTTTGTTTCCTTTGCTGCCTTTTTCATTTGTTTATATCATCTGCCATGTTTGTCATTATGTGTTCATGCACATAAAATCTTTATTAGCCATACGTATTCTCTATTCTCGGTTTTAATTTTCCTTCCTTCTTTCTTCGTTAACAAACTCTGCTGATGATTGCAGGTGTTTCCTGTTTGACAGCACCTGAGGCTAAGGTTTTCCAGCCACACAACCGACTGAGTCCTGGCTCCTTCCTCTGGTCACCCTGCTGTGCAGATGGGGCCATTCCCTGGTAGAAGCAGGGAGTGAACCTGACCTCCCAGCCAAACCTGGGGTCGCAGTCCTCCTTGAGATCAATAGAACAGAAGAGAAATAGAAGTTGAGCTGTGATCCTAGGTGTGGCTATCAACAGGGGCGTTCAGGGTCCACATCCTTGTGCTTATTTTAGTCTCTTTGAAGCAACTGGCCAAAGGAGAGGTGAATCAGGGTCAATGGTGAGACTAAGAAGATCCTTTGTGCTCTGTGTCTCACTTTGTCTGCTCTCAAAAGCCCTTGAATACCCATCTTCTTCCCACCAACTTAACCACGATAGGCCCCTATGCTGAAAACAACATGAAAGAACGTATTTCCTCACTAGCTCTGAGGGTTAGTGCTGTCACCCCTGTTGTAAGTAAAAATTGGGTAAAAGGAGTTTCAGGTGCTTTGCGCCAGTTTTCCCAAGTCAAAATGCTGTACTGATACCTTCTATAAAAGGACTTGGTTTGCTCCTTAGGTTTTAATGATAGATCTGTTTCTTAAAATACACGTTGAGCAGTCAGGGACCATGCAATTGTGTGGACGTGTATCCATGTTATGGTTGGCACTGTGAACATCCTTTCCTTATGATAATGGTGAGTGGAATGTCTCTGATCCAACATCTCTTGAAATCCTTCCTAACAAATCCTTCCCTAGAGAGTCTTCTAAGAGATTATTCTGCCCTGGACAGGTGGAGTGACTAAATCATCTTATGGTCCAAACTTTTTATGATCCTTTAATCTTAACACTTCTTCCAGAATATCAGTTAAAGAGTCACCCGTAAAGCGTTTGCACTGTCTGTGTGGGAATGGCATAGCCTCTGAATCCTCTCTCCTTCACGCTTCAGAAACCCTCCATGTTTTTTCAACCTGGGTTTTCAGTAGGGATGAGAGTTTCTTTTCAGGAACTGGTGTCACCCAGCGTTTGAACTTCAGTGGCTACAATAGTGTAAACCACTGCTTTTCCATGGGGAATGAATCTTTAAATAATGAGTCAGGAAACAAAACTTTGGGACACCTTTCACTGATTCCCAGTTTGTCATCTGCTGCTTGATCTGTGTCCTGCTTACATAAATAAATAGAGGACTTTCTTGGCCAATGTCCCATAATTGTTCCACGTGAAGGGTAGCTACAGGGAAATTAATAGCTGAGCCCACAGGAAAAATATGCTCAATCAGTGTGCTTGGGGTAAAGTCCTTTTGAAAAGGGACTCAGATGTGCAAACATCTGAGACATTTATAAACTAAGTGGTCAGGAAGGCTGGAGTCACCCATGGAGGTGAGGGCTGAATAAGAGCCCTGGTAAAGGACACTGGGTGGCAAGTGAACAGAATGGTCAGATAGAGGAAGATCCTGGAGGCAAGACCAAGTAGTTTGACCTTGATAACATGGGGAAGAGGAAGTGGCTGAGAAGAGTCTTGTTCTGCCAAAGAAGACTTTTTGTTTGCTGCCTGGTGGTTGTACCGCTTAGGTGTGCTTTCCTTCTTCAGTTGTGCGCAGTTCTTCCCTCTTGAAAAGCTGCTTTCAGTGTCAAGCAACATTATGGTCTATTACAGTGTCATTTTCATGTTACACCAACAGCGCGAAAGCAAAAGATGTGAATGCCATGTCTCATTTACTCAGTAGCAGAGTCATTCAGAGGCATCTTCTACTTGTGCTGATCATCTTTAAGCCGTAGATGGGCTGCATTCCACAAAATGCGTCATGTATCTCTTAACATTGCAGCCACTGTAGTAGTGAAGATTGCGGACAAGTCCTGAAGAATACATCAGTGAAAGCCTCCACAAATCACAAGATCTAGTTCTACTGCTCCATATAATTAGTGATTAAAATGAGTAAAAACAAAGCAGCAATTTTCTTATTGATCCCTCAGCAAATAGTTTTGTTTTCTTCTGTATTGTTATTACTTGTTCAAGGCTATTTAATAAGGAAATGTCAGTCAAGTGAATTCAGATTCCTGGTGCTTCAGACAGAAATCAAAGCAGGATTGAATGAGGAAAGATAATTAGAGAGAGGAATTCCACCTCCACAGACTTCTTCCCTTGCTCGAGGAGTGCTGATTTTATATAAATTGCCAAAGCTGTGAGCAAATGAGGGGTGATGGGAATTATAGGCTGCAGATGCTGAGACAAAGCAAGGGAAGCTTCAATTAGTGCATTTTAAGGTAGAAGTGAATTTCCTGGGAATAAATTATTTGACTCGAGACATACGGAGCTTCTTAGAGGTGAACTGAAAAGCTTTTTACCTGCCAGAACCAGAGTTCACATGTTACATCTGTCTCATTTCTATGAGTGACCCATCACTGGCGTATTAAACACATGGGGACGAATTCTCCTCTCTTTTGCGTCTCTTTATTGTAATATAGAGAGAGGAATTCTCATTTCTGCAGATTCCCATCAATGCAACAGAAAGCAGATTTTTTTTTTTTTTCAGTACCCACATTTTCTGTATCACTAAGTGTCAGTGATCGACCTATCTTTGCTGGGGGATTGGGAATTGCGTATTGAATGTGCAGGTACTGAATGGAACTGATTTTCCTCTCAGATTCTCCTCTTATTCTCCCTTCTCAGCTCTGTTGTCATTCTTTCATCACACTTGCACACATGTAGGACACTGTGAACCTTAACAAACTGACCTTTACGTTTTTCAACAGATTTCCATAGCTTTTCGAAGGGTGAGAGCGTGACAACTCTCTATTACTCAGAAGTGGATAGAGATTCCTGTTTGAACTGATGGAGCTGAAACGGAACCATTTAGCTGGGTGTTTTAATCCAGAACTCCCTGACTTCAGCAGAATTATTCAAGCTCTTTACATATTCTGTGTGAGGCAATTGCTCACAAACCTTCTTGAAACAGGCACAACTGAGGCCAGGACCAGATCTAATGGTTCTGTTATGGGAGTGCTTACAGACCCCTGATACAGGTACTGCCCAAGCACAGAATAAAATGGTTTTGCCCCTCCAAGAACAATACTATTCTCCTTTGTTCTGAAAAGTGGGAATGGAAGCACATCGAGAGGCTGACGAATAGACAGGTCACCCCAGCAGCCCCCTTCCAAGAGCTTGGGGTTTGCTGGCAATAGGGGTCTACATGAGATATTGATATGAGTATGCCCCATCCCTGGAAGTGTTTATACAGGTTGGACAGGGCTTGGAGCAACCTTGTCTAGTGGAAGGTGTCCCTGCCCATGGCCACCATCCAGGAACTGGATGATCTTAAGGTCCTTTCCAACCCAAACCGTTCTGTGATTCTGTCGTCTGGAAAATTGTCGTGTCCTCGCTTCCTGGGATGAGCCACCACTCATGATCTTCCAAAAATCCTGCTGTGCTCTCAGCCAAATACATAAGATAGCAACAAGTGGGTTAGAGCAGAGGGATGACCTTGTGGTTTCTGCTCTGTCTTTTTAACAGAGGAACCTCATGAAAACTAAAATGCCTCATGCCTGCTCTGGAGAAACTGCTCTGGAGAAACAAGTATCCTGTTCACTGGTGTGTCTGATGTTCCAATTGCCTATTTCAGATGTTGCTATTTTGTGCTATAGGTTAATTTGTATTACCCATGATGAATGAATGCAGTCAGGAGGTATTGAACGCTAATATGTTTATCTTATGGCAAGATAGAAATGTTGCAAACTTGTGAGCTACAGGAGGAAATGGGCTAATTTTAGATTTGTTCCTAGCCCTCGCCATGCGAATGGTGTCGCTGCGAGCCCAGCAATGAAGTTCACTGTGTTGTAGCAGACTGCGCAGTTCCCGAGTGTGTCAACCCAGTCTATGAACCAGAACAGTGTTGTCCTGTCTGCAAAAATGGTAAGAAAGTACTGTGTTGGCTTTAACAAACAGACATAAAGGAAACCGTTTATTAAAATGTTCGTTGCTGATGCATCGCCCGGAGATTTGCTTCCATCAGCACACCGTAGCGCTGGGGCTGTATTTCCCCTTGTGCCTGGGCTTCACGTACAAGGTGGCAACTGTGAAAGCTAAGGCTGCCCTTTCTGGCCTGTATCTTCTTATTGAAGCTGATGGGATTGCTGACTTAAGTAAGGCATTGCAGGATTTAGTCCTGGTATCAGAGATAGTCGCTTCATGTCTTTGCTTTTTTCTCATAATTAGTCTAACATGAAATCAAGTATATAATTAAAAAGAGAGGTTTTGCCCCTAAATTAAGAAACCAATTATTATTACCTAAAACTAGAGGGAAATTCACAGAAATCAATGGCAAAACTTCCACTGGGGCTGGTAAGACACCCACCAAGCCTGTAGCGTTGTTAGTTGTGTGCTGGAGTCTGTGTGTACTGTTGGCCCCCATTGTCCTGCTGATAATATTTAATGGATTGGAGTCTAAGATAGCAATACTCTCAAGAAAGATTTTGGGATGACTGAAGGTACCTCTTCAAAAATTAAATCTGTTTCCAGAAGGTCTCTCCAGTCTTGTACCAGCAGTCTGTATGCATATATGTCTCTGGAAAAACACCTTTCTAGTGCACATATGAAGACAGATTAAAAGATGAGCTAGCATCATATAAACATCTTCATGGCTTTCTTGACATACAAGAAATAGCTGCTTAGTCTCATCTTCTTGTGATTGGAATTCACTGTCCCTGTATATTTCCTCTTACATACATCACCACTGCTGGATAAGAGTAATGGTTGTTTACAAAGAAATAACATTTTCAACACATTTTCTGCTCTTTAAGATAGAGAAAAAGCAAAGGGTTGGAAATGCAAAATATTTTTGCTAAAGGAATTGGCATAAATAATTCTGATCTAGAAAAGTGTACCTAAAATACTACTTGTAACCCTGAGGTTTATATTAAACAATGATTTTTACTCAAGTGTTTTAAAAGGTTTTCATTTAGAGCTTTGTGTTTCTGTTGAAAAGCAGAAAATGTTCACAGGAAATGTCATTGAATCGTTGTTGTTGATGAACTTCAGAGAAAAGCTGTGTTAACCAGCTCTGTCCACCACCTTCACATATGGCCCACTGCGCTTGGGTGCTGAGGTTTCCCATCGCAGTCAGCAAGATTGATGTCTTGGGCTGATGACTGGGAGGGGTAACAGTGGCCATTGCCGTGCCTTGTCACCACAGCTCAGATTCATTTACACCCAAACAAATGCCTCTTGTGTGTGTTTGGCCTCTGTGTTCCCATCATGTACAGGGTGCCATGCTGAATGCCCCTCATTTACAGTGGCAGCACTTGTCGATTCCTTCCCATCTAGCATGCGTCGCATGAATCCAACCTGTGAGCAGGCTTCCCAGGAGAGCAAACTCAAAGGTGGTTTCACACAGGTCCAGAAGCTGCTGGGTTTCCCTAGCAACACTTCAGCACCATGACCACTTCTTCTGATAACCAGACTCCGCCACTTCGGGGGGTTGGTGGCTTTCTGTGTTGTAGTCCCCAACATATCTGGTGACCAGGAAAGGGCATCATCTTTCTTCTAAAAGCAATCAGAGTGAGCAGATAACAAGGAGGAAAGGGAAGGAAGCAGCTCCTACTGATGGGAATGAGGATGGGAGGACAGAAAGAAAATCAGACACCTGGTGAAGAGGCTTCAGGGCACAGTGTAGTGATTGGAACTAGAAGCCAGGAGGCTTCCTCCATGGCTTTTCCGAATTTCTCCACTCCTCTCTTCACTCATCTGTTGGAGGTATAGATATAAAATTGTCTGAAAACTATTTTAGGCAGGGAACTATTTCTCACCATGTCCTCTTAAGAGCAGCCTGCATGCCTTGGGGATCCTGATCTCTGGGGCCAGGGAGGGCAGGGATTGCAGCGACAGCTCCCTTCGTCTCTCCAACAGTGATGGATGAAGGGGAGAGGCGATGCAGTGGCGTGGCTGTTCCTTGAGGGGGTGCTGTGGACGAGAGCTGAGCGCTTGCTTCCATCCCATCCTAGCTGTAGGTATGACAGCCCCAGCTGGCAGCGCTTCCAACTCCTCCTGCGCAGCTGGAGCTGACCGGCCGATGCTTGTAGTTTTGGCGTTATCCTTTGCAAATGAAATTAAATCATTCACACAGTGTTAGAAATCAGTAGGCACCAACATAGTCTCCATTGTCACGGGGAATCTGACGGGCAGATTTTGTTTCTGCTCTTGGACGTGGCTCCAAGTGTGGCTCACCCACTTTGTCCTCCAACATTTTGGGAACTTCATGTGACAGAGAAACAGGCATTGCTATGTCTCTTACCCCTCTGAATCTCTCTGGCACTACCTAATGAATGAGGATCGCAGTGCTTTAAGCTGTCTAGTCATCTTGAGACCAGAATGTTATCTTTTGTCTCTCTGCTGCAGCCAGCCAATTAAAGCTCAGTTTCACAAATGCATGAAGATAACAAAAGCTGACAGACCCACTTAAATGACTGAAAATCCTTTTTTTTTTTTTTTTTAATTTATTTGTTTTTGTCCTTCAGTCCAGTAGCTTTTGCTTTCTCCCTAAGTGGTGAAGGCAGTTACAGTGCCATGCTTCAGTGTGATGAAAAGATTTTAGCTTCATCTCAGTTCCTGTGGTCATCATTTTAGACTGGCAAACAGGAGAGCTCAAGGGACACAACTTTTGGGTGGGTGGGGAAGTTAATCC
This sequence comes from Myiopsitta monachus, assembly GCA_017639245.1. Taxonomy (NCBI): domain Eukaryota; kingdom Metazoa; phylum Chordata; class Aves; order Psittaciformes; family Psittacidae; genus Myiopsitta; species Myiopsitta monachus. The sequence continues at coordinate 45,753,873 of CM029921.1, forward strand.
CTAGAACAACATGTAGTGCAAATCCTCATTCCAAAAGCTGCTCCTTAAAATTTTGGTAAGGAAGATCCTCGTTTTATGTTAAAACACAGCCCTGCATCATTTGCTGCACTCTGCTAGCTGCGTAGCTTACCCTCTTGTTTAGCTTTTGCTGCCATTAATGGAAGAATAATTTCCTCTCAATACATTCAGATAGATTTTCACACCTTTCTTAATTATGTCTTGCCAAGGGCAAAAGTGCTGTGAAGCAGTGGAAAGTTTGCCCAGAGAAGCTGTGGCTGCCCCATCCCTGGCAGTGTTCAAGGCCAGGCTGGACAGGGCTTGGAAGCAACCTGCTCTAGTGGAAGGTGTCCCTACCCATGGCAGAGTGGTTGGAACTTGGTGATCTTCAGGTCCTTTCCAACCCAAACTATTCTATGATTCTAGTGATGATGCAAAAATCTGGTGAATCTAGCATACCTGACCTGAAGATACAGTAAAAAACCAATACCAATTTCCCTCCCCCTACCATCATTTAAGAGCAGTCTGAACAAGAGGCTTTGGAGATTTATTCCTTACTGTCAAAAGAAATAGAAGTGTTATCTTGTGCTTTGTTAAATGCTGTAGCTCATGCAAAGCTGGCTCTGCTTTCAAGGAATACTGCATTACACATGGAGCAGGAACTGGGAAGCTAAAATCTGGGGGTGAAGGAGAAAGAGGATGTTTTCTTCTCCATGTCCCATTGTCTAGTTTGTCAGAGTAGATTTTAAGGGCAGTGGCTCCAGATGACATGCAGCATTTCTGTCACGGAGATGAAAGGTCACTGGGTTTCACTTTTCCTGGTAGTGGCAGACTGCAGAATTATGGCCCCGAGTTGTTATTTTGAGTCATTGTGACTTCTGCAGACAAAAGTGTGTCAGCTGTTGTTAACTCTCTCCTCTGTGGGATCTAAAACTTTCCTGTCACTGTCAAAATCAAGCTCAGGGCTGCCACCATCTGTGCTATCTATCCTTCCTGCCCCTGGGTTCTCCTGCAGTTCAGTGAGAACATCCATCCACTCTGCTTACGCTGAAGCCTTTCAGAGCAAAAATCCTCCATGTAGTCCCCATGCTGCTGGGTCCAGGGCTGTAGACATGTCTGTGTGGTGTTAATCATACCTCCCTTTGCTCTTCTCACCTGACCCTGAATTCTTTGTTTCCAAACCTCTGCTTTTCCCTCCCCATAAATTCATCAGCTGCTGAGGGCTGAGCCTTGTTATTGGTGGTACGTGCGGTTTTTAAAGCTTTTCCTTACACATCACTGCAAGGTTGCTCTTTACATTTCCTTCAACCCTTTGGACATGGTCTGGCCAGGATGCAGGGTGCAGGGATGGGAGGGGATCCCCAGGGTATCATAATTTGCATCGCTTAATCTGGTTTAATCCTGTGATACAGATTAAACTGGGTTCCTCTTCATTGCCAACTGCAAACAACTGTCACCTACTGCTGTGCACAGAGGGAGAAATACATTGTGTTTCATCTTCCCCAGTGCTATTTGTTCAGACGGCAAAGAGCGCCCAACATGCCCTTTCTGAGGGGGTGAGTAGATGTGCTCCAGCAGGGAGTCCCCAGTTGGTCTTGGAGGTCCCTCCTCTAATGCCATGCTAACTTAGTGACACACTGATCTTTGCCCACTGCTCTTAGAGGAGCTCAGTTTCAATGCCACTTGTGCATCTATCCATTGTTTGCTGCTCTGTGGAAGAAAAACCAGATGCAATTTCAAATTAGCAGGCCTCCGAACTGCTTGGGGAAAGGCTGGAGGTGAGCGGAGACAAGGGAAGGGCAGCACAGGGCTCTCAGCAACCCATCTTCTCCTGATGTTACAAAGTGCTCCTTCAGAATCGTACCCAAAAATAAGCTCAACATTGGCAAGAATTCCCCATCATGGGGGATTCTATGGCACAGCTGTGTCAGGGAAATCAATTTAAAAATTCTAACAAGTGCCACAATAGAATTGTTAACTTCTCTCTCCAAAGTGTGAAATTCTTTTCATGAGCATTTCAAAGGCGCCTTCACCCATTTACACATACATTAACGCAGTTGCTAAAATAGACTTTGCCATGGCACTTCCATTTTCTTGAGGGATGAACAGAATAAGGATTATAAATTTCTGTTTGGGGATCTGGTTTTGCTTCTAATTTAATTTTTGTTGCCACTGATTCGTTAACAAAAGAATCCTTTACCCAACAAGACAGATAAAAGCGAACATGTCTACAGTGAAATACTTCCTGGCAAGTGTGCTTACTCACATTAGCATGGGCTTCTGGAGACATTTGTGATGAAATACTGGGCAGCAGGAAGGCGTTTTGTAGGTACTCTGTCACTGAGTCTTTAATTAAAGTTCTAAATTATCACAGTTGATACAGATTTCAAAGTAGACTCTGATCCTGCCCTCCACACACGAGTAGAAGATCCCTTTGACCTTCAGCAGATTTCATCTTCGTAAAATAGCATGTATGCAGGCAAAGCTCTTATGGGTATTTCATTTAATATGCTATAAATATTAATAATTCCATACAAATGTCTTCATCTTTGAGGCTATAAACACAAAAGTGAGTAAATAATAATTTATTTCCATGCATAGAAAGCCACATTTTACCTAAGCTTCTCCCTTAATTTATTGAGAATCTGAACTTGCTGCTCATTATTTCTCTGTTTGAGTTAATTTGCAATAAGCATTCTGTACACCAGCCTGTTCCTTCCATAACAGTATGTTTTGCCCAGAAAACCCTCAGGGATTTTCCCAGCCTGTCAATGCCGAGGGCAGCCTTTGCTTTAGCCAACAAATGTATGCTACATGTGTCCCTAGGGTAAATTCTGCATGCAGTGGCAAAAATGCTGTACTCTGCAGAATAACACCCAGGGGCAGACCTTCAAGGACTGCATTTTCCTAGCAAAGGAGTGTAGTAGAAATGCCTTTCTTCTAGTGGGAGATTTTTGGAAGCTCCCAAAGGTTAAAGGGAGTGTCCCTTTAGGAGAGCTCTGCTATGGACAGCAGAGGGAAGTTCAAGCAGTTCCGAGGTCAGGCTGTTCTCATCCTGCCCAGTCACATGCCATGTGAAAACTGGTTCAGGAACTTCATTTCCATTCATAAATGAAGCGAGGTTAGTACTGAGTACCACTCGAGTGGGTAGACCTCTCAGGAAATTCTGGATGCCACCAAAGGAGGTGTTAGCAATGCAGTCCATGAACAGGGATCCTCTTTCCAAATCAGGGAGACAACCACATCAATTTCCTGGTATTGTCTTAGGGGGAGTTTATTTTGCAGCACCCTTTGGGATTTGGAGAGATATAAAGCTCCATATAAGTGTAAATTATTTATTGTATTTTAGGTGAAGGTAGTGGATTCAAAGTGCATGTTATTAACCAATATTGACAAAAAGAACTTTCCCACATGGTCTCTATTGTTCCAAATTACCAGCTGTCTTGAAAAGTGCCAAGATTTTAATACCGAATAATCCAGTGCCTGGATATTAAGTTACCTGTGCTTCATTGCATAAATAGAGCTTGTTATTTATGTGCAAGACGTGGATCACTGACTCTCCAGGTCATTGTTTTGGAAAGCATCTGCTTCTAACATGATCAGTGACAAAAAAATCAATGAAGTATGGAAAAAATTGCTAAAAGTTTGAGGAAAAAAACAGGAAGGTTTTGGGGAGAGGATGTTTTCTCGGCCATTTGAGTATATAACAACTGTTGCACAATAAAAGTGACACAGAAAATGTGGCAAGAGGATGAGAGAAGACTTCATGTTCATTTATGTTGTGGAAAACAGTGGTTTGGAGCCATGGGGAAATTCCTTTAGAAAAAAAAAAGAAACCCAACTAAATAAAATTCCTCTTCTAATTTATTTCAGGAATTCCTGAAATGGCCAGATTTTAAGATTGCAGTTAAAACCCCTTCAGTCAAAGTCTATGCAATATGCTGATTGGTTGTGCAGATGCAAGTTGAATGTGACCAGCCAAGAAGATGTATCCCTCATGCTGGACTTTGCTGGACTCCACAATCCTCTTCAAAGGTCCCAGAGACCGAAGCTGGTAGCCTAGCATAGCAGCATCACCCTTCATTCTTGGTGGATAAAGTATTCATGGCAGCCAGACAGATTTTTGCGTACTCAGTTGACCCAGCCACCCTGTTCAGATCTCTAAGTGGTCGCAGAAGGACCTGCTCCTCTTCAGGCAATGCTTGCCCAGCGCATGGAGGCTGGTGGTTGTGTCAAGGCTGACTCCTTAGCACTGCTGTGCTGATGCAGAGATGCCACCCCTAATCAGGAGTCGTCTTCCAGTTTTGCAGAACCTGTAGAAGCCATCTGAACATGGCAGTGACAGAGCCCGGAGCACCAAGATTTTGTGGCTAGCTGTGAAAATCAGTGGTCTTGGAAGGCTGAATGCAGAAGAAAATTCCTGAGACTACAAAGGACGCATTTTTGATGGTTTGACAGCTAATGTTCTTTGTATTTACCAGAAGGAATGTAAACTGTGGTGCCCTATTGGCTCAATTAAAGGCATGATTTGATTGCCAACAGAGGGGAAAGAAGGATCAATGTAAACAGTGGTAGAAGATCACGACTGAAAACAAGGTGGTGTATTTGGCCAAGAAGTCACCAACCTGGCAAAATACTTCAGTACTTACTTCACTGTTCCTTAAAAAATGTCATTTCCCTGAAACAGGATTTCAGTGGAGCTCATTCACCTCCATCACTCTGGGCCAAGTGGTTAAAGGCATGTAGATGCTGAATTAGCTGATGAGAGTTAGGTATGTAAGCACCTGTCAAGAGCTAGCTTCTCCATTGCTTTTGGAAACCTCAGGCAGCTGGATTTATCTGGATGCTTAAATGTCCTGCTAACTCGAAACTATGCCCTACACCCTGCTCCGTGTGGATGCAGCTGTTTGGAGAGTTATCTAATAACGGTGTAAAGCTTTGGAAAGGTATATAGAGGTTACAGCTTCCAAAACTAGTCATCCTGGTGCTGGATAGCGTTGAGGAGGACTGAGTTGAATCTGCCACCTCCTGAAGTTTAGAAAAAGGAGAGACTAAAAGAAGCAAGGAAGAGCAAAAGCTTTTAGAGAACAAAAAAGACATGAACTGAACAGTGCTTAATGTGATTAACTCCATCACACAGCTCAGTGCTCACACAGAGTAGGAGCTGCTGAACTGTGTAGCCTCAGAGTGACAGAGATGCTGCCAGGAAAAGCTCCGTTCAAAGAGTGCTGTGTAGGAAGCCAGCGGGACAGCAGCCCCCTTCGACCCAACATGTCCATCTGCGTGCTCACAGGTCAGCTAATGCTTCCCAAGCATTTGTGGTCTCTTTCTCTGACCAGGAAGCAAGCACAGGATAATTCACATGTTAAACAAGGTGGAAGAAGACTCTGCCAGACTGCCAAAAGCGCCATATAGGAGCTGAAAGCCACTATCCTGCATATGTACCCCAGGCCCTAACCATGTTTCCGTGCTTTCATCCCAGCAGAGTTCAAAATGAAAGTCTACAGGCACCCTAAGGAGAAGGGTTTGGGAGGATTATGAGAAATCATTTCTTAGATGAGACTTGCTCCAACGCTCTCATTGAGCAGACGCAGCTCACAGTGATGTGGGAAGCACGTTACGTGGTCTCTGCATTGCTCTTTAAATATTTATGAAGAAGCATTTGCTCATCGGTGATTGTTTCTCCTTTGGAAAATGTTGCTGAAATTTGTGTGCACAAGCCTGTGACAGTGGTAGTTCAAGATTCACTACAATCATGATAGTATGTTGTAGAGTGGGGGGTGGGTTTGGGGTTTTGGGGATGGGGAAGCGTTCCCAGATTCAGGTTGGGAAGCCAGGTTCCTTTTGCAGAACACAAGCAGCCCGGGTAGGACTGAAATTAAAGCAGGAATGGGGGTGTGGTGTAACTTGAAAGACCAAAAGTGACGTTATTATCCAATTACTTTGCTGTAAGCCATTTTGCTGCAAGAGAAGCCTAAAGCCAAATCCTGAGTACGTGTCACTTGGCGTAATGCTGGCTGTGTTGTTTTACTGTGAGTACCTGTAGCTGAGGATCCAACCTGAAGAAGCTAACATCTGTGTGACTCACAGGCACATTGCAGGAGGTTGGGGTGTTTTGCATGGTCAGGCTTTCTAAAAGGATTAGAGATGGGTTTGCTTTTGCTGCTCTAGAAGGTTGGGATTATTAAGCGTATCTGTATGAGAAGAGTGGCAGGCTCTGTCTTCATGTATTTCTAATTTAATGAATGTTTAATGCTTCTTTTATTGGAGCCTACATATATGTAGAGGACTTGAACAAGGGGTTGACTTATGTCAAATAATTGATGTTTGAGCTGCTCCTTTTACATGGAATGCAGACTGTACAGAGCAAAGAGACTGTAATGAAAATATGAATTAAAGATCAGAGCTAAGCAAGTCTGAGAAAACTTAGAATTAAAAAAGGCACTTAGAAGTTTTCTCCTCCCGCTTCCTTTCCTTGCCTCCACGTTTCTGTGTCCCTCTCCCTTGGAAGGGTCCTGTATTTCAAGCATAGCCTTCTGTCTCTCCTACACCTACGCACCTCTGCAAAAGGAAATCAGTGCAGTAATCTCATTCTGGGTATTACTGTATGTTTGCACATCATCCTAGGCCTGTTACGCTTGCCAACTCACCAATTAGTTCAGCTACAGAGACTAAAAAGCATTTTTAAGGTGCGTTTGTCTTCATCTCTATCCCTGATCTGCTGACAGAGCGCAGCTCCTGGACAGAATGAAAGCAAGTGCAAGTTTGGTGGAACCGTTTGCCAGAGAGACTCGTAGTTTGTTACAGCATGTCCAGGTGGGGGTAAAAGAACGTTCCTTATACATGGCAGTGATACTGCTGTGTGACAGTGGTTGAGCTGTGCTGCCTGAGAACGTTCCTGTAGGACAGCCTTGAGGCTGGTACAGTGCCAAGCCTGCCATGAGATACTGCCTGTGCCTGTTATCCAGAGATGCTCTTCTGCCCATAATCATCAGCATCCATTCCCTTCCACCCCCTTTGGCCCACCCCTCTCCCTCTCAGTTAGCTTTCTTCATACTCTGGCTTTCCACACGGTCTTGAGCTCTCGGTGCAGTCTACAAGCTCAGCACCCGGGCATTGCTCCTGCAGCATGAAGCTTTTCTCACCTCGCTTCCTGTAGCACAGGCTGCAAAGAACTCGGCTGGTTGAGGGGTAATTTCTTGCTTTCTGTGTCTGTGTTTAGAAAACCCTTCTGCAACATCAGTCTGAATTAATACCTAAGACACAAGGGTTTAGGCTTAGTCATCAGCAAAATAAAAGCCCAGTGGGAAAGAGATGATGCTGCTTTCTTTGCTTTGGCTAATTAGGTTAGTGTGGTTCGGTTCCTTGCACCTCTGGCTATATTGGTGCAGCTATATAAAAGAGAGCTGGGCAGAGAACTCACCTACGGGACCCTGACTGTCAGCACTTTGTAGTGGGTGGCACACCTAAGTTGCAGCAGTCACTCAGTGCTGTTTTAGCAGGCTTTGCATGCTCCACCACCCAGCTGTGTCTTCATGTCTTCAGCCTAACTCTGACGCTAAGGGACCCTCACCCCGCTGGGCTGCAGGACCGCCTTCCTGTTGGCTCAAGCACAAAGAAATGCCCCCAAAATCGTTACATCTTGGGGTGAAGAGAGCACCTCCTGGGGTCTGGAGGCTGGCCCAACAAGAAATGCCATGTGGTGAGGATGTGGCCATGGGGCATTAGAGCCAGAGGAGAGTCTCATGCCTTGTTTTATTTTCCAGTATGGGTGTGCTCTCCGAGTCCCTCCACAAGAAATGCTGCCACTGAGCTCTTCCCCCTTACTATTTTTGCCTCCAGACACACTGAGCCACCAGGAGACCTTGTGTTGAGACATGAGGCGCAGAGCTTACGCGTGAAACGGGCTGGGGAGGAGAGAAGGCGGGGAGAAAGACAGCACTGCACCCCGGGCGATACCATAGGTTATTAGCAAAGACAGTCCCATGGTCCTCCTACCTTCTGTGTCCTGAGGACATCCTAGTTTTTTGCTGGACTGAAGGAACCTGTCCTTTGAGGGTGTAGGTATGTACTAAGTGTGTCTCATTGCAAAACATGGTCACTCTTAGCCACCCTATGTCAGCATGCCTGTATTCCTTATCATTTCTTGTTGTACACAGGTTCTTGAAACTTAAAAACCTAAAAATCAGAATTTGCTCATGGTAGAAACTCGGAAAAACAGGCTAAAACCCCCTTCAAAACAGTATGGAAAACAGAACAGACTGGCAGTCTTGTTAGGGATGCCTGGCGGTGTTCAAGGTCAGGTTGGATGGGGCTTGAAACAACCTGCTCTGGTGGAAGGTGTCCCTGCTCATGGCAGGGGGGTGGAACTGGATGAGCTTTAAGATCCCCTCCAACACAAATCACTGTGTGATTCTGTGATACTAACAAACAGAGTTTTAAATCTGCCTTACCTGCCATGAGCTCAGGATGTACAAGATCTGATCGTGTACATGATTTAACCTTATTCTTACACAAAAGATGTCAACGGCAGTTTTCATCTCCTGGGAGCATGGAAAGGCAATCAAAACTCCCCATAGGTACCCCAGCGCAAATGCATCCTCATCACGTATATTCTGCACCGTGTGAGCAGAGTTTCATATCTTGTGCGTGGAAAGTTTATTCTTTTCAGGTAAACTCTAGGACATACATATTCCACTTGTACCCATTTCTGAAATTATAATTGTCACAAGGAATTCTGTAAGCAGTTTTTAGGGGGAAAAAAAAATTGATATAGACAAGTCCCACAACTGGTATAACACATCTTATGTCAGCTAAGCCACATTCTTGTCCCAGTTAAAAGTGTTTTGTGCCGTTAGTGCTGGCAGGGAAGCTTGCGTTTGTTAGAATAGATGGAGCAGGAGCTGATGCACCAAAAAGAAAAGTACTCATGTCCTGCACAGGGATCTACTGAGAGAAATGGGTCTGTTTGAAGATGAGCACCCAAAGTTCTCCCTGACCTTTCAAAGCTCAGGCGTTTTTCACTGCAGCCAGTTGAGAGTATTTGAAGAAGATGGGAATATGTTGGTCAGAAAATGCTGACTCACTGAAACATCCCTAAGAAATGGGCCAATTACCGCAAACTCACTGTTTGTACATTAAAAAAGGTCAGGAAAAAAACCTTGGAAGGATCAAATGCCCTAGCTTAATGCTTTCAAAATGAACTCAAATCTGGGAGGGAAAAGGGGGTGATATGGTTTTGGGTGTAGATCTTTAGTTTATAATTTCAAGTAGGAAAGACAGAAAACAAGGGAGCTTTTTTGCTCAGTGAATTATTTCAGACAACCTGCTTTGATCTTTATTAAAATCAAAACGTGTTTGCAGCTTTGACATTTTTTCCCCATTTGAGTAAGAGAGGAGTAGCAGAAATAGCTCCCCATTGTAATGGGAAGCATCCTTCCTCCTCGCCAGAGTAAGCAGTCAGGTCCAGGATGGGATTAATATACTCCTCTGGGGTTACATGCATTTGGGACCACCATCTTCTGTGCCTGGTGGGAGAGGGCTGCTGGCACCCAGTGCTTCTTGGAAACCCCTCTGCACTTCGCAGGATGAGGTCTGCAGGCTTTGCTATTTGCAATGCTATTTGCACTTTGGATTGCACTTTCTTGTCTGATTGAAATGGATGGGAAATGTCAGGAGGCGCAGGTAGAAGAGCCCTCATTCGATACTGCTTCAGTATTCCTGAGTCGCATTATCTCCAGTCAGTGCATTATGCCTGGTTTCTGGCTTGTGAACCAAAATACCAGCGTGCTTACCTGCTATCCCCTCAGCTCTCACCGCATACATTGAGGACTACAAAACCCAGGGAGTGAATAGTCCCCCCATCAGCTCCTTGGGCTGCCTGTGCGCAGAGGCTGGGGAACACACTGCAGCCAGCACGCAGTGTGTCAGTGCCAGCTCAGTCTGCAAGTCAAAGGCTCTGATTTCACAAGGCCAAGCCAGCGTTGGGTGTTCCTTCCAGAAAAGCCTTGTTCTCTGATCTCTGACTCATCGCAGCCCCCGCTGATGTCCAAGGGACTCCTTCTGCATGAAGATTATTCATCTGAACTGGGTCTGCAGCAGCATCCCGTGTGTCATCCCTTATCTCCCAGCAAGCAGAGGCCGGCAGTTGAACCAGTGCTGTGAGCTCCAGCCCTTTTCCAAACAGCACAGCAGTCGCAGACCTGCCCTCTGGGTTATGGATCAGGGCAGTGGCTGCCAACTATTGATGACTGAATTTAGCTTGGTTTCATTTGAGGTGCCGAGGTTGATGTGTGCGAGGCACTGGTACCCTCACTCTGCTACAGGGAAAGAATTGAGAGACTTTTTGGTTGCTTTTCAAGCTGTGTCTGACAAAAAAGAAATTTATTACAGGAAATGTCAAATGGTAGTTATTAAGGACTTGGAAAACTGTGATTAAAAATGGAAACCTGTCTGCAATAGTAACAATTAGATATATTTGCTATATTTTGCACTGAAATCATGATTTTCTTAGCTGCATTTGTGCTCTCCTAAGAGCAAATGCACTGATCCAGTTGCTGAGACTGGTGTAAACTGGCCTGGCTGCCTTGCTCCAAGGGAAATATCCATGCTTTTTCAACAGCTGAGGATTTGCTCCCCTCTCTCATTTGTTGTAACAGCTTGACAGTGAAGTTGTTACAAGCAAAAAATAGCCAGGGCAAGTTTCTGCACCCATATCAGCTGGCCTCATGCCCTCCAAATCAGGAGATGCTGCTGCCGTTACCTCTGCAAGGCAGCATTTCCCTTTAGGATGAGCAGTGAGTCCAAAGGTGAAGTTACAGCCGGCCCTCCTCCCAGCGAGCATTTATCCAGGCAGGGAAGTTGTCTTGGAGGGTCTGCACACCCCATACATCGCTGCTCTGCCTCCTTTGGTTTGCTGCCAGGTTTTGCCAGAAAGATCTTGCCAAGATCAGAGTAAGAGGCCAAGAAACACAAAGGGGCTATGCTTGGTTCTGCTCTCCTGGTGCTCAGTGTGACCCTCCCAGACCCCCTTCTTGAACCGTTTCACTCTTACTTGAGGGACTTCCCTGCCCAAATGGTCACTTGGGTTTCCCAAGTGGGTCACCCAGTGAAATAAAAGTAATTCCTTTTATTTACAGATTTAGCCTGGCTTGTATCTATGGCTGTAGACCTGTGCACCTGAGGAGTGGTGATGGAAGGGGAATGGCTTCAAAGGAAGGGGTTATAAACCCCTAGAAGGGGGCCTTCAAGGATGCCAGAGAGGCATCCTTCGTCAGGGACTGTAGCAATAGGACAAGGGGGAATGGGTATAAACTTAAACAGGGGAGATTTAGGTTAGGTATAAGGAAGAAACTCTTCACTATGAGGGTGCTGAGGCACTGGCACAGGGTGTCCAGAGAAGCTGTGGCTGCCCCAGTGTTCAAGGCCAGGCTGGACAGGCTTGGAGCACTCTGCTCTAGTGGAAGGTGTCCCTGCTCATGACAGGGGGTTGGAACTGGATGAGCTTTAAGGTCCCTTCAAACACAAACCGCTCTGTGATTCTATGATTCATTAGGGAGCTGGGTTACGCTGCCCTGTGGCAAAAGTCAGCTCCCAGTCAGCCAAGTGGGACTGGCCACTAGCAATGAAAAGCCCCTGGCCTCATTTTATCACTCAGCACCATCATTGGTGGCTTTTAATTAAGGCAGAAGACGGTTGTAGAAGGCACAGGAGGGACATAGATGCTGGGAGGAATTGGCTGTGGTATAAATAAGATGCTGGGGGGAGGAGAGAGGGAAGGTGTGCACAGCGAGGGTACCTGGCATGACAGCACTAATTGGCTTTATTTAGACATCTGTACCCCTCCTTTCCCCCTGCTTTTTTCCAGTAAGTACAATAGGAGCCAAAAATAAACCTTCTTTGGGCCCTCCTGCAGGATCTCAGCTGTGGGAGGGAGGGGATCTGTCTTGAAAGTGCTGGGGCGATGCTGTCTTCAAAACAAACATTTCCCTGGCTTGCGTCTGAGATTAAAACCCCTTTCTGAGACAGCCGCAGTGGTTATTACAGCCCTCTGGGTGCTGACTTTCTCACCATGGTCTCTGTGGAGGAGTAAAGGGGAGAAATGAAAAAAGAAAAGAAAGCAAGGGGAAGGAATGCAAAGCCAAACTGATGGAGTATCTTCTGGCATTGGCAAGTTTTCATCTTCCAAGGTCAGCCCTGATTTCATTCAGAGTGTGCTTTGCTCTTTGTAGCAGTTTTGGTTGTTGCAGCTGTACGTACAAAGGACCATCTGGAAACCTGTTCCTAACTTTAGCAAGCATTAAAATCGAGTTGCCCTGAGCCCATATTTGTTTGCTGCTGCAGCAGCTCCCTGTTGAGCTTACCTGGGCTTCTGCTCATATCCGTGACAAGCCAGGGACTGGGAACAAGCAGGCTGGGTGTGCACAAAGCCTTCGAGCTTCCCCAGGAGTTTCTACTTTAGTTGTGGGGTTTGGGCTGGTCTGGACTTCAGGGTGGGTTTTTTTTTCCATCTCTTTACTGCATGTGGTTGTTAAGCTCAGCTTTTGGTATATGCATTCAGGGGTACAAGAGTGTGTTTCAGATTGAAATTGGAAAATGCTCAGAGGTATAATCAGGTCCTTCCACAGTATTTAATTATCCATAATTAAAGGCATCTACACAAAGCACCAGATTTTCAAAGACTATTCTTGTGTTACATTGCTAATGAATTAAGTAATTAATTGGCATTGAAAAAATACAGTAGAAAACATCAATCTCTTAAAGTAAAGCATTTTTTAGGCATTTTATGAAGTCATTAACTTGTATCAGGTCAGTAGCTATTCTAATGTCTAAATCCCCCTTCTGGCTTCAAAAACATTTCCAAAGGGCAAAATGAATGCTGGAAAACAAGGCAGGGAATACTTGCTAGAGAGTGTGGAAACATTTGGATATGGGAAATTTCATTTGGAAGTCGATGTCCATCACTTTGCTGCTCTGTCCCGCAGTTCCTTTCCCCTGCCAATAGAGTCTGAACCAATTCCGTCACATTTGAGACGTCCAATTTGCAGCCTCAAACCTGTTGTGTTCCTACAAGCTTCATTAAAAGTGGTTGTCTGCTGGCTTTGGTTGTAATAACCCACATCCCCTCAAGCAGGGCACTGCCTCTGTGCCTGTTTCCCCTGTGCACTTCCCTGCCCTGTGGGGTTGCTGTGATGATAAATGGCCTCTTGGTTGCCAGCCATTCAGATACCATGATGCCACCAAGACCAGAGTGTGAGTGATAGTTTTATCCAGTACTTAAGGAATAAAACTAGCCCAGGGTAATGAAGCCTTCTGAAAATTTGGGGAGGGGAGGGATGCAGAAACAGGTATATCTACCATAAATTTTCCCCAGCTTTTCATCATTCCTAGGTGCTGCCTTATGGATAACCATCCTGTCCTGGTACATCAGCATAATACCATATGGCGTCTGCCAGAGTATAAGAGACCATATAGATTGTGGTAATGCATTTTGTAGTGGGACACAGAATTATTAGTAAAGAATGATCCTTTTCCATGTCATGATTCCATTAAATGCAACTACCAACACCACTCATTTTGTTTTTATTAGCAACCTGGCTCTTTGCACAGCACCATCAGAAAGCATTGTGGAAATGCCATGGATACCATTAAATTCAGGTAGCATGACGGGAAGAGCAAAATCTGGGGACAGATATGGTTTAAAGCTGTTTCTGCAGCTGTTGGAGAAACCAGGGCAGGTCCCAGCAGAAGGGTTTAGGAGCATATTTATTCCAGAAGCATCCATCTGTGTGTGTCCCATCTGTCCATCGGAGCGAGGTGTGCCCATCCTTGCAGTGGTTTGTGCTCCTGGTGTGTGAAGTCGAGATCCATCCATCCTGCCTGCCTCTTCCTCCTCCTCCTCCTGTTTCTTCAGGAGCTACAGATTTCAGCAGAGCAGTGCCATGTCTTCTCTCTCTAACACCAAGCTTATCAGCTGCTTGAGGCTGGGTCGGAAGGGAGATGTTTGCTCAAGTTTCCTTTTATGTGTGCCAGGCAAGTAATTCCCCAAGCAAATGATGAAATTACTTTTCTACCATTGTGGTTATTCCCTTTCTCCAGGTAATCAGTCTTTTGTATGAATGTGCATAAAAGTAGGAGCTCTGCTGCTGCAACCTGACCTGAATTTATACTGTTGAATAAAAGGCAAATCCAAAGGCTGATGCCACTTGGCTATGTAAAACACCCTCCAGAAGAGTCTGTCCTGTGACTGGAAGGGGAACCTTTGGTGCCTGAATTAGACTTTAGCTTTTATACATGTTCATTAGACTTACCTGTCATTTCAGTTGTTTCTGTGCCTGTCATTGTGGAGGGAAGGAGGCTAAGGAGTGGTGGTGAAGGTGGCAGGAGATGGGCCTGCTGGGTCACACAAAGTCTGACAATTGGATTGTGCTCAAAGTTGGCAGCAGAAAACCCAACTCCAACATCAGAGTAGAAAGAAATGGTTTCAGCAGCAGCTCTCACATGAAAAGTTTTTGCTTTGCTTTTTTTACCATTTCTAACATGATCCCACGTTCAAAACCTTCATCAGAAAAAGCTGTCACCAGGTGGGGGAGAAAAAGGGCCATGCTGATGCTCTCAAAGCATCACATTTCGTCTCATGGTGGCAGGAAGGCATAAAGACATTTTTCTACCAATTGACACATTCTCACAGTCATCTGGATTGCCCTATTTTCCTGACAGGGGCTGAAGGCTTGTACTGAGCATGCAATGGTCTCCTGCAGCTAAAGAAACCCTTCTTCCCCTTGGCAAGGGGTTTGTGCAGAGGTTTACTCATACCAACAGGCAACCATTGCCAGGACTAACGTGCATGGTGGGGTGGCTGTCCTTGTGCATTAATAATTGCTGTAGTTTCATTATCCAGCAGTGAGTTGGGTTTTCAGTAGGCTGCACATCTAACTGCACAGCTCAGGTAATCCTGGTTCTTCCTCCCCATCCCCATGTTGCATTTTTTCCTCCTGTTTTATACAAAATTAGCACAGTCACAGTTCCCACTTCATTTATGACTGATGTGAATAAAAAACACCCCATAAAACGTCATGCACAGCTGTAGTGAACAAGTTAGATTCAATTCTGGCTTTATATTGAGTTGACGTGCAGCCAGCTCTCTTCCATACATCACCTGTGATTGCAGTTAAGGATGAAAAACTGTTTTAATTCTTACACCGAATGTGGGTTCTTTTTCTGAAGAAAGAAGACATAAAAATGTTAAAATGGGCCATAAAAATCATTAAATTTTCACACTGAGCACAACCAAGAGGTGAATAAGTTGGCTAAAAGCTCGAAAGACCCAAAGAAAAAGTCCTAGTTGTTATTCTTTTGTTGTTAACCTTTGCCTTTGAATGGAGAAACCCAGGCAGAGAGCAAAGACCTGGTACTTTGGCAATCAGGGGATCCTTTGCCCACTTGCTTCTCTGGATAAGGGTTTCTTGTCACGTCTGCATGGACAAAGAGCTGTTGCTGCCTGCTGGAGCTGCTGCTCCCTACCTGTGTCCAGGTACAGTGCCTTGGGACATGCCCCAGCACTGTTGCAGTGGGCGGGATGAACATCCAGCCAAGTCCCCGTCCAAGTTTGCCCCTCTGCATTCCAATTCCTTTCATGGGTGACCTGGGAAATACCTACTGCAAGGGCACGATCACCTGGACATAGCTTGTCCCACCACATGCATTGTCCCGTGGCTGCTCTTAGGACCCAAGCTGGTGAGGTGAAGGCAGCAGAAACACAACAGCATGTTTTATGCATATATACACAACACCTTCTGACTGTATTTCTTGCCTTAGAAGTTTATTCTCTGGAAAATCCAACTTTTCTTCCCTTTGCCTGTTGATTTATCTGATAATGTTGTTAGCTGATGCACTACTTTTATGGTAGCCTTATTAATTGATTTCTTTTAAATTAACCTATTTGGTTCTAGCTCCAAAAAAACCCATCCCACCTCACCTTATTTGCCATGCTTGAACCATTAAAAGAATTAATGTACCTTCAGTGCTGTTGGAGTTCATTTTGGGAAATAACTGTTTAGACAACTTTTTAAAAGCCTGAGAGGTTATAATGACCTAGGAGTAGCTTTCATTGCCTGCAATTCAAATCTACCTGTGGGGTTTTTAAATGTGGTATTCTCCCAAAGCTTTATGCTGTTTGTAAAAAGCTAATCCTCTTTGTTTGGTGGGGTAAATGTTGAAACATGCATTTCTCACTTAATATCTGGTTGTTGTTGTCTTTGAGATGTTACTGGTTCTGTCCTCGAACCTTGAAGGTGCACAATAAAAATCCGATTCAGAAAAGCTGTTTTATATGCACAGTGTCTGCCTGTGCAATGCTAGGCACCTTGCCGGTGCGGGTTTTCTGCTATAAGCTAAACTTTTCAGTGCTGATTAAGGTATTTGCACGCAGAGAGCCTTGTAAGATGAAGAAGAATTTAGTGTGCAAATCCCACAGGTGACTTTGAAAATGCCAGCCAGCATTTCGTATTAAAAGAGGGGAGGAAAACCCTATACTTCAGGCTAGGCCTGTAGCCCTGTGATTTGTTCTTCTGCTGTCTGAGGGGTGATCCCAAGACATGCTGTGTCTTTGGTGGCAGTAGTTCAACTTCAACACTGCCCTCAATTTGGGTATATTTCAGCCAGCAGGGTGGGTAAATGATTATGAGTTTGATATTAGCTATTAATTTGCACTGCAGCAATGCCCAACCCCTCTGCTTAACAGTCCATAACCCACCACTGGATGAGGTACCCAGTAAAAATGGGGAGTCTGGGGGCGGTGGTTTTGCAGGAGGTAGAAATGCCCTCAGATGTGCTCCCGGCTTTGATTTCAGTGCACCTAGGATCAGAAACAAAGAGGCTGGGGGAGATGCCCATACAATGAGGCGAATGCCCTGAATCTATAGCAGCAGGAAGCATACTGCTTGCCCTATTTGTTTTAGTGTGCCCAGATCAGTTTTACTGGATTATCTGCACTAGTTCAGATGATTTAACCTGATTAAAAAGATGTGTTCTCACGGTTGAGATTCACGGTAGTTTATTATTGTTTCTCACTCCACAATATTCCTGCTGGAGGAAAAGTTCTGCTCCTTCTGGGCTTTAACCCTTGGAAGTGCCTTGTCTGGCATCTCCTCATACCCACCGGCGACAGCACGGTGGTATGTCAGTCATTGGCAGCACTTGTGGCTGATCTGTTTCCTGCAGATACCTATACTGAATATATGGGTTTCTGCATCCTCTGCATGCTGTCTTCCCTTCACTGAGCTGTACCCAAAGGTTAATCCAGAGCTTTGCTGCTGCCCCATCACGGGAAGAGCTATGTGTCAGAAAGCAAGCGATGCTGCTGCCCAGGGATGGGCAGGTTGGAGATGACCATCGGCCTTGGGCTTGGTTCCCCATCTTCATGCTCATCCCACAAGCACAGCAGATGAAGGGAGAAGTAGGGCTGCAGTTTTCAGCTAATTCCTTTTAAGTGTCTTTAACTTGCTGAGTGATAATCTCAAGTCTGTCCACACAGCTTGGATCTGTATCGGTGCTGGTAGACGTCAGCACTCCTAAACAGACTGCTTTTAAATTGCACCCATAGATCTTCCTTGCAACAAAACATTCCTGTTCCAGTATTTAGTGATGCCTGAAGTTATGCCTCCACATCAAATCAAGTAACTGTGCTGTCAATAAGGAGGAGTAATGCGGTGTATTCCCTTCTGGATGTCTCCCTGTCCCTTGTTTGTTTACTGCTCCTGATTAAGACAGAAAACGAGCTATCAGTAATTTTCTAACCATGGTGCAAAGAAGTCAGGATTAAATCAGTCTGTGCCACTGGGAGCCAGGTCATAATTCAGGAAGCTTGAGTGGGTCCCTTGCATTCATTATACTCCAAGGCAGTAGGTGCTTGGGGTTCTCTGAGCAAAGCCTGGATGATGTGAAGGTTGGACTCTGAAGGTGACCTCTGAAGGTCCCTTCCAATCCAGACTTTTCTATGGTTGTATGTAAACATCGCTGCATGGGAGAGCCAGAAGGTGATGTGGGACCTCCAGGATATCCCTGTCCCACTGGGCTGGCTGAGAGCTGCCGGTGTCATTTATCTTATTATATGGCTTCATTGCTGGCAAAAGTCAGTGGGAAGTCTCCTGTTGCCCTGAATTCAGCTTTTCAGCTTGGTCTCACCTTTTAATGCACTCCTTTTAATGATGTTCGACTTGCTTAGAGTAAGGAACTTGGATTTAATTTGGATACTGCAGATGTATTTTTTAATGCAGAGATTAAATAAGCTTTAGGCATCTTCAGGCACCCAGCAATGTGAATTATGGCTGGAAAAAATCTCTCATGTAAATAGGCAATGCTTGAGAAGGGCTGTTAGCATCATTTGTGAGGACTGAAATATGCAGGAAGGATGGAAAGAGCTGCAGAGCAGCTAAGGAGGAGATTAATCCTTTGGGAAACTGGTATGCAACACTGAAAGCCCATGGGTGGAAAGGAGATACCACCACTTGACTGCAGTGATCTTTTAGCCAGAGCTGGTGGGGTTTGCCCATGAACATAAAAGAAAAGGCTCACACTTTGTGATATTTTAGGCAACGGAGTGAAACTGGAGGCATTTATTGGAGATGCCATCTCCCCATGGGTGGCTGGACAAGGTGGTAAGGGAAAAGTGAACCTTCCACCCTGGGGTCACCTTGAGGAAGTGACACTTATTACCACAGCTACGAGCCATCATCATGGGATACTCTGCCTGAAAGTGGAAACACCCCAGCCAGAAGGTGGCCTTATTGCTGAAACATCACTTGGTCCAACACTGCATGTATGTTGGTTCCTTTCATCAGTGACATACCCACCTCGCTGGAGCTGTCTGTGCTGGTGAACGGAAATGGAAGCAGGCTGAAATGTGATGGGAAGGCTCGCACAAACCTCTTGTCCTTCCAGGAAAACACTGGCTGAAAGAAAATGAACAAGAAGGGGAAAAAAAAAAGGCCGCAGGAAATGTGTATTCCAGACTCCCTTGGGTTTGCTTTTATGTATACACACACACCCACACACCCTGTCCGTGCAAGGCTTTCTTTTCAGGTTTTAAAATACCAACAGCAACCATAAAATAGGGGCAAAAAGCAATTCCTGAGGTTTATGAATGGAGAGGGACTTGGGGGGGGATACTGCTGGGGGCACCACTGGCCTTTGCTCACTCACATCTCCTGCCCAACACTTCCCATGCCTACCTTGGTTTTCATCCCTCAGCTCATGGGGAAGGGTGGGACGAAACCCACAGTGATTTCATAGAATCATCACAGAATCAGAATGGTTTGGGTCGGAAGGAACCTTCGAAGCTCATCTAATTCCAGCCCCCTGCAATGAGCAGGGACATCCTCAACTAGATCAGGTTGCCCAGAACAACATCCAGCCTGGCCTTGAACGTCTCCAGGGATGGCGCATCCACCACCTCTTTGGGCAACCTGTGTCAGTGTTTCACCACCACTCATTCATGGGTCTGTTGCAAAAAAAGCAGCGCTGCTTTTCCCTTCCTCCCCCCATTTACCACCCACCCCACTGTGAGATAGACCCTCCTCACCTGCCAGATGGAGATGCAACATTTCTGGTAGCTGCTGTGTTGGGTAGAGCTTCCTTCAACCACAGGATGCAATTGCTAACCAACAGGTCTGCAGCAGCATGGGGAGGGGATTAGCAGACAACAGTTTGTTTGTGCAGGTGACCAACTTTCACCTGCCCATGCTGAAAACTTTGACATGCTCCAGCACTGAGATGTGCAGCTGATCAGCATTTGGGATGCCAGATGGCTCTGCAAAGTGTTTTGCTTAAGGCAGCCAACACTATCTCCCACTTATCGGCTGTAGGGACTTCCAATCTGCAGCACTGAGGCTGGTGTGGTTTGGTAGGCTGGGCTTCTTGTCCTTTCCAAAGACAGAGCAGCATCCACATTTCATTGAGGTGGTGGCTGAGGCGTTGATGCAGCCTCCACATTTAGGTGGAGGCATCTTAGGAGAGCTCATCTCTGCCAGCGAGTGTGAGTGGACTGGAAAGGGGCTTTCAAAGTCTTACTGGTGATCTGGATGGCGGCACTGACCTGAAACAGTCCCATTTCTCAGCCCTGCAGGAGTCTTTGTACAGGTTGAGTGGTGTTGGACTTAGGGGTCCAGGGGTATATTTTCACCTGGTGTATGTGTTGGGAACATGCATGGTGAATGGATGTCCTTTAATTTGCAAAGAGCTGTGCCATCCATAGCCTGGAGGACATGGACATCACCTTGTAGAGCAGGGAAGAGGCAGAGCCACAGTGGTGGCTGTTCCCTCCTACCACCACCAAGAGATTAGCTACAGACCAGGGATCTGACCTGGGCTCACGCCACACACACATGCAATGGTCATAGAATCATAGAACCATAGAATAATTAGGGTTGGAGAGGACTTTAAGATCATCCAGTTTGACCCTACTGCCATGGGCAGGGACATCTCACACCAGACCATGTTGCTCAAAGCTCTGTCCAGCCAGGCCTTGAACTCTGCCAGGGATGAAGCATTTACCACTTCTCTGGATAGCCTGTGCCAGTGCCTCACCACCCTCACAGTAAAGAACTTCCTTATATCAAAACTGAACTTCGGCTGTTTCAGTTTAAACCCATTACCCCTTGTCCTATCACTACAGTCCCTGATGAAGAGTCCCTCTCCAGCATCCTTGTAGCCCCTTTCAGATATTGGAAGCTGCTCTGAGGTCTCCACGCAGCTTCTCCAGGCTGAACAGCCCCAGTTTTGTCAGTCTGTTTCTGGCAGCTCTGTTCCTGATGCACCCTCAGGCTTCAGCCATGCTTTAAGCCAGGATCTTTGGCTCTCACACAACAAAGCTCCAGCATTATTATCTTTTGTTAGGGTTTTCAGCCCCTGCTGCAGAGCATCACCTAATTTAATTCTCAGTAAGGCAAAGCTCAGCATCGATAGCAGGCTTCTTTATGTCTCACCTCCGGCTTCACCCGCTTCCTTTTCCTCCCCATGGGGAGAGGGTGGCAGGCAGTTCCGATAGTAGGCAGTGAAAACAATACTCCTTCCCTCCTCAACTTATCAATTACAGCCACAAATTGATCTCTTTTCCTGCAATCCAGAGTGATTGCTTAAATAGCGTTGACAGAGCTCAATGAATATGTGAAAAGATCCTGCAGGATCAGCAGCAAGGAGCTGTGTTAACCCTCAGAAATGGGGGCTGTCATCGGAAACAAGGCGCTGGTTTTTCTTCCTTCCCTGGGCACAGAGTTCAGCCTGGATGTGGAAAAAGCGTAAGGGGCGGGCAGCTGGCAGTTGGTGCTCTCTGTGCCAGAGCCTGGGGATCACCTGTATTTTTGCTGGTTTACCTCTCTCTGTTGAGGAGTTGTCCACAAACCTCCTTGTGTGGGTTTCAGGCTGTAATCCTCACCTGGCCATTGCTTTGTGAGTGGTTGTTTCAGCCAAGCAATGCTGGGCACACTGGACACTGCACGCTGGAGGCTGCATGGCTTATGACATGGGGGAGCATGGTGAAGATGCTTGTTTTGTGGAGACATGAGAAGGAAAATCCACCTACCCACTGAGAAGACACAGAAGTGGCTCCTCCAGTTCCATGCAGATGGCCAGCAGTAAATTCCCACTGTTGTATTCATGGTCGAGGTCCAAAAGCAAAGTCATCAAGACAACGTTCAGCTGAATGAGTGTCCATGGGGTTGTTTTCAGGCAATAGCCATTCCTAAATAAGTGTCAGGAAACACCACTGGTTTCTGCTTATCCCTTGCAACTTACATTGTGGGACACATCAGAGGGGAGCCTAAGGGACAGCTTGCTATATTGAGTTGCTATTTAGCAGCTATCTAAACTACCAGTATGAGGTAGGTAAGTGTAGCCATCAGCGCCTCTCTTCTTGACATTATTCATTGACTGAATAAGGTAAATTATCTTGGAGTTAACCTTAGTATTTCCTAAAGAGATGGGGAGGCTCCTAAAGTAGTGACTGGAGACATAGAATTATCACTGGAAAATATGTAACTAAGAAGAAAATACCACTACTTGTGGAAATCAGATGTTGTACCATGAGAAGTTCCAGTGAAGGCGATGAGCTTTGCCTGGTGCAAGATGCTATTCAGGGCAAATCTGAATATCACAGTTGGCCTGAAGTGATTCATGCTTGCTGCGGTGCTTAACATTTGATTTCCTTTTATTGCTTCTTTGCACACACAAAACTAAACAGAGCTGCTGTAAGCCATGGGCAAAGCTACTGAGTTCAGTAAAACCACCAGAGAAGTAACTGGGAGCAGCCTGAAGCCCACAGCCCCCAGGAGCCAGGCTGATGTTCAGCACCAAATGACTCCAGATCATCAGCGTGACACTGCACGCATCAGGCTGCACACTCCTGCTATTTCCAGCTTTAACTTGGCATCTGTGCAGTGTGCTCTGGAATTCACGTGTTTTCCTCCTCATCCGCATAGTGCTGTGGTGGGGACTGTGCAGAAGATGCAGTTTGCTTGTGAGCTGGGATGGCTGCTCCTCTTGCCTTTGGGCTGTGAGCTTTTTCTAGTTTGATAGGAAGTGTCAGATCAAGGGGCTTTTGAGGTTCTTTATAACACCATCATGCCAGGCTCCCAAGAGGACTTAATCTCACACCCTTGGGTAGCATTGCATGAGGTAGCAGGAATGCATTAATGCCTTAGCATGGGATTAGATGTATTCCCTCCATACGAGTGGTGCAGTTCAGCAGCACAACATGGGTCATCACCCAGGCATCTGGTCTTACACATACAGTTGCAAACTTTGCCATCACTCTTCCCAAACAACAAAGCATATGTGATTTTTCTTGCTCTCCCCCATCGAGAAAATATCTGAATGTCCCTCATACATCTCCATGAGAATCTTCACAGTTGTTCTAGCAAACAGCCTGAAGTGCTGTGGTCTGTTATGAGTATTAACTATGTTAAGCGAAGGAAATCTCACAATTATGGTGTCTGTGAGAGGAGCAAACTTGTCCCATCAGTCTCCCTGAGCCAAGGAAAAGAGGATGATTACTGCCCTGTTTTCGTGGTTTAAGATGCTTTTACAAAGACCGGGACGACAGCCCTTGCCCAAAGCAGCTTCTTGTTCCTACTGCTATTATCATAAGTAAATGTATTGATGTGCTTGACGTGTCATCAAATGTTTCTGAGCAACATCTTCCTTTGAATAAGAATTTGAAAATCCCAAACCCACATTGCTGTGCTGATCTGTCTCATTCTTTGTGATTTGCTTTACAGCAGTTGGGCAGATCCTGGTCTCAGCCTGCTCATCCAAGCAGCACAAAGCCACAGTGGGAGCAGCTCAGGACAGTCCCCAGCAGTGTGGGTTTGGGGCATTGAGCTTTTGAAATGCTGAGGGGCTGCTCTAGGGGAGGGAAATTAGAGAACGTAAAGGAGTCTGGCTGCCGAGCTAAAAAAGGATTGGTTTCTTGCTGTGAGATCCCATCATGGCTGCAGTTCTTCTCTAAGGCACATCATAAAGCCATGTAGCATCCCCTAGTGCTGGATGTTACTGGAAAACCCCCTGGTGACTTGTGCCATGGCATAGGAAATGCCACTTGTCGCAGACATATTTTCAGTTGCATTTCAGCAGTGCAATATCCCTCTGAGGGTATCTTTCTTATACCTCAGCCACAGGTGTGATGCTCACTGCATTTTGGACAAACAGGATCCACTTTTCCAATATGAAGGTGGGAGAAGTTTAGATGGGGAAAAATAGAGAGGGAGGTGTGCTGGCTGATAGCAAGTGTGCTGGAAAGTTAATTTTCAGGAGGTGGAAATTTAAGTTGAATTCTCACAAATGGAGTGTGGAACGCCACCTTTCCATAGGGGTGGGGATCGAGGATGCAGAAATGCTGCATCCAGCTGCTGTGTTGAGCAAAAGAAACCATTTCACTCTGGCAATTTTGAGAAAGTGCTGGGGGAAAAGAAAGGTCCAGAGTAGTGGTAGTGTTCTTCTGAATTAAAAGTACTGACAGAAGAGATGGATGTCCAAATGACCCCACTGGGGAAGCTCAGGAGGGAGAAGGGACCTGGGATTGCCAGGAGGAGAAAGGGCAGCTGTGGCCATGATGGAGATAAGCAGGATGCAGGGAAAAATAAGCTTTGCCCCAGTTTGCAATACCCCATCAGCCAGTCCTAACTCACTGAGCCATCCTCTGCCCCTGCTGTGTTTCAGGGCAGGGATGCAGCCGACACCACATGAGGGGGTCACAGAGTCCCCAAACTCAGGCCAGGCAGTGATGGTTGGCCCACCAGTGAGCGATGAAACAGCCTGGCTGCTGTCTTCACCAGCTTCCCATGTGGTTTCAGCCACATTGAATGGGCTCAGCACTCGGAGACATGTGTGGGTGACAAGGCAGTATTGGCTTCTCAAATGAGATAATTAACAGGCAGCTGCAGGGCAACAGGAGGGAAAACACTCTTCCTCTTTCCCTGCCACCCTCAGCTCTAGAGGAAGCTTTTTAAGTTTTAATGAAAAGGGTTCTTTGCGGGGGGAGTGCTTCCCGTCCTGGATGTCCCTGCCATCAGTGGGCAATCAGAGCATCCTGTTAAAGAGGGACAGGAGCTTACTTCCACTTTAAATACAACTATCTACAATTATTGGCATTTTCATTGCGTTTGAACCCTGGACATGAAACAGCAGCAAATGGGCTGACCTGCTGGTGAAGCCCACGCTGGGTGCCACAACACAACACCACCCACCAGGCTTGATGAAGCAGAGTTAAACTCTGTGATGAAGAACACAGGCAGCAGCACAGCCAGTGCAGGGACCTGAGAGCCCTTGGAAGATGTGACAACTCCAGTGGGTTGCCAGAGGAAAACTGCAGTTGGGATCACAGCCTTCCCAGCCACGATTCGTGTCTTCCAGAGAGATGCCAACTTTGGAAATCTTCAGCTTGTGACTTAAAATGGGTCATGACTTTTTCATGCATGTAAAGAAAAACATGTCTAGTATATGTGCATGTGTACATAGTTTGGTTTTTCTGTATCACTGCATGCCCTTGACTGGTAACTCCTGGCTTTGAAGTTCTTTGTGCTGTGGAATGACTGAGGTTGGAGAGGACCTTTGGTGGTTGCCCAGCCCAAAGCAGACATCCCCGTGCCCAGTGCACTGCTCCTCAATTGCCAGCAGTCCACCATAGCCTGAACTCTAGCTCAACAAGTGGTGTTGCATTTCCTTGTTTGGAGCAAAAGCCTACTTCTTCCTGGCACCCTGGTGGATTCACATGCTGGCTGGGCAAAGGAGGAGGCAACATCCCACTTTCTTGAAGGGACACAGGGCCTCCCTGTACCACAGCCTGCCTTCCCAGGTCCTGGCTGTGGACAGAAGCAGCAGTCCTGGGGTACACCCACAGTCACCCCAAATTCTGCTCCAGGAGCCATTGGAGGCATCTTGCTCAGGCTCTTCTGTTGTGGCTTCATTGAGATAGATCTGAAAAGTTGCTATAGAGCTAATCTGCATTTGAGGAGGCCTTCAATAAAGTCAAGAGATTGCCTAAATGCAAACATCCAGGCACTGTCTGGCTCAGCAGCAGCCTGCATTGTCTACATCTGGTTAAACCCAGCCCTGTCAAACTCATGGTCTGTTAAGCTTAAACATAGGGTCTTGAGGAGCACCTTAATAAAGTCAGGGCACTAATAAATCAGGGAGATAAAATTAATAGTTCTGTGAGACTATAAAACATGAGAGCCCAGCACTGGATTGACTACAGCTGAGCCAGTTTCCAGCCACATAGGGACCCTATTTTCCCTTTCAAACAGTCAAGCCTTATTTTAAGCGCTAACAACTTGCCTGCAATTTCAGGTCTGCACACACTGCCATCTATTGAATACAACTCATGCACTGGAGTCATAGATTAAAACCAGTGGCCAGCTGACAGGTGACATTTCAGAGCAGCACTTGAGCCACGAGACACTTTTGAAATGTCTTCATGCTTCCCCTGTACCATGAATGGAGCTACCTTGATTATTTTCCCCCGTGTGCTGCTGCCTCTGCTATTAATTCCTGGCACTAACTGATGCAGGAACAAGAGGGGAGGAGGAGAGGGTTTGCAGAGGGACAGCTGGGCAATGGGTTTTTGTGGGACTTTTAAGAGAAGGAGGCAAATAAGATCCTTGCTGGCTTGCTGCTTTGATGTTGTACAGTACAGAAGCCCACAAAAATTAGCAGTAATGAGCAGATTAAAGGAATCGCCCTTGAGAAGACCCAGGCTTTATCAGAAAGCTTATCTGGAAGGTGAATTATTTTTGTTAATTTGATGCTATAAATCTTCTATGGTTAATAGTCCTGAGCTGGTGGGATTACTGGGCATTCAGGCACGGCTGCTGTGGTCCTGGGGGATGAATTGGCGCCAGTCCCTGCAGCTCAACGCAGTGTCACTGGGCAAAGGCTCATTTGTAGTTTGATGTTTGTCCTCATGGTCATGTCCATCTCACAGCCAAATTTTGGGTGAAAGGCAGACTAAATTAGAGGACAACTGAGTAGAAAAACCTGGGTGCATTGATGGGACATCCAATGCTATTTGTATAAGGGGGTAGGTACAGAAACAGGAGAAGGAAAGTTTTGAGGCCTTTTTATTTTCCCTTTAGTGCCTGAGGGCAGCCAGAAAAATGAGGCAAGTGATCAGCATGGGGTGAAGGTTGGCACCGAGCAGGCTGGGAGCACTGCTGCTGTGTTCAGCAGTGGCAATGCAGAACTGGAGCACAGCAAGGGGCTGGGGCTGAGCACTTGCGTGCTCCCAGGTGCTGAGAGCAGAGCTGCTATGCCCAGTTTAGAGCCAAAAAGGTATTTATTCCTGTTACTCACGTGTTTCTGCAGGTCCAAACTGCTTTGCAGGAACCACAATAATTCCTGCCGGCATCGAGGTGAAGGTGGATGACTGCAACATCTGCCACTGCCACAACGGGGACTGGTGGAAGCCAGCACAGTGCTCCAAGCGTGAGTGCCAGGGCAAGCAGGCTCTGTAGCAGAAAATCCCCTGCCAGTGGCACTGCTGGGCAAGCAGCCCCCTGATGATGACGATGACAACGATGATGATGACAAAAGAACGTCTCTGATGCTACACATGCATCCGACCTCCCGCCAGCTGGAACAGGGTCACCAGCAAAACCTGCAAGGGTTTCACACAAGCAGAGGTTTTTACTTGTGGGGAAGGGTCTCCCTCTCCCTCCTGTCCCGCTCCTGTCCTGCTTTACACACTATGTATCCTTTATCTAGGTATCTACTCTGCTTTAGAAATTATCACTGCTTCACAGGGATGCGGTGATCAGATTTGGGGAGGACGAAAGCAAAACAACCCACGTAAGTTCTCAGACTGGTGATGCCTCCAATTGAGTCGCCGCTCTCACTGTCTACAGTATGGATCCTGGGGGTTTTCACATTTATTTATTCAAGGATTATTTTGCTAATGTGATTTTTTTTTTTAAAGCCGCTTCCTAGACTGGGATTGTTGGGACGATACAGCTGTGGCTCAAGTGATGGATCATTTTTATTGTGTCTATAATGGGGGCGGGGGTGTGTGTTAAGGACAGGAGGGAAGGGGTTAAGAAAGAACCCAGACTGGAATGTAACCTGCAGAAAGACCATGGTAGATGCACAGGTGTACCACCAGACACCCAAGACACAAGTTGTATCTGTGTTACACTTTCTCCACTGAGTGGGGACAATAAAGTCAAAGACACCTACAGAGTCACCGTGACCTTGATTGGACAAGCCAGCACCGGCGGCATGGACCAGGCAGGGGTGGCGAGCCAGGACAGGCTGGAAAGGCACCAAGAAAGCAACGTGTTACCTGGGTTGTCTCTGTGGCTGGGGCATCAGTGGTGGAGCAGAGCGAGGAGGGTCCCACCCGTACCACAGCTCTGCCGGCTCTTGGGCTGAGCCTTGCCCCATTCTTGTTTTGCTGGCACTGGGGCTGCTTTCGCTGGAGCCAAAGGCATCATTTCCATGACTTCAGCGACAGTGGGACGTGGCCACCACA
This sequence comes from Myiopsitta monachus, assembly GCA_017639245.1. NCBI lineage: Eukaryota > Metazoa > Chordata > Aves > Psittaciformes > Psittacidae > Myiopsitta > Myiopsitta monachus. Next base: position 45,781,885 of record CM029921.1, read on the forward strand.
GATCAGAATTAAAACATCTGATCTCTCTCTGCCCATCGGCCTTAGGGAGCTTTCCAGAAATGTCCCGTCACTGCACCAGAGGGTGAGACCCAGGGGAGCTGCCCTGGCTCTCCCCCAGTTCCAGGAGCATCCGTTCTGCTGCGGATAAAGCAAGCCAGGGTGCACGGGGACAGGGTGGCTGCATCTGTGGAAGTCATTTCCTGGGGAAAGGTCTCTTTAGAAAGCAGCTGTGTGCCTACCTGTGGGGAGAGGTCCCCACCAGCAGCCGAGGAATCCCTTCAGTCTTTTTGGCACTGACACCTTTTGCTTTCTCAGGCTGCAGCCTCCAAGCGATACTGTGAGATAAAAGCCACCAATGTCATTTCTCTGCTCCACAAGCCTTTACCATCACTGTCCACACTTGGTTTGCTGCATTTTGGCCATGGCCATTAGGGTGATGGTGCATATTTTGTTCAGACTTCAGTCCAGCAGCTGCTCTTAGCAGCGACGGCAGCAAATCTTCCTCCCAGCATCCTCCACCGAAGCAGATCAGCACGGTTGGGCTGCCTTGGTAGTTTTGATTTCTTCCCAATTTTTGTGTTTTACCAGAGGGCAGGGGGTAGGAGGAGCGCTGGTGAGTGCAGCCATCACTGTACTTCAGGCTGAGCACTGGCTTCCTGCAAGTAGAACTGGTTCCATTAAAGATGTCATCGCCACGTTTCTCTGTCGGTTGTTGCCTGTCAATGACTACCCGATATCAATCTTTTCAAACAACAGTGTGCCTGAAACTAGTGAGAACAGAAAAAGCAACCTGTAAAAATGGGGGTGAGGGGGGTGGGGGGCGGTGTCTAGAAACAATATTTGATGTGTAAAAGACTATATTATTAAAAAATTATTTTGTTAAATATAAAGTGTGTGAACCAGCAAAAAAATCCCCCAAATTATATATTTGTGGTGTATTTTACTCACCCCGTCAAGCTCCCAATTCCCCGTCCCAGCCCTTGCTCCAGCCCCTGACTGCAGCACTGGTGAGTGCAGCCAGGATGGGAGTAGCGGACTTGGAGCCTGGAAGCAGTCATGGAAGTCCTTTGGATGAGATGGGTTGCCCATGTAGCTCCTCATCAATGAATCAGTAAATCAGCTTTGCTCTGTCACAAGATAGGTGCCAAACTGGAATTCGCTTCTGGGGAGCCGTCATGGACCGACACAACTCCCAGGCTCTCGCTTTAACCTCCATCTGGTTTTGCCTTTTACTGGTGCCATTTTATATTTGGTGCCATTTCCTGAACATGGAAATTTGCTTTCAGTTCACAGACTCCATTTGGTACCTCCAGATGCATCATTATTTACACTGATTAGTAGTTACTCTAATTAATTACAGCTTAATTACTGTCGTTAATGTTTGTACAGTGCTTGGAACAAGTACAGCTCTATAAATCCCACATATTATTTTCTTCACTATTAATTAAGCACCATCTCTATTCCATGCTGTGCTTCTTCATTTTTTCCAAAGGAGTTGCAGTGGCATCCTTATTCCCACTCAGGAGTACTTTACTTCCCACTCCCATAGGGATGCTGTGGTGTTGACTGCCATGCTGGATGGGAGCTGGAAGAGCATTATCTACAGTGATGGGATTTCTGAACACCATGGGGATGCTCCTTTTTTTTCCCTTTGCTGTTCCAGGGCATTGAGCCTATGAAACAAGTGGGATAAAACCCCAGCTGATGGCTGAGGGATGCCTCAAGGACCACACACAGTGAACTGAGCATGTTTGGGTGAAATGATGAGGAAGCCCTGCAGATCTCATCAGATATTTCTGTGAGGTCCCCATCAATGCTGGTTTGGATGGTGGAAGGGATCTGATTCCCGCAAATCCAGGGGCATTAGGCACACAATCCCACTGAGGGATTGTGTAGCTCTCCCTGACCACCAAAGTGGTGGTAAGACAATAGCTGGGATAGCAGGGAGGAGCAATGGGCACAGATTGGCTTTTCTGAGGGTCTGTGTGGAAGACTTGCCACTCCTGGGTATGCAGTGTTTCCACAGCACCTAGGGCAATTGGAGCATGAGCCTCTAAAATCACTGCTGCCAGCTCTGCTTCTTAGCAGCCTGTCTCAGGCCAGGCAGAGTGAATCCAGAATTGAAATGCTGTTGAGGGCTCATCTGATACACCAAAGAACTTCAGCCTGATCTCAATCACCTGCCTTTCTGCCTTCTTTTAATGTTGTAGTTCATTTCTCCCCTTAATTAATCACAGCTCTGGGCCAGCCAGACCCATTAACTGCTCTTTTTATTTAGACCTTTCAGAGGTGCAGTTGCAGATGCAATTTAATTTGTTGACCCATGATCGATAGCAATTAATACCATCTCTTTAATCTTGTTGAAAGGTTCGTCTTGAGCTTCCAGAGGCTGCCATCTCAAGGGAAGGGTGTATGATACATATGTTATTAGATGGGGGAGCACGGCCTCCTCCACGGGCACTGTCCTTCCCATCTCCCCACGCTGGCATTCTTGCAAATACAAGAATGAGCAGTGGAAAAGAGGGGAAGGTGGACAAAGGGAAGGTGTTGAGGAGTAGAGAAGAGAGTAGGGGGCTTGGTAGGGCAGAATGTAGGGAAAGGTGGAGATGATGGGTTGGGAAGACGAAGGATAAAAAGAACAGCATGAAGGGAGGTAGAAATGATACAGCCTAAGAGATGTGGATAGAAAAGGGAACCAAATGGTCTTGAATTGGATCAAAAGAGTGGGTGAAAAAGCAGATAGCTAAAGGCAACATCTTCAGTATGAGTCACACTGAATTTTGCAGAAGAAACACGCCCAGAGCCAGAATATGATCCTTCCTCCTGGGCTGCTTTACACCCAAGTCTCACTTTAATGTGATGTCATTTTTTGACACCCCCCCCTCCAAGTGCAGCAGCTGTGCACAGCCTCCCTCCTCCTCCAAGTGGAAGAAAGCCCACCCCCAGACACCACCTTTTCCCTGCTTTCATTAATATGCCATTACCCAAGATTATTTTATAACTACAGCATAATTTCCTGCACATCTGGGGGGCTTGGGGGAGTGGTAGAAACTGTCTCCGCTCCCCATTACCGGTGAAGCATCAGCAGGGCAATGTCATTCTCCCCCGGGAGCGTGCAGGCACACTCAAAACCAGGCTAAGGCTGGGTAATACATGGATTTTGGCTACTCTCCATCTTATCACCCCACCCAGAAGGCTTCATGCAGTACTGGGATGCTGAGCACCAGCTCCTGAATCAGCAGCATATAATGGCTACAGTGGCATGTAACAAGTTGAGTCCCATCTGACATGACCACCCCTTGGCTTGGCTGTCCCAGACAACCCCAATACAGCCACAGCTCTGCTAAATGTAAAGGCAAAAAGCAAATTCTTGGTTTCCAGCGCAGCGTGAGCAATAATGTGTTTCTCTTTGGTGGCTATTAAAGGGAAAAGAGGACCCATGTGAATGCATAGCAAATGAATGCCTTTTATATAGCAAAATTACATGGGTTTGCAAGAGCAAGTCAATATAGAAGATGAAAAATTTATCAAAATTCCACCTTCTTTTCCAGTGTAGAAGCTTAGTTTTTTAAACACAGGGAATAGAGCACATGGAAAGACATTAAGTGCCTGTACTTATATATGTTTAGCATACCATATGTATTTATTTGCAGATATAATCCCTACGTTCTCAGTGTTTGGGGTTTTTTTTCCTTTGCTTCTTTCTTTTTTTTTAAGGGACAATATCCTTTCACCACGACTAACTTCAGTATCTCAAAGAGCTCTGCTCTCAGAAGATGCCAGTTCATGTCCCCACTCAGCCACACTCTTCCTGTGTGCTCCCAGAAGAGCCAGCACAACCCAGTGACACAGGCTGCAGGGGCAGTTTTGCATCCAAATATGCCCAACATGGGACAATGTCCAACATGACATGGTGACAAGTATTTCTCTGTCAACATAAGAGCTCTGGGAACATGCCTATTTCAGTTCGCATACTAAGGTGATGCCAAGTTCTCTTTGAGGGGCTTCTCAAAGGCACAGATCTTGTAGGACAACCATGAACTTGGGCCACCCTCCAAGCCACCTAGACAGAAGCTGAGCCTGGAAACCCTTTAACTACCGTGGCCACAGGCTGACATCCAAATAAATAGCAGATGAGCACAGAATAGATGGTTGGTATTTTTTTCCAGCAGCTTCACACAGGAAAAAAGAAGTACCCGAGATCCACAGAAACCCCAACAACATATCATCTTAACCCAGGTAACTGCCCTTGCTTACTGAATTGCTCCTTCTGGCAGTTCACTTTCCTGTATCCATGGATGTCCATGACAACAGTCTGTGAGTAGGGAGCAGGCAGGCCAGCAGCAATATCCCATTGGTGAACAGCAGTCAGTGGCCCTCATGTACCCAAAGGATCCATATTAAGCCATATAAAACAGTATTTGGGGCCTTACTGTGCTTTCTGTGCACATGTGTGCTTTATTTATAACCAGCCCAGGACAGTGAAGAATGAGCCATTGCCAAGATGTAGTACGCTTCTGGACACAAGCTGTGCAAACCCAGACACAGGGATAACTATGCACTAGGAAATTGGAAGGAAAGTCAAATCCCAACAAGAAAGCCAAGTCGGGCTCCTTTGGGATGGCAGAAAACAAGCCAGTGTCCCCACCAGCACTCTCTGGTGTCCTCCATGACAAGGCAGAGGGACAGGTGATGGTTGCACCCATCTGTACAGATGGCCTTATCTTTCAGATCAGGCAGTTGGTTGGGTGCTATCAAAGGCCATTCAGCAAGAGACAGATGAAGCTGCTTCTTTCTCAGAGTCAGTGACGTCTGACCAGGCTGATTCCCTTGGGGTCAGTAATTAAAGTTATCTGCATCCCTGGGAGCTGCTGCTCAATAGTTTTCTTGGCATTGGACTTTCCACAGAAGGCGGCAAGAGGGTGGGTAGAGCAGCACCAAAAGACATAACCTGCCAGTACCAGGGAAACCTTCCCAATAGTCTTTCTGATCTTCAGCTCATGCAGCATCCCTGGTGCTGGTACCCATGCCTGACCCCATCTGCACGCTCAGAGCTGTGTTCTCCATTCAATGAAGAGTGCTTTCTGCTCACCTGGACAGCATAGAGCTCAGCAAAGTCCCACAGTCTCTCCAGTGGACCAGTCAGGTGTAAGGGCCCTTTTCAGATGTTTGCTTCAGAAGCAGGAGAGAGGGATCTGGCGAGAGGAGGGAGAGAGAGAAAGAACAGGCCTGAGTGTTAGACTTGTTTCAGTGGACAGAGCAGGAGTTCAGTAATAATTAATGCCACTTTTGAAGATGCTCATTTAGACTGTAAGGCATCTGGCACTGGAAAGGACACAGTCAAGGTATTTTTCGGTCATTAAAACACACACAATCATACAAAGTGTTTCACTCTGCTGTTTTCTTTATAGTGATAACCTCTGAAAGCTCAAAGAGAAACCACCAGGCCATTCTCCCCTGGTAACCCTTGCTTCCCTGTAAGGGTTATCCTGTTACCTACAGGGATTGTCCCTTCACATATTTCAGTGGTGGCTTGCCTCTGTGTTTGGAGAAATAGCTAAATCACAGTCTAGGGAGTTTTGGAAAAATCATATGAAACTGGAAGGCAAAATTCCAAGGAAGCATGTGGAAAACGGGGCTCACCAGGCTTTTACATTCTCCCTTTAAGTCACAGAATGGTTTGGGTTGGAAAGAACCTTAAGATCATCTAGACCCAACCCCCTTGCCATGGGCATGGACACCACACACTAGACCATGTCATCCAAGACTCCGTCCAACCTGGCCTTGAACGCTGACAGAGATGGAGCATGATGACCAGAGTGAAGACTGCAGACCATGCCTTGGAGTGGGCTGTGAAGGTGGAGCATCCTACCACTGGCTATGCAGCCAGTGTGCCAGGCGCTGGGCGGCTGGAGCTCGCGTGATCCAGCTTTCAGAGCCTTGGATCCTAACTTGAAGGACTTCAAAGGAGTCTGCAATGAAACCAGGGTGAGGTGTTCAGCTGGTCCACTGAGAAGTGCTTATATCATCCTCAACACTGCCGTCAAGAACTCGGTTAATAGAAATATTTCAGTTTAACGGAGAGGGGCTGGTGATCTTTGCTCTTTGCATTAGTTAGCTGGCTTGAGGGATGCAACCTGTGCATTGCACAGTTTCCTGGACTTCCCAGGGCCCAGCTCTGTGCCTATGATTTAGCTATATTTGCCATTTCTCTTTTTCTTTTTTTAAAAGACAAAAGCTTTGGGAAATGGAAGAGATAAAAACTTGCTCTCCTGCAAATAGCCCACTCCCCTATGCACGGAAACACTCGTTTTGCAGTCCATTAAGCTCAAGTTAATGCAGGTAGAGCATGTCTGGCATTGAGAGGATGGTAAAGGTTTCAGGTTTTAATTTTACTCAGATGAAAAATCCCACACATTCCTGGCTGGTGTTGGTACTTGTGCAGCAAAGACAACAGGCCCCGCAGGAAGCATGAGGCCAAGGTTAAAGCACTTCTAAGTCAAGATGCTATGATACCCAAAGAAGCAATTTCCCATTGTATTGCATATCTTCTGGCACTTTATCGGCATGAATAGAAACTGCGAACAAAAGGGGTGTGCGGGGAGCCATTGGAGCTGCAGATGGCTTTAAATTTCCTCTAACTTTCTCTGGATTCAAGGTTATCCACTTGGCTTGCTGCAGGCCTGTACACTTGGGCTAATTGCATTTCTAAACAAAGAGTAGCGCTGCCCCTCCTTGTCCCACCAGCATGAAAAGAAAGCAAATGGAGACATGCCTGGAAAGCAAGAGCATTTGTTATCATGTCGTGAAGCTCTACAGGATATTCTAGCCCTCATGTTTTTACTTGAAACGTCCTAAATCCCACTGGTTTTGTCAGCAGCATAAAAAACAAATGAAGGAGGTACAGGTGCCTTAGGCAAAGGAGCAGGAGGTATGTAGGGAAGGACAATCTTTAAGATCTCCCGGATGGTAAGAGTCTCCCTGGATTAGTGGACAGCATGTGAAAATTGGAGATACCTTAAATCCCAAGAGATGATAGGCTTTCCCTCCCTGCTCCTCCTGCTTGCTTCTGGGAAGATAAAAGACTGGTCTTCATCCAGCTGCAGCTTAGGGTCTGATGCACCATTTGCAGGCCCACCTCTCACCAAAATTGTTAGCAGCAACCAGGGATCCATCCTACTGGATCTGAGAAAGGAGATCACAAACCAAAACCATCATTTCCTAGGCCAAACTCACCCAATGTGTTTATATGCTACCAGTGATTTGTGATGCCTTGCAGCAGAAATACAGGAATTTTCTCCTGTGAAACCATGTTAAGAGCAGAAATAAGAAGTTGCTGAATGGGAGACAAGATCCTGAGGAGTAGGTCAGTGTAGAAACAGAAATATAGGTGGGTGCATGTCTGAATTTCTGACCAGTGAAGCAGGTACACATTCTTTGAAGGAGTTACCCCCAGCAGTGAAAAGTTTCACTTCTTCCAGCTCTGAGCAGGGTAGAGAGGAGATCTGAAGAAATCCATGTGCACTACAGCCTTCTGTCATTTTGTCAGATACACTTTTCAATTAGTATTACCCCACAAATGGCATTTGGTCTTAGTTTTTGAGACAGAATAAAACCACCTGTAGGAACGTAACACATGGCAAACGTTTTGCTACCTCCACATGCAGGGAGGACCAGTGGGCAGGAGTGCTGGAGCCTTGCCCTAGGGAAATCTTGAGGTATAGCAACTTTTATGTTTCCTAAATAGAGAAAAGAGAAACTAAGGATAGAAAACATGAACAAGAAAGATACATGAAAACACCTGACTACCTTTCTTTCCAACAAGCATAAATTTACACCAGAACCTTCTCCTGGAAAAGATGAATGGGAATAACTTGGCCTCGTGCAGAGATGCTACACCCAGCGCCAGCAACACCAGGAGTCTCTTGCTATTCCCCAGACCCAAAATTAATAGCTCCTTTCACCACAGGAAATTATTCTCATGGGTACGAGCAACAGGGCTTGATTTGGTAATAAATTTGGTGATAAACATATGCTAATCAGATGCTGCCTAATCTGCACCACCTTTCTGACCTTGGAAACTTGTGCCTTTTGCAGGTAAAATTGAACTTGGTACTTTCCCAGGCGCTCTTATTTGGATGCACTGTGTAATATCGAAGTGGCAGCGGCTGGCAATGCAATAGGATAGGATAGATCGCATCAAAAACCAGGCCAATTTAGTGATACTAAATTAGTGCAGGGCCTCAAATTCCTGAAGAGAAGCAGCATGTAGTATAAAATTGATATAACTGTCAGTGCAATGTATTATGAGTTTTATTCTTACTATTTTTTATTAACAAATTTTTCATTCTTCCTCTAAAAGGCTTGCTTACTTGCAAAACAAGATCTTTATTACTTGTTCTGCAATAGATCATTTACAACAACAACAACAAGTGGTATTAATAATGTCCGGGGATAGCCAATTGCAGAGAACTGTGTTTCATATCACTAAGTTTGGGAAGGAAAATGAAATGTTAAGCAAAAAGCCATTTCCAAGATAAATAGTCCCCACTGTACGTCATCAAACTAATAAAAGCACGCAGTCATGTAACACAAGGAAATTCTTCCTCCTCCTGGTCACAAATCATTTTTACCCCATTTCCCTGTGTTCGCAGTCTCAGAATACAATTGCTGGCTTCTATCAGTTTTGTTGGTGGATTTACGCAGCTCTTTACTGCTCACCTACTTCATCTTGGTCTTTTTCCTTAATGAATCATGGAAGCATTTAAATTCTGCCTCTTAATTAACATTTAAGAGGCAGATAACGTGGGTTTGGGATTTTTTTCTTCTAAGGATCACTTAATCAAAGGTGGACCTGTGTTGTTCAGTTATAGTGGAAATCCATAGACCAGCTGCATTTTCAGGTTGTGCTTTACGTAGCCGGCAAGGAAACACTTTAATATAAATTTTTAAACTAAAAGAAGGGACCTAAAGGCGCATCAGTTTCCAGAAGAGGCCCTCTCTTGCAGATGCTTTACAGGTTAACTTTTTGGTGGAAAAATCAAACGTACTGCAGTGACCAGAGGGGAACTGAGCTCTTCTGAAAACCTGACTCAAGACATCGGCTTACCAGCAGCCTGGGCAGCAAATGAAAAGCGAGGTCTGCAGATTGGGGCTGCTCTTTGGTCTTGGATGGTTGAGGAGTGGAAGAGCTCTGAGGTGGACTGTTGCACACCTTCGGGCTGTGGGAAATGGCATCAAGGTCTCAAGAAGCTGGGCAGAGTTGTCCCTCAGCCGCTGATATGCCCACAAGCTCTTTTTCCCTGGCTTTTGCAGAGCTAAGTTTAGTGTTGAGGGCAAACAGCTGGTTTTTATGGGTCCATATTAAAAAACCCACTCATTGTACTGAAACAACAAAAAGTGAGAGCTTAGCATTTCTGAGAAGCCAAATTTATGGTGTTTTCAAGACTGACATCCTGAACTGAGATACAGAAAACATAATTACCCAAAGTAGTTCAATGTGATGTAGTCAAGGGCTCCGATGCAGGCAGGGCTGCATCCTGGGTACCTCAGGATCCTGTCCTCGACACAAGCCACCAGGATAAGAGAAGATTCACAGCAATCAACAGCTAAAACCAAGAGTTGCTTCAAGGCAGAACAGGCTGCTTCTCTCTTCACATCACACAACCCCTTCAACAGACCCTCCCAAGGCACAAATCACTGTGTGTGTGCCATCTTTCTAAATGAAATATTGCTACAATAACAGATCTCAAGTGTCCCCTGAAGGCACAGTGCTCAGTATTTATAATCACTTAATAAACACATGAGAAATGGCACAGCACAGCCCTATATAATCTATGTGCAATGATCCTTGGTGACAAAGTGTAAGTGACCAAATCCCTTTCCAGGTCTAATGATATTTTGCTCTAGTAAGCCAGTGATATATCTCGTATGGCAAAAATAAAGCACTCATGCATAAAATTAATACAGTAAGCTCTGAAGTCATAAAGCTTTCAGTCTGTGATATATTAGATGGGAAAATGACTAACCTGTAATTCAAGTTCTCCCAGTGCCTTGTTCCCAATAGGTTGTAGGGTCACCTAGGCATTGAATGATCAAACCAGGCCATTTCAGAAGCAGATGAATTATTAACCAAGCAGTTAGGAAGCCCATTAGGGTCACATGCATAAAAAGCCCTGTGAGGACACAAGCAGCAGCTTCTCCTTGTAGAGGTCAAATGTTTCTGTTCCTTCCAGACTCCATGAGAAAACTCAGAGCAGATTGTTTCCATCCATTTTGTTCCCCTTGCTCCTTCTAGAAAGGGCTCGTGATAGGATGGAAGGTGTTTGGTCTAACTGAAGTAGCTGGAGCCTCTTTCCAAGCAAGTTTCCCTGCTATTTAATAGCAGAAATACAATTCCCAAGTAGGCCTCCAATGTAATTGGGAACAATTTGCTAGAAACCTACCAAAAAAATGACAGTAATGTGTGCAAGCAGTCTACAACACACCCTGCTTCTAGAACCACCCTTAGTTTTCACCCTGTGAGCGTCTGCCACATCTCATGAACACCAGCCATCAGTGCAGAATGGCTGCTGGTTACCTGTGAGGGGCTGGACCATGGCTGGGCTCGTGCACTGTTGCAGACTAACTCATCACAGATTGCATAGCTCTTGCTCCAGTGCCCTGGTCTTCCGTACCAGTGTGAACTGGTGTCAGTGAAAATTTCTCCAACCACCTTGAGAACATGAGGAACCGTCTGGAAAGAGAGAGGAGGGGTGCTGAAGCAACCAGCAGTGTCATGAGCCTGCAGTGTGAGCGAGCACATTGCTATTGCAAAACCAGGCCCAGCTCCAGGTTGGGCAGGGAAGAGATTCAGAGCAGCCCTGCGGAGAAGGACTTGGGGGTGTTGGTCGATGAGAAAATGAACATGAGGTGGCTGCAGTGTGCCCTCGCAGCCTAGAAAGCCAACTGTATCCTGGGCTGCATCAAAAGGAGCGTGACCAGCAGGTCAAGGGAGGTGATCCTGCTCCTCTACTCTGCTCTCGTGAGACCTCACTTGGAGTACTGTGTGCAGTTCTGATGTCCTCATCATCAAAAGGACATGGAACTGTTGGAACAAGTCCAGAGGAGGGCCACGAGGATGATCAGGGGACTGGAGCACCTCCTGTATGAAGATAGGCTGAGAAAGTTGGGGCTGTTGAGCCTGGAAAAGAGAAGGCTGCATGGAGACTTCATAGCAGCCTTCCAGTATCTGAAGGGGGCCTATAGGGATGCTGGGGAGGGACTCTTCATGAGGGACTGTAGTGATAGGACAAGGGGTAACGGGTTCAAACTTCAACAGCGGAAGTTTAGATTGGATATGAGGAAGAAACTTTCTACTGTAAGGGTGAATGGGTTGCCCAGGGAAGTTGTGAATGCTCCATCGCTGGCGGTGTTCAAGGCGGGGCTGGACATAGCCTTGGATGGCATGGTTTAGTGTGAGGTGTCCCTGCCCATGGCAGGGGGGTTGGAACTGGATGATCTTAAGGTCCTTTCCAACCCTAACTATTCTATGATTCTATGATTCTATTCCACACAGCGCCAGTGGCAAGCAGGGCACACAGCTGCAAAGACAAAAAGCGTTCATAAAGATAGGCTCAGTAGCATCAGATATTGAAATTACCTCTCTGCAGGTGGTGCATACCTTTCCATCGCTGACTGTAGAGACGCAGGGATCAGAAATCCAACCCAATGACAAGTTTTCAAAGTCCTTCTACAAGAAATTGCAGATAGTGCTTGCTCTGACTGCGAGTGCGGCAGGGATCACACACCAGAACATACTGTAGACTGCATCACTCTGCAATCCAACCCTTATTTCAACCAGAATAATTATCCTTTGCATATAAAATGATCAAAGTGCTTTAAAAAAAAGAGGAATCTAACTCCAGCTCCAGTCAGGAAGACTGCCAAGCTATTGAATCAATAGGTTGTTAGATACCTGAAGTATGGGAATACATGAAAGCTATCAAATGATTTCTTTGTTAATAAACTGCTACGGTAATTACCATTAGAATAGAAATGGAAAGATACAGATCAGAAATGGAAAGCTGTGAATAGTTCCTCATTAAGTGAAATCAAAGCACACAAGATTTTGTCTTTTCGTTTGGCCTGGGTTTTGCAGTGTTTTGAACTCACATACTCAGAGCTGCTCACCCACCCAGCTTTGTGTACCCCTATTTCACCTGAGTATCTTCAAGTCACTGAGCCTCCAGTAGAAGAGAGATTATCAGAACAGCCAAAGTCAGAGGCATGGGGATATTGCACTTTGAGAATTGAGCCCCACACACTGGTAGACCATCCTGCAGTGGCCATCAGAGAGACGTCCACTCTAGTGCTCAAATAAAACCAGTGAAGATGCTCTCCATGAGCCACAGATTTTAGTACCAGACATGAACCCTCTGTCTGAGCAACATGGTACTGGGAAATAAGAACAACAAACGCCAGGAGTTGCTGGATCACAGGGCAGTGAGCTAGCCATGCCTCATCCTGCATGTTCCGTGCCCTTCAGGAATGGATTGCTCCAACATGGGTCCCTTCCATGGGGTGCAGTCCTTTGGGAACAGCCTGATCCAGTGTGGATCCTCTGTGGGGTAGCAGCTCCTGCCAGCAAACCTGATCCTGCACAGGCTTCCTCTCTCCATCAGTCCACAGGTTGTGCCAGGAGCCTGCTCCAGCACGGGCTGCCCATAGGGCCACAGCCTCCTTCAGGCATCCCCTGCTACAGTGCGGGGTCCTCCATGGGCTGTGGGTGGATATCTGCTCCACCGTGGGCTCCATGGGCTGTGGGGCACAGCCTGCCCTCACCCTGGTCTGCACCTCAGGCTCCAGGGGATTTCTGCTCCTGCACCTAGAGCAGCTCCTCCCTCCTGCACTGACCTCGGAGTCTGCGGGGCTGTTTCTCACATTCTCACTCCTCTCTCTGGCTGCAGTTGCTCCTGCCCCATAACTTCTTCTCTTTCTTAAATACATTATCCCAGAGGCGCTGCCACTGCTGCTGCTGGGCTCAGCCTTGGCCAGCAGCGGGACTGTCTTGGAGTCAGCTGCATTGGCTCTATCGGACATGGGGGAGCTTCCAGCAGCTTCTCACAGAAGCCACCCATGTAGCCCATCTGCCACCAAAACCTTGCCACACAAACCCCATACACACAAAGGCAGCCAGAGTGAGAGTATCACAACTCGAATTCTTAACTTTCAAAGGTGCTAAACCATAAGGTTTCAGCTAAAGAACATGGCAAGGTCTGCAAATCATAAATACGTGAGGAGGCAGAACATACAGCCAGCCCTCTCCAGCACCGCACTTGCCACTTGTGGTCATTAAAGATTTTTTCAGTGAAAAAGCTTGACCTTGTCTGAAGTGCAGGTCAGGGAATGCAATGAGACGCTTCAGGGTTCAGCTTCGCTCCAATTAGCAGGACAGAAATTGTCATGCTTGCTATGGGGGGAGGAGGGAGGAAACCATTTGTTGCAGGTCCAGAAACGGTCTAGCTGTTAAAGCTGCCTCAGCAGCTCACACAACAGTCTGAACCACCCTAACATTGTTCCTTCTTAGCTTACCTATAGCTGAGAGCACATGGGTGGAAGCACAGCTTTCCTCACGATGCAGGAGATGCAGAACAAGTAGTGCGCTTGATGAAAAGAAGGGGTCTAAGAAAAACCCCGCTCTTTTTATGAGGAAAACACCTGAAAGGTATCATTAAACATTTGCAAGTCCCACGTTACCTGCAGTGCTTAGACAGAACAATATTAATAACCCCACTGCATTGCACATAGAGTTTCAAGTGCTTCCAGACCTTTTCCAAACCTAATGTATTTACTGAAATTGGTTGTCTTCTACTAGCACATGAAGAAGGGGGGGAAGAAGGACTAATGGATGCACATTAACCTTTTGGTACTAGATTTCCCGATACTAGCTGCTAATGTAAAATCCATTAGAAGGAAATGTCTGGGCATCATGGTGTGTAAATGTTATAATGCAGTGAATAAGTCTGCAAAAATCTGAAGCGGGCATGGCAGGGACAGAGACTCATGCAAAGGGGGTTGCAAGTTCGAGATGATTAAAGAGAGCTCTCCAATTTGTTTCAGGCAGAGAAACCCTGCAAAGAAGGGTCTGGAGAGGTGAAGATTTGGGAACTGAACTTTGCAGCTGCCCCTTTTGCAGAAGAATGTTGTTGCCCAACTCACAGTCAGAGCCCTGAAGCACCTGCATAAACCTCTCCCATTGCCAGAAACATAGGCTTTTTGTTGCATCTTTCCCTTCCTTTGCTTGCCTGACTATGCAAGCACTGCACAGAGCTCTGGTGGAGTCTGTGGTAAGGTAGACGAAATGGCTTTGCTTGCTCCAATACAGCCTTCCACCCTGGGTGCCTGTCTGGTGGGCAGTGCAACACCACTCCGCATGGGCTCCTTCCCAAGTTCTTGTGCTGGGCTGGGTAGCACCAAAATGATTATTTCCATCATCTGGGTGCCTAAGCTGCTGCCTTTCACAGGAAAAGTAATCCCTCATGGCTTGCAGAAACACCACAAGAAGGTGTGTTGCTGCACAGACCACAGCAACTTCGAGCCCGGTGTAAGCAGTTTCTCCACCTCTCATTATTGAGTCAGGGTTGAGCTCCTTGAGCAGTTTTTGTTTAAACCAGAAGCCAAAAGCCATGGAATCCTAGAATGGTTGGGGTTGGAAATGACCTTAAGATCATCCAGTTCCAACCCCCCTGCCATGGGCAGGAACACTTCACACTAGACCATGTCGCCCAAGGCTCTGTCCAACATGGCCCTGAACACTGCTTATTCCAGGCTGCTCATGAATGTCTTTACCAAACATCATTCAACAGGTACACAGCAAGCAAAGAACCAGGGACCAGAAAACTTGCTCTGTAGTGGGTTAAACTAAGGAGAACATCCACCTCCAATTTTTCAGTTAAACCCAACTGTGACTCTTAATTTAATAAAAGCCTTCTGCCTACAAGCACAGATAAAATCGTTCAGGCTTGGCTGAGTTTAAAACCAGAATGTGGCATCTCTTCAGAAGCATGTTCAAGAGCTTAGGTTAGAAAATCTTCCCATTTTGACACACGCAGGTGCTGGGGCTCAGCTGCTGAGAGCAAGAGTGAAGCACAGCATTGGGCCCGGGCCGCAGAAGGAAAGCACATGGAGGTCATGGGCAATTTTCACATTAATAGCAATATGGTTACTGTGCAGGCTTTAAAACTTATGCACACCACTGAGAGCAGCTGTTTTGAATCCAGGTTACATCAGCCACACAGGTGATTCTGACTTTAGACTGTCAGCCTGAAGGGGGTCAACCCAGAATACAGCTTGGCTGCTTTGCCCTCTCCCCTCACTACTTCCTGCTCTCCTAGACCAAGCCTAGGGGACACTGCTGGGCAGAACATAGGGGTATTACATTGCTGCACGGCAGAAAATAAGCACGGGGAGAAATAACAGCGCTGTGGACTTATTGAATTAAACATTACCGTGGCTAACGCAATCAATACAGCATTGATTGCATTATCCATATTAATAATTAATTATATTAAAAGGCCCCTTTTTCTTTAATAATGTTCCTTCAGAATGTTCTTTTAATGTTCTTTTATACTGCAGAAAAGTTAAATTTTGCTAGAGACCGTGCATTTCAGCTGGATCCAAACTAGAGCTCATCTGGGTTTCCCCTGGCACCAGCTAGTCAAAACTGACCTTTCCAGTGGAGCAGTAGAGAACCATTTCCCTGGTCAGGCTGCCACTAGCACCCCACAAACCGAGACTAAGACCCCCTCAGGGGAGCACAGAGTGCATGAGTGTGTACGGCAATCAGAAAATCTCACTTCATGTCACAACTGAATCCCAGCTGGTTACTGCCAAAAGAGACAGACTGATGCCTGTTCCCCCCACCAAATACTTTTGGGACTCTGAGAATTTTGCTAAACCAGGAGGAAACCAACCCAGCCCCACACTAGCTGAAGAAATAAGTAATTTTTTATCAGTTCAGCAAGCCGAGCAAACAGTCAGCTTGGCTGTTGCTTCACATCCTATATTTTAATACATATTTTAACCCATTCTCTGTGTATCTGTTTAGTTTACAGGCTTGTGAAGGTAAGCACCACCATCCTTGTTCAGTCCTCATAGCACAGCACTGCTCTTCAGCACGCTGACTGCAACTGAACAGACATCACCCCAAGGTCAACTCAGACCTGAGAAAGGGCTGGTGTGGTTTATAGCTGTGCCCATCAGGGAAGAAACCTCTCTGCTTCTTAAACACACTTGGACATCCAGGGCAGATACTGTAATGCAACTAACTGTGGCACTTCATGGTTAACTTCTCCCAGCTGTGGGGCACAACGCATCCAACATCCACCGGAGCAAGACATCACAACCCCTTCTGCCTAACAAAACCATGGATACCAGACATCCAAGACTGGCACTGCCTCAGCATCTCTGCTGGGCGAATGACAGCGGTGTCTCAAGCACACAGCAGGAGCTGAAGGCTCTCTGGTACTTCATCAGACCAGACCTCCTGCCAGGAATTGAATTGAAGCACAGAAAATGCATCTTCTCTGTAGGAATAAAATAAGGAAGGTGGGAACCTTCCTCCCTCCCCCCCATCTGATTACGTACAAAATGTTCTTCTGCTTTTAAGGGCAATTTAACACTAGTTAACTACCATTAATTTAAATCAAACAAGTCTGAAAAGATAGAACATGCTGAACTGCTATTTAAAACAGCTGAATCTTCATTCGTTCCATCTGAGACATTACTGCCCATTTCCTAGCCAATACTGTCTGGCGGTCCAAAGACCTCTTTCTGCAGTTTTTAAGCTGATATTTAAGCCTACTTTGTTGGCTTTTGTAATACAGTGCAGTCTGCTTTGGTATCATAGAAAGATTCAAACCTTGCCATCAAACTGCTTTTTCATGCAAAGTACAAAGTATGGAAGTCAGAAAAAGGACATGGGGACAAACTGATTAATACCAACTAATCTAACATCCAATTCACCCCATTTCCAAGAGCAAAACCAGGTAATCCTCCAACACTAGAGTAAAAACAGCTCAAGGAGGAAAAAGGAAAAGCTTTGCTCTACATGTTTCATGGACCTGTCCTCAACAAGATCTCAAGAGGCTGCTATCCAGACTTTACTGGCAGCTCAGATGATCCACAAGATGGGCCAGAACAGACAATCCTGCCGGAGGCGCTACTGGCACTGCAGCCCTGGCAGTTCTAAACCTGTTTTTTCCTCATCCCTGTACCCCCTTGATGGTAAAGATAGCCCACATGAATGGGAAGCAGCAAGGAAGAAATTCTTGTTTGCATGTTGTTTCCCTGAAACACTTAGAGAAATAGTGCAACATCCAGCTCTCTGCATTGCTCAGATAAGAAAATTTTATGGGCCACTCACTGCCTTCTACCTCAGAAAAGTAACTTCTGAGCATCTCAGATAATAAATGAATCCTCAATATTCAGTAACAAAAAGCAGATTTTATTTTATGGCCAGAGGAACAAAATCCAAAGAGAACTATTGATAATTTAGGTATACGTAAACCTCATGAGATCTTTGAAAATGAGTAGCCAAATAGATGTAGGAACAGCCCAAAGTACAAGCCATTCCATGACTATTCCCCATGCCTGGAAATGTTCAAGGCCAGGCTGGATGGGGCTTTGAGCAACCTAGTCCAGTGGAAGATGTCCCTGTGCCAGGGGGATTGAAACTAGATGAGCTAAGGTCCCTTCCAACCCAAACCATTCTAGGATTCTATGGTTATATTGGCTGGGATCTACCCAGGACACTGATGCAAGAAGGCAGCCTCTTCCCAAATATCTTTCACTTCAATACACACCTACAAAAAACAAACTCCAAAACCCCACACAAAATAGCAACACCACCACCAAAGAAAAGCAAACAAACCAGCCAGACTTCATATATTCTCCCTTAGACTACAGGCCACAGCCATTCAAAAGTATTCTATACATTTATTAACAATTAGTAATGTCAAAGCTGACATTACTGAACCCCAGATATGACTACTGAAGGTGTTATAGTACTGGAGTGATTAATTACGAACTAATTCATAATTACATAAATAGATACAATTCAAGGGATAACTCATTAACCTGAGGTTCACAGCATTTTTGAGGTATACATAACAAAACCATCTATAATCCAGAATGCAAGTTTTGGACTTCTACCTCTTCAAATGTCCCAATCATCAATGCACATTAAGTGTATGTACTTTACCAGAACAATGCAAATACAATTCACGTTATAGCTTAAGTTCTTTACTAACCTTTAACAGATTTTCTTTGATGAACTCATCTACTTCCTGGCTTCAGACTATGCCGAAGCACACAGCACCTACAAGAGGCTATGGCTGTCAGTGCCACAACTCTGCACACACTGCTTGAAATACCTCTTCTGTTTTACGCATGCCTCCTCCTTGCTTCATTTACTACACTCTTGGTTTCAGACTAGAGGAGACAGTGAGAAATGATCCCTACACACCCTTCACCACATACCTCATGATTTTATACCTTTGGTTTCATGAGCCAAAACCCATCCAATGGATTAAGGGACTTGATTTATCCTTATTACAATACCTTTTTAGACATGCTTTATCAAGTCGAGACCTCACTTGGATTACTGTGTGCAGTTCTGGTGTCCTCAACATCAAAAGGACATGGAACTGTTGGAACAAGTCCAGAGGAGGGCCACGAGGATGATCAGGGGACTGGAACACCTCCTGTATGAAGATAGGATGAGAAAGTTGGGTCTGTTCAGCCTGGAGAAGAGAAGGCTGCATGGAGACCTCAGAGCAGCCTTCCAGTATCTGAAGGGGGCCTATAGGGATGCTGGGGAGGGACTCTTCATGAGGGACTGTAGTGAGAAGGGGTAATGGGTTCAAACTTTAACAGGGGAAGTTTAGATTGGATATGAGGAAGAAATTCCTTACTGTAAGGGTGGTGAGGCACTGGAATGTATTGCCCAGGGATGTTATGAATGCTCCATTGCTGGCGGTGTTCAAGGCCAGGTTGGACATAGCCTTGGATGGCATGGTTTAGTGTGAGGTGTCCCTGCCCATAGCAGGGGGGTTGGAACTGGATGATCTTAAGGTCTTTCCCAACCCCAACTATTCTATGATTCTGTGATTCTAAGTGCTACTCCTCTGGCTTCAACAATCAGCAAAAGTGAATTAAGCAGGGTCTGTGTCACTGATCTCTTTTTGTGCGTGCACTTATCCATTGCTTCAGTAGTGTTTTGACATCTGCTGTAGTTCTGGCATCAAAGTCTACCTCCTGTGGTTCTGTGAGGCTCTTTAAGCATGTCCATTTACACAAGTTGATCACATTCAAATGCTGAATTCCTGAAGACACCTGAAAGGGAAGGGCCAGAGTTAACCTTGAGCACATTTCAACTGAGAAGAGTAAGGATCACTCCTCAATATGATAAGGAGGAATTCATCATGCAAGTTGATGGTAAATCTTCTTAGAACAGGCCTTTATTCAAAGGAACAAGGAAGAGTTCAGGGTGTGTCTTAAAAGAAAAAAAATTAATGGCAATTTTCTAACAGAGTTTCTTTTCAGCTGCCAAGGAACAATGGCTCTTAAAACCTGTCCCTCTGCTGCCTCTACCTTAGGACCTAAAGCAGTATTATTGATGGGCCAAATGTCTTTCTGGTACACAGCAGAAAAGCTCCATTCTTAAGAATTTTGCAGAGATTCACTGTTACTTTTGCAAAGAATACTACATCTGGTATATTGATGAGCTATGAAATGCCAAGTTAAAATGTGCAACAATTGCTCAAATTAATGACCAAGTCCATGCAGTATAGACTCAGAATCTTATTTGCTGCCAGTATTTATCTGCACAAAAAACCCAAACATTAATACCATGGGTTGTTCCATTTATTAATGAGCCTCTTGGCATTTTTGCTCGCTCACATAGACGTGCAAGTACTTGAGAACTGCATTTAGTGAAGAGCAATGATTCAGTGTAGCACAAGTGATAGATCAAAATACTCCAGCTACTGAAGTCTAGTAGATCCTATTGATAACTAAACCTTTTACACCTGAAGTGTACAGCTCTAAGAGTTCTACACAGCATACTGAAAATCAGCATAGGCTCTCCAATGGCAAAGGTTACAGAAAACAACTCTCACACTGAAGAGCTGCTCTTGCAAGTGGATAATGCTGTCTTCACAGTTGTATCAAGTTCATAGAAAAGTACTTACATTTCCATTTACCTGTTGAGATATATATGCACTGTGTACTTACTGTGCAGCTAAGCTCATGTAAAAGGACACTCCAAGCTTACTGGCACCAAAAACTTTAATTATTACAAGCAATACAAAAGCAAAGCACAACAAAATTTGTTTTATCCCACAACCATCACTGTCATTATATATTATTACAAGACACCATTTTTCAGTTATGAATTCACAAACTAAGACAATACAAAAGATGCATGACATTACATAAGAGCACAGAGTGAAGAAGTAAGCCTGACAATAACTTATGATCAATTATGAGAAATATTGTAACAAATATGAAAGAATCAAATATTGCTCCAATGTAGACAGCTAAGTTTAAGTATAGTTGTGCAAAGTGAGGCACAATTCTTTTGAGCATTAATTTTTTAAGCAACCATGATAGTAACCATCCATACTTACAGAAATATTTTTCATTATAATTAAATACAGATCCTGATGCTTAAAAACCTTCAGAAAATAGAATAGAATTTAAGTTACACATTAACAAAATGTGTGAAAGAGGACAGACGTGAATAAGGCATTCTTCAAATTCTAATAAGGAATTTCAGACCAAGATAAAATTTAAAAGACTGTTTTCAAAATCATCTGCCTCAAACAAATTCAGGCCATTAGTTCAACTCCAATTTCTACAAGGCTTGTCCCATGCCAAGAGTTTCGTTCAAAATTCAGTTGTAGGATGTTTTAAGAAACATCACATGCCATGTGACAGATGAGATAACGCATATAGCAGATCCCTGCCAATCAATATTAAACACAAATAAATGGGGTCATGATCTATCACTTACAAAGGGCTGATTCTAATCAAGAATGAAAAAGGTTTCATTATGTAAAATCTTAGTTACAAAATGCCAGTGATTATTACAGTGAAGTTAAATGCAAAACCAAAGCATACTAAAGAACACAAGGCACATTTTTCAATGCAGTATATTTATCTCTCTTATTCCAACAGCTTCAGTGATTTTAGCAACTCATTGAAATGGTCGGATCTCTCCTGTATTCCTAAGTGCAAAACATAGATCATAGCTGCAGACCAGTGTTTACCAGAGTGTTCCAACTGCTCCAGACCCACCACATTTCAAAACCTTGCTCGTGAGACAGATACTCATTTTACAGGCAGGAGCTGAAATGACATCATACAGTCTATAAGCCAGCTGGAGGGGGCCATCCAGACTTTGCCTTGACGAATTTTCTCTGGCTTGAATTTAGAAGACACATCATAGATCACATATTGAGTGCAAAATCTCTGGTCAGAAGTAGATTCTGCATGATATGCCACTGTGTTTATTGTCTGCGTCACATCACTGTCTGGTTTTGGCTGTCTAACCAGAATTTGTCCTCCTGCTGCTTTGACCAGCTCCACAAGGTCACTCTTCTGGTGATGTTTGAAAGATCCCAAGAAATAGAAGTAACATCCATCAAACAACTTAGGCAGCTAAGTGGAAGGAAAGAAAAAAAAGAAAGTATAAACACAGGATCGTCACAACTGAGCACACTGGAAAACAGTGGAAAGGAATAATCAGTACCTACAAAAAGATATCATTTACAATAACCAACACTGGAAGCTAGTAGAGTCCCTGCCCATGGCACAGGGGTTGGAACTAACGATCTTAAGATCCTTTCCAACCTTGAACATTCCTATGATTCTATATACCATCCTCAGTGAAGTATGCAATCAAGAAAATCTTGCTTACATAGCAAATTCTTGCTTATGTTCAAATATTTTCCAGCACAAAAGGATTTGAACGGTGAGCTAGGAATATTTACAGCTACTGTTACAATACATTTAATGAACATTTCCAGTGTAATCCGGTAAGTAACCAGCAATTAACCCAGTTAAATATAAAAGTGGCCTTATATGGAAACAAGAAGTAATAAACCCCTTTTTCTTTCATCAGATAATTTCAACAGGCTTCTAAAGCTGAACAGAGAAAGCTGAGGCAGCATCACTTCCTGTCCCATACAGCTTCTTCCATGAGTGTAGCACAGCCTCTGACAAGGTTATAGCAACATAGCTATTAATAGAGCAAAACGACAGCTTTATGGGTGTTCACAGTTCTTTCCATCACCTTGCACATAATCAAGTTTCTGTACAAGACCACATTAAAGTTTTACATCTACTGCACCTTTACACGTGGCAAAGGGCAAAAGAAATGCATGAACCAAAGGTCATTAAAATAATCTGTCTCAAGCAATAAAGCCCACCAGGTGTTCTCTGTTGAGCCGGCCTCTTTGCGGGCCACCTTGAATTTCATACTTCTCTTCTTGTTCTCGAACTGTGGTCCGCAGACAGGCTCGTACCCCTACAAAAACCGCAATGAGGAAGGCAAAGATTAGAGACCCCATGTTTTAACAGAAGCTTGCATGCCATTTTAGGGACTCAAGAGTTGCACTAAGATGAAAGGATTACCCACAATGCAAAATATTGCATCAACATAGCATCAAAGCCTATGTGCTTTAGAAATTTGCCTTTAAACTTGAAAACATTTCCAACCATGGTTGAAGATGCAAGTTAGATGGGGAGAAGTAATATCACACTAAAATCAGTGCTGTGAACACTGGGAGATTTTAGCTTTTCCTCTTACCCACTAAAGGTCAACCATGTAACGTCAAATGTCAGACTGCTGATCATTTGGAAGCTTAAATCCAGCATGCAGAACCAACTCTGCAGTTATGAAATGGAAGCAATTGCCTGATAAAGAGCAATTACAAAGCAAGCACAAAGCTGGCTTCTGAACGGCTATGGCCTCAAAAAACAAATCAGATGGGATTTCAAGATCTCCAAGATCAGCACAAACTGGAGATAGATGCTAGGGTTTAACAGTGGCATTCATTTTTGTTACCACTGCTGCATAATGAGATTATCTTTTAGAGTCAACATGTTTTTGCCTTGTTTTAAGGCTAGTTATTTTTTTCCAATACAGAATGTGCTAATGTGTCGCTAACATCACTTAAATGTACTACCTGACCTCACTTCAGAAAGAGAGATTGCTGTGGTCACCCATTCAAGGATGGAACATTTTGCCTGCACATACACTGCACTCATTAATAAAAATTACCCAATAAAAGGTTTCCAAAGCTAATTTTGTAGACTGCTCCATGAGGATTTACAGTGCTGTCAGTGCTGTTAACTGTTAAAGCAGCACTTCACGCCTTGCGCAGCATTTCTTACTCAGGCAACTTATTTCCACTGTACAAATATGAAACCCACAGTACCTAAAAAACACAAACTGAACAAAATCAGAAGTAAAATGTGAGGGGTTGATTCTAAAAAGGAAGAAAGCACAAGACTATAAAGAGAAGTATCACTGACAAAAGTATTGGATACCGTGGCAGTAAGTAGCCAATAGACAGGAATTATCTAATGTAGAGAGATCTTGATAGCCAACTGTTACCAATTTACTACCAGTTCACGTAAACTCACACAATGCAATGGGAATTCATATTTTAATGACGAGAAGTCTTCCAATGTACTTAAACCGATAAAGATAAACCTATACAGAAAACCAGAACTGGCTGAATACTATGGCGAATATCCCTCCATGTACAGGTATAAGACTGATTATTTGCAGTAGTTCATTCCTTCGAGAAAAATTAACATGAACTGGAAAAGCAACCTAGTCATGTATTTCCTGGAATAGCAACTTACATATTCATTACTGGTAACAGCAATGAATACATTTTCAAAGCGCTCAGAACTCAAAAATAAATCTAAGTTATTTCAGTATTTTTTTTATCATCACAACTCCACAAGACTTCCTGTGTCAGTTTGTCTCTAACTTACACAGCTATTCTTTCCTTCCAAGAAAATCTAGATGTTAATGGGTGCCACTTATAATAAAGGAAAAACCATCTCATCTCATCTTAAGAACGGAACTGTCTATTCATTAAGAGCATGTCTTATTTCAATCTGCCATCAAAAACTCTATTTCAAGGACTTTCACTACCTAAAGCTTCACGATAGTTGAGGGTTTTATACAATAAGTACATCACAAATTGAGCATCCAGAGCCAGCATTAGCAAATGAAGCAAATGTGATATGAAAGTAATAAAAGGTTGAATGAATAAAAACCCCCTACAATTTCTTTTTGTACTGCTACTTGCGTGAGAAACTAAAAATTAAGTTATGAAAGTGACTGTTAGTGGAATGTCTATGTTAGAAAAATAGGTTATGACTGTATGCATACGTATGTTCGTCCATTTCACACTGCAAAGTTCTCTAAGTAATCTGTACGCCTCAAAGCAAAAGAGCAAGAAGAGAAACTCACCTACACGTCCTGTTTTCATTGTATCTACAATGACCACAAGATAAACATTTGTTTCCTTGAAAAACTGGAAATATGCAAGCAGACCATCTGTCTAGCTAGCGTCTGCATGATGAGCGCTCTGATTATTAAACCCCTATGTCAGGGGGGTTGGAACTAGATGATCTTACGGTCTTTTCCAGCCCTAACTCTTCTATGATTCGATGATTAATTTTAGCTTTTCTTAACCAGCTAGAATCACAACAGATCTGTGTCTTAACAGACTTGTGGCACAAAAGCTACTTCATGATAAAAAGTCAGGAACACAAGTTCTCAGTGCCCAGGTGTTTCCTTTAACATAAGCATGTTAAGGGACAACAGCGTTAGACCTACCACAGACAGTCCATTGTGGAGCAACAGATTCTGTGGTATTTGGTGGTAGAAAACTACGACATTTTCAATTCCCAAACATATTTTTCATGCAGGATGTAGAAGCAGAACTTGCTCTGACTCACGGGTCTTGTCATATTTGAGAGATAACTACAAATGCTTTTGGAACTACTGTGCTCAGGGACGTTTTAAGCAGTCTCATCTAACACTTTGTCTATTTACAGGTAGCAAAAGAGGAAAGTCAGTCTTTGGAATCCTCAAGCTCTGAAGAGATGGTATTTCAGACTTCAAAATAATTCATGGCAATCCTACCACCAACAGCACAGCCAATCTGTAATAAGAGTATCACTTGTAAAGAGACAAGACAGCACAGACAAGGTAACAGCAAAAGACCCTTAGGAACAAAGAATGACAGAAGTCATGTATCATCAGAATCATGGTCTAGCTATATATTCAGAAAACTGATGCAGTTAGCAACCAGTGTTTGAGGAAGGTGCTTACAAACCTAAGGTGAACAGCCAAGGAATGTCTATCCATGGAAGACCTCCTAATTAGAAGAAGGGAGCTAAAGTAATTTGTTTAAGTGATAGAGACCAGTATGTTGGTTAACTGCAGACATTGTTCAGATTGATTGAGCTTCGAGTTGCTCATTTCTCTTCAGTGACTCCTGCACACTTAGAAAGAGATTCTGTATTAAAAAATTAAAGAATTCACATACCACAATAAAAAAGAAATCAGAAAATTACAAAAAAAAAGAATATCCCCCTGTTCTCATATTTGAGATAAAATGACAGAGGGCTCAAGTTGTGTTTCTACCTAATTCATTATGCATCTATAAAAAAAATGATATTTACGCATTCTTTTTTCCCCCCTCTGCACACAAAACTTAGTGTCGAGTCACTTGCTTCCAGATTATTGATTTTGCATTATCATTTTCAGATGCAGTGGCTCCAACAGTCAACTTGAGCTTCTCAAAGACAGCATGATCAGCTTCAGTGCCACTTGGAACCACCAGGCATACACGAGCTTTATCATTCTTCTATGAGACAGCACAACCACCACCAAATGACCTGGTGCTAAAAAAAACCCCTCAATTTCACACTTATGAGTAGGGATACAAACAGAAGATTAGAGCATACTCTATTAGACATATGAACAGAATACAAACAGAAGATTAGAGCAAAGACCAACTTCTGGGTTGGTTTTTTTTTTTTACAGCTAGGGATTTTATTTTCTGTGAAAACTGAATGCTGAATCCATACAGTAAAGCCCAGGTCTTTTTCTTGAGTAGGCATTATTAATTCTAAAGCTGCTAACATCTGTAAGTGGCTGAATAACATGACAGTTCCCTTTTAATAGTCTCTTCATCCAACTGAGTGTCATGCTGATTAAGAGGACGTATAAAAGGAAATAAAATTCCATAATGTACTCAAAGGTACATCACTCCACTTCTTTTACAGGGACATTCCCAGAAGCTCTCTTGACCTTACAGCACTCCTATTTAAGTCAGAACTATAGCACCCTTTGACTTCAACCAGGAGCTACATTAAATTGCTTCCCAGAACTCCTGAGATTATAGACTCTCATCTGTCCATCACTGTATTGAAAAGCAACCACTGAGCACTTGGTGCCAAGACACTGCTGAAATGAATGGACTGAAACAAAGAAGTGCTATTATCCTAATTAGAAAGTGATCAGGACACCATCAATACTATGCCACCTCCCTTCTGAAACTGAGATGGACATCTTAAGTACTTATGCAAGAAAAGCAATTCAGAACAGGGCTGAATCTTGGAAGAACAAGAACACCCTTAAAAAAACTCTCTGAAAATGGTGGGGAAAGTAAACTTACTTTTGAGAAGACACCTGTCATTTTAGGTGGGGGTAGAGATAAGGGTTACGTTGTTTTCCTTCCCCCATTCACAGTCTGTACATTCCTCACTGGCAAGCCTGACTAAAAAATCTAGTCTGTTCTGCTCTAAAATAAAGTAAGACCATTCAACTTACTCAGGATCTCAGCCCATCTTGATTTATTCCTTGATGCTATTGCCAGTAAGACCTGTGGACCTTCTTCTAGGCTTGAGGTTGATCCAGTTTATTCAATTAACATGCTCATTTCTCTAAAGAGGGTGATTACTACAACTACGCTTTAATGGCCTTCTAGTTTAGTCACAGTAGATAGACCTACTACCCACAAAAGGCAAGACAAGTAGCAAGGCACCTAGGTGTGGACCAGAGCTGTTTTGTAGTGTCCAGTTCTAGTTTGCTAGCACTCATTAATAAAGCTTGCCTGAGAGAAAAACATACTGGGGCAAGATCACATGTGCAGAGTGGTAATGCAAGGTTCTTCCCTAGAAATACAGAACATTAGAGTTTTAAAAAGCCTCTTAAATAGCTGATTTCATACTTGCGATTTGTAGATGTAAATAAGATCATTTGCACCAAATGCTGGCAGAAAAACAAGCCTGCTTTCAAGTCCCTAGAAAATACTGCAGAAAAAGGGTTTTAGCCCAATACAACCACATTTTAGCTTGATGCTACCACATTTGGCAAGGAGAATACTGATCTTTTTCCCCTGTTATTAGCAAGATAGTAAAGCATCAGTACTTACACTGATCCTTATTACCTCACTGAACAGTTGTCCCTACCTTCTCTCTCACCTTCAGGTATATAATAGAGCAAGCAGGTTAAAAGGGTGACTACTCTAACAGTATCATTATTTGACCTTTGATACAACACGAGCTACTACTGCTGGTATTTATACCAGCATTATTTGCAAAATTTAAGATCAGAGCCCTATAATCCTTATTTATGTCAGTCTTACTGGTTTATAATGAAACTAACTGCATCAGCAAAACCAATTTAAACAGGATGGAGTACAAAAAGAACTGGTTGCCAAGAACAAGTTGTAATCACTCACAGATACCCAGGGGTAGCTTTCAGTAACTCAATTAGCCTTAGTGGGGTTTTGCTGGATTTGCATTAATATAGCAAAGAGCAAGGGTTAGTCCAAAAATCTCTTAGAACACCAAAGGTAATTTAGAAATACACAATAGCGACAAAGAAGATAAAATGCTGCACATCCAAGATCTAGTAGATTGCAACTGAAACTTCCTCAGCTCAGTCTGCACTGGGTTTTAAGGTTTACATGCAAATTGAGTAAAGCCTGATAAGATTATTTTCCTAGAAAAGGAAGAAATCTAGACTGAGAGAAAGCCTTACGGAAACCTGGCACGGCTAGCTTCAATTTGCTCTCATCAACAACATTACTGGTCTCTGCTATAGCACAGAGAAGAGTTTTTAAACTCTCTCATATTCTTATAAAGTAACTTCAGAATGTGAGATTTTCACAGAAGTAGAGATCCCATTTGATTAAACAAGAGCAGTCCATTTTTCTAACACACAAAAATGACAGAAGATGCTGCATAGACTAAAATGAATCGGCTTAAGAAAGGTAGTTAACAAGTTATCCAGGTGATATTTATTAAACATGATGGAGCAGATGCATAGGAAGTCCTTAAACATCAATTTCCAGATGCTAGGAGCATATAATATGAAAATCACTACTTCATTTAAACCCCCAAGCGTCCTATCTTCTTTAACTAATCAATGTTTGCCACAGGTGTCCTCTAGACTGACCAAGGTGACTGGAGGTAAGGTGGAGAGGTAATGTTAAATTCCACCAAGCGTGCTTATCCTCTGGATTCCATCACATACTGTTAAATTAGTATTTTCCATCCTTTTCCTTACAAGGGGCTTCCTTAAAGCAACGTTTTCTTCAAACCAAAAGTGAGTTAGAGCAAAAGGACTCTAAATATGAAAAACTGAGTATCTGGATGACCTAGAACAGAGGGAACAGTGGAAACATGGTTTCCTGTTCCTGTAGACTTTATTTCAGAACAGCCCACTTCCTAGCTCTGCAGACAAAGGGCAAAACACCACATTTAAGACATTCTCACCCCATTTTCTCCTCTGCAAACCCCAAAAGCTTCACAGTCTGACTTTGTGCTGAATTTGAAAGAAAACTGTTTGCTGCCTCTTTTCCAGAAGCTGCAGACACTACAGGAGTGCAGACGTTCAGACCCTGATGTGAAATATTCCCCTTGGCTTTACACCCAGTACACAACATGCATACACAGATTTCAACCACATCTCACAGAGCTGAGCCTTTTTGTAGAGGAAGGCAATCGAAGTAAGCCTCCAACAGCAAAAGAAGCATGGAACTCCAGTGATGAAAAGTTTTGAGCTGCTTTCAGGACAGAGGGCTTTGCTGAGTATCAGCCTGTTACCTGAAGGAAGTTCACTGTGTGGAAGAGAGACAGTGCAGCCTGAGAAGCAGTCAGCTCAAACAGCCTTGCACTTTTCCTGTCTAACAGCATAAACAAGGATGGGCATATTGCTCCAAGAAATTCAGAAAGATGTTTTCACCTTAAAACATCAGTCATGCAATTCCCTAGCTTTTCCAGTCAACTCCCAGTTGTTCTGGGGCCTTACAGGAAAAGCAGTGGGGGGGGGGGGGTTGCATTCTTTTACATGATCGGAGCTGAATCATTGCTGCTGCTCTAGGTAAGCAAAACAGATGAAGGAATAAGCAATCAGATGCTTAGAATTCTGCCAGATGCTTCACTGCAAGGACTGACACAAGCTTGTTCCAATGTGTATCGTTACCAAGAGCATTCTTCATCCCCTGCTTTAACAGATGACAATCAGTTTAAGAAAAAACAAGCTGAAAAGCTATTAAAGACTTCTGCTGGTTTTAATTACATTATTCTATGCTCTATAAAAAGCACAGAGGAAATACAGTGATACTTGAATCTTTGTCTCAGCCTACTTGCAGAAGGATAATGATATGCTACTTTGTGCCCTATTACCATCTCAGAAATAATGAAGGCAATAAAATAATGAAACCAATGAAAGATATGGCCACGGGCAAGGAGCACTGTGACAACAGTGTCTCAACTGAATCCTATGCTGCTTTGAAAGCGGATATATTGCTGACAGTGTATTATATACGTGGAAAATACGAAACTGCAACTTATATGGTGAAATTTTTCTTCTGTGAAGATCTAATACTGCTCAGTGGTGGCATCCTTTCATCCTAATCTACCTGAAGAAAAAAGGGAACCCAAAAAATGAAGATACGTATTTAAACCTTGGCTCTCTAATATTTAGACACCTTACATTTAGCTCAGACAGTTCCCCATTTCCTCTCCACTGATACTAATGGATGCTTTATCTGTGTGTATAGACACATGTAAACGGAAGCACTGTAGAATTAAACAAGAAAAGCAAACTGCTCTTTATAAAAGAAATACAGCTTGAAAGCTGGTTAGAACAGAAAAGTTAACAGAAAAAATACACTCCTAAATGAAATACTGGGTTTTGCAAGCATGTGATGTTTTTTAAAGAAGTGGTATAATTATGTATGGGCTATAAATGTAACTTTCGAAATAACAGACAAATGCAGCTTGCCTTGTAGTAAAAAAATTCAAATGCTCACTTATGCACAGTCAGCAGTTCAGTAAGTGCTACACTGAGCTTTGCTTTCTCAAATAGTTCAGTGAAGGTTTTGAACAGTTTAGATCACTGAGCTATAAGCAACTCCTTCAATCTATTTGCAGTGGCTTTGACAGAAGTAAGCCACAATATGCGCACACTTTTGGAAGTTTATTTGCATCACATTTAAGGAAACAAACAGCAAAAATTGACAGAAATTATGGAAAAGCAAAGACCTTTTTCCTAGACACATGTTCCATCAGCAGGAGTCCCATTATTTGTTATAACAATCTTTAACTTGTAATGACTCTGAAGAAGACTAATAACAGACTGGCGGGAACAGATGGAGTGGTGCTGTTAATTATAGGCACTTAGCTGCATCAGACCCCATGAGTTATTACAAACATTTCCCACTAGGGAGGAGAATCACTCGCTTTTAAGTAGTATGTTGCTTACTAAGCTGGGAACATTAGCAGCCAGGATTGTACTAATCAGTACTAACAACATAAAAGTCAGGTGCAAACAAAAAATACGAAAATAGTCTCCGAATAACTCCCACACTATGTTTTTTCTTTTCCAATTGCTTATAAAAGTTCTTCCACAAAGATTTAAACTCAGGTCTCACTAATTGAATCTCCCTACCATTCAGGTGAATTTTTCTAAGCATCTGACCGGCAAAAAGATACAGTTAAATACCCAAAACCCATCCTAGCACGTATGATAGAAGGCATGCAGACCTCCTGACCTGAGTGAAGCCAAGAACCTGTCCAGTGAGTCACCACAAAAACAGGTTATTCAGTCTTAGCTAAACAGCATGTTCCAGAGCACCTGAACACACCCTTTCTCATCACACAACCCAAACATCACTTCTAGGTCTTCTGAGTCTCCTCCTGCATCCCTACCTTCAAACAGAAAACTGTCTCCCTTCTGCTTCTCAACAAAGCATCTGGAATTTATTAAATCCATCTGCTTGCTTGAAACAATATTTCTCCATGTTACGTTCAACAAGAAGCTGCTACTCTTTGTAAGAATCACAGCACAAAACCAACACAATGTTTTCTTTTTGCAAGCTCTCATAAGGCTACAAACAAAGACAATGTGGCAGAAAACATTTCTGAAGGGACAGTTATTCAAGAGACCCTTTAAAAAAGCATGGAACAAATACTGACTATCTGGAAGCCACAGGAACTCTCTCAAAAAAAAAAAAAGAACCCAGTCTTCAAGAGTCTGATTTGTGCTTTATTTGAAAAAATAGTATGCAACTTCTGAAGCTTTAAGCAGTACCTCCATAAACATCAGTGACTGGAAAATTTAGACTATTAAAGAATCCTTATATTCTGATGTTTAGTCACACAGTAGAAAACCGGAATGATATTTGTCTGAGTTTTCCATGGATAATTAACTCATTTGTAGGGTACTTATTAGCTAAAAGGATCTAGCCACAAAGGTCAAGGGGAAGAAAATGGCTTTTACAACTATTGTGAGAGCAGATACTAAGAAATATATAAGAAAGAATAAAAAGCAGATTTGGGATGCAAGTCCACTGAATAGCTGCTCAAAAGAGCTCGCACTGTATGAAAACTGATTACAAATTGCATGAGAAGTTACATCAAAACTACTCCCATGCTGAAGGGACACTGCACAAATCCTCTTTCTTTGGAGGTTACTATTTTAGTTGAAGAGTACTCCAGTCTGCTGGGTTCACACATACAGAAATGGGTACTGAAAGTTACATGCACATTTGATCTGCCTCAGCCTGCATAAAGCCTGACAATTTTCTCAACTGAAACTGAAGCTCTTTATAACTGAAGCTATTAAGAACTTCAGTGGAAAGTACAAACAGTGGTTACGATGACAGCCCAACTTTGGTTAGAAACCTTAACTTTAAACAGATCTCAGCTTATATGTACATAGGCATCATCTTACCTTCCTACAGGCCTTGACCAAACAAAACTTTTCCTATCGATTTCAAGGGAAGCTGTTTATAAGAAATCCAAGGGTTTAATAAATTCCTTCCTCCTCTCCCAGGATATTTCCCATAATCTTTCAAATCACTGCTAATGCAGCAATAAACAAATTCACTCCTTACTGATACTTAGGGTAAGACCAACCCATTACATCTAACAATGAAATGCACACATTTGCCAAGGAAGGAGCAATTAATTCTCGTCATTCCATTCAGGAGTTTAAAAACCAAACCCCTCACACTTTATGTTACACTAGTATTGATATTAGGGCTGGTTTAGAAAAGAAAATTGTCTCTGGAATCCCATTTATAATTTGTGGTCAAAACCCCCAAAGAATCCCATACATTTAATACTTACATTCAAACTTGAGGACCCAACATCCAGTCAGAACAGCCATCATACATTTGACAGTTTTTGGCATTGGAACATCAGGGATAATAAGATGAGTTACTAGGAAAAAGATGACATCAGTAGAACTAAAAGCACATAAAAATCAGAACCGTGCCTGGCTGAAAAGCAATCAATCACCATTTAAAGAATAAACAAACTAAAATAATTTATCAACCACTCTTTCCAGCACAAGTATGTCGACTTTTTGACCCTAAGATATGATTAAGTAGAAGAGCTATTAGAAATTTTGTGGGTTCAACATATACTTGCTATGAAAAAGCGAAGTCGTATTTTTATAGTTCTAAGCTAACACTTAAATCTTCAGAGGAAGTTCTGGTTTATAGGATAGTACTTTTTTTCCAGTCCTTTTAAAGTTAAATATAACTTTGACAGGAATCTTCCTATGGGAACTCACAGCTTTAACTCAGAGCTAACAGAACTCACAAACTGGGAGTAATAATCAGGATGTGAAAGATGGCAGGGGAAAATTACCTTAGCATTTCTTTTACAAGTAGGAAAGGCAGCACTCCAAACAACAACTAATAGGAGGGAACATGACAAAGTTCTCCTCAAAGGTGAACAAAAAACCCAAAACAACCCAAGGCCCACAGTCTGGCTGTATCATCTTAATGAAGAACCAAATTTGAAGCATGTGAGAAGAAAATTGCGAACTTCTACTCGATGACATGCTCTTTCTAAAGGCACCACCATCTGCATAAGGACCCATTTCTGAAAGATAAGAATTTTATAGAGTGTCACACATGAGCAGAGAGTATAAAGAGACTTTGAGGATGACATAGGAATTTTAAATATACTGCCAAACTGTGGCTCCCCTGGAAGTATCCTGTTGTAGTAACCAGGTTTTATATACATTTACATGCAACAACACACCATTATTCTACTACAGCTATAATTCAGGGATTTCAGAAACTACACTAATCAGGAAGGATAAAAATACTGTTGCAGCTAGCATCTTAAAGTGCAGAACCATAGGTACTTCCATTTGGACAGACACATTTTATAAGGACTACATACCTCTGCTGTTAAAGTCAGTACATCTTCGAGCCTTCAGAACTGCTGTTAGTTTGTTCAGCAATTTCTGTTGTTCCACACTGAGATTGCTCCCCAGTATACCAAGAGGTCCATCTCTTGGCTGGCTGGAGCTGAGTACCTGCATGAACAGGAAATAAACTGAATGTTTAGGAACATAAATAAGGCAACTAACTCAACAGGTTTATTTAATAAGAGTAAGACGCTGGCACAAGTTGCCCAGAGAAGCTGTGGCTGCCCCATCTCTGGCACTGTTCAAGGCCAGGTTGGACTTCCAACCTGCTCTAGTGGAAGGTGTCCCTGCCCATGGTAGGAGGTTGGAACTGGATGAGCTTTGAGGTCCCTTCCAAACCAAACCATTCTACAGTAATAAGCATTATTATTCTACCATTCTATAATAAATCTAAAAATAAACCATTCTATAACAATAAGCACTTTGAAAAACAATTCATGGCAAGGTTAGTGGACAGGGTCCTGAAATAAATCTCTATATAACAAACCAACTCTAGAGGAAAAAAGCTTGACATCAGAGGTACTTCGTTTAGCTTATGCAAGGTACCAAAACAGCTTGTGCATCAGTTTGTTCTTACTTGCCTTTTTTTTTCCCTAAGGACACTGGTATGCACACATGTAGCTGGTTGAACATTGTGTAAACAGCCTGACTGACTGCAGTGTTGAAGGAGAAAAAATAATTCCCAATAAAGTAGTAAAGCCTCCTTTTTTTAATGAAGTATTACCCACAGCTACACTACCAATATGTTGAGTAGCCTGTATAATTAACACCTGTGTTTCCTTTTACTAAAAAGTCCCCAATACATTGCCCTGTAAGTAATGAATGCTTAAGTTGTTCTATGTGGATACTGCTGATGCAAAGTAAAAGGAGCTACTTGCTCAAGTTTTATGCTGACAAGGATGTGATGCTTCAGCTCTAGGGTCTTTATAAATATTCCCAGATCCCATAGTACAGATACACCCTTGAGACCCAGTTACCGTAAAGCCTCAGGCTTCGGATCAAGTCATCCATACAAGCTAGTAACTGCCCATTGGTACACACTCATCATAAAGCAAATGCAGATACTGAGGGTTATCTTTTCAACAGAAAAGCTGCATCTTTCATTTGCTTCAGGGGGAAGTAACAGTCAGATCCTTGCAGATTTAGCAGCAACAGTTTACTTTTGGCCAATGGTTATCTTATTACCTCAATAAGGAGGGAACATAATAGGCTTTATACCCTGGAGTAGACTAGGACTGCTGGTATCATTAGGGATAACCTGATTTTGACCAGAAGCCCAGAGAAGTCTTTGCCAAGAAATCACCAAAACAATCTTCCAAAACCTGTTTTTAACTGCTGAGCTGATATCTTCATTTTTGGACAAAGAATTATACTGGAACAGCATTTTAAGAACACACGAAAAGCAAAGACTGCTACTGCTTTCAGCCAGTTTGGTACGTAGAACGAATTCAGATATGCAGAGAAACAATAGCAGAGTAAAATCAGCAATACTTCAAGAATAACAAAAGGTTCATTCTTCTGTGCTAAAGCCACGTTACAAGAAGCATCCTTTGTTTTCCCAGATAAAGCTATAACACAAAATACCAGAGCTTGTAAGTGTCCCACATACATTCTAGAAATAC
Organism: Myiopsitta monachus; assembly: GCA_017639245.1. Taxonomy (NCBI): domain Eukaryota; kingdom Metazoa; phylum Chordata; class Aves; order Psittaciformes; family Psittacidae; genus Myiopsitta; species Myiopsitta monachus. The sequence continues at coordinate 45,817,324 of CM029921.1, forward strand.
TGGCCAAGTCAGTTTCCCAGCACGTTTTAAATGTCCCTGTAAAGGCAGGTGATGTGCTATACTTTAGTCCAAGCCTTCAATACTTACAGGATGACTTAATACTTTTTTAAAACCCAAAACAAAACCAAAAAACCACGCATGTTTACCTCAGAGGGTTGGTTAAGTGGAAATGATTCATTCTTCACTGGTAACATGAGCACAGACTTCATCTTTTCACTTTCTGCATAGTCCACAGGCCGCAGACCAAATATATTACTGGCAAAACAAGCACAGATGGGTTTAAGTAAATAAAATGTGACTTGATTCTTAACTAACTGGGAACATTAGCTGGGAAACTTTCCCTCCCACATTCTTATTAATATGTAATTTCAGCTAAACCCCACAAAGCTTCAAGAACTGCATCCAAGACAGATGGATACTGAATTACAAGCTGCTGCATTCAGCTGAGGAGTAAGGGATGTTCAGAGCAGTATGTTCAGTTAAATAAACCTCAGTCCTTGTTAAAACTGGTTCAACATGCACTTTGATATCATTCACAAGACCTAGAAACTTCAGCTTTAATATTTCATTGCAGTCACATAACCAAGAAATATATTTTTGGCTTACCCATTTGCCATAAAAGACATGTCAGAAGATTCTACATACTGTGTTAAACACTGGAGCTCAATGTAGTTATGCTTTTATGGGAAAAGCTATCTGCTTCCTACTTGGGAACTGTGACTCCCTCACACTTCCAAAATTTGAGTATGCATCTCATTTTTGCTCAGCATGCCACAGAACACATTATAGCAAATTCATTCAGATTTTAGTTGCTTTGCCAATTTTGTTGAACACTACTCATCCTATGTGGCACCTCACAGTTATTAGATACGCTTGAAGACCCATTACCTTCCCCGTTCTTTTAGCATTACTCAGACAGATATGATTTGCTATAAACACAACGTCAAGCACAGCCATGGCTTCTATCTCTTCTTCACACAACTTTGCAGCAGCAGGGCAATAGTGAGAGGATGAAAGCTTGAAGACAAAAACCACGTCTAATCGCTGTTAGACAAACATAGAATCATACTACAGTTTGGTTTGGAAAGGTCTTCCAAAGCTCACCTAGATCCAGCCCCCCTACAATAAGCAGGGACATCTTCAACTAGATCAGATTGCCCAGAACCACATCCAGCCTGGCCTTGAATGTCTCCAGGGACAAGGGTATCCACCACCTCTCTGGGCAACCTGTGTCAGTGTTTTACCAACCTCATCGTAAAGAATTTTTTCCTCACATCCAGCCTGAATCTTCCCTTTTAGTTTAAAACCACCACCCCTTGTCCTGTCTCAATAGGCCTTGATAAAAAGTCTCTCCCCGTCTGTCTATAATAGGCCCCTACAGGCCCCTTTTAAGAACTGAAAGGCCACAACAAGGTCTCCCTGGAGTCTTCTCCAGGCTTAACAAACCAAAAACCCTTCAGCCTTTCCTAACAGCAGAGGTGCTCCAGCCCTCTGAACATTTCTGTGGCCCTTCTCTGGACCCTCTCCAAAAGGTCCATGTCTTTCCTGTACTGAGGACTCCAGAGCTGGATGCAGGACTGCAGGTGGGGTCTCACGACGACAGAGCAGAGGGGCAGAACCACCTCCCTTGTCCTTCCGTATACGCTCCTTTGGATGCAGCCCAAGATAGCATTGGCCTGGGCTGCAAGCGCACATTGCCAGCTCATAGAATCACAGAGTAGTTTGGGCTAGGAAGGGACTTTAAAGATCACCTGGTTGCAATCCCCCTACCATGGTCATGTACAGTCTTCCATCCATCAGTCCCCCCCAAAGTCCTTCTCCTCAGGGGTACTCTCAATCCCTTCATCCCCCAGCTTGCATTGATACCAGGGGGTGCCCTGACCCAGGTACATGACCTTGCACTTGGCCTTATTGAACCTCATGAAGTTTGCATTGGCCCACCCCTTGAGCCTGTCCAAGTCCCTCTGAATGGCATCCTGACCCTTGGGCACACCAACTGCACCACTCAGCTTGGCGTCACCTGCAAACTTGCTGATGCACATTCAATCTTACTGCCTATGTAGCTGATGAAGATATTAAACAGTACTGGTCCCAGTAGAGATCCCTGAGGGATGCCACTTGTCACTGGCTGATCCTGTGCCAGGACTCTTGGGAAATATTCTGCTTGCTTTGCCCTTTACAAGAATAATGGCTATTCCAGCTGATCCTCTTCTCCCCACCTCATGTAGCTCTGGCTCTCAAAAGGCGTAATAAAAGCTTGTTATGAAGGGGAAGCTTGTCACCAAGAACAAAGCCCTGACTCTGTATCTGAAATCCGGTGAGTTTAAGTCATCAAACAATGAAACATTAGAAGAGGTCAAAAAAACACTGCATCTTTGAAGCGCTGTCTCTCAGCCAGCCACACGTCCTTGTGCAGAGAAGGAATCTAGGAAATTTTATGGGGAATTCTATAACCCAATCCAGTCCAAAAATAAGCTCAAATCATTAAGTTTTCACTGACTTAACCAGGGGGCTTTAGTCAATGCAAAGCTGAAAGATGCATCAGATCTTAGCACCCTTCTATGCTCCTGACTGAGCACTGCTCACTAATGTGCCTCTTGGGAAAACAGCAACCCACAAAAATCCCACACAGAAGATTCTGGGATGGTATTTTTACAATTTTACAATATTACCAACCCCAAGCTTTTCTGTGTACTAATGAGCAGAGAGCTAGCATAATACAAATTATGCAGCCTAAAACATAATTGGCTCAATCTCAGCCCAGTCCTGGGAGTTGCAGCCCATTAAATATTGTCATGCTGCTCCTGCTTTGTCATACATCATCAGGGTAGCTCTTGCCCTTTAAATAAAAACGCCATATTCGATTCACACTGCTGCAGGACAGAGTTCCTTTGAACAAGGCATCAGGAAAAGGGGTGGATGTATATTAGGACATACACTAAAATCACCTTTAGACTAGATGGCTGATCTTTTACTGTGAACTACGCGGGAGGGAGTGGAAATCACTGCATGTCAGTAGCAGAGGTTTGAGAGTGTCTTCCTATGACACACATCCTATGTCACAGTAAGATTTTGATGAAAACAATTCATGAATGTTTACCATGAATATATAGGCCCCCTGTCATAGGTTCAGCAGTAGTTAAATCTAGACCATTTTTTACCAATGAAACTGTAAAAATAAGAGCTCCAGCTACTCTCTCTGTATTCTCTTCTTTTTTTTCTTTTTCCTCCTTTAAGATTGCATCAGTTGCTTCTTACCATGTATTGCTACCCCATCATTATGCATCATTAAAGAATTAATGGCTATTCATGGGATGTTAAGATAGCATAGTTAAAGGAAAATGTGACAAATTTGAGAGCTGAGGTCTGAAAAAAGGAACTTCAGCCTAAGGGATGGATGTAAGAGTTCTGCATATTTGTAACAAAGCAGCTTGCTGAGCTTAAGCAAAGTGTGAAAAGTAGCTGTAACAGGAGAAAAGAGTTTGCAAAATGAAAACTAAGGCAAAGAACATGTCCTAACAACAGATTTCAAGTATGGCATTATGATTTACATGTCCTTTTTAAAGAGAGAAGAGATGGAAAATGGATTTGTTCTTTTCAGTTAGGCACCTACTAAGCATCCAAGAAGTAATCATGATCAGAACGAGACCTTGCCCACTCTGTTGGGCTGGCACACATATGAGTGCAGCTACTTGAGGAGCCATTTTTAATATTTTAGGAACGTATTTTAGGATCAAGGACTAGACCTATGCAGCCACAAGAACACTGGTAAGGTGCAGGAATGAGAAATAGAGCTTTTGGCAAAAACGTGTGCTCAACTCTGTCTTTATTCAGCCAAACTAAACAAGAGAAATCATCCACTTTTTTCAGAGTAAAAAATGAGTTTTGATTCTGTTTGCAAAACAAAGTGAAGTGAGACATGCCTCTTAGGTCCACCTTCACACACAGACAGAGAACTTTTAGAAATATCCATAACTATGTTCGTGTGTTCCTAGTATAGGTCTGGGTTTGTTGAGAACAAGTCCAGTGCACGTGTTTGCTTAGCAGGATAAGTTCCACACTCAGAAGGAAGACACAATTGTTTCTACAAGAGACAAATAGTGTCTCTAGTGCTTAAGCTAGGATACAAGGTCTCTGAGGCACACTTCTTTCTACCAGAAAGAAAGAGGGCTTTTTGTAAGTTGTTTTAAACATTCAAGAGTCAGATGTATCCTTTGATACAAGCAGTCTCCTATTAGTAAGTCATTAAGGTACTGAATAGGCAGTAGAGGGCTATTACAGCTAGAACAAATTCCAATTAAAGAATAGAATGACTGTGCTGAGAACAAAGATGAGCCCAGTGAAGAGCAACTCAATGTAATCTGCCGAGTATAACTTTACATGAGATGATAGATGGTATCTTAAGGACTGACAGATAAAAGTTCTTAGGAAAAGCTTTAGAAATTATATTCAGTTTATAGTGCAACACTGCTGAAGCTTGTGGTGTGAAGACAACAGAAGTTACAGCTACAGTCAGAAAGAAATTTATCAGCTACCTCCTAAATGTTTCATCAAACTTTCAGGAAATAAATGACCATAGACAAGATAAATCAGAAGATACCCCTGTCAATTCTTTAGAAGTCCCAAACTTGCACAGCTTCTGATACAACTAAACAATGACTGTGTAATACTGTGTAATCAGGAGTTTTAAGATGCTCCATTTTAATTCCAGATGTTATTTGCTGTTCTACAGCTGGGCATAAACCAAATTTAACTCCAGCCCCCAAAAAGAGTTCAGTATTGAATGGAAATCCCACAACCATGTCCCAGTGCAGTTCTGTAACCACTTATTCCCATGTGGAAAGCTGACCAGTCTGAGGATCTCCAGTGAGAACCTATATTTTGAGTACAGTAATGTCATGGTAAGCAGAGAACCTGACAAAAAGAAGAAAACCTAATCTGTGTACCCAGAAAGATCACCTAAGATATCCAAAGAGGGCCAGGGTTTTAATTAACCTGCTGTCAGCAGGAAGGTAAGCATACAGTCTTGCACTGAGACAGCCAAGTGTTGCACTGGCTTAACTCGGAAAAAGCAGACAAAATTATGTCAGTGTCACGGGTCTTGTGCCTCCTAGAATTAACTGCTGGTCACAGAAGTTTCTGGCCTTATACCATTCATAATTAAGGACCACTATCTACCCTAAAGTATTCCCACAGGCTGGGTCAGAATCAGCTTCATAACTACTCAAAAGACAGCTAACACCTAAAAAAATAGGGCAGCACAACAATTTTTACTAATGCTAAACTTACTGTGCACAAAGAACTGGAAAGAGAGCCCACTTGAGTGAAAGCATTTAGGAAGTGCTGTGAAATTGCAAACACACAGATCTAATTTTTCAAATCACTTGGCTTGCTGTGAAGCAAGGAAAAAAGAATTCAAGGGAGTGAGCACATGAAAAAAAAAAAGCCATAAAAAGAAAAATTAGCTATGTGTAGGAGATTAACTTAAAAAAATTAACTAGACCACCAGGACAATTAATAGGTCCACTGGTCCATATAATATTTTTCATTTGTAGTTCTGATCTTCCCCAGTCAGTGAAAAGTTCAAATGGCAAATAAAGTGCCACAGCTATTAAATCCTACAGATTTCCAAAGAATTTTTTTGCCAAGGATACTGAAATCACTTTCTGGTGAAAGAGGTAATTTTCATCTGTTTTCACTTGGTCCAAAAGATACATAGCTGCTTCATATTACATACATTTAATGCACAAGCATTAAATTAACAAGCAAGGAGAGATAACTAGCCTGAAAAGACGTGGAGTGAAATGTACTTGATGGGTCTGTGAACCTGATGATCTAAAACTGAATTAGCCTCAGCTCTCTAACAGCAAGGGTTATGCTAACATCTGTGCGCCTCATGAACTGAGGTCCCTCAGAAAGCGGCTGTCTTTGGTCCTAGATATATCTTGCATCCCTCTACAGACCAGTGGATCTTACCTGCCTTGGAGCCTGCAGTCAATAAATATTGCACATCTTTAAAAAATATTTCATCTCGCACAATTGAGTATCATACTAAATTTCAAACTACTGCTCTAAGCAGGCTATTCAATACAAGCTCTGTTTTTATTCCAGTAGATTAACTCTCCAACACACAAGGGACATTAAGACACAAAACTGAGTTAATTCTACTGTCAAAACAGCAGCAAGACATCAGTCACTTTTGTGAGGTTTCATGCTATATATTTAATAGCGTCCCAAGCCACATTTGAATACATTTATCATGTTCACATTTTACTTAGCTTAGCTAAAAGAAAAGACTTTCAGTAACCACAGTGAACTAATTAAACTTCTCCCCCGACCCCCATGAGGTCATGAAGAATCACTTTAATATGCTAGCATAAAGAAGGCCCTCTCCTGGTTTGAAAGTTAGCTCACCAGATCCTTAAGAGCCCTCAGAAGTCCTAGAAAGTTTCATACAGCAAATAAATCCCAAACAAACTAAATGCACCAAAATTAGACAAATTATCAGTTTGACAAAATCAGTTTGGCATTGTCTTAGCTCACACACAAGTGTACCTCTAAAGTTAAGGCACTCCTAAAGTATATTCCTAAAGAAAATAAAACTTTCAGAAGAGATTTAAGTTTTACTCATCACTGCTCAATTTCTACTTTAGAGATCCTAAAGTGATAATGTGAGGGACAGTGAGCAGAACCTGCATTAAGTACAAAGAGGCCAATTATAACTAGTCACACTGAAAAGAACCTTAATTGCACCTTCTTAAGTGATCACCTGGCCCTTGCCTCTTGGCTTTAAAACTGGTCTGCAGAACATGGGGATCTCAAAAAAAAAACTCATCAAAGAAAAGCAACCCTCTTGTCAGATGTGACTTCATTATATGGGTACCTGGAAAAAAAAAATGCTTCAACCTTCTGCATTAAAGGTGGCTCAAATCCACTTATCTAGAGAAATACAACCACTGTTTAACTAGGACTGCAACTACCAGAGGCAGAAAAATAATCCTGTAAGATTTGCAAAATCATGATGCAGGGAAAGATCATGGCACAATTCACTGCTGGAAGCTAGCAGGGCACAGGAAGGAAGGGAGGCAGCACAAGACATTCTCAGAAGTCTCAGCCATACTGTTCTTGGTTCTATTGTTTCTTGGTACTGTTTGGAAGAGGTCAGTAGAATCTTGCTGCTCAAGCCTGAACACTTGGCTGGCACATCCCTTTCTCTGCGTCTTTAATGCTTTCTCTAAAAATAGGTGTGTGTGGAGAAACACGCCCTTTCCAGCATCAATGCAACAGTAACATGCACAGTAGCATTTCACCTACAGAAGATTTGGAAATCTTTTTCCAGATGGAACATACAGGGCTGGATTTTTACCAACCTAGCCGTGGTTCCTATTGCCAGACAAATGAAACAAAGATAAAAGGTGGCTAAATTTGTTCCTGCAAAAGATTTTAAGTTAAAAAAGAAGTGTCTATATATATTTTTTAACACCACAACACTAGCTATTCCAAGTACCCCAGAGATCAAGAACAGTGCACACTTAGAAGTGCACTAGAACCCATTTTTGATATCAAGGAGCTAGTTGCGGAGTTGTGACATATCCTATGTCACATTGTTTTAATATACAACTGAACATAACCTGTATTCAGTGAAAAGCTAAGACAGCGTATAAGGTTTCTAGAAAGCTCTCCTTCCATGATCAAAAAGCTTCTGTTTTAATAGAAAGTCATGTTTGCTCATGTAGAATGAGCTGAAAGAGGTTCAGTTTCATCTCTGTTTGCATGGACACATGAATCACAGGCTAAGGCTAATGAGAGACCTGAAGAGTTCGCTGCTGGCATTCAGAGTCTCAGCTGTGCAAATCTATGAGCGCTTAAGTACTGTCAAAACTTTGCATCAAAGCCATCCACTGTGCTAGGCTTTCAAATACCAAGTAAGAAGTGCCACAAAATCAGTCTGCAATATTCAAGTGGCTTGAAATCAGTTTCTAAAGTTGTCAGCTTTTCAAAGTGCAATAAACGGTCTTTGCTGTTCAAGAACAAAGTGAAGAAGAACAGTTGATCCTCATTTTACTTTTTCATGCTAAAGTTTTGTGGGTTTGTTTTGTGTTGTTCTGTTAGGTTTTTTTAACTCCCTTATATTCAAGATTAGGACTTGTTATGAAAACCGTATGTGTTTCCACTGAATAACTTAATTATCTAAGCTTCAAGAGCGAATATAGAGAGCTGAAGTGATTAAACTGAATTTGTTTATGCTTCTTTATGCAGCTGGCAAGGAAAGTTGTGTCACGCAAGACTTCATCCTGTCGTGTTACTATACACACACATCTATGGACAACATGCATTGAACTCAGATTTTATACACACATGCCCTGGGACAATAGCAATACTACAACACCTAAACCCACATTTTGTGTCTGAAAAACTAATAGCTTGTAGGGTTATTTATAGACTAATGGATTCTTTAGCACCTCCTATATCCAAATGCCAAAATCTTTGAGAGGCTTAACTGTATAGAAGATTCAACTAAAAATATTTCTAAGTTTTGATTTTTTTAATTAAAAAGTGTACCAAGAATTAGTGCTTTGATCCAGAATGGTAAAAAATGACACACTCCCTAAATATCAGCCTGTGTCTACGTCACTTGTGAAGGTAGAGACTGGACCGAAACACCTTTTTGTAAGTACAGTAAAAGTAAAGAGACAAAGAAACAGCTGCAGGAGTTCAAAACTCACCTAGGTCAGCATCTTAAATCTGACAGGAGCTATATGAAGATGCCAACAGGAAAGTGTAAGAATCAGGTAAGCTTATTTTGTTTCTTTCCTACTACAATCTCCAATACTCCAGCTATCCGTGATTCAGACATCCTTAAAGCTTAGGACAAAGCAAAATGGAAAGAAAACACCTGCGTGGAAAAGGATGTAAGTATAGCAGAGCATATGTTTAACACCCACCCCCTCACTTCAGATGCATCACATTTATTACTAGCTTTACTTCATGTTTACTTAACATACACCCTGGAAGTTGTAGCTGTAGCTAATGCCACAGTTAAAACAACATTCCACATGTACTTACACTGCATCACGGGAGGCACCATGCAAAAGCAGCAGCTCAACAATGCTCACATGCCCATTCCTGGCAGCATCATGAAGCGGCGAGTCGTTCTGGTACCCCGTAGTATTCACTAGTGCCCTGTATTGTAGCAACAGCTCCACCACTTCTCTGTGTCCGTGATTACATGCCTCGTGCTAGTTGAGTAAAGCCATAGGAGAGGAAACTCAAGTGAAACAGAATTCAGACCAAGGACTTTTGTCACACCAGTTAACACATTCATTTTCAAATACCTCTCAGTAAATGGTGGGGGAAGGTGATGCTAGGATACTGCATTACATTCCTGACATGAATTAACCTTGGAACCTAGCCCTAATAAAAAGCACAGAACAGAACTGAACAAAGGCCAATTGCATGCAAATTAGACTATGGAGAACAAAGCCTCCCAGATTAGAGACTCTGTCAAGAGTATTCTGCAGAGAGGAAGAAGTCATAGTCGAAAAGAACCTTTTGTTTATTTTCTGTATTCAAATAAGCAAGTTTTTCATTCAGCTACTTGATATATTTCCAAAATGGTAAGAACCTACAAGATATATACATTGTCTGCAACTGACTATTTTCTAGTTACCACAGTTATATTTTTTGCATTTGCAGAATCGAAGGCTAATAAAATTTCTTGGCATGCCGTACCCCAGCAAAGGAGAGCTGGATTTGGGCACATCACTGATCAGCAGTCGTGAATAAATTCTTTTAAACTTGTTTATTGCCACTTACTCACTTCGCTTAAAACTTTTGTCACCAAAATGTATACAAAGGAAACTAAAACGTGGGAGAGGAAAGGAGGATAAAAAGTGATTAGAAGATAGATGACTGAAAAGAAGTCTTTGATACTCACCAGTGGCGTCCAGCCCGCATTATCTTTGACATTGGGATCTGCTCCATTCTTCAGCAGCTGCTCAACAGCTGCTAAGTCACCCTAGATAGGAAAAACATACAGTTATTAAAAAGCAATGGAGAAGACACAAGAAGACTACAAAAAATAAGAGATGCAGAACTATACATTTAGCGGCAATAAAAAACGTAATGATACAAGTCTTCCATTTAGACATCGTGAGGATAACAAAAGCCTGACTGGTTTGGAGGCCATAGTTTATTGTTACTGTTCGTTTAGAAGCACCTACACACTTCACACAAATATGCATTGTCAGATAAAAATGCACATAGAAGACTTAACCCGGAATAAATGGACAAGTTTGTGCTGCAAGGATTAAAGTCAGGAACATTTATTGAGAATTTACTTGTCCTTCAGATGAGATTTTTTTCAAACTAATCTAAATAACTGGCTAAAAACATGAAACGAATTAATAAACCTAACAAGTCTTGAACCAAAGGAAAAGAGTTTTATTTGACACTGCAATTTCTACTCATGTTGAATCTCACTGGCACTTTTCTCTGACAGTTGTTCTACCCAAATAGTTTTCATTTGCTTTTTCTAAGAATGCTATATTCAATTTTTAATATAAGCAAGGGAACGTATGTGGAAAAGGGTGGAAACTGACACAGGGATTATGGGAAGAGAAAAGAGGCTGAGACAAGGCAAAGGAAGAAACAGGCAGAGTCTGTGTATCAGAGGTTCTGACACTCTTAAAAGGCAAGTATTAAGACAGAAAGTTGGTAACAGATTGAAGTATATATAGATGCAGCTACAAACAGGCAAGGAGAAGTCTCCTGTGGAAGCTGAGGCCCAGAAGTCTCTGCAGTGCAGATCTTCTTAAAAACAGCTGGGCAAAGTAACCCAAAGAGACTAAAATCAAGCAGACTATGAGGCCCTTCTCCTCTCACAGCAGTCTGCACCCCTGCATATTGGTACTTCAACCTCACTGTGCCATGGCAGTCAGTGCAATGGTCTGCCCTACTGGAAGAGGCACCACGAATTCTGTTCCAAAATTTTTTGCTAAAACCTGGGAACAGGCTAAAGGAATGATTTACCTGCACTATTACAGATTAGGAGCAGTTATGCACCATTTCTCAGCTGATGGAGTAACAGGGAGGAAGGAGATTGCCAAGGGTCACCACATGACCAAAACCTACCTAAACAAGGCAAGCCTTTAAAAGGCTAAACTAGTATAGTAGTTTCTGCATGGTTTGTCATCAATGCCCCCATTATTCTTATTGTAAGTTTTGGATGTGTTTTCTTGGTTTTTTTTTGTTTTTTTTTTTTTTAAGGATCTACCCCAATCAAGCATTTCAAGACAACTGCTAACACTTTCCTAGACCAGGGTATTGTGATCCCCAGTGAAGAGAATAATTACAAAGAGATATCTACCTCTTGTGTCCTTGGCCAAACTTGCAATATGTAAGATATTAGGATCTGGAGGGAGGAAGAGAAGTTTAATCCACGACCTAAAGAAAGTTCCATACCCTTAAGTAGTGGCAAGTCAGGAATTCCTAGCTGTTACTCTACCACATTGCCAGAGACTGATCTGAGATCAGACTCCACTGTCCACTGCCTCGAAGATTGGTCTGAGAAGCTGAGATGGAAATCCACCTATCTTTCGTCTCAGAGATAGGTGGGAGGAGTTGAGGGAAGACTCCAATATCCATTGCCTGGGAGAAGGGTGTCAAGAGCTGAACTGAGACTCCACCATCCATTCCCTGAGGGATAAGCGGGAAACAGCTAAGACTCTTCCATCCCTTACTTTGAGGATTGGTGTGACCTATTATCCCAAGAACTGCTGCAGACATGTGTGCCAAAGAGCTGGCTGCAAGACCAGGGAAACTGGTCCACCAGGACCATGTAATATGGTAATGTTATATATATAAATATCTTCATGTAATGGCATGAAGAGCAGAGGTAACCCTCCCCAACTCTTTACAAAAGGGGAAAAGATAATCACCAAGAGACACATCACCAAGAGACATCTCTAGGGAGCCATTGCCATGAGTGCAACTCCATGGGGAACTTTCAAGGGGACTTCAGAAGGACGCCTCCACGAGGACACTCACCAGCGACAGACTCTTGGGGGACACTCTGCTCTGATACTATGAGACTACAAACCCTGAAGAACTCCCACTACCAACGATGATGACAACGGATTCCCAGGACACCGCTGGCTCCATGGTGGTGACTCTCTCTCTCTCTCGCTCTGCACCCTGAATTCTTGCTTCATTTTCTACCTTTTTTCCAATCTGTCCTATCGCTATTCTCTTTGTTACAATAACTTCATTTTTTATAATAACTGTCTTTTTGTAATTTGCAATAAACAAACTGTCCTATTATGGTACTTGATCTCATTCATGTCTTAATTTCAGTCTTGGGATCACAAACTGAAACAGGGTCAGGGACTGGGGGTTTTCTCCAGTCAGAGCCTGACAAGCATACCTTAGAAAAAGAGAATTTTAAATCAGGCTTTAAATACAACTAAAATAAACTTAATGCCATTTGTTGTTGAGGAACACTTTGGAAATACAAAATAGCTTTCTTCTTTAGCTGGAGAAAACATTAAGACTGCTCAGCATTAATAAATCCTGCAAGCAACAATTGTAAATTCAACATTCATCCAAAAAAATACTGACAATCACTGGCTTTACAACAGTCAAACAAATTAACACATCAGAAAGACATTTCATTATATTCACAACCTAGGTGCCCCATCAAAATGTTGCTTTTCAAAGCAATTAAAGAATTCTAACAGCAGAGTATTCTTTATGGTTGCAAGGTAACAGACATGCATCAAATCTGAACAGTCATTCAGAGGCACCTAAGACAGTGCTCAGCATTAGATCTTTCTCTACAGAGAGAAGATACAATTACCTATAATGAGCAAGATCTGAGCTTATCATTTAAAGTTAAGTTTGCAAACATGTACAGTAAGGGTTTGACATTTCAAGAGTACTCTTTTAAAGCAGTAAGCATAGCTAATAATTTGTGTGGGCATTAGGTAGTATCGCAGCTTTTCAGAACTGTTATGAGAATATTGATTTGTAAAACCTCGCTGCAGTTTTATCAAAGGAAATGTTGCTGGTGTGAATACAAGCACTGACAAAATCCACAGACTGAAACCCAGGTCCACCTCAAGATAAGAAAATTGGTGTTTTGCTGTTTACAGAAGACAGATATTGTCATCACCTCAGCTGTAAATGAAACCAGCACCTGGTAATGAGTGACAGTAAGGGAGGAGAGGCTGGCATGCCAGTTGTACTGTGAAATGAATGATTGGATGGGTGCTGTCAGGAGTACAATAGATGTGTTAACAAAATATTAAAAATGGCTTTAAGATGAAAACGGGTAGGTTTTGATTAGATATTAGGAAAAAAAATTCAGTATTAGGGTGCTGAGACACTGGCACAGGTTACCCAGAGAAGCTGTGGCTGCCTCATCCCTGGCAGCGTTCTAGGCCAGGCAGGACAGGGCTTGGAACAGGCTTGTCTAATAGAAGATGACCCTGCCCATGGCAGGGGGTTGGAACTGGATGATCTTCAGGTCCCTTCCAACCCAAACCAATCTATTGATTCTATAGGATTCTATGAAAATTGTTCATAGCTGGGAGAACATACCAGTTGTCCTCTGAGTTACCATAGAGTGAATATTTAGTTTAAAAAAAGCAAAAGACTAAACTTCAAGCAGCAGATCCTTAGCAGCTGTGTGTGTTACCAAGTCCCTCCTGCAAGCAGGATCACTACCATCTGACAGTGATCCAAGAGTAAAAAAAGTGTGGTTAACACATTGAACAGTTCTCACAAAGTTGATAGAATTCTCATATTTAAAAGTTTATAAATGTTTTCCTCAGCTTTAAGAAAGAAAGAGTAAGAACCTGGCAGGGGCAAGTCCCAGCCAGAAATACCTATGTACCATATTATCTTTTCTCCACAAGAAAGCAGAAGAGGCTACACCTATTAGCACAGAATTACTAATTCACGCATGCTTCACAAAACTGTACTTTGACTAATAGTGAAATCAACTTTGTACATTTAGTCCCTTGAGTTTCCTCGATCTAGCAAGGTCAGCGTAAAATCAGCAGTCCCAAATGCAGAATTATAACCATACCAGATGATACCAGCAGGAGCTTTCATAGCTTGTGTTAGCCTGTGACAACAGAAGAGTGGAAATGTAACTGTAGATAGTACTTGTTCAGAAATGGAGAACTGGACAAACACCAGGTAGAAAAATGCCAACAATAACAATTCACAGGGAAGTGTTGATTTTTAAATCTCATTATCCATGAAGGATTACAACAAGCTTCTGAAGAGGCAGAAACTACTGCAGAATTTAAAATTATCTGTTTAGAAGAAACAAAGCAAAGGACATTTTAAGCTCATAACAAAGCTTATGAAAAGTGACAAAACAACAGTGCAATGGGTTTGCTCTTCCTCTGCTACAGCTTAAGGAAGCTCTAGGAAAACCACACAAGCAAGAAACGCATTGGGGCCATCTGTTGGCAGATCTGGAAGACAGCATTAGCTGACACAGCGAAGAGTACACAGCTTTACAAACACTTCCTTCCCAAGGAGAACTTAGTTCCTGCAGACACAGATGGCATGAGCCCAGCAAAACAGCTCATTTGACCTAGACAAGGTTTTTTCGTTTGCTCTTTTTTTTTTTATTTCCAAGTCAATTGTGTCATGATTTTAATGCAGACTGATGGTTAAGAACTGTGTCCTTTCAACCCTATTCTATAGAGGGTTTTTTCCCCATTTTACCCTTTACTGTTTCCATTAACCGTACATATTTTCCACCCAAAAGTCACATTTAAATTAATGCAAACATATTCTACCAGTTCAAAAGGGAGAGGTGCAAAGAATTAGGGCAGTATATTAAGATGAAGCTAAAAACCTGTATGACTTCAACCACTTCTCCCTTTATTTGCAAAGGTAACAAAGTTACTTCAATTTTTAGGTCAAACAAATGATCAAAAAAACGCCATTCAAACCCAAACACATTTGTTCGAGTTATTGGGGGGGGAGGGGGGAGGGAAGAAAACTAGATTATTTATAACTCCTAAATGGTCGAAGAGGCCAAATATGAATTACAAAGTGCTTGCAGTAATTGTGAATGCTGGAACCAACTACTTCCAGGAACCAGCAAGTTTCTCACCTCAAATTTCTCTGTATTTATTCTCCAGCCAGGAGACCATTTATTAACTAACAAGCATGTAAGTAACTATGGTTAACCTTTAACAAAACCAAAAGATTAAAGGAGTTTAACCCACCTTAGAAACAGAAGTAACAACCAAGTATTACTGAAAAAGAAATGGCAGTTTGCTTCTAAGCTTTCAAATCAGCACTTGGGAAGATGGATTGCTCTGACTCACGGCCAACTTTCATATTGAAACCATCACACTACTTCATGTCATGCTACCGGGTGGATACTACCATAATGCTACTGGATATGCTACTGACTGGATGCTACTACAGGGCTGCTTACCAATCCTACAGCACTTGGCTTTAACATTAGAGAGTCAATTTTAGAGATCGGGTTTCTGACAGCACACCTCGTATCTCCAATGAAATGGACAGTACACACACAGCTAAGTCACCAACCACACAAAATCACAAGGTCTGGATAAAAAAGACCTTGGACCAATGGATGTATTTATTCACTGTGAAGCAGCTGGCAGGAATGATGCTGTCCATCAATCCACTGCCTACTGCTCAGAGGGAGGCTGGAGGTGTCCGTCTGCACAGGAACACAACTCCCCTCAATGCTCAAGTGGAAAAGCAGGAGAAGACTTTCCTCCCATGGACACGTGTCACCCAATGAGAGACCAAAACACATAACCATTTGGTACCAAAAGCAAGGAAATGCACAGCTGAGCGGGTCAGACAATTGAGAAAAGATCCATAAAGTTTTCTGATGTTGCCTACCATGCTCACAAAGCCACAAAATGTTCTTTCACTCTCCTTTTCAGTGTGCTATTAACTGGTAACAATGCAAAAAAATAGGAAGAACAGTCTCACAGGCTTGGGAGGAATTATCTAGTAGTTATTACAGTGTTAAGTATGATGAAGACCAGGTTTCAAGGCCAGCTTGGAGGGGGATTGGAGCAACCTGGTCTAGTGGAAGACGTCCCTGAATGTGGCAGAGGGTTGGAACTAGATGATCTTAAGGTCCCTTCCAACCCAAACCATTCTATGATTCTATGAAGAGTCCAGCACAGGAGGCTAGCCACAGGTGAAGCTTTTATAAAGGCCCTCCTGGTCATCTGTCAAAACTAAAAGGTCCCTGGAACAGAAAATAACCAAAACTGGTCCTCAGGTTCCTTCTCTCTTTCTTCAGACTCAGTAGATGCTCTGCATAGATGAAACTTTTTCTTTCCTCAGAACAGGCACAACTCTCTAAATGCTTCTAACTTGATCCATAAAAATCAAAGCCTTCTCCCAGCTACCTTTCATCCATGGCAGTTATTCTGTTGCACTGCAGCTCACTATTCCTCTTCCTGGAATCCATAGTGGGAGCAAGTCCACACTGTGAACTGCCCATCATCTCCCTCGTCAGTGCAGAAGAAATGCAGGCACAATCAAGACCTGAAATCATAGTTTGGTGGTACAGCATTTTGTAGATTTAAGACTCTCTGCTAACTAGTTAAGTAGCACTGCATTTTTAATTGTCACATAAGAGCCAGTCCCATGAACAACTTGTTATTTTACTGTAAAATAATTCCTATGTAAAGGGCTGTTGATTGGGCAATTTCCCACCAATTTAGAATATTAGGAGTGCAATAGGTCATGCTTTGTATTTTAACTAATTGCAAGTTTTTCCTCTAATGACTATGGAGGAAAATAAACATGACTGCTGTTTGCTATGGGAAGAGCCACATTTATTTAACTCAGCTTTAAGTTCATCCACACTAGAACCTTTCTTGAGAACCATTTTGATTTCAGTAAGTTAATAACTAGTAGTACTAAACAGGGACAATGCCTCTGAATCATCTGAAACAGCACAATACACTTAATTTTAATGGCTGATAATGTTGCTTATTATCTCTTTTAAACAAGAAAAAAAAAAGGAGAACTCAATTAGCTTTAATTAAATTCAGGGCACTAGACTCTAACAGCTCATGAAAATAATACAGATTTATTTGCATAATTAACGAACTCACAGAGAATTAAGACTTTATTTCACTTTAGGGGGAGGGCAGCAGCTACAAGTCTGTTTCCCATTACACACATGGAAAAACATTACTGGCTGTGGAAAGAACAAGATAAAAAATCACCTATAAAACCAAACTGGATGAGAAATACTTCCTTCCAGAAACAGAAAAAAAATGACTGGCTATGTTGGAAAAAAAATCCAAAATCCCCCAACCACAATTAGAATATACGTACAGTATAAAGCCTAGTATTTTCCAGAGCAGTTTCTCTGGGAACACATATCTGTCAGTTCCATAGCAGGGTTAGGTTTAGAGGAGTGATCTAGAAATATAAAGCTTATACAAAAGACAATTTGCATGCAAAACACCTGTTTTCTTGCAACTGCCACACATCCCCAGCAGATTCATGGCAATTAAACACTAGTGCTTCTTGCTCACTGATTCACAAAGTAAAGGGTTACTAAACCTCACGACCTCAAGATGAATTCCTCATATCATGCTGACTTGAGCAACTTAATCCACTTCAACATGAACTACTAACTGTGCCTACATCTACTGGCTACCAGTGGATGGAGCAACTTCTTAGGAATACCCGTGATTAAGCTACATAACCAGAACTAAGAACACCAGAAACGAAAGATCATCTATTTAACCTTCTACAGATGGGGAACTGAGGTTCAGAGACCAAAAACAATTTTCCATTGCAGAGATGCAATGGAAGTTTAGTAGCTGGAAAAAAAAAACAACTACAACTATAACCAAAGAACCACTCTCTTCACCTTATTTTACTTACATTTAAAAGAGAGTGGTAACTTAGGCATTACCCTGAAACCCTACCTAGTTAAAAAAACCTTCACTAATGAGCACCCCAATGCAAATGGAAAACCACTGCAGAACTAACAAGGAACAGAAGTGACTTCCCATTTTAGCTCAGTAATTATAAACATTAACTGATAACACCAAAATTAACGCACAGACAGGACTGAAAAAAAGCATTCATGTGCATGCCCATCCCACTGCCTACTCTGCAGCTGGAGGTCAGCATTTCAGCCCACTGCAATGGCCCTATCCCTTTCTCAGAGGGCTGTACCACTGCCAAAAAGCAGTGCCAGCTACACCACTCCACTTGGAGAATGAAAACTTCTTTATCCTTTTTGTCTATAAAATGAACAGTTTTCATTTTCACTCATTTATCTTCAAAATGCTTTACAATGAAAAAAACACCTTACTGGTGTATCACTGCAGAAATGCTCTGCTTTTTTAGGTTACATACTTTTTTGGAACACAAATACCATACATACTGCTGGAAACCATACCTGTGTGGAAACCCATCAAGGTAAATAATTTTTTCTTTTTTGGAACCAGTCAGTGATGACAGCATTCCTTACAAATTCCCAGAAAATCATGGAAGGATGATTTGTAAACAGTGCTTTAATAAAGAGAAATATGCAAGACTTATGACGAAAGGTAGGAAAGAGATCTATCCCTTAAAACTCTTGAGTCCTGTGTGGACAATGTTTCATTTTAATTTCCTAATTCTGTATTAATGACAAAGTATGAGATTTGAACTCAGCTTATTTCAGCTGCCACATCCATTTAAAAAGGTCTTGTGCAGCAGGAGTGGCTTAATAGACTGCGTTTGAAAGAGGACATAGTTATCAAGAACAGCCTTTGTCTCCACAAATAGAAGTGCTATATAAATGTCAGGATGCTTACAGGTGAATCAATTCTTCCAGTATAGGTAGGTTATTAACCACACAGTATTTCTATATTACGATTTAACACAAAGTACAATTTAACTGCCAGACTCTTTGAAATGACCTCTCAGAAGAGAGCTGTCGCATTAGTGCATCTGATGAGTTTAGCTGTGAGCACTCAACTTACCCTGCCTGCTTTTACATAGCAACAGGGAAGGACAAGCCTTGCAAAGAGCAAAGCCATGATGTTCTACCACAGCAGCAACCGGCCAAGAGAGTAACTTAACAGCAAAATGAGTGACAGCTGTTATTGCAAGAATAACATTGATCCGGCATAAAAGTGAAGTCCACTGAGGACATCCAAACTCTGTCCCAAACCTCCCATCTCCACTACCTGAGGAAAGCATGCGGCTCAGCACGGTAATCACAGAGTGCAGCATTTCCTTCCTCTTGAGCCAACACTTGCATCAGGGGGAGGATCTCAAAGATTATATAGTGGTTAATGTCAATGATGGCTGTATAGAGTTATCTTGATGTAGATAATTCAGCTCATGTCCTGGCTGAGTTACCAGGTCAAATTAAACTGATCAAGATTACTCAGTAAGATCTGAAATACTTAGCTAAACTCCTTATGACTATTCACAGAGACAGCTTTCTGGCCAAAATATCTGGATGCTTATCTCTTCCTACAACTCATAGGGATAACTGACACTGTAGTACATTGAGTTTCTCAAGTATAGCCAGCCATCTTCAATCATTCCAATAGCCATTTCCTTAAGAAATCAGGGAATCAGTTTGAAAGCTCCCCAATAAATCTAGAAGACCAGAAAATGATATTTCCTGCCCTCCTTCCCCCCAGAAATTGGATGTACTGAAGTAGCTACTTTCCAGGATATTTTTAACACAACATTGTCTTTTCAAGCCTCTATTTAAAGTTGAGCTAGAAGATAATGATCCTACCTTGATGGAAGCAACATGGAGTAAAGTCTCTCCTTTGTGATTTCTTCTGGCAATTGTGTTACCTCCAGGTGACTTCAACACAGGACTGCATGGTATTCCTACTTGATTACAAGTCTTAGAAGTAGATGGGGTAGAGGGAGATTTTGAAGGACTATTTATTGCTTGAGAGACTGCAGAACTACGTGTCTTCATGATGGTGCCAGCAAGTTTGGATACAGAGGAAGAAACCTGAACTGGCATCTTGTGTTCAGTCACCGAGGAGATGGGGCTACCCTGAGGCAACTCCTCTAAGCAATCTGCCTGATTGACTGACTTCTCAGTAATGCTCCTCTCAGTTCTTCTTGGTCTTTTAGACTGAGAAGAAACTGGAAGTCTGGATTGCTCCCTTCCACGTTTTAAAGGCGTAGCTTCATCTTCTATTGACAGTGATGTCTCTGTACTACGATTTTTTTCCTTGCTGACTTGTGGAAGGCACAGAACCTCTCCGTTATCTTTGCTTCCTGAGGATTTTACCTGTGGCAGTATTTCCACATTTTCTGTATTTTTGCTGGTGTCAGCTTCCTTTACAGACTCCTGCTGGACTGTCTCTTCAGGGCTATTTGATTCTGGAGTGTACAGGACTACTGGCTGACTGCAGATGGTCACACGCTTCTCCTTAGGAGTCTTCTCCTCAACTCTTCCTTTCTGCTCAGGCTTCTCTAAGTTCCACACTTTGTTTATGTCTGCTAGACGTTTCTTCTTCGTCTTCTTATTCTGTCTCTGTGTTGGCTTTTTTATCAGGTTGGAGGGCTTTTCATGGGGAGGGGAAGAAATGAAATCATAAACTGAAGACGTATCTTGAAAAACGTCATCGCTTTTAGTCTTAGGGTGACTCTTATTCACAATACATCGAATCTTCCTACTTCTTGGGCTGAACCACATTTTTATCTCTTCCTTCTTATTCTTTTTTCCAACGTTTGAGTTAGTTGGTGTGGACGTACCTTCTGTCGAATCTAAGTGCAGCAGGGAAGAGGAAAAGTTTATAGAGTATTCTCCAGTAGAACATTGCAAAGATTAAAAAAATCAGAATAACCATAATAACTGAGGAATTGTTACTAACTGCAACCTATGAGTGCCTTCACTTCTTCTGAAAAAGACACTTGTAATGGCATTAAAACAGCTGGCAAGGTCACATACACTCTGGAGCTCAGGGATCCCAGTGCAGCTACAACTACCCACTAGGCAAGCGAGCACTCTGGTAGAGAAATTCCTTCAATAGTCCAGGTTCACAACACAGCACGTGCACAGATTTCTGCCCAGGTTACACAAAGGAGAGAAGCTGGTTCTAGTGAGGTTTCCTTGGAAATAGGTTTAACAAAGTGGTCTGTGCACACACAAAAAAGCAGAAAGGCTGTTCTAAAAAATATATTAGAGTTGATCTGAAGAGGAACAGGACAGAATAACTGTAAGCAAGCAAGCAAATATAACGTCCTTATAAGAATGTTGAACATTCCTGAGAAATTCTGACTGATTCCACAGCTACAGCAGATGAATCAGAGCAATATATAGAAAAAGAAATTCTAAGTAATTGTGTCCTGTCATTGGATCCTTTACCCTTTGGTAGTAAATAATTCCAACAAAGCTAAACCTTTTGATCATCTCAAACACTTTTTTTAAATATGTGGTGAAGCAATTTTATAAGTCACTTCATCCAGCAAATTACAAACCAATAACCAAGTTGAGAGGGGAATATCCTGTACTCCCAGTGCATGAAATAACAGTTGAGACCAAGGGCTATAAATGGTGTTCTCAATGGCTTAAGAATAAACGAAGGAACATAAGGTGATCCAAGTTAGACATTAATTTAATTTGACAACAACTCTTTCAGCACAAAAGATCTAACAGATTTTTTACAGACTCCTCCTCAAGAAGTTATTTTAGGTTACTTGGACAAGTCCTCCAAAGTCAACACAAAACTCATTCTTTCTGTTGCCTCCAACCTCAGGGACCACCATTCACAAAATTCTTGGTAATTTATAGTAATCAAACACAAAACTAATATTAATTTTGCAAGTAGGGTGATATTTTTTTCTTTCAACAGAACTAAGACCAAGATTCAAGCATTCCTCAAATAAACTCTACAAAGTCTCGATTATTAAAAGTGACAGACACTGACTGCAACAATAGATTACTTTCACTTCAGTGCATTAACTTTCTAAAGATAATTCATTTTCTCCATACCTTCTCTTCTATTTGTGGTGTTAGTAACTACAGCCTGTTTTCCACAGCAAGCTGTGACAAACTCACAGACAGCAGAGTAGTCCCAATCCCTTAGCTACAAAAGACAAAATGTTTGAAATCTCACTTAGAACTGTGTAGCTAATAACACCAAAATAAATATGATTTTCTTTTAAAGCAGTATTTCAAGGTTAAATGTTTCCTCAGTCTTGATTTAAATTACCCTACTTCCCTCTTGAATTAAAATACCCTGCATATTAGGAGATTTAACTAGAAGACTATAAGAAAGGCATCAGACCAAAAGTGTCTTTAAGAATATAGCTTGAGGCTAGCTAATCGATCATTTAGGTATCTAAAGATAATCTAGTGCAGAACTGCAGCTATTTGGTCTTTCCATAGAGCTGGGCTTGGTGCAGAGAAAAAAAAGCACTGAAATTGAGACTGAAATCTCATAACTAGCTAGCCTTCAGAAAGACATCCTATCCAATTTCATTCTGACAATCACATCTAAAAAAAGGAAGAGCTTGATTGGAAACAGATGCAAAATACAAACCACAGTTACTATTTACTTGTCTTGCCTTCACTGTTTACACAACTAGCAGATTTCCTTCTAAAATATTTACCTTGCTAGAACCATCAGTCATCTCCAAGTAAAGAGTAGAATAAAATCAGCTTGCAAAAGTAATTTGAGCAACAATTTCGTGATGGCTGGAATTCTTTTTGACATGTATAGCACAATAAGACTTTAAAGTCCAAGTGGCAAATTCAATTAAAAGCACTGTCTTTCAGAAGTATAATTTAAAGCAGCATAACACAGTGAAGTATTTACACTGGAAGCTATGTATATGCCACTTCTGGCAGCAAGGAAGCTTGTGAGAATTTAACCACAAGGGTTCTTAAACTGATCGTTCATTACTGGTCGCTCAGCAAGGACTTACTTGTCAGGTTATTAAAACCCTGATGAAATAAATACTTTCCTAGGATTATTCTTCCTCACATGCAACTACTTCAGGTGTAAGAATATGTTGGATGTCTCAGAACAGGGAGGCCCTCAAAGAACATGATTAAAAGGCCATGCGTACTGTGGAAGAGATCTGTCACATCAAGAAGCCACCCAGAGCATCTTCATGGCCTACTGGGGGACAAACTGCAGTTTCTTCCAGGGAGTGGCAGAAAATGTCTCAGCTATTTTTCAATGACTCCATCTGTTGGAATCCTCTGTAGCTAACATCAACTTCACCTGAACAGTCCTGCCTAGCACCCACAAAAAAAACATTATTCTTAAACCTCTGCTGCCCTTTTCCTCCATTTCCAAAATGTACAAGGTAAGGCGTAGAAGTAATAGGGACAAATTGCCAATCTACACTGCCTGAAAATTTAATCCTATGATGGACCCAGCGCTGTGAAAGAGAGAAAGGAGACACAGTGCTAAGAGGCTGAAAGGAAGTTCTTATGGCATATTATGTAAATGCTAATTTATATGAAGAGGGTATTATCTGGTAGCTAAGTACATTCTGTTAAACTACCTCCAGGAAAAACTGCTCTTTGAAAAATCAATCCAAAGGAATTCTTTGTTGTCTCCAAGTTGGAAGCCAGAGATCATCTCAACTGGAATGAAAAAGTTACTATATATGATTAAGATAGTTTGTCTTTTTAATACCCAAGAAGCATCCTCCCAAAATTTTTAGAGACGCATTGAGACAAGTTAAATCAGTAAAACATGCCTTACTAATTCTAGATTTTAAGCATTTGCAATAGTGTAAACAGTATTCACAATAACAGTATTGGAATCAGCCTATAATACATGGAGTAAATTTACTCTCCATTACCTATTAAATACAACATTAGTACATATAAAATAGTAACTGAATTCTTTATAAATTACTGATTTGCACATAATAAGCAAAAGTTTTTTAATGCTGACGCTTAACAGAGTTGAACTTCTGAAGTATTAAAAGGCTTGAGAGTAGTCAAAAATACTAGGAGATACACAGTGCCCTGCAACTAGAGAGTTACACCACTGAAGTTCTGCTGTAGTGCAGTAAGAGGCTAGAGCAGGGGGAAAAAAAGAGCAATTAGAAAATGTGGTTTAGCTATCATTAATCTGCATCAAAAGAATATAATGGTGCAGATTGTGCGCCTTTCAAATTATTCTCTATTACGGGTTTCAGAACAGAGGCTGAGAAATCTCTTTTGACAAACTAGTCCCTTATTAAAAGTCAAAAGGAAGTGCTTTGGTACCATCTGTGCAACATTAGTGCCTTCACTAAAGAATTATTATTTTGCAAGTATTC
The DNA here is from genome assembly GCA_017639245.1 of Myiopsitta monachus. Lineage (NCBI taxonomy): Eukaryota > Metazoa > Chordata > Aves > Psittaciformes > Psittacidae > Myiopsitta > Myiopsitta monachus. The sequence continues at coordinate 45,841,624 of CM029921.1, forward strand.
AACATAGGGGGAAAAAGGGGAGAAATTCCAGCTATTCAAAACCTCACCTTTAGCTATTATGAAAAATGTCATAACAGGCATGAAATACAATGTAATCTGTTACAATAGGAGTTCAACATCTTTCCTTCCACATCAGCAAATGTGAAACTAAGTTATGATACTATAAAGGCTAGTCAAAAGTTAACCTCTCCCACTGTCCACCTACATCAGCATGATCTTAGGCAGCTTTGACCAATACCTGCAAGATCTAGCTCTGTATGAGGAGAGGGAACACTTGACTGAAGCAGATTATGTTATAAATAAGGCAAAAACTATCTATAAATGGTTGTTGTGAATATTTACAACAATCTCTTCTTTTTAAAGAACATCACATAGAAAAATCTACTGAAGTATTGTCCTGGGCTCAGCAGTAGCAGTCATTTTTCTCCTTCTTAATAGCTGATGCAGTGCTGTGTTTTTGACTTTCAGCCTGGGAAAAGCGTTGATGACCCCAATGCTGCTCAGTAATGTTTACTCTGACGAAGGGCTTTCTCAGTCTCATGCTCTGCCAGGGAGGAGGGGAAGCTGGGAGGAAGCAGAGACAGGACACCTGACCTACCCAAAGAGGTATTCCGTACCACAGCATGTCATGCCCACTATATAAACTGGGGGCAGTTACCCGGAAGGGTCAGATCACTGCTCGAGTCGGGCTGGGTATTGATCAGCAGGTGGTGAGCAGTTATATTCTCTTCCCTTGTTATTTCCCTTATCATTATTATCATTGGTGGTAGCAGCAGTGGTTTGTGTTATACCTTAGTTACTGGACTGTTCTTATCTCAACCCGAGGGAGTTACATTCTTTTGATTCTCCTCCCCATCCCTCCGGGAACAGGGGGGAGAAGGGAAGAGTGAGCAAACGGCTGCATGGTGTCTGAGTGATAGGCTGGGCTTAAACCACGACAAGTATTTAGAAATTCACTTGGAAAATCACAACTGTAAATCAACCTTCTTCACCTCAACTATACCTATACACTATGTCCATGATTCAACAAGTTCTTACCAATTACCCACCTATGAAGCCTATCATCTCAACAACTTCAAGTCTCAAGATGGCTTAGACTCCACAAAACTAGAGCTAAGGGTTTTGAGGTGCAGACATCCCATCTATGAAGCCTGCTAGGCAGTTAGCTTCCTATTACCCTCATAAAGGTACTAGCTAGGCAGTGTAAAGGTCATGCAGCCCTTCTCACCTTGCCACAGACTAAGGGTATAAACAAGTGAACTAATTTTGAGACTCGGCATTTACTATCCATAGCTTGCATTTTCTAGCCAGTTTCAGGTTCATTACTTGTCAATTCCCCATCAGTCACCCCAGTACTATTCTGTAGTGTCATTTTCTGTGCTTCCCTTTAATTTAAAGGGGAAGTATTAGCTGGTTTATGCAGTCTTTTCCAAGTTACTTGCTGCTGCTTTTTAGAATGCACACACAGTCTATAAAAAGCTATGCATATCCCAATGGAGTACAAAGTAAGATCCCTCTCAGATCTACTGTGGGATTTCAGGGTACAGGGATTTTTATACTTGAAATAGTCAACAAGTGACTTTAACCCTATCCTCTTCAGTCACTGCAGTTCTGTGGGTTTTTAAAGACAATACACACACTTGCTGTGCTCACTAGGGCTGTTGTAGACAGTACAATGCATCTGTATTAGAAACCTCAGTGTCAACAAGGATCTCAAACAGAACCCTTGAGACAAGCCACAATTGTCTGAAAACAAGATATATAAATATGCAAAAGGGATATAAAACAATATATGGAAATATTCCTTTTTCAGCTCCTTCTCTTTCTTTCTTCAACAGACATTGATTTTTCGGTCTCTTTACCAGAACAGAAAATACAATTTCTGACCTTCTAACAAAAAAGAAATCACTGTTGACAGGAATGTGGCAAAAATACAATGCTTATAGGATATGAAAGCAATTCCTTAGCAAGAGAGGCCCCGATTCTCCCAACTCAAACATATTTCACTTTGTCTACATTAAGTTCAAGACATACATCTATGGGAAGTGACAGATTTGCCAGAGATGAGTGACAAAATATCAAACAGATTTGCTCTCAAAATCTCTAAAGCTACAGCATTCTGTGATTTGCCATAGTGCAACACATAACTGGCTGTTCTAAGGGGTGTGCCCATATACTTGGGTACCCAAATCATTCCTTACAGCGACCTATCAGCAACTCAAGAGGTTTTCCCTTCAACCTCAGTCTGAAATACCCAGAAGACCATTAATCCTTAATACACTGCAAAGGCTACAAGTTATAGGAAGTAACCTCCACACTGGTTCATAACTTTAGCTCCTTTTAAGTGTCTCCTTTTAAGGCAGAAGAAGGAATAAGAAGAATCGCCTGATTTGTTCTGTGGTTTAGCCACATCATGCAAACTTTATTTTAGAAGAACCATGGGATTAAGTGTATTATTCAACTTCTAGTGCAGTAAAACATCAGACCAATTTTTAAGAGACAGTCCACCTGTAAGCCCTCCAAAGCATCTAAAGAGTATCAATAATATGACCATGTTACCCTTCAAATACTTTTATAGCATCACAACTAGCTCCTCTCAGAGATTCTCTTCCAAATATGTTTTTAAAAGCCTTCACCACTTAAAATGCTTCCCTGAAATTCTATTTAAGCCATCGTCTCTATCTCTATGCTCTAGAAGGTTTAATCACCATAGGATTTTATATCTATAGAAAACGTATTCCTTTAGAGCTGGACATAGGCTTCCAGCCTCTTCACTTAAATACATTTTCATGTCAATAAAAAGCTACCCCATAAATGAACATGAAGGTGCTGATGGGATTAGATTTAGAAAAAGAATCTTTAATTTAGACAAACATATTAGGAAGCAACAATGAAGGAAAAATAACCTTTTCTGTATCTGACAGCTAAATTAACGTTTTCTAAAAGCTGGTATTATATAAAATGCTCCTCTCTGAGCTTGCAGAAGAGACATACATTCACCTATGCTTATTTCACTTAATTTTTTCCTACTTTGACAATCAGCCTAAAATTTGATAGAGAGATGAATTCCCAGAGTGCAATCTCCGCAGTCTTCTAGCACAGTCAGCAATGACAAGATTCCGTTGCAGCAGACTAGCTGATTGGTAGGGACCAGCAAATAAATGAGTTAAGACTTGCTTCCTTCTCCTTTAGGCAAGAAACACAGATAATTTTTCTGTGTGCAATAACCCTAAACTGAAAACTACTGGGACAGCACACACGCCTCAGTGCACAAATACACAAAACGAGGAAAGGCGAGAGAATATATGCCCCCCCAAAGATGTTTACACTGCAGAACATTACACATTTCTGCTCCCCTGAAGCACAAGATATGACAACTTGTGCCCCTGGTTTGTGCAACTAACTGCCACGTGACTTGTGAATCTATCCCACTTTTGTCTAATTTTGGAAGACAGATTCTAATGAATTATGGACTAAGCCACTCATGCGGATTTTTTAGTAAAATAGATTCAAAGAACAAGCAATCCATACAGACAGTTCTCTTCAAATCAAATTTTCCAAACATGATTCAGAACATCCTTTCAGAATGTTAAACAGAGCTGCACTGCTCATTCTCTAGCAAGCCTGTGAAATGAATCAGAGCTCTCTGGATATACTAGCAGTCAGAGACCCAGGTTTGCTCTTACCTGAGGAGTCCTCACCCAGGAGATGCCGCAGCCTGCTGCAAAGCTGAATCATGTTATCAAGTTGACGGTTTATCTGCGCATCTTGCACCCATGCTGGCATGTGGCACACTGGGCATTCTATGCCAACACAGTCACCCACACAAGATCTGAAAGTCAAATGTGACAATCCATTATTCAGCATAAGTTATCTACTGTACTCACTATCAACCTCTTCATACCCAAATTCTCATCAAGAATCTCTTATTTAAGCACTGACAAACCACTATTGTAAAGCCCACATGAGTTAGTCACAAATAGAGGAGAGGACATATTTATTACAGCAAGTGAAGATTCATAATCAAGCAAGCCAAGCCCAGAGCCTCGTCAGGACACTGCACGGAAGTCATCTTGAATGCACAAAGACATAGCTTGTAAATCCCATTGACCCACGAGTTTATCCAAATTTTCAGGGTACACTAAAGCTCCATTGCTGTTTTGTCTCCAGATTATAATTAGGCTTGAAGTATCAAAACTGTGCATCTTTCTACACCTCAGCTAAAAGTAGGGCTATTCTACAGCCTTTTGTTTTTAAGCAAGTGACAGAAAGACAACTCACAGTAAACTATCATTACCATTTTTCCTACTTAAAATTTTCTTGATATTGTGAAGTTTCACATTTCTGAACTCTTTTATGCAAGAAGTCCCACAAGGATCTGCAGGTGGGCAGAGTATTCCATCACTTTCCTCTTTCAGAGCATTTGTATCAGGAAATGATCAAGGTGAGGTGGGTGAGCAAACACTTACTCATTAAAGGTCATTTAACACTTGTTGCTTCTTAGTAATACTTGTCTTCCCATGTGAGCCTACAATCTTTTGTTTGTTTGATTAGTCTAGTGAGAAGACCTTATGATTTGTCACCCAAACTGCAACATTCGAGGGCCATTGTTACTTCTCAACTCCAATCTGTCCTATTAAGTGCAGGTTATGATTTCAAATACCCAAGACTGAATTAATTTCAAAAATCTGTTACCTTACTACCACGTAGCACACACAATTCTAGCCAAAGGTATAAAGTTAAATGCAAGCAGATCACGTTAAACATTCAGAGGAACAGAATGCAAGTAATATCAAGGCACTGCTATCTGGAGAAGAAGATCAACGTCTATACACCTAGACTCTTAACCATCGCCAGCTTGAAAGCTGACAGTCATTCATCCCAAAACTAGTAGTGTATCAGTGAACAAAACCAGAGTTATAACTACCATCACTTTTCTCAAGTGAAGCTTTATTTTCATACCTGTTCTCTAGGCTGGCATCATTCCCTCAAGCACCACAAGAATATCATGTCTTTAGTTAATTTCAAGACAGGAAATTTGCTATGTAAACGCTGCTGCTAGGTGTGTTTTCTCCTTTAACCAGCCTGCTCTGAACAGGCAAAGGACCTCGTGATTGAGACACTGCCATGCTCAGGAGACTGAAGTACAATTCTTGGCTTTGATATATTCTAGATGACATTGACAAATCACTTGGAGCAAAGATAAGAACCAACCAGGTCGCGTTCTCTAGGAAAGCTGGCCTCAGATTTCCATCTGTGAAAGGTAGTGCAAAGGAAAAGCAGAACGACTCTTATACCACGACATTTCCTAATTACATCTAGCTGCTGGGTTTTCATAGTTAATGGATGATGACTTTAACTAGCTTAGTAGAGTTACTCAGACAAAACTGCAGAAACTGATTTTAATAAATATCCTTGTCCATAATAAAACCCATGCTGAGGGAGAACCAGTTATTTTATGTGTGACCTAATTATTGCAGTTCGTTAGCTTCACATATTTCACTGCATACACCAGAAGCCAGCTTCAGCCACTCACCCTACTCCTTCCTGGGCATATTAGTAAATGTCTGTCTTCAGCAGTGGAATTGAATCAGTTCATGTCAGAATACTGCAGATTTAATCCATGTTGTACCAAACTTGCTTGTAAACAAATTAATCTAAATTTCCTTAGGTTTATTTAAAAAAATAGCCCCTATCCAAGACTCAATCAGCAAAGGACACATTACGGACACGGAACTGTTGGAACAAGTCCAAAGGAGGACCATGAGGATGATCAGGGGACTGGAGCACCTCCCGTATGAAGATAGGCTGAGAAAGTTGGGGCTGTTCAGCCTGGAGAAGAGAAGGCTGCGTGGAGACCTTAGAGCAGCCTTCCAGTGTCTGAAGGGAGCCTATAGGTATGCTGGGGAAGGACACTTCATTAGGGACTGTAGTGAGAGGACAAGGGGTTACGGGTTCAAACTTAAACAGCGGAAGTTTAGATTGGATATGAGGAAGAAATTCTCTACTGTGAGGGTGGTGAGGCACTGGAATGTGTTGCCCAAGGAAGTTATGAATGCTCCATCGCTGGCAGTGTTCAAGGCTGGGCTGGAAATAGCCTTGGATGGCATGGTTTAGTGTGAGGTGTCCCTGCCCATGGCAGGGGGGTTGGAACCAGATGATCTTAAAGTCCTTTCCAACCCTAACTACTCTATGATTCTATGACTAAAAGGTCAGGAATGCAAACAAGGAGAGAGAAGGTCTAACAGTAACTTAGTAAGAGCAAATAAACTCTTTTCCTGGAGTAAGAAATAGCTGTTAATGAGTGCTTAACATTCATATTAGCTAATCTTTCTAGCCTCATCACTGCAAACTGCATCAATTTTTTTCTTAGAAAACAAAACAAAAAAAAACCAAACCCAAACTCACAAAAGCAAACCAAAAAATCCTTCAACAAACAGTAGGTGCTTGAAATCTATCACCTAGAATACACTGGGGGTTATCCAATATAAAACCACAAAGCTTTAGTTGCCCAACAATTAAATAGCCGTGTTTATTAAGCCACTCTTACATTACCCTTCATCAATACACACTATACCTGGGGGAAAAAAAAAAATAAAAAATTATAAGGTAATTTATAAGGTAGATAAGAATATATTTATAAGTAACTTGTACAAGCTTCTGGGAGTTATTTCACAAAGTATAAATAACAAATTTTGCCTCATGCGGCACAATCTTCTATAGCAATTGATAGTCAAGACTGGGAAAGAACTCGCATGCCTGTATTAAAATGAATAAATTGTCCATCCTTTAATATATCCATACCAGAGAAAGAGATGCTGAAGGCATCTGTCCCACTATCAGTTACTCCTCAAAAAGCAAGAAAAACTTTTCCTAGTATTTTACTCTTCAGGCCTTCAACACTTCAAGCTCCTGTAAGATGCAGCTCAAGACAGGGAGTGAATACAACGCTGGGAGGGACGGGGGACCTTATTCTGCTTTTACTGACACAGTGACTACAGTAGTAACAAAAGGAAAAGGTATCTAAACCGGCTTACAAGCATAAGTTTGAAAAGGCCTATCCTCTCCACTGTAACAAGCATAGGACTTTAACATACAGTTCACATCTGTACTGTTCAAAGAAACTGTTCAGGATATATGACTTATCTTTTAATTCCCCATGTTTGCATTTGCATGCCATGAACAGCAGTGGCATACACAACAGCCAGAAGGTTCCACACAGTGGCTTCCCCAATATGAGGTTCTGGAGCATGTACATTTCAGACTCTGACTGTACCAAGTGTTGCAGTGAGTTGTCCTAAGACAGGTCAAGTGACAACTACCTCCTCAGAACTGCCCCATTAGCAGGATGCTTCTAACTTAGCAGTTTTTAACTGCTCTCATGTTGGGATAGACATGAATACAGGAACAGTTACAGTGGCAGATATGAATGAGTGAAGCCATTAACACAGCAACCCAAAGCAATGACAACACCCAACCCCCTCAAGCACACCAAACCCCCCCTTAGAAACACTAATTATCTTTACAGGCTGCTCTTTCTTGTTCGTTTTGAAGGGAGCAAGAGGACGGAGTCAGAGGTTACAAGAAACGGAAGTTTTGCCTCCTACCCCACCACGAGCGGCCAACCACCCCACACATCTCCATCAGAGTGAGGGTTCCCTTCAACCTGACCAACACCCTGAAGCCTAAACGAGCACTCGAAGAGCCCTTCGAGGCGCCGGAGGCCGGGGAGGGAGGGAGGCGGGCGGCCGAGCCCGGTGCACCGCTTTACTTACAGGCAGAAGACGTGCTCGCACTGTCCCAGGGACACGGGCTCCCGCAGGACGCCGGCGCTGTGGGCAGAGGAAGGAGAAACAAGGCACTTTTAACACACGCGGCCTCCACGGCACGGCGCCAGCGGCGGCTCCGCTCGCCGGCTGCGGGAGAAAGAAGGGGGCACCCATTACCAGCGAGAGCAGCTCAGCGCTCTCTCCAGCCGCCCCAGCGCTGCGCGGGTGCGGGCCCAGGCGGGGCCGGGCAGCGCCATGGTGGGAGAGGCAGCGCCCAGGGCCGCCCGGTTGCCCGAACGGCCGCGCAACGCCTCCCGCATCTCCTTCTATTGCCGCCGTCACCGCCGCTCCGAATTCCCCGCCGGCCACCAGTGCGCAAGCGCGGAAGGCCTCTTGCCCTCCAACGCGCATGCGCGTCCCGAAGAGCCGCGCTTCCCGCGCTTCGGGAGCGGGGCGGGGCCACCTGTGATGGGAGGGCTGAGGTGAATGGGGGCCGAGGTGACTGGCCGTTTGGCTGCCAGCCGGCTTGAAGTATTCAATAGCGTCCAAACCGAGCAAACACCCCAGCCTGATGCGTCTATATACATCTTTCCAATCCCTGTTTACCTATAGCGAACAGATATAATGCAGCCCAAACATCTCCTGCCCAAATATGGCCTGGAAAGGGCAGGTGGAGTGGTGCTGAGGGTCTCCTGTTCTCAGCAGGGGTGCCTGCCCCATGCCAATACTTGTCCACTCTGACTTTAAACATCTAATTTTCTTCCTTCCACTCATTTACCACCTTCAGGCTAACAGAGGTTCTTCACCCATCTCCACTACTTCGAGTTTTGAGAGTGTTTTTTTGTGCAGCCCATTAGCAGCTCAGGGTTCAGCCCAATCTCCAGCTCTTTACAGTTGCTGTTTCTGAGGTGGTACCTCCACAGACACAGCCCTGCCATCCCTGCACAGTGTAATTACTGAAGTACATAAAGCAGTTATAGCAGGAATTTATCACTTTGAGGTAGAAATACTCCTAGCCAAATAAAAAATAGAGCAGGAATGCCAGGAGCGATTTATAACAGGCTTACTGACATTTCATGTCAAGATGCTCCATGGAGTGAATAAGCACCAAGCCATAAATCTTGTAACAAACGTGATTAAAGCAAGCAAGTTATTCTTTGAGGGAACTTCACCATGAATGGACGTGGCGGCGCAGAGCTGCAGATTTTGGTTGGCAGCAGTGGTAGAGAGCAGCCATCAGAGCAAGTCCCAGCGTCCCATCTGAAATGTCAGGGGCTTTTCTCATCCCATGTCTCCCTCCCTTTTCTTCCTATGGGTGGGTGGTTTCATCTCATCCCTGCTCAGCAGGCAAAGTGAAAGCAGCAAGATGCTGCGATGGTGTCCTGAACAAGAGGGATTAATTTGACCACTGGTGACAACAGGGGCATTTTCCACATCTCTTACCTCACCTAGAGAGGAGGACTTCTACTTAGATGGTGTTAAATAGGGGCTGAAAACATTCATGAATAAGTTATCCATGTCTTCCAAGAAGGAGATTCTTCAGTTTTCAGGTTTCACACTCTTCTGCTTTGATAGTTGTTTCCCCCGATAGCCCTCAATACTGGAGATGGTTTAAATTGGGATTGTTTTTTTTCTTTATGGAAAGTTAAGTACTTATCTTTGCTACTAATATTAGCCAGAGGCGCAAGGAGGTCAGCACTGCACAGGATGGGGAATTGTGCTCCGTTGATTTAGGAAAATTTGCTACTGTCATCTGGGGCAAGCAGTCATGTCACAGAGTAAAACACCATCATGTGGCTTGGATGGTGGCATATTCAGCCTTTCTTAAGTCAACGCTGTTGTATTTCTTAACCTGCTTGACCCCAGCAAACACCATCTTGGCTTTCTCTGCATTCATGATCACTCTCAATCCTTATCTATGATAAAATGTGGAGCTGTGTGAAGGGTCTAAAGGGTCAACCAACAGCCTGTCCTTGCAGAATCAGAGGACAAGGATCTCCTTGCAGAATCTCCTTCTAGAGCCTGGAGGAAGAGGCATGGATGTAGACATCCACATCCACACACATCTCGTTTTCATTGACGCAGAGGGGAGGGCTGTTTGTTGTCATCGACAGCACAGTAGCAGCATCTGTGCTCTCAGATCCAGCTGTGAAAAGTACAGTTGTATCTCTGTAATAGCCTGTTGTTTTCTAGTGCTCAGGAAACCCCCTGCTGTGCTAATAACACTAAGCAGTGTCCCCTTTGCTAATGGCTTGTCGTCCCCAGTGGTGGGGATCAGCAGGCCTTCTCCAGTGAAGGGAAGCAGCTCTGAGGAAAGAAGCAACAGCCATGGAGGTGAGCACGGAAGTAAAACAAAAGCAAATGCAAACTGCACCTTGTTAAGAGACGTGTAGGTGTTGGATGCTCCCAGGTAGCAGGCGAGCTTCCTCCTTGCTTGTCTTGGAGGAGGAAGCAGGCAGAGAGAGGTGCTCTGGGCCCTATCCTGTCCCAAGGGTAGCTTGTCCCCAAGCCCAGCAAGGTGGGGGCTGGACACATTCCACAGTACCTCTTCCCATCATGTATGAAAGCATCAAAACCACCTGGATGCAGGAGAGGGATGACAGCAAGGGACACAGCTGGACAGGGCACCCTTGCTCCTTTTCTTGGGTTGCAGCAGATGGAGCTGGATCAAGGACAGGACCTGTTCCCTCACACTGCCAAAACCAGGATAAACTCACAAAATAAGCGAAAACACTTATTTTACCCTTAGAAAAGAACAGTTGCCAGATGCAACCTTCACATCCTACTCCCTCGTACTTAGCCATTGTGTAATCATCCTGTGCTCCGAAGAGCCAGTGCCTGGCGCACCAGGGCTAGTGAAAGATGGCAAAGGCCTTGCTGCCAAGATGAAACTTTAACACAATTTGAAGTGTTCAGCTCAGGTTACAAACAACACTTGATCCATAGATCTCTTGAGTCAACCTGGCATTTATGTTCACAAAATATGAGATGCTGATATATACTGTATAGGACAATAAAACAGGTAAGTACCTCATCTTCCATCCCTCCTGCTGTAATATGCTTAGTGTCCCTCTCAATAAATCCATGTGTATGCACGTAGTCTCCATTGTGCTGAGACATTACTTGTGAATTTACAAACACTTACAAATAAGTTAAACTGAGGCAAAGCACCACCTTGTGCTGGCAGCATCTAATACTTGTGTTCTAGAAAGATGTAGATGTCACAAGTGATTAATTCTCCCTAGTTTCATACAGGTTAAGGAATTGGCCCTCTTGGAAATCTAAGAAACGTCTTCCTCTGCAGTGAATAACTGCAACCAATTGGACAGTCAGAAGCAAAATAAAAAAGAGGCAGAGAACAGGGGGAAGCAAGAAATACATCTCTAGATGTGGTTTATGCAGTATTTAAAGTGCAAGTAAAGCCATTCCAGGCAGTATAAGGCCCAAACACTTTAAAATAAATTTGTTGCCTGACAGAAAGCCAGTAAAGCAGTTTCAGCAGCGCTGTGATAGAGAGCGACAGTCGCATTTGGGACGTGCTTGAATCAGACGCTCCACACCCCACCAAGGCAGTGATCATCTTCCCCATGCTAAACTGATAATGCGGTTTCCGAACAGTGCGGAGGTTCAGAGCTGAGCCCGTGCTGACAGATGGGGCTCAGTTTCTCGGCTGATGAGGGAGGTAAAAATTCTGTGTCTACCTTGTGCTTCATTTCAAAGCATTGCCCATCTGGTAAAGACCCTTTTATATAAATACACTGGTACCTGATACTTTATTCATAGGCAAAGTTCCCCAGCTGTTCTTCAATAAATTCACAATCATTATGTGATTCATTGTGCAGTGGGAAGGAGCGTGCAGGGGGAAGCCTTTCCCTCAATTCTGACAAGCCAGTTGTTTCCTTGTAGGTTTAAAGAGCCAAAGCATCTGCAAAGAGGGGGTCCCTCTCTTTTCATCCACCTGAATATGGAGCACCTTCCAACACCACCACCCTCTGCCAAGAAAGAGTGTCCTGCTGCCATGTGCGAAGCACCTACAGCGAGCAACAGGATGGATCTGCTTCGGTAGAAGAAAGAAAAAATATGGGAGGAGGAGCAGCCTCATGCTTTGAATTCCCTCTTTGCCCAGATGTCTCAAATGAAGCCTTTAACAGGCTTACTTTGCTTCTTGCCCTCCCTTCTGGGTCTAGTTTTGCTGTGTGCCCAAAGCCCTGCGAGCTCACCACGGTCTTCAGAGGCATCGTGGGCTTTGGCACTGACTTGAAAAACATGGGGCTGCTCTAATTAGTTGGTGCAATAATTGGTTAGGGCCATTAGACTAGCAAGTTTTAAGATTTCAAATATTGAGGGATTTGATCCCCAATGGAAATAATAACAATTTAGAAAGTCTATTACGCTTTCAGACTAAGCAGCACAGTCAGCATTGCATTACACGGCGTTAAATTATTAGTCGAGTCTGGATAGCAGGAACATCTGCTGGTGTTAGACATGGCATTTTTAATTAAAGGCAGCAGCAGAGAAGCCTGTGGTTCACCAGTTCTGCTTTCACTGTGGAAATCGCTAAATCCAAGGAGCACATGTACAAAAGATTCGGTCAGAGCACAGGCTCTGGACCTGGCACTGCAGAAGCACGAGCTGAAAAGCAGCCAAGGTGACAGAAAATTCACACCTGCACCTGCTGGGCCCATCACTCCCCAGGAGAATGAATCCCTGGGTGGGTCAAAAGAGCAGGGGATTTTACAAAATTGAGATTATCCTTCTGTGTTTTCAGGACAGGGGGAAGAGGAGTTTCTGACAGAAAGGCAAGTAGCAGAAGAGCAAAGTGGGAGGAAGCCCTGCACCCAGCAATCAGATGGGGACCACGTGCACACTTTTGCTTTAGCGGCTGCTGATACTCCCCTGCTCCCCAGAATCTGAGGTGCACAAATCTATGGCACAGACCCTCCATACCAAGCAGTGCCCCCAGGATTTTTACCTTCCAAAGGAACAAAGGTTTGAACAGGGAATAATTTGCACTCCCCATCAGCTGTGCACCCAGACCCCTGGCTCTAAGCAGATCAAGCAGGACCAAGAATCACCATCAGACCCAGGCCAGGGATTTGAGCATGGCTGGAAGTTGGTCAAAGATGCCCCAGGCGGCATGGATACATCCAAGAAATACCGGTGTGTATAGAGCCAACCGAAAAAAACCAAAGTCTTCTTGCCCTCCTCTTGCCCTCTTCTTACCCTCCTCTTGCCCTCTTCTTGCCCTCTTCCCCACCACCCTCCCCAGGGCAGTCTCACCACCCTGGGTCACTGCCAGGCAGTCTCCTTTGATGGGGCCCAGCTTTTCTGTAACAAAAGCTGAAGTTTAGATGTGTTTACAAAATGCCAGGTCTTCACTCAGCGGGTAGGCAGAGATGAGGAGCAGAGACAAGCTTTTGTCTCGGGGTATGGATGGCAGAACCGTCAGGCCCCACGGATGCACGTGGCTGCTTTCCCATCAGCGCGGAGCAGCCCAGGATTTCCCTCGACGAGCCCCACAGATGGTGTTTGTTTGCTCAGCCACAATCAAAAAGGAAAATATTTGGTACAAGCTGCTAGCAGGCAGAGGCAGACATATGGTCGGCGCGATGCAAGCCCGGATGCTCAGGGAAACGCAGGCAAAGCTTTGCAGCAGCTTTTAGATGTTGGATTGCCCTCGAGTTGAGTGGGATACATGTCTGAGGAAACCTTTGAAGAACTTGGGTGCAGGTTTATACCGTGGCTGCTGTGGCTTGAGCACTCTTACTATTTGATCCACTCTAATTAGTCTTTTTATACTATCCTTATTGTACTAGAGTTATGATATCTAACCCAACTTCAATTAATGTGAGCCTCAGGTCTGCCTCAGTGCTAGTAGAAATCCAATGTCTGTTCTTCTGGCACATGCAAAGCACAGGTTAAAATGACAGAGGCAAATAAAAGCAATTGCATGTTTGGAGGCAGTGGAGTCAAGGTGCAGGTGCAGTATTGCTTTTGTTCAGTGACTTACAAACCTGTTTTTAAATGTATTGTTGCAGCATCAAGCCTGTGGGAAATCTTTGAGCCATCCCAAAACACAAATTCCTTTTTATTCCTTTTTATTCACTTTAAGTTAATTTTTTAAAATCCCCAAATCCTAATTGTTCTGATTTCTGTTTTCTAAATATCAGGGCCTGTTTCTTAATCAGAACTAACCTCCAGCTAAGGCACCACTGGGGACACTAAAGGTTGTAGTGTGGTTTCATGGCTGTGCTGAGGGGATAATGGAAGCAGTGGACCAGAGGCCAACAGCAGCAATGGCACTGTGACACACGTGATACAATGGGACAGTGAAGCAGTTTGGAATCTCCGCATCCATTGCATCCTAAGGGAAGATGCCAAGGGCAGCACGTGCTCCACTGTATACATTGCTTTTTTGGGTGTTGAAGAAGTCAAGTCACTTTGGGGAGGTTTGAGTAGACTCCTCAGCTACAGGCAAGTTCTCAAGAGCAGGGCAGATGCTGTGTCCGAACACCAAGATGGGGATCCCTGTGGGGTAAAGCTTCGTCCCCACTGAACTCAGAAATGCTCTGTGGGGAGGGATGGGATCACTTTTCCGGCCCTGGCAGGAGCTCTATACAGTCAGACTGGTGCCTCTGCTGGCCTTGCTGTGGTGTATGAGTGGTGTGGCCCTCTTTTAGCTTGCATAAAGTCAAACCAGGAAAAAAAAAAAAGGAATATATATATATGTGTGTGTGTATATATATATATATATATATATATCAGCAAGAAGTATAGCTGGCCCTCCTGGAGAATATGAAATGTGCAGGTTATGTATCGTTAAGGTAAATCAGATTACTCCTTCCCTGTGTGCTGTAGTTTTGCCTGGACTATTGCACACCCTCACATGCTGAGCTCCCAGGGCACTTTCCTGACTTGCTTCTGAGAGGGAGGAAACTAAGGAACAAAAACCCCAGCACATCTATATGTGTTTGCAACTAAGGGTATATACTTTTTAAATATGTAAGTGCATTCGTTGTTCTATTCTAATCCAGACTAAATCCAAATTAACACGGTAGCAGTTCCTGATGATTTATGTTGTTATAATAACCAACAGCAACTGCGTGCTGCTTAGCTGATGATTAATGATCCTTATTTACAGTGTTTTCAGCTCAGGTCTGCAGTGTACACTTGCAAACATCAAAGGAGAGTTCAGCTTTCCTTTTCTCCTGTATTTTGAGGCCAATGTCGTAAATCCTGTACAAGCAGCTTTGACGGCTGCATTTTAATCCACAAATAGGATTGCTATGAACTGCCAGGAGAAATGCTAGTGTGACCCTAGAGCTGAAGGGGCTGGTTCCCTTTGGCCTGCGGGGCAGGTCTGGCTTTGCAGCCTCCACAGGGAAGAATTCCAGAACTACGGTGGCAGCCGACACCATGGCACCCTCCTCTCTGAGTTGTCAGGGTCTGCCACTCCGAAGGACCATGCCATAAGCACCAGCCCCTGGTTATGGGCTTTGTTTTTCCTATGATTCCTCCTCTCGGTTCACCTCTGAGGCAAGTGAGATGGTTTGTGAGCACCGCCACAGAAAGCCTCCCCTCCAGAGCCAGTACACATCCCCTGCACTTATACTGCTCCATCCCACTGCAAGGACTTTCTCTCCCCCTGCCTTTGAGACATTCAAGCCCAAAAGGTCCCTTTTCCTGATCCACCCTGCAAAAAGGCCCTTGGGGACAGGAAAGTGCTCCTGTTTTCATGGGATCAGTGCTGAGCGCCTCTGAATGTCATAGCCTGGGTGGATGGAAAAACAGCTTCCCATCTTTTAAGATGATTTCAGGGAATTGGACAACCACATAGGCTGGCCTGCTCTCTTACATGGGTCAAGCCATCTCACCCCATAATTTCTGCTTGAACCAGAGCTCAAAAATGAGAGTGGGAGGGAAATAAAACACAGCAGCTTTGATTTGTCAGGATGAGACTGATGAGTAACACAGAAACTTAGCAGTCCTGGGATGACACCTATCTCTGTCATTTAACTAAGCGTGAGAAGTGGTAGTGTATTGTTCAGTGGGGCACTATAGTAGTGTCATATACAAGCTGAGTTCAGGCACTGAAATCAGCCCATGTAGGTTATTCACTGTGGAAAACTAACCTCCATAACAACATCAAGACTCTCCCAGGGAGCTGTGTCGGTTTCTTGTTCTCACAGGGCAGGGCTGAAGCCCCACTAACACTCATCCAGTAACTTCACCTTCCTGTACACCAGCAGAATTATGTCTGTTTGGTACACGGGATTTCTGCAACAGTGCAAAGTATGAACCCTGTCTGAAACTGCATCCTCGGGCTCTGCTGCCTCCATTGTCAGTGGACGCAGGGTGACAGGGATTAAGGACCTTGGAAGGTTTGAGTGCTTTTTGTTTGGGTTTGGGTTTTTGCTGTTGTCGTTGCTGGTTTTTAGGGTGCTTTTCCCAATTTAAAACTGAGTGATGGGAGAACAGTTCCCAAGCAGTCCCCCGAGTAAAAATAAAGCTGCTGGCTGAGTCTATGATGAGGATGGTCAAGTGCTGAAGGTGCAGAAAGCAGCTTAAAGGAAAGGCCTCGCTGCCCATGTGAGGGAGGAAACCTGTAGAGCCGCTCTGGCATGTTCACGCAGAGGGTTATTGCAGCCTGAAACATCAGCCCATGAGCAAAATGCTCCCTTTACAGTGTTGCAGTTCTCAGAGAAGTGTTCATAATTTCTGGGGAGGCTCTGAAGACTAATAAAAAAATGAATAAAGAAGTCCTTCTGAGCAATCGCTCTCTTCCTTTTCTGCAGCAGGCCTCGAGCTGCCCTTGTCTGGCTGATCAGGTGCAGCTCTGATTTCCTGGGTTCCTGAAGCGGAACGGCTCTGGCAGCATCACAGCCTGCTTTGTAGTGATGGATGGGAGTGATTATAATTGTTAATCTGATTAAGCCTGTGGTCTCAACTTCTCCTCATCTTACTGACATTGAAAGTACTTAAAGAAACACTTCAGGAGGCACATATGAAGATGCACCAAGCACGTGCTTCTGTGCGCCCGTCATTATTGATCTTGGGGCTGATCTGGTGCAAGCTGATGGGATTTTGCATTAAAATTGGATCCCTGGATTATCAACACAGACCAGCCCTCGGGCTTGGTGGTACAATAGGCAAAGAGTCTCTCTCCTTCAGCTTTGTTTTCTTTGACAGGGTTTTAAAAAGGAATTGGAGGGGGCAGGATGTGGTCCCTCAGCCTGCTGCAGTCCAGAGCAGCCTGACCGTGGGCTTCAACTGGGAATTTGACTAAGGCTGCGAGCCACGGGCTGCACTCCTAACTTGCACCCGCTTCCTCTGGCTGTTTTGAGGGTGTTACTATGCCCAAGATTAAAGGCGGAAAGGTATTTTGACCTCACAGAACTCCCCAAGACGGTTGCAGAACACCTACAAGTACTCTGTGTTTCCAGCATTTCTTAATGTTTGCACTGTTGGTTTTTTTAATGATGTTCTCATCAAAGTCATCTCCAACACTTCAGCCTCCAGAGTCCCTGGGAGCAGAGTATGCTCAGCCACTGCAAGAGGGAAGCCTTATGTACAAAATGTATAAAACCTCTTACCTTTCAGAGGCCCCTAGATCTTAATTGCTTTCCAGCAATTATTTGTTAGATGAAAGCGCTCTTACAAAGCTGGAAATGGGTACCGTGTTTCTCCTCTGCCCTGCTCCTAGAGCTGGCTGAAGACAAACAAGAGGCAGCCCTTTGGGTTAAGTTACCTGACTCAGGCAAGGGCCCAAGCTCAGCCTGGGAACTTCTCCAGGATCCTGCAGCAGCCACCGAGCAAAGAAAGGATCCTTGAGAAGGTGATTCAGGACACCCCAGCAGCTCTTCCCCTACTGGAAGAACAGACTACCACTTGGTGATGCAAACCCCTTCTGGAGCCCTCATGGATACGGGCCAGCAGACAGACCAGCTCTGTGCCAATGCTCCTCTCAGCATGTGTCTGTTCGAAAGTGCGCTGGTGTAAGTAAAGGTACTCTACTAATTGGATGTGCAAACCTCGGGGAACTCCTTTAATTGCATTTCAGTCTGGTTGGTATCATTTTAACTTAAATTCATTGCTGTCTTGCATGGGAATATCCCAACTGGGTCTGGTTATGGAGAGCTGTATCATCCGCCTTTCTCCTCCCCATTACATTCTGGATGTGCTTCAATTTGTTTAGCTCTGGCTGTGAAACAGCCACCGCGTGTTAAAGCAAAGGCTGTGTAAAACCCCTTTAGCTAGTAACTAGCACATAGACAGCAGAGGGTTGAGAGCTCACCTTGACCTGCTAATGGAGGTAAAAACCTCAATTATTACCCTTCGTTCACTTGGATTATATCTAGGGTGTGTTACCACGCCCTGAAGTTGCATTCTTTTGTTTCTTTCTTTGGGGTCAGTGAAGACCTGAACTCTCTGTAAGCAATGCTTCATTTCTACTCAACATGCTTGTCTGTAGTGAAAGACCCACCGCTTAAAATTCAAGAGCCTCCATTAAACTGGAGGCTGGGGTAGCTGGTCACACTGCTTTGAGCCTTAAAGCTTATATCTCCCATCACAGGGCCACCGGAATTGTTCTCCCTGGCAATGGCCTATTTCCAAAAGTCTCATCTAGCCCCCACTAGGAAAGTGGGGGGCTGCACCCCCAGGAACCCAGCACTGTGGAGAGGTGACTGGCTTCAAGCTTTGCTCCGTAGGTTGCAAGCACAAGCTGTATGTTTTCTTCACCCTGGGCTAAATGTGGCCACTGTGCCTCTGCCTTTGTGCCAGCTTTCAGGTGCTGCATGATTGCACCCTAACGTGGGTCAGGCCCCATATTAATGCCCCGTGGGTTGGCCTTGTGTCCGTACACTGCTCTGAGCACAGGCTGCACCCCAGCACTGCAGAGCCCATCTCATTACCAGCACTGTGTATGCGAGCAGCGTGAGGAGCAGAGCCAACAGTAAGTCAGTGCTGGCTGTGTCCCTTACTAATGTTGTTCTTACTATTTCAGTGCCATCTTCCTCATTTCCACCCTCTCCCTGAACAACTAAATTAATTAGAGTGATTTTTTTTTTCCCCTTAATTTAAATACTGTTGTGGAATAATAATTCTGATGAATTCTTTTTTGTTGTTGTTGTTTTTGTCATTCCCCACTGCTTCTCTTCTCTGTTGTGCTCGCTTTTAATACACTGTTGATATTTTGTTATAGCTATGCAAGATCACAGCTGTTGTCTGCAAAAAAAAGAGTAAAATCATGCTATGTGCTGTTGCCATCCAACGACCATTTTTCTTCTTCTACCAGCTCACAAAAAAACCCTTCCCCTATTGAGCACAGGAGCATACATCTTTCTTGGCTTGTAAAAAGCTTCAGTGAAGCTGCAGCCATGCAAGGAAGCCAAAGCCCTTGTGACAGGCTGGGGCCTTATCCTGAGCCTGTTACAAGGTCACATCCTTGTAACATCCTTCCTGCTTCCCTGGAGTGACCCCAGACAAGCAGCAGGGCTGTGGGCGCCTCCTGCTCCTTTGCTTTACTGCCCACGGGGTTATGTTTACCTGGATGTGTCCATTTGACCTGGCAACATGGTTTTTGATCTGACCCAGTAACAAGGCTACTCCTGGGGCTCTTATGAAAGGACAGAAATACTCGGGTTAGACCCTGGATTTATATTTGTGGCAGTGGTCAGGGCTGGGAGAAAACACTGCTTAATGCCGGACAGCTTTCCTGCCGCTGCCAGACCTTTTCTCACCCTGTGAAGCCAGCCCACAGTGGCCATTTGCATCAAGGCCCAAGCTCAGCAAGGATCAGGCTGGAGAAGCACCGTGCCTCCATCAGCAGCATAAAGTGAAAAATGAAGGAGAGCCAGGATGGGGATTTGAATCGTTGCCTCCAAGTCTACAGCTCCAAGTACAGAACAGATTTGAACCGGCCTCACACTCCACATAACCAGTTCTGAAGTCCCCCCTTGCCTCCCTGGCCCCAGTCTTGTTTAGCAATTCTGTATACCTTGTGTGTGATATTCTAGAGTTGTTTTCAATGCAGCTCAGCTGAGGCCTGCACAGTTCCAATTAACACATAGGGGCAGCATGATCATGCTGGCAGGGCTGGCCCTGGCACTGCGGCTTCCTGCTGCCTCCAACAAGGGTTATTAGGGTGCCTGTAGTGGGACTGCATGAAAGAAGTGGATGAAAAGCTTGTTTCCCCCCACCCCAGACTGCAGTATTCATCTGTCACTCCTGGAGAGACAATGTGCAGTGGTATGCAAAGCACTTCTCCAGGCCTCCCAGGGACACCAGGGTCAGTGTTTGCAATGATCTTCCCTCACTGCTCACACCAAAGAAAGTACCAGGCTTGTTGGCTGTCTGTCGTCAGAAACCAGAGTCATGGACAGCACCACTTTCGGAGGGGATTCAGAGAGGGCTGACAATGGGGGGCACCTGCTATTACAGCTGAACATCAGCAGGGTGAAGACCACCACAAGCACCGTATGCAAATGAGTGCCTCCATCCTTTCTCTGATGTGTACAACCTGCTCATTGTTTTTGAGACGTTTCTGAGTCAGGGCTATGTATATTTGGCCTCCTCTGGAACCAGAATGAACCCTTGTATGAGAGACAAAGGGGTGAGGAATATGTGCTCGCAGTCCAGAAACCAACCATGTCCTGGGCTGCATCCCCAGCCGTGTGAACAGCAGGTTGAGGAAGGGGATTCTCCCCATCTGCTGTGCTTTGGGGAGACCCCCTCTGTAGTCCTGATCCAGCTCTGGGGCAGCAGCACAAGAGGGACATGGAGCTGTTGGAGCAAGTCCAGAGGAGGCCATGGAGTTGCTGCAGGGGCTGGAGCAGCTCTGCTCTGGAGCCAGGCTGAGAGAGCTGGGCTGGGGCAGTCCGGAGAAGAGAAGGCTCCTGAAGGGGAGACCTTAGAGCAGCTCCAGTGCCTAAAGAGGCTACAGGAAACCTGGAGAGGGGCTTTGGCCAAGGGATGTAGGGACAGGACACAGGAATGGCTTTAAGCTGCCAGAGGGGAGACTGAGATGAGATCTTAGGCAGAAGCTCTTCCCTGTGAGGGTGCTGAGGCGCTGGCACAGGGTGCCCAGAGAAGCTGTGGCTGCCCCATCCCTGGCAGTGTTCAAGGCCAGGTTGGATGTGGCTTGGAGCACCCTGCTCTAGTGGAAGGTGCCCCTGCCCGTGGCAGGGGGTTGGAGCTGGGTGAGCTTTAAGGTCCCTTCCAACCCAAACCAGTCTGGGATTCTATGAATCCTGGAGCTGCTCTTCAGAGCAAGACACTATTAGCTTCCACATTTTCTGCCCTGGTGTTGGGCCTGAGGTGTGCCCTACCTCCAAAAGGGACAGGCTGAATCTGAGGCTCTGCAGGGAGTATGGACATTTGTAATGTGGCACAAAAGGTAATTCAGCCCCTGGTGATGTTATATACAACCTCCTTGCCAGATGCTTCAACCCCCTAAACAGTTGTAACTGCTTCTCCACAGGTTTCAGTTAAATTCCCTTAAGTCTGTAAAGTTTGGCTTGTTTGGACCAATACCTACAGACTTGATTGCAACAGCAGATGTTTTATTTTTACCTGCAAGCGAAAACAGGGAGCGTACATCATGGCCGTGACACATTTCGCATGGAGCAGATGTTTCTATTAATGCCAGAATTGGGTGGAAACTCAAATGATGCTTTTTGGCTTTTTTTTCCTCCCCCCAAACTCTATTTTCCTCAATTAAACTGCAACTCACTGAAGTAGTCCAATGAATCACTTCCTGGTTTTTTCTTTTGTGTTTGATTAGTAGGCTCTAAAGGGACAAAAGAATAGCTTTGTATCAGTCTCCCTCAATTAAATGGAAAGTACATCTGGACAGAGTCTGAGGATCCATCTTCCGCTGGCAGTTGCAAAGCCATCGACATAATAAAATAATGCTCTGATTGGTATTACAAGGCTGCATTTAAATCATTGGCATTCGTGCTCTGAGTCCTTTGCAGGGAGCACAAGCCCTCCATTAGAGAAAAGCGTAATTTTATACTCTGATCTCTATAAGATATGCAATGAATATGAGGAGAAAAAAAAAGCTTTTGCAGAGCTGGAGACATAATAATAGAAGCTACAGTGAATGTCTGGGCAGCTTTTTCAGTTACTTATAAACTGCAGGTGTCAAATGCATTCTGGAAAGAAGATGAATTCCAGTTTTAATTACAGTCAGCAGGTTGAGGCATAATTCAAGTCTCGATAATACCTCCAATCCATAACAAAACTCCTCCTGCCTCCAGTAAGAAGCTTACACCAAGATCACAGAGAAAGCACAACCTCCTTCCAGGAGCTAAACTCCGAACTTCAGTGTCCTGTTGTAAAATCCCAGACACCCTCCATACCTCTTCCTTGCGTGACTCTCTCAGCAAGCCTCAGCATCAAATGAGAACTGAGCTAGTAAAACTGCTCCGAGGGTCAGGATGAGAAAGATGTGTCATTGCAGCTCTCATCTGAAGTTTCCTTTGGCTCATATTAGTTTTGTGGAAAGGAAAAAAGTAAGGAAGAATAAAGAAACCCCATGGCTGGAGTTGTGTGTGAGAGCACCAAGCCAAGGGCCACATGGGCCTTTCCTGGGTCTTACAAGGCAGGTATGACCTGGCTTTAGTATCAATCTCTTTTTACTAGCAGCAGTAAGTTTATTGAGCTCAAAGAGTTTAAGTTCATTATGTGCTTGAACAGCACCACGTACATCAATGCCTGATCCAAAACAGTCTGTGAGGCCTTATGCTGATATATATAAAATAAGGAGCAATATTAAACTATTCTACCTATTAATGACTCTGGGGGAAAAAAGCAGGATGTGCATGCTGGTGCGCTGAACTCGGCTGCTGCTCAAGGGTAGGCAGAGGTCTCATTTGTAGCCTTCAAAGGCAGAGCCTTTGAAGCAGAAGCTGATTATCCCTTGTTACGTTGGCAAACACAGCTCTCGAGTTGGAGGAGCAGCCACCACTCGGGTGGTGAGGAGGAAGGTCACTGGAAAGAAGTCAGAGAGGCAGAGCCGCCTGGGAGATGGAGCTTTTCTGAGCAAGGGAGATGCCTGTTGCTTTTGCTCTGCGCAGGGTAACAGTCTTATCAAGAAAACTTCTTCACATGAGAGGATTCAGCAAACGTATTCGCTCCTCGTGCCATTCTTCTGCTGTAATGGAGAAGCCATGGACACCAGCCAAAAGGAGAAAGGCGCTGGGTGGTGGCATGGTCTTCCATTGGGTACCAAGAGCCAGGAACTGCCTGGGACTGCAGCACTTGCTCGAGGAGTTATACCGAGCTAGAATAAACTACAGGACCGAAATAAAACCACTGGAAGTGCTGACTTTTAAAATAACTCTATTTGTATTGACATAGCCCACACATACAGATAAGCCTTATGTCATTACCAAAGATGGCCTCCACCAACTGCACATGCGACTCAGTACATAACACCTACATCCTCACAACACCCCTGTGAGGTGGGGCAAGGCTGGGAACCCTGTTTCACCAGTGGGGAGCCTGTCAAAACTGACCAACTTGCTCATGGTCACCCAGGAAGTCTGTTGCTGAGCAACGAGTGGACTGTGGGCTTTCCGAGAGGGCAGCCATGGGGCTGCTCTATTGTCAAACACCCCACAGTGCTGACAGCTTCCCTGCTCCACCACGGTCATTTCTGCTGTAAGGAAATGGCCATGAGAAGCAGATGACATCAACTAACTCCTCACAGGCATTGCAGTGATCATAAAACAGGAACTGGGAGAAGGGAGAAAGAACCTGTGGAAAGACCAATCTGATTTGTAACCAAATGCCAGTCTTAAACGCCTACCGTGTTCCTAGTAACAAAATAAGTGCATATCAAAAAGAAGTAGTACTTTAAGAAAATGGGACATTTTAACCCCACCATCCCAGAATCATAGAGAACAGGGCTGGAAGAACCCCAAGGGGTCATCAGGTCTTTTCCGCAGCTTCCCTGTGGTTGGGTCCCTTCAGTAGATGGAGCTTATGGTGCTATTTTGGCTACTTGTGTCAGAGTTGCCCAGTGTCACATCAGGATCTGCATCCACACTGTCAGGATCCGCTTGATCTTTAGCAAAGTTGATGAAAACCTGCAAGTTTAAAGGAAAACAGTCAGTGCGTGACAGCTCAAAGAACTTATGATAGGGATGAATATAAAAAAGGAAGGGCTGTTCATCGGACTGTGAGCAATGGAGAGCATGGCCAGGAATGGATTCACACTGGATTTGAGGATTGCAAACGGGCTAATGTAAAGAAATGGCTGCATGCTCCTGCAGTGCCAAACAGACACCTGGGATGCAAAGGGGGACATTCCTGCAGAAAACCTCTTTGTCCTGCAGCTCATGTTTCACCAGTACGAGAGAGGTAATACCTGTGAGGTGGTTCTGTTTGATCACAGTGCAATACAGCTACATTATTACTTTATAAACCCATCTGTCTCTATATAATTGACATCCATGCAAGCACAACTGCATATGATACAGAAAGGCATGTGTAATCACACCTAGCAGTCTTTGTTTGAACAGTATCTAATGAATACATAAAATACTCTCACTAGAACACTACCTGCCATCACATTTGCATGTACCAAACTGTCCTCCCACAGAACATGACTGGGGCTTCCTGTGCTGCGCCTGCCTGTTTCTCACAGCCACTGCCCCTTACTAAAACAATACTGAAGATCTCTGTTTAACCATTTGTAGGATTACAGGGCTGCAGTTTTGCTCCTCTCTCTGGGACAGACGTAAAACATCAGGTGCTGATGCTCAACAGGATGATTTATTCTGGATAGTCCTTACAGCATCCGTT
This sequence comes from Myiopsitta monachus, assembly GCA_017639245.1. Classification (NCBI taxonomy): domain Eukaryota; kingdom Metazoa; phylum Chordata; class Aves; order Psittaciformes; family Psittacidae; genus Myiopsitta; species Myiopsitta monachus. The sequence continues at coordinate 45,866,205 of CM029921.1, forward strand.
GCTTCCTACAAGATTTTTATGCTGGTGGGAATGTTTTTTTCCAGGAGAAATTGGAAGGAACGTAACCATGAAGCTGTTTGGAGTAATGCTAAATGAACTTACAACCCAAATACAAGAAAGAGTGAAATCAAGCAAATTTCCAGGGCCTGTGGAAAGCCTAGCACTGGGCTCAGGAGTGGTCCCTAATCCTGCCTTGCATCCGCACCCGTCAGGCTGTTGAAACCAGCAGTGACAGAGGGAAGAACAGATCCTGCATGCTACAGGCAGATTTCTGTGTGTTTTCGTAGTGCCAGCACGGGTACCTGGAGGCAGTCGTACTGATAAAGTATCCTCAGGAGCAATATAGATGGAAATCCCTTTCAAAATATAGTCTATTGTGTGCAGCAGTCCATTATGTGTAACCATCAGTCTGCTCCCCTGTTAACAGTTTTAAACGGATGGCTACACATCTTTAATTCCATACCTCTTCTAATGTTGTTTGACTCACTGAGAAGTGCCTGATGTTGAAGGCCTCTTTGCTGGCTTCCAGGAGATCAAATATATTAGCTACTCCTCCTGCAGAGACTGGAACGTGATACTCCACCATGTTGAAGTGCCGATCCTGTGGGAACAGGAGCGGTGGGGTCAAGTTAAGAGGTTGCAGCCAAACAGATTTGATGGCTGTCTGGCTGAGACAAGCGAAGAGGAGCTAACCATGGGAGAATGAAGGGGCAGAGGGTGTGTTCTCTCCTTCTGGCTCCCAAAGTTGAGGAATATTGTTGTCCCGTATTGACCAGTGTATCTTCACTGGCAGTTTTTGTGGTGTTTGTGGCTGGAAGATGATAACTAAGCCCCAGTGCTGGAAGCCTGAGGATAGCCATAGCATTTTCCAGCTAGGAGTCCGATGCTTTGATTAATGCAGAGATTGGGTTACAGACAATGGATGGGATTTGTGACTTGGTTACTCCGGTTTTACAGTTACCCAGTTACTGGCAGCACCCAACCATCTCATTACCCACTGAATATGAAGTGGGTCTCCGTGCAAACCAGGCTTCAGTGAGACCATTCCTGGGGCAGAGCTGCTTTATAGGATCACTGCAGCTGTATGGTTCAAGTTATTTAAGCCACCACGGAACTTGGGTGCTCCAGCCCTTGGACAATGCTTCTGATAGCACTGGCAAGTGTGTGTGTATGAATATCTTACTCTCCAAGAGCGTGGATCTATGTGCACAGTATGTTAGAAGATCACTATCTTGCAAGGTGCTCTTGGTTAATTTTAAGGGATGGAGAGGATCCCTCCTAAGAGCATTTGTCCTGTTTACCTTCAGGCAGGTATTTGGAAAGTGCGACTTCATGAACTCTGTCAACATCTCAGTGCAAACTGTGTTGCTATTTAAGTGCATCTTCACAGTGAATCCTCTTCCAAACCTAGGGGAAAGAGAAAATCACAATTAAACAATAGAAAAGAGAAACAGAGAATCCTTTGAGAGTGCTGCACAGCCTCTTTAGGGAAATCAAATCCAGGCCAAGTGCAGCTTGAATGGGGCCAGGGTTGTTAACCTGGAGAGAAAATTAGTAAGAAGCCAAGCTATTGTGATAACTAATATAATTGAAGCTCAAACCTAACATGCATTTCACATTTTCAGGAGTGAACAGATTGGTTTGGGGAGCACATCTCTGGGAAGAAAAGCTGTGAGTTAGTAGAAAGTGCATTAGTTAACACAGAATTTCTATGGTGTAGTAAGAAGCTTTAACCAGAAAATGATGTTATTTTGATGCCCTGTTAACAGAGGGCTCATGTTCTGAGCCCTCAAAGCTGGCAGTCAGTAACTGTTTGCTGTTCAGCGCAAGTGAAATAGGTGCATTTTACTGACCTGCTCTTGATATGCTGCAGAGACCCAATGCACTGAAAACTGCCATTCACCATAATAGCCAGCCTGGTACAGAGGGCTTCACATTCTTCCATGCTGAAAAGAACCCCAAGAAATTCTAATCAGTCATTGAGAAGGTATAAAACTCAATTATTTTAGTAATCAGAGAACATTACCCATTAAAGTGTTGTGGGTCGCTGTAGGTACCCACATTCAGCCACATCAAACCCCCAAACCTCTAAGATCTTGGTGCCCTGAAATCAGTGGGGAGCATGAAGGAGGGGTCTCTCCATACCTTCTGCAGACACTGAAACTGGAGGCAGAGCCAAACCAGCCCTACCTGTGGGATGTGAGTATCACAGAGCATTTGTTCTGCACTTCCTCGCTGATGATTTTCCAAAGGTGGCGTTTAGCATTTGGATCCATTCCAGAGCTTGGTTCATCCTATTTGGAAAGACTGAATGTAAATTTGCACCCAAAATCCTATCTTCCTAACACCTGTGGTCTTCTGAGGATCATCATCAGTATTATGTTTGCTAGTACGCTGGTACAGATCTGGGAGAAGGATGACCTTCAATTGCATTATATATTTGACTGAGACATACAATCATAAAATGGTTTGGGTTGGAAGGGACCTTAAAGCCTATCCAGCTCCAACCCCCTGCCATGGGCAGGGACACCTTCCACTAGAGCAGGGAGCTCCAAGCCCCTGTGTCCAACCTGGCCTTGAACACTGCCAGGGATGGGGCAGCCACAGCTTCTCTGGGCACCCTGTGCCAGCGCCTCAGCACCCTCACAGGGAAGAGCTTCTGCCTCAGAGCTCATCTCAATCTCCCCTCTGGGAGATTAAAGCCATTCCCCCTTGTCCTGTCCCTACAGGCCCTTGTCCAAATCCCCTCTTTCAGGTTTCTTGTAGCCCCTTTAGGCACTGGAGCTGCTCTCAGGTCTCCCTGGAGCCTTCTCTTCTGCAAGGCTGAACCAGCCCAGCTCTCTCAGCCTGGCTCCAGAGCACAGCTGCTCCAGCCCTTGCAGCATCTGTGTTCAAGGAGGTTTTGCTAGACTGTCAAAGTCTAGCCCTGCCAGCCCAAAGATCTGCTCATCCTTCCTCCAACAAGACCCCATTTCTCACCAGCAGCAAAATTGATGGATTCCCAATGAGAGCCAGAGCAGTTGACAATTTTCTGTTGGTGCCATAACTGCACATAGAGGTGACTCTGTCTTTGTAGGGCATCAGATTCAGCCGGTGGAGAAGCTGGAGTACAACCTATGGAAGCAAGAGTACTGCTTTCACACCAATGTCCAGGCATAAATTACCACATTCATATCTATTTATTGAAAGAGTAATTAAATGAATGTAAAAGCTCTCAATAACTGGAAAATGCTTTAAGTCAATCCCCAGTGTTACTCACTCCTTTGATATCTCTCTCTGGGATGCCATGGAGCCTAGCATAGTAATACATGTGTTCTTCCACAGTCAGCAAGTCATCCAAGGCATCTTCTTGAGGGCAGTAACCAAAGAGTGACCAGTGTGCCTCACTAATGTCATTCAAGGACCTGTGTAAGGAAGTTGGCAAGTCATCTTAAACACACTGCATTGCCAATGCACTCTAGAATCAGACAGGAGAGAGAAAACCCCTTTATTCTGCTTCCTACTCCCTTCCCCAATCCTTGAAGGAAAACGCTATGAATTTGCAGACCTTCAACTTTAAGGCCCTCAGTTCCACAAAGGAAGAATTAGGCTTATGATGTCTGTTAGACATGATGTCTAGTACACAGCTCTCCAATTACCAGCACCTCAGATGGCGCAGCTACCACCAATTCTACTCCTATTGAAGAGCATTTTGAGATGAAGTCTTACTGGTCTCCAGATACTAGCTCAGTAGTGGCATCACACTCAGCTGAGGATTTGAGTCTGGTCCCATTTGCAATGGAATGAAGTGGAAGAAACACCACTGAGAATAGCAGAGGTACAACAGCCAACAGCCAAATGCAGACCCAGAGGGAAGCAACCACACCATCTTCAAAGGATGAAATTCCCCGCATTATTTATTTGTGCTCTGTTTTGAATGTTCTGTTTCAGACTTTTAAATTTCTTCTCTTTTGCCATCCAGCCTTAAAAACTGGATCACACGCCTTCCCCAGAAACCACATCCTCCATACCCAGAATGATCCTGGACCCGCAACCTTCCGCTGGATGCTCCGATATCACCTGTCAGCATCTTAAAGATGGTTGTCTTGCCAGCTCCATTCACACCAAGCAAGCCAAAGCACTGGGATGAGGGAGAGAAAAGTAGAAATGTAACCACACCGTATTTATAATGCAGAAATACTGCTCCAAAATGAGTGCTAGGTGCATCTTGTCTCTTCTTTGGACCTTTGAGCAAGATGAGCTGCAGGAGAGGTAGAGGTACTCAGAGCGCATGAACGTTATAATGGAGGTTGGTTGTGGTGCAATATACTGCAGCTTACATTAGGACCCATTGTTTAATATGGTGAAGAATTAAAGATGTATCTCTAAGAGAGTCATTCCTTTCACTGCAAGATACATTTCTGCAGCTAGCTCATCCGACAGGCCAAATCCACATCATCTCATTTGTGCAAAGCCTCCCAGTGACAGGAACAGAGCTACTCATAGGAATGAGGTGAGTGAGGTTTGTGCTGTCATACGTAAAACCTTAATGCAACACAAGATTTTTGTCAAATAATCTCCCTAATGCACTACATTAATAAGATTAAGAACTGGCTTCCTGTAGTGCAGTTCAGTTTCTCATGTGAAAATCTATGTTTTATTGCTAAGGTTGGAGATATGCAGTTGTGTGCTGCATAAGCAATCACCATTGTGCTGGTAATTACTGTTATTTTCATGTCATTAGTACAGACCAGATGATATGAAAACCCTCATGTGCTGGGCTCGCTGCAGATGCACAGCATTGATCCAAGGCTCTTCCCCACCTTGGGGTCCATACAGGGACAGTATCTGTGCAGAGTCTGCAGTGCAGGGCCACAGCCTCTGATTGACACATGGGGATTGGCACCCTAAACCCCACCAGCATCAGGGTAACTTTTGCAAGGTGGAAAAAATCCTCTGCCAGAAAGATGAGCACCACAGTCTCCACAGCTGTCCTCCTGCCCAGCATCCTGTGTCCTTTCATCTCAGTGGGATCCAGGTAATTAAAAGAAATCAGGTACCAACGATTAATTCTGAGCTTCCCAACAACAGCCTGAGGTAGAATCTGGTCTCCACTTTCCTCTGGATCTCAGAGGTGCTCCGTGTGCTTCCTTCTTTTCTCATGAGTCAGAACTGCACTGACATGGCCACAGAACGTTTTTTGCTTAGTTTCAAGGCCTGATTCATGGAAATGGGTGTTCAGCTGAAGTGATTTGTCTTTCCCTGATGGGGAAATACAAGCAGATAACCCTGACTCATTGTCTCACATGCAGTTTAGATGAATAATTGCCCCTGGACAAATTCTGCTGCCCTCATTTACCATATGCTAAACCCCAGTGACGCCTCAGGCTGTGTTAGGTGCTGTGCAAACAGCAAGCAGACACTTTGCTCTGAATACAGCTCTATCACTCTCCCACCCACTTTTTGTCTTTCTAGGGCCTTCATACTGTTACTTGTGTCCCAAATCCACCACGAGCCTTTCAGCACTACCGTAACCCCAAGAATCCATGAATACAGTGAAGAAGGAAGAGGTCAGAGCAGAACAAACCATTATAGTTGTGCTGGTACAGCAGCAAGGACAAGGTCAGAAGATGACGGTTGGACTGTGGATGGGTTCCGGTTTCCCTGCCCAGGATAGAAGGTACCAGCAGCCTTTTCCCCTTGCTTACCTCCCCAGCAGGAATGCCAAGGCTGATGTTTTTCACAGCTGCGATGCGCTTGTGAGGAAGGTGGTAGATCTTTGTGAGGTTCTGGAGCTGCACCACATCAAAGTCAGCTTTGCCAGACTCCACCCTGTTCCTCTCTGCCTGGACATCCCCGTCCTCTTCAGCTGCAGGTGGCAGAAGTAATGCTTTGCCATGTACTCTGTCAAACAGGAACCTATGGCAAGGGAAGAGAGTGGACCTTACCCTCTGGCAAGCAGACAGCAGTGGGCCTGTGTGCTTGGGATAGATACTAAGGTCTTGTGAGATCCTAGAGCATGTGAAAAAATACTCAGACATACAAACAGTTTCCATTCTCTCTTGGTATTTGCTCCATCGAGGGAATTAAAACCACCAGAATTCATTTTCATCCCACTTTTTTTTCTCTTTCTCAGCAAATACTCTGGATGGAGCAGGCCTGCCTCATGGACACACTCATAATGCAGGTGACAAGACTGTTCTCACTTCTGCCTGTGCGCACTCAAGCCAGAGGGGACAGGGAGGTTCTAACAGAGCTGGTTGTCAATGGACTGACTGCTCCTACACAAGGCCAGGTCTGAATCTGCTCCCACAAGTGCAGCTTGGCTTTCCTAAGGGAAACCAAATGCAGGGGGTGGTCTCAGTCCTCTTGAGGCTTTTGGGAGACTTGCAAAGGAATTCCCACAAAGCCACTTAGAACAGGCTAAGCCTCAACATTCAGGACTGTGGGCAGAAAGTGCCTAATGTTGAGTCAAGCCAGGGACATACCAAATGCGTGCCTCTCTTCCCCATCAGAACATCTGCCCACCAGACCCACAGCCCTGAAGCAAGGGCCATAGTCTAAGCCAGGAAGGACTACCAAGAGACTCCAGTAACCTACACCTCTATTAGTTAATACACTAATTACAGGTAGGTGCTGGGACTGCTGCCAGAGAAAACTTGCTCCATGTTTACAAAGTGTCTTGGAAATTTATGGGCTTTGTAATTGACAATGATGGTGTGAGAGCCCAGAATTAAACCACTGAGTGCCGGCTTCGTCTGTTTTCATTGCAAGACTCCAGATGTTACTTACTCTAGTATGTTGTTCCAGAGCTTCTGAATCATCCTGTCATGGACTGTAAGACGAATGGCAAAAAACACAGTGCCCTGGATAAACATGGCAAACAGCTTGGATGTGGTCTTGTCCAGCTCAAAGGTTTTGTCAGGGTAGTCTACTCCATAGGCTTTTAAGAAGCCCAGCAGTGCCTGATCCTGCGACAGTTCAATCAAGCCATAGCCGAAGCAAAATTGTGGGAACAGCAGGAACACATGCCTCAAGTTTTCAGCGAGATCATGCAAACCCTGAAAACAATAAAGAGCAGCATGGTCAGTCACTGCTTCTATTCTTGGAATAAATTCATAGGTTTTACCGTGGGATTGAAGTGTAACAATTACATTGGGATTTGCTTGCATCTCAGAGCAGAGATAAATTGAGAGCAAAGAGCTCTGGAGACAGCTCATTTCACAGGCACGAGGTCAGCAAAGTCAACAGGCAGCTCTGAGGTTGTGATCACCCATAGTAAACAGCAGGCAGTTCCCTGCAGACTCCCTCACTGCTGCTCCAGCTGGTCACCCTATGCATGCAGCAGCCCTGTATCCACCCATTAACCAGAGATGAATCCTGCCACTGAGCTGCACTGTGCCTCCCAAAACTACACAGCTGCCGTAGCAGCCTACTCCCCTGGAGCACTGTCCTCGCTGCTTCCCTTGGACAAGCATCTTCATAAAACACAAGATTTGTCTTTCATAGACATAGAAGGGCTTTTGTAGCTGATTAATGGCAAAACAGCCCAGTGCACAGCCTCACACTTATGAACCCTCATACATAGAGATTTGGTGTGTCTCAACAGAAGAAAGCATTAGCTCACACAGCAAAGATGAGAGGCAGTAAATTAGCATGGAAAGAAACTGACTCCCGGCCACTGAGGCACAGAGGGCTACAAGATGATCAGAATTGCACATCCCTGAAAATCCAGCAGGTTGCTAAAGAAGCACTATCCAGCTAGAGAGGAAAATCAACCCAGCTATTGCTTTACGAAGTGACTGCCCTTCATAAAAAAAAGCACTCTAAATGTAAGGTGTACATTGTATCACAGTGATTCCCAGGGATATCTCAGTTTAAAAGAAGGCTTTACTTCAGGGAATTACCACTGCCTCTGAGTCATACGTCATCCTTGCAGTGAGAAGATGATTGCATTACAGATCTAGATGACAGACAGCTAATGGTGGGCTTAATGCAGCACATCAGACTAAGGGCCATGACACCTAGTTGTCACTCTCCACAGCTCGTGCTGCAAGAAATTCTTCCCTGTGAGGGTGCTGAGGCGCTGGCACAGGGTGCCCAGAGAAGCTGTGTCTGCCCCATCCCTGGCAGTGTTCAAGGCCAGGTTGGACACAGGGGCTTGGAGCACCCTGCTCTAGTGGAAGGTGTCCCTGCCTGTGGCAGGGGTTTGGAACTGGATGAGCTTTAAGGTCCCTTCCAACCAAACCATTCTCTGGTTATCAGACATTTACATGCACCTCCTGCCTTTCTCTGCACAGGCAGTTTTCTACCTCTCTTTTTGTACTCTTCCCTCTGTCACCATCGTCTCCTTCTTCGCAGGGAGTGCAAATTTACACACAAGCAAGATTCATTTTTGAGACATGTCCTGTCTTTAGGGAGCCCCATGAATTCCTGCAACTAGTATCCTCTCTTTGGTCTACCTCAGATATCTGGAAACCAACTAAATACTACGGATATGATTAAAGCCACCAAACTCAACAAGAGCCTCCTGTTGCTTTACCAAGGGTTGAGTATTAGTATGGCTCCTACCTGGTCCGTGGCCTTTTCCTGGGAGATCAGAAATACAACTGAGTGAGTAATAATGGTGTTGATGCCAAAGAACAAGTTGACGCAGACATAAACGATAAAGGCCATGCCTGTTTCTTTGAAAAACCCAGCCAGCAGGTACATCCATGAGAACGTTGAGTATCTATAAATTGCCAACAGTGCAGAGAATACTACAGTAATTGAAAGCAAACAACTAAAGACATTAGACAGTGTAACACTTCTGTTCTGGCATATGACTAACCTACAGAAATTACATAAGGAACTTAAAGAAGGACAAATGGCTTTGTATCTGTTAGAATTTGGACAAGTTTATGATAGATACTTTGAACATGGAGCCCTGACTGAAAGCAGACTGGGCCTGAAGGACTCAAAGCCAGGGAGACAGCTTTGCCAGGTTTCCCCGAAATTGTGGTGCTGATTTGATTTCCCCTCTCTGATTTTGACATGTTTCTATTATCTTGAACTTTGCAAGAGTTCAGTAAGCATCTGCTTACAGCTCGGCCTGTCACTGTGACCCTGTATATTTACATACCTCCCCCTAGAGTTTGCTTTGAATAAAGCAAGCATGACAACAGGAGTTTAGCTCACTGATCCTGAAAAGAGCAGCTAGTCACCATGTGTGAAGTGCACATTGAAGAAAAAAGCCCACATATTCCTCCCTTGGATCTCAAATTGCAGCAGCCTGCAATACCCGATTCCTCAGTCTGTGCAATGATATCAAAGTAACTCAGCTCCACACTTACCCAAACAGTAACAGCAACAGAAATACTGCCAGTAAGTTACTGTTGTTGCAGAAAGCTGGTATCTGGAAGGATGAAATAACTCCTATTGAGAGTCCAATAGGGACCATAAAAAGTACCTGCAAAATGATATTAAAAGGATGTTATCAGGATGACAGTTCTTAAACATTTTCTTAGAACTGTGCAGAAGCAACAACGCCAGGTCTGAATCTGCTCCCACAAGTGCAGCTTGTCTTTCCTAAGGAGGAAACCAAATGCAGGTGGGGTCTCAGTCCTCCTGAAACTTTGAGAGTCTTGCAAATGAATTCCCTCAAAACCAGTTTGCACAGGCTGAGATTTAACAGTCAGGGCTGTGGGCAGAAAGTGCCTAAACAAAGGTTGTGAATGAAGAATACCCCTTTGGGGTTTCTGTTAGCCTTGCAGTCAGACCACTTCACTGTGCCCTGTAAATCTAGTCTTTCTAATGCTCAGTCAAGCTAGGGACCCACCAAACGTCTGCCTTGAGAGATTCCTCTGTTCCCCAGCCTTGGGATTTAACAGAATTTACTGGCAGGGATTCACTGCAAAATATCAAGTTGCCGAGAGCGCTGGATTAGTTTCAGCCCACTGAATACTGACTATGGCTGGAGCTCTGGGGATTCTTCCACAGGCTGATTTACAAATATGCAGTGCTGAGCACAGGCCAGCCCCATCCTCACCCTTGCTCTGCAAAGCCAGGCTGCAGCCACACTGCCTTCAGACCCCTTTCAAGATGTTTGTGCAAGGCAGGAGATATTTGTGCTGTTGTCTTATCAGAGCAGCTCCTATAAGCAGACAGTTTATGCTGCTTAGTGGTGAGCACTGTATCTGCCTGCTTTGTTAGTGTGCATTGGTGTTACCATACACCTACAAGCTTACGCTGTACTCTGCAGGCTCATATTTCCCAAAGGATTCCCCCTTAGCCCCTTAGGGTTATTTATTATATAAAGGTTATTTATTATATAATATATCTATTACATAAAGGGTTATTCCCCCTTAGCCCTCACTGCATCTAAGTGGGCTGGCCACCCAAATGCTCTTGAAGATTTCATATTTTTAGGAACTGATGATATCACCAGGATTTTAGGCACTAGCAGAGCTGCATCAATAGAAATGTGTCAGACATGTAGAGCTGATCATCATTACAGCATACCTGGCAATGCCAAAGCTCATGAGCAGAGACAGTCTGCACTTGCAGATCCCTATGTGAGGCTTTAACATTGTGCACCAAAGATAATTCATAAGACACAAAGCACTATAGTCTACAGACTGTGCATATTTACCCTCTTAGCCCAGTGATGCTTTCCAGCAGTGCTATTTAACCCTCTTTACCATAAAGAAACTTAACTTCAGGGAGAACAAGGGCATGCCTATGCCATGTAATGCAGCACAGTGCTGGGGAGCTCAACTCCCTATAGGAACAAGGTGGTAAATCTATGCAGCACAGTGCAGCACCATAGAAAGGAATTTGCTCAGGTCTTCAAAAGCATATGGCTGTATTGGTAGCTTTCCTTGACTTTAAACCCTTTAAATACATAATCTTAAAGAGAGCATTCAACCCAGGAATGGACTTTTGCCCAACAGGAGAGTGTCAGCTGTGAAATGTCACACCCTGTACTCCCAGGGTTTCCGGAATGGCTGTAGCCTCAAGCCCCAAAGCCTCACCGAGATGTGTAAAGCTTGCATGACAACTAATCCAGCCCCGCAAGCTGACTGAAAAGCAGCTCGCTGCTTGCATGTTAAAATTGAAATCAAGCTCTGGCCTGTGGTGTGTTGCTCTCATATAAATGTGCTGAGTGTTTTGCATACACTCCAGAGAGAAGGAATGCCTTCACTTAGCAAAATCCAGTGTTGCAGTTCACATTTAATAGTCTTCAGTGCCTTGGAGAACAATTACTACATAACACTCTCGGTAGTAATAATATTAAGAAGTCTAGGCAGCCAACTTTAAATAAAGAACTTTTTTTTTTCCCCTGCTGAGTAAGGCTACTCTTGGTGCTTTTAGGAATGTGAATTATTTACCAGATCATAAATGAAGTTAGTCACCCAATAGCTTGTCATCCCAATGCCTGAAATATGCTGCAGTTGTTTGGCTTTGGTTTGATGTTCTTTTACCATGTAGAGCACAAAGCTTGCTGTTGTGATAGAGTAGCCAACCAAAACAGACATTGAAACTATGATGTCAAGTAAGCTGTTGAGCCTGGGGAGAAAGAGGAGAAAGATGTGAGTCCAAGTGGCAGATTTCTGCCCTTGCAGAGGCATTGTTTAAAGCTCAGAAGCAAAGCTGATGTTAATTATGCCCAGCAAAAAGGACTGACAGCACTGAGTCATAACACTGTGCCAGAGCCTTGAGTGGAAAGGCCAAAAGGAAAATTATGTAATTATTAATATTGTGCCAAAGCACAAAAATGTGCAATGTTGTAACTGTGACATCCACATCTATGTGGGATCCTGCAAAAAAACCCTAGCAGAAATCAGCAGCTCTGATGGCAAACAGGATGATATTCATGCATAGAGGGAATGAAGACACGGAGGAGAGCAGTTTCACCACTTAGAGAAAGATACCCAGTAATTTAGGCTGGTTTTTAGTTTCTGAGAAGCTAGTTTGCTCCTTTAGAAGCTAAACAATTCAGGCCACATGAACCTTCTTACATTACTTGCTCTTGACTCTGTCCTCCAGGATATGGGTGAGCTGATAAGAAAATACCTACAAAAACAAAAAGAAAAGAGATTGAAGATGTGGGTACTTAAAGCTTCCTTCACCAGTTCCTGATAATACAGTAACACCTAAAACTGAGTAGAGAAGAAAAGCAGATCAAAAGCTGGGTTTTGCTCTGTCATCTTGGTGTGATCTTGGGCAAAATCTTGAGCATATTTTTTTTCCTATGCCTTCACTGCAGATCTAAAATTCAAGCCCTAGGTCCTGTTTCTGCATCTATCTGGCTGATAGTAGCTGCAGTGAGAGCACTCCCACACCTGAAATCAGGAGCTTGCTTGTAGGTCTGTGTATTTTAGGTTAGATTCCTCCACACTGACACATCCAAAACTGAGGAATATGTTTCATTTTGAAGTTGCTGCTTGATGATCTCACTTTATTTGTTCTTTTATCATCAGAAACAAATAATTCCCTATTGCCTTCCTCCACACCTATTACTGTCCTGTGACATATGTCTTTCTCAATACAGGCATCTGTTGAGATGTCCGAAGGAACTAGCAAAAATCTAGTTACTACATTTGGAAGCCCCATGTGATGTTTTCCAAAAAGATCCCTTAAAAATGGGTTTGTGCCTATAAAAACAAAACATGGAATGTGGTGGGCTCTGAAGGGCCAGTTCCATCCTCCAGTGAAGGTTTCTGCCTTGGTCTCTAGCACCTGAAAAAAGGTTTAGGCTAAGATGTTTATGCGCCTAAACACGAGGCTCTCTATCCATATTTAGGCACCTAAGGAAATGCCTCAGTTCTCAGGGAGCATGGGATGACCTCTAGCTGCAACTGAATCCAGAGAGATGTGCTTGAACATGCTACCTCTAAAATTTAAGATCCTTACGGTCATGTGCCTGACTATCCACAATTATATAGGGAAGAAGTCTTCTGGGATATTTTCCCTAAGAATAAGCGCTGTGACATGGGGACCAGCAAGGAGGAGACTGCGGGTTTAGCTGCCCAAATGGCATAGTGAGCAAATGAATTTGAAGGGGAAGATTTCACAGGAAATTCATTTTGGAGGGGAAAAAACCCCAAAACCTCAGTCTTATCATCAGTGAGAGAAATGGAATTAAAATCTTGGGCTGCTGATAAAGCCACTCCAACAGCCAGGAAATGTTTCCCTTCTCTAAAAGAGAGAGAGAGAAAGACAAATACCATCTGTCTAACCTGTTAATACTTCACTATAAAGCCATTTTCCTTTACTGAAGCTTAGGCTAGAAGTCAAAATTTCCATTTCAATGCTTTCTCTTCTTTGTTGGTTGGGATTGAGAGAAGAGAAAGCACGATATACAAAAGTCAAAAGCTATTATGACTAGCTTAGTGACACGGTAAAAAGCTTTTTCTATTTCATTTTTTTAAATCTATGCAGTTTAAGTCAAACCTCTAAAGTGGGACTGGCACCTCTTTCAAACTGCTGAAATGACGACGCACTTTTATCTGGCCATTTCAATGGTTCTTAAACCGTCATTTATTTGTCACAACAACAAATAGATTTAGCTATCAGGAACACGCCGCGCAGAACGTCTGTTCAATTGTATTTCAGACTGGATTTACTCTACCCCAGGGGAGCTATCCTCGTCCATTCATTTTATTTTCCCCATTCGATGGCTTGAATCCTTAGTGGGAAGTGGGGAATTATCTGTCTGGTCATTTACTACTAAGCATTTCTTTCCAACAACACACAAGCAGTAGGACAGACGGAATAAAAACTGTTGCTATTCTTTCCCACTAAAAATTGTTATTTTGCTGGTATGAAACATTCCCTGTGAAAACTTGGACTGTTCACACACACCTCTTGCCTTTCCTCTCACTACAGCATGTGTTGGGAATAGAGAGACAGGGCAAGAAGCTTCACTGCTTAATAATTCAGGTGCTCTGGGATGTTCCTGCAGCTGGAGGCGCCTGGCTCAGGTCTTCTCACTCTGCACCTGGGCAGGGGCTGCAGCTTTGTGATATGCCCTTGCAGTGCACAGCAAAGAGCTCGAACCTTCTGACCCAGAGGGCATGCTACAAATCAAAAAGGCATGAGCCAGTGGGCATTTTAGGATGGTGGTGAGGACAAGGCACTGGTTTCACTCGTCAGCTGAGCTTGTTGTGAGGGGAGTTAGAGTGCATTGGTATGTGGAGGTGGAAAGAGAGACATGCTCTTTCGATTTGTAATCAGCATTCTGCTGTTTCTTTAATTCATGGTATGACACTCAGCTTCAGACCAAGATGCCTTTTCCATTATAGTTCAGTTGAGACACACCAGCGAGGAACGGTCTTATGAGCAAAGAGACATTGTCACCTGTTTCACTGTCACCTGAAACAGCAGGCCTCTGAGGTAAGGGGTGCTAGGCATGACCAGGATACGGCTGGGAGGGCACCATTTGTCAAAGAAAATCAATTGCTACTCCTGTCAGATCCCATAAATATCTGTATAAGATTTCTCAAAATGGCATCAACATAAATCTTCCTCTTCTGCCTGCACCCCCTCCATCTCTAGAGACAGGCATATGTACACAGACTTGTTTGTGTGCCCATGCTGCACCCTTAACATAGGCTAAACTCTAAGTGGTAAGACAGGGTGTCCTGGTTTATCAGCAGGAATTCAGGTTGCTGCATTACATTACTGAGGAGAAGTTAAGGAAACTGATAACCCCAGACAGGCTACTGATGTTTCTGGAATCTGTGTATGGTGTGTGTCAGAGGAAAAAAATAGCTGAAAATTATGTTCCTCACTTAATCTCACTCTCATTCAAACACAAACATACACATGCCCACACATCCCGAGCTGCTCTCATCAGAAGGGTGACATATTAAAATTCACTAACCTAAACCACCCCCAGAGATGACCTAAAGTAGCCTTTCTATGCATAACTAATGGGCATCTCCCAAGAGACAGCTATTTCAGTACCATGATGAGAGGCAATAAATCAAATAGCAACCACTGGCATTTTCTGGATGAAGGAAGTGTTTTACATAGGAGCTGGGGTCCTTGCCTGTCCAGCTCCCCTGAGCCTTTGACAAAGACAAATGAGATATGTGATTTATTCATTTTTTCAATTCTGTTTTTAAAGGAATTGCATAATTGGGAATAAAAAATGGCCTCATAGCAATCAAGGAAAGTGCTGTCATCAATTTCAACAGAACCATGATATTCCCCCCAAAAGGGAGAAATTATCTGCTCATGTAAAGGGACACTTACCATATCTCGAGGTCTCATTTTCTGGCAAGTTAGCTCGAAGAATGAAGTTGTTCAAGCTGTTGAGATAGGCTGGAAGGCTGTGATAGCCTTCGGGGTTGTACCACACCTGCACGCATTGAGAAATTGAAACAATTTGGAAGATAAATTGTTACTGATAACTTTTGGGTTGTTCTGCTTGCACTAATGAATCATTGGATGGTTGTTATCGAAAGTCATAAGCTCTATAAGTTAAAGTCCAATGATTAAACCACATCAAGTACTGAATGAGTACGAAAGCACATTTCACTTTCAGCACAAGCAGTCACATCAGCTTCATTTGCCTTCTGGGAGAGCAGAAAGAAGCACTAGCTGGATATTTGACATAAAGTGTACAGGAACTTGGCTTCTGCTCAGATCTGATGAACACCAGCAGTGGGGACTTCCCTAAGAAGTCTAAGCAGTCAAATGTCCAACAACCCTTGAAAGCCAGGGGCAAAAGGCTGCCAGTCATCACCTTCTCATTCAGCAACTCCTTCTGATAACTTGTCTTACCTACTCCACAATAAACCCTGAGGACTGAGGGGAAAAATCAGAACACAGGACATGCACTTTGGGGGGATTTACTATCACCTACTTCAGGCACACCCAGGTAGGAGGTGTAAGTTACCTACCAAAGGACAGAGCTCAGGCTATTAAGGTGAGAGGCTTAAACATAGCCAACAGCATCTACCTTTGTATATCTCCAAGTCCTGCATGCTCAGTGATTTCATTCTCCTTGCCCTAGCAGAGCAAGGACTGGAGTCTGCCTTGCTTCCAACACTATCAAGGTTTCCAGGTATTAAATCTGACATGTGAAATAGCTATAGCTTTTAGATCTAAGATGAAGCTGTAAGATTGCAGTGGTGAAAACATCTGCTCATGAGCTCTATTTTCTGAAACATCCGTTAACCTGACATCACTTCTCCTGGGTCTCACACATCCCAAGCCAGGATGAGCAGATGGAGGTTATTTACCTTGGTCAGTGTTCTGTTGGGAGGCACTGGCCTGATATCAAACTGGAGATCTGTTGTCAAAGGCAGCCCAAAGCTCCAGCCACCATACCTAAGTGAAAACCAGAAAGAAATGCATTGCTACCTTCATTCAAAAGCTTTAATCCCTTTGGTTGGTTCATGCTAGCATGCCACTGTCGCCCCAGTTAATTCAAGCTTAACTGAAAAGAACTTAACCCAGTATGTAGTGTGTGGCCAAGCCAACACTGCTGCAACAGCCTTTTTTTGGGGAGGGGGAAAAGGGAAAGAGAAACTCAGCAGCACTATCACAAAACTGTGCTGAAAGCCTCCATTTGAGAAACACTTTGGAGCTGTGTGGCCTCTTAACCCTACCTCATTGGAATAAGATGACAGCTGCTTACCCAGAAGACAAGCAGCTCAGTTTACATCAATGGTAGATAAACATATTCCTTGACAGCCTTAAAGACAGGCTATTTTTGCCCCAAGACATGCTGTGCAGCTGTGTTGCAGAGTCCAGACACACTAATAGCTCCAACAGCCCCATGGTGCAAGAAAATGGTCAGCCTCTAATTTCACTGGAATGGATGTACTTGTTTAAGTGAAACACACACTGGGACTCTTCAGAGAATCAAACTTGGAGGAAAGTCTCTCCCCAGGGTTTACTTTGTGACAAGCTGTGTCAGATTTTCCTTTGTGAGCGTATCTGAGCCAGACAAAGCCTTGTCTGCAGATTCAGCCATCAACATACCAGGTGATTGACACATTATCTCTAGGCTGTATCTGCTGTGATGGAGCAGAGCACTTGCTTAAACCTTTTTATCATTAACTCCATGATTGCAGGACATTTTACCTCCTTTCACCAGATTCACAGAGACCATCAGCAGAGAGACCCTTCTAAACCCCTACTGCACTGTCACCTCTTCAAGCACAGTGGATATAATACATATGAGAGGCTGTCCCAGTGCAGTTCAGAGAAGATCTATGCTGTACCGTTTCTGTAGGAAGTCTTTGGTGGTTGCCAGAATGTAGGTCTCCACATTGTGCCCTGTGAGGTTATAAAGCGTCCGTGTGGAGAAGGTCCTTCTGTGGGGGGGAGTGTAGTTTGTCTGTGGACATGTCTGAGTGGAGACAAAAGAACAAAACCATTAATGTCTGTTTTAACTGAAAACGAGTATACCAGGACAACACTGAGAGCAGGCAATGACAACACTGCAACTGATTCTTACAGAAGCTGATGATTCACAAACCAGGGTGTAAAGACACACAGCACACATCCCTGCACGCTCTCCTGAACATATTTAGAGCAGTGCTTAAAAACAACCTTTCCTTAAATCTACACTTCAGTTCTACTGACATCAGAGAGACCTTGAGATGCGCTTCATGCTACGTAGGAAGATTTTTGCTGAATTACGGCTGATCCTACTTAGCAGAGTGTCAGTGACTGCACAGACAACTGCAGAGGGCAAAAAAACTCACAGAGCAGAAAGCTCTGTGCTGGCCTCAAACTCTCATCTTGCATTTCACAGCAGTTACATTCCACATTTTTGCTTTACTGTCAGTCATTGGGAATGTTTTCCCAAGCTTCTGAGAAGCCTTGATCAGCCCTGAATATATAATTTAACAAGCTGAGGGACAGTCACATCAACTGCTTCCTAAGGTTGAAGTGTCCTACCAGACAGCATGCTGGCTGCTTCTTTCAGCTCATCCATAACTTAAACCCTGGCCTTCCCCATTGTGTTTCTGTTCACAACTTTGCATCAGAATACAAAAAAATATAGCTTCCCTCATACCGAGGGACACCTGCACAGGCACTGCCTGCTGGAGGTGAGAGTCAGCTTTGAACATTATCCCGACTTCCCGGACTAATGGTGCCAATACTTTTAATGATGTGAAAGTAAGTGTATGTCCTGAAAACCACATAAAATAGACGCACTTTAAGGAATGACTAGGAACATTCAAGTAAGTACATGCTTTATCTTACAAATGGCATCATGCTGCTCCATAAGTCTGATTTCTTACTGGAAAAAAAGCTGAAAACAGATGTTAGAGCACTGGAAAGGAGGAGGGCTCAGCTTCAAAGTGGACTGGGAAAGTGTAACATCCTTGGGGCAGAATCTGCCTTTTCCCCATATGCATGTGAAGATACTAAGCCCAGCTAAGCTCATATCTGGTTTTGTATGTACCACCATAACACCAATATTAATCATCACTATTTATAACAAGGAACAGAGTAAAAGTTGATGGATCTAGACTTTGCATAAAGTTAAATTCTGAAGAGCAAACAGCAGTAATAACTGTGCTTTCATATAATGACGGTACTTGTATAAGACAAAATTTTCCCCTTGAATACATGTTCACCTCTGCTAAATGGGACAATCATACAACATTCAAAAGCCCTGTTAAACCTTTTCCCACCATGGGGATCAAGGCAGCTATATTATCATGCAAATCTCTTTAGGATGCTCTTTCCTTTCCTGTCCCCAAACCAGCGCACACACTGGTTATCCGATGTACAAATTCAACAGGCCAAAAAGAGAGAGGAGGAATTTGAACACCAAGTTCTCCTCAGTGTCATTCCTGCCCACAAAACCACTCCCAACTTATAAAGGCCTCCCAAGTATCCCCCCAGACCTCCTCAGTTTTGGGTTTATTGAAATTACCTGGATGCCATCTGTGCAGTTGCAGGCAGAATACTCAGTTCTCTGGTCCCCACTGCTAATCCACGGGCCAAGCATGTCCTCCTTTAAACACTGCCTGAAAATGAACACATTTCCCACTGAGATTCTCAATGCTCAGGTCTGCAAATGATGCTAATTGCTGTCATATTTAATGACAGCAAGGATGACATTGAGTAGCTTCAGCAGAGAAGCAGACCTTCTTGTCAGCTCTGGGTGCTTCAGGGAATACCCATCCTCCTGCTGCCTTCAGTGCCCCTCAGCAGAGAGACCTCACTACTGCTCTCTGTGACTGGATTTGTTCAGCTGATCAGAAGGAATCCAGACACCACCTCATTCCCATAGTAGAGAGCATAAGGAGTTGGCATAGGCCAAAATTATTTTACAGTGCAGAAATAAGGGCTATTGTCATTGCAATAACTGGGGAGTCCTGCAATGGACTGTATTGACTAGGCAGTCACTGTAAACACTCAGTATAAATATTTGCCTGAAGGTACGTGGCACACACGAGCATGCAAGTCTGCCCGGAATTTTACTATCAATTCCTTGAAAATTTATCTGCAGGCAAAACAGCCCTCGTGGCACAGCTTTTAGACACAGATCACAAAAGCTACACAGAGAACTTTCTAGGTGTACTCAGTGTTACAATTGGGATTACTGGGAAAGTAAGGACTACTTCCCAGATACAAGAATAGCTTGCTCTTGTTCCGGCATCCTGCCACCACCAAAGTTGTTTCCTTGCTACTCCACTTGTGGTGGTGAACACTTCTTGATGCAAGCAAAGAACACCAGCCTTGCAGTCCTGGGACAGTGTTGGAAGTCCCAGTCTCAGCCCTAAAGCACAGTATAGCTTTCCTAGTTCTGTGCTGGCAGATGTAAGCCTTTGCTCCAAGCTGCATGGGAGACATCCAGGCTCTCAGCAGGGCTGAGGTCTGCTTCATACCAATTGTGAGTACACAGCTTCCTGCTCAGAACTGACTTGCATCCCCAACTTCTCAAGTCTGCAAGCAGCTCAAGCTTGCTTCTGCTTGCAAAAGGCCAGTTAGGCATCTCCTAATGAGCTGTAAGAGCCTGCAAGTCAATGTGAAGAGATGCAGGAGATACTTTTTTCTTTTCTCTGCATATGGCTAATAGTGTTATGTCAATTCTCTTGCAGATTCAAAACTCAAATGCAAGAAACCCAAGAACTACTTACGAATTGCTTTCATTCATGCATGTGTTATCTGTCCCAGGGAAAGCAAGCATTGAAGCAACTAAAGCGTCTGTGGTTTCATTAAAATTCCTAAGATTTAACAAAGATAAAAGAAAACAGGAAAATGTTCAAGCTACTTCCATTACCACCGAGCAGAGAAAAACTGTCTGAATGAAAAAGGATTTAAGATATTAAATAAATGATTACTTGTGGTGCCAGCCCTGCAAATCACTTAAGTACATGCAGTACATGAGGATCGTCACACAGGTTTAAAAAGACTACTCATTGCTTAGAGCTGCACAACTACTTCAGTGATTTGCTGCCTCTAGGTTTAAGCAAGATACTGATGAACTTTTGGACAAGCAAAATTCTGTTTCCAGGGGAAGAGCATCTACTGCAATTTTCAGTCATAATCTCCAGCCTTGTCTCAGTCAGAGAAGTTCAGACCATGAAATCAGAATGAAACAAATTATAATCCTTTGGGATATAACATTTTTAAGCGCAATGAAATAATTCAGTGGTGGCATCTTAATTGCACTGAAAAAGTGAATGCCCTTTAAATTGACTGTGTGCCTTAGACTAGGGGGGTCTGGACAGGAAAGCATGTTCTGTACCCACAGAGAGGAGGGCAATGCAGACAGTTCACAAGGTGGGCAGAATTTCTTCCCAGAGTTGTAATGTTGAAGACAACTGATGTGGAGACCTCTATTTCACAGAGGGAAGAGGATATATATTAAGAAATCCCCATGTGACAGTATGGCTGTAACAAGGACAGAAGACTCCAATGGGAAAACACAAAGAAAGTTCCTCACATATTTCACAGTTAATTCTAAATAAGAGGTTGTTTTTCTAAGGCTTTCTGATTGCTGAGCCAAGCCATCTCCTGCAGAGACCCCTTAGAAACGGAATTTCTGCATATGCCTATGTAACATATCCATAGCTACATGTTATCTGGGTAAACAGTTTTCTACTGGGTGCACGTATAAACAATCCTGATGGTGAAACTGGCTTTTTATAAGGATCACGAACACCACCACTCACCCAAAGAAGTCTGCCTGGTCAGATGTGCCATACAGAGAGGGGGAAAGCATCAGTTCGGGATATTCAGTCTCCTTAGTTCTCAGTGTCCCAAGCCCCATCGCAGCCATCACAAAGAGGACTGGGAGGATGACCTGAGCAATGAAGCCTCTGACATCCCGCCGGGTATGGTGGAATCTCTTAATGAACAATGCTGATGTCTTCTTAAGCAGCAATGGCAACCCCTGCAGGCTTTTGGATCTAATCAGGAGTTGATCTGGGTATGAAAGAAGAAAGTGTTTTGTCATGGATCAGTATTTGTGAAATGCAGGGAGTTGATGGTTATAGTACCCTGGGAGTACATTCAGCTTCCTGCACTCCATTACAGATAGCAAATCAAAACTACTAAGTTGGAACATACACAGTGGTCAGGCTTGGGACAGGACTTAGATTTTGGCTCATGAGTTCATGTAACATCGTTGGTTTTGTTTCATTTCAAATGTGTACATGTAGTGAATTCATACTGAGTTCATACTGCAAGAGGAACACTGGTGTCCAGATGCAAGAAGTTGTCTACATCCTGCCTACCCAGCTGCAGCTTACAGGAAAAACTTATTATTCTGCTATATTTGCAAACTGGAAATTGTCATCATTTAGAAAGCAGGTCCTTAGACAAATCAATAAGAGAATTAATCATAAAATAAGAAAACAAGGCACATAAACCAGTTGATCTTTTGCATGGAAGGGTTGTGGTATACTAAAAGCAAAGCCTAATCCTGTGCAACCTATATTTCTTAATGAAATATTAACCTATACAATACAATACAAAGCATATCCTTTTCAGTGCTCTTATTAGGGTTGACACTTCTCTATGCATGTGAATTACTGTTTACAGTAACATATACAGGGCAGGCCAGCTTTAAGAAGTGAGTACAAAAATACCTCTGCATTGTCCCTTGGATGCCTTCCTAATGGTATATTTGTATGTACAAAAAATGTTCCTGCTCTGAGAAAGCGTTTTGACCAGGTATTTGCGTATTTTGGGGCTGTGCAACCTTCTGCAGCTCTCAACCCCTTAGAGATACTGGTTTGCTTCTCTTCTGACCATGAATTTATCCCACTGCCCAGCCCTTTGAGCTGTTTTACCATACTGTGATGACTGGGACACAGTAAAAAGCAGCAAAGCGGGACCCAGCTCAGAGCTGTGCTGCTTTTGCAACAGGCTAAGGGGTTTACACAGAGTTTCTCTCCAACTCCACTAGTTATGTAGAAATAATCCTCCACAGCAATTACAGCAATTACTTTCAGAGGTATACATTTGCTCTTTCACCCCCACACTGTATTTGATTAGATTAAAACCTAGCTCAATTTAAAGGAAGGTGGATGCAAACAAAACCCCTCTGTAATTTATTCTGTGATTCAGGCTATTCCATATGAGTGGATCTAAACAACTTTTGAGTGCTGTACTTCCAATGATTTATTCGCTCTGTGATTCCTCGGTTGGGGGAAATGTGGTTTTCAACAAAGAAAGAATGTGGGGAGCTCAAATCAGTCCATCTGTCATTGTTTGCATCTGCAACCAATCTAGAATAAAACCTGGACATAATTTAGTACCATCTCTTTCTGTGAAGGTATCTGTGCTCACAGACATCTCATCACTGCCAATCTGACCACTGGTTCCAGGCAGCTGTTGGGGCAGCGCAGCATCTTCTTTCTGGTCCTTCACTAGCTCTTTTGTCAGATTGAGAAACACCTATGGAGCAAGAAAATATGAAGAAAAATTGGTCCAAATGACTCCATTTACCAAAATAATAACCAGAATCCACTCTTCCACTTCGTAGCTACAGTTGGTGCAGCAACTGTGAATTACACTCCTTTTTCTGTTTCCTTTGTGCTCTGTGAGGGAAATTCACGTTTTTCAGTATAAAATCGTTGTTGTGCAACTCCTTGTCACCTCCTAATGCAGCAGTGGAAACAAAACTCAGCAGCTGCCTTGGACTTACCCTGTCCTAGTACCATCTACTACATGACTACTCAGGAGGTATAAAAGAAGCTACATTTAAGCTCAGGGTCTACATAACTTTGCACCCTCCACACTTATGCAGTGAGCAGCACACAGACTGCTCTCCCTGCATGGCACAAGTGAGGAAACAAGGAGGGCTGTTTCCTGGGGTATTTTCCCCTCTAGCTTCTGACAGTGCTGCCCTTCCTCCATGCTGGGAATGTGCACAGCTGTGCTGTCCAAACTGCACATGCTGTATAATTCATTCTTGATGCCTTCAGAAAACACTTTAAAAGCAAGCAAGAATTTCTGAGCAGAAAGGTAACAATGTCCCACCCTCCCTTCTGCAAGACAAAGGTTGTCACTGCTATTATTTACTTTCTATTTCTAATGCAACTAAATGTTTGTGTTTATTTGACCAGAGATTTCCCATGAGCAGAAAGGTGCCTGTGGTACTCCAAGATGCAGCAGGTGATTCATTTCTCTGATACAGCATCCATACTGAAGTTTATTATTTAAATGAACTCCATCCCTGCTGACTGTATCTGTAGCAAACCCAGATTCACAAAGACAAAGAGAATAGTACAAAGAGAAATATATCACTACACTCTCTCCTTAGTTTAACTCCAGTATCTCATTTTCTAGGTAAAATGCCGAAGAAACTGTTAGCAAGTTGAGACAGTGGTACACTTTGTGCATTATTATACATATAGATTTATGAATATATCTACACACTCATATGTTTCTAAGTGTAACAGTGAACAACCAAACCACTTCTTCCCCTGCTGGCAACTCTCACATCCAAACCATGCCACCATCTAGCCCAGCAAGCAGAGCTACACAATGCTGTAAAGTTAATCGCCATAACATTTCATTAAATCAAGTGGATCCTGAGCTCATACCTCTTCCACAGTTGTGTTTGAAATCCCATAGCAACCAAGGTGGAGATCACTCAGGCTGGTATCAAGGGCTCTGAGAAGTGCCTGGTAGGCCCCTGAGACTGTGGACTTGAAGGAGGGAAGCACATACACGAGCTCTCCACCAATATCCTCCTTGAGATAAGCCTCTGGGAGGTGGGACTGGATCAAGGAGGTCACTGCTGTGGTGTCACACTCATCTACCATGTTCTGAAAAAGGAGGAAAACACTGTGTTCACCAAGAGAGCTGTGAGGTCAAGCTTCCTGCTACAGGATTTAGCCCAAATGCTGTCCCAGAGCACAATCCACAGGTGGTCTCAGTCCAGGTATGCAGCTTTTCAAGGTAAATATCAAAAGGAAATGAAAGTGGGTTTCTAGCCCTTGAGGGAGGTGTGGCTCTGTGCCTGCCTTGGTCCAGCCAAGACCTTGCTGGTCTCCCTCTGTCTATAGAGATACTGGGATTGGGTTGAAGCAACCACTTTGCACCAGCTAGAGCACTTGTAGTACAGCAGAGAAGAAGCTGATACCTGAACTTGGCAGCCAGCACAAATACAGTCTTTTCCCATGAAAAATGGGGCTTGCACACAGATCTTTTTTCATTTTCTCTCTCTATACTGCCAGCAATTTGGAAGAGGAGCTGATCTCTTACAGTATCAGTGCATTATTCTGTGTGCTGGGACTACCAACAGCACTGTAATAAATGCTATATGAAAAGCAGATTTTCCCCTCCTTGCAAGCAGAACATTTTTCCTCAGGCCAGATGCTATAGATGGGCTCTTCCCATCTGCTTTCTTTCTCTGAACTTCAGAATTCATGCTCTGCACCCAGCCTTGCTTTTAACCCACGGGAACTTCTTTTTCAACAAATCAGAGCACTGACATTCCTGTTTTCCAAGGGCCATGGGCACTGGTCCAGCGGTCCTGCTGGAGAGCCTCCCTCCGCTTTAAGGGAAGTGGGGGGACACACGTTCTCTCCCAGAGAAGCAGAAACGTGCTTACATCCAGATCCTCAATAGTTCTTTGGTACCCTACTGTCCTTGGATCTGTCACTCAGCTCCTGTCAATATGTGCCTGCATCCCTGAACAAGCCTTGATGGATCCCCTCAGAGACAATGCTGCTAGAGCCCTAGCTCAGCTCCATGTGGGCTTGCAAACAGAAGAGTCTCTGCCTCTGCCCCCCAGCAGTGCGTGCTGCAATGACTATGCTCATGGGACACAACAGGGAGCTAAGGCCCAGTGGGGAAAGGAGGGTAAAGAGGACTGCATTGTGCACATGCAATACAGGAGGCTCAAGTTCAGACCTCTGCCTTGTCTATCAGAACTACAAGGCTTTGTGTAGAGGTGCTGAACATTGCTGTGTTTGGGGGAACTCTCCATACAGGCTGCTTTTCTGAAGGAAAGTGTGCAAATTCTAGCAAGGGACAAGCAGAGTGAGCTGGAGTAGAGTGCACTGTAACCCAAGTACCAGTGTTTGAAGCATATGGAAAATGATCTTACTGGCAGCCCGGAAACAGCACAGCATATTTTTGAACCTATGTGGCCAAAACAAAGGGCTTCAGACATTCCACTTTTACCCAAGCATAAAGCAATTACATAAAGAAGTTATTCCACAAAAGGGAAATTGTACTGGAACAACCATTCCACTGCAGACATCTAGCACTGAGATGAACCTTTTGCGGCACGTTTCATTTCTGTGGGGCACTGTGACATGTTTCCTTCTTTCCTGCCATAAAACTGATTGTTTCCCACCCAAGACACCAAAAATTTAGGACAGCCCAGACACAAACCTTCTTTTTTGTGAGTGTCAGGTGATATCCATCACCAAACATTTCCTTGAGGTAGAATGGTGAACCACAGCATCTGAGTCCTCCATGCTCTAGGAAGGCAATTCGGTCACTCAGAACTTCTGCTTCATCCAAGTGATGTGTTGAGAGAATGATGGTTCTGCCTGCAAAACACAAAGCTGATGTCAGCCACTACAAACACATGTGATTACATCAGACTGATTGAAGGGATAGGGAGTATTAGGCAGAATTGACTGGGCTTTTTGTAATTAGTAGTGAAACTGGATGAAAGGCAACATTAGAGAGAAGCTGGAAGTTACTGTATTGTACACTGTGTATTATAGTAAAGTTACTTTTCACATGACATTCTGAATTTACAGAAATGAAGCACAACGCACTCAGTCTGCAAAATCCCAGTCTCCCAGAATTTGTTCTCTGTGTTCTCCAAACCCCACAGTTCAAAGCCACTGATATCATATATGCAAAAGTGACATGAATCACCTTTGCCCCTGGGCAGCACCTTGTCTCATGATGGTACCTTTTTTATTCTTGGAGATAATTTCCCAAATACTTCTCCGAGAGCATGGATCCACTCCTGTGGTCGGTTCATCCAGTATTACCACCCTTGATCCACCCAGGAGAGCAATAGCTATAGACAACTTCCTCTTCATCCCCCCAGACAGGGAGCCAGCTAGCTTGTGACGATGGCTGTACAGACCAGTCTCCTTCAAAGTCCTTTGAAACAAAGAAAAAACACCCCCCAAAGGTTATCCTTCAGGCATCTTTTAAAAGCAGGGATTGTGAAAATACCCGAACCCCTCCCACAACTGCAAATGAAAAACTGCTCAAGTATGGAGTACTCTCCTGAATGGTCACAGTGTAGGGAGATGATTCACCCTGTAAGCTCAGTCACTGTGACTTTTATCTAAAACATATATTTTTTGGATGTTTTCAAAGTTTTCATCTGACAAATCAAGGTTAAAGTCTCACCCTCATCATCTGAGAACACCAAGATCCAAACTCCCTGGGATGTTCTGGCTGCTTCACTTCTTCACAAAACCAATAAAATCGACATCATCTTTCTGACTGGTTGATTAAACCTCTTTCAGGGGAAAATTGTAAAGCAGCAAGGACTAGACCCTTAGGCCTATAAATGCATCTCCAAAGAATAGCCACAGAAGCTTGCAAACCCCCTGGAGAAGAGACGTTGTTTTCTTACAGACACAGATAACTATATATGCCTCTAGGCAGACCAAGGCATTATTTGAACTTCATTCTGGATCTGCAACACTTCTCCAACATTCATTTGAGCTTTGCAGTGGTGATGGCACTATGACACAATAATTCTGACAGCCTATTTTTATACCTCTTCACTTCTTGGTACAGCTCCTGTTTACTCCAGTGAGGGACTTTGATGTACCCATAGAGCAGCAGGTGTTCCTTTGTGGTGAGGTAGTTAAACAGCACGTTGTGCTGCATACACACCCCCATATTCTTCCTGATAACTTCCTGGTCAGTCCTGATATCTTTGCCATACACAAAGATAGTACCTGATGATGTGGGGAACAACCCAGTCAAAATAGATCTGAAAAGGAAAACATAAATGGAAAAGGAAGTCAGAAAATGGAGAAAGCCGTATTTAAGATTTTCACATGATCCTGTATCTATCATCACTCTCAATGTTTTCTTACATTACCATCACACTTCTTCCAGCCAAGGACCACTGATCGCTGCTTCTTCTGCTGTCTAACCGTGTGCTTGTCTCTGTCTGACCACTGCACTTGTCAGAGCAGTGGTCAATTAACATCAAAGGACATCTTTGTATCCCTCATGGGAACTCAAGGGCAAGTACCAAGCTCACACGTTGAACTCTGGCTACTTTTCATATGTACTTTTAGCTTCTTCAGCTTTCCTCTTCCTAAGATCACAGCATATTCCATACATCAGTACTCATGAATGCCCTTAACTTCCAATTTAATCACTTGTTCTAGAGTTCGAGGATTCCAAGTTGAGAGAAACGCAACACAATAAAGAATCATAACTAGTTTATTAATACAGGGAAAATATAGAGATAACAAAAGATACAGTAAAGGATACTTCTGATGTTTGGTCATCTTACCAACCCTAAAAACCATGTAATGACGATCAGGAAACCAGCTCGGAGAAGCAACATCACAGTGCAAGGAGGCAGGCTCAGCCTTAGTGGGCGTCACCAAGGAGGCAACGTTAACCTGGGTGGTATGAGGTTCTGCCTCCTCGCATCGCCCGAGGCTTGGGCTTTCATACTAGTAAAAATACACACTCATTCTGATGTAGGGGGCCAGCCTACTTCGGAAGAAGTGGCCAGCTATATCTAGAAAGGTCTCCCCGAGTCAGGACTTCTTTTGGGAGGAGCCAAAGTGGGACTTTTCGGGGAGGAGCCACCACAGACAAACAGTACTTTTCTATTTTTCTGTGTTTCACCACGGGCCGTTATCTAGTGTCACTGACACATCACTGGACTTTCATATAATGTAGTTAATCTCCATTCTTTGAGGCTTGTCTGCAGTATCCAGACAGCCTCATATTGCTAACCACAACAGAGACTGAAAACCACATCTTCCTTCATCTTACTGATCACATCAGACCATGGATGTGTGTAAGATTTCACTGCCATTATTAACAAGAAATGGGAGAGGACTTCCAGACAAGACACCTCACAGTGGGCAGTGCTTTAATGTAGTTCAAGCAAGTTACCTACCTAGCAATATCCGACAGACCTGAGTCAAATAAACCCTCTGCTCAGAATAACTACGTGCATATTATAGGTAATTTTTGGTGATGTCCTGCAGGGACTAAAGGGAAATGATATGTCTCAGATTGCTCTTCATCTTCCCAGAGTTTCTTTCTCTCCTGGGACTTTCAACCATCATTAAAAAAGGAAGAAGTAACTTGCGACCTTACTCAGGATTCAAAGCCTGCACTAAGTTTCAAGAAGCTATTATACTTTTCTGCATATCACCTTTGCCTACACTTTGCAAGCAGGATACAAGATGAATTGATAACATGCTGAAATGAAGCACACATCTGTCTTACTGGGTTTGGCTCTTCTGAGGCTTCTATTTATCAGCTTAATGTTGCTTTCAGAGTGATGCACATAAATACTGGAGAAATCAAGTTCTACATGTCTGTTTTAGTGCTGGTTTAGCAACACAAGTAATAATTTATAAATGGCAAGGCTGGAAGGGCTGAAAGGCCAATGTATTAACCCACTGCCATTCCAGGCCAGCCAGGGCATGAGTTTGTACAGCTCAAGCATACCTTTATTAAGCTTTCTTGCTAATACTGCTTTTGCTTTGGTGTATTCACAAGCTACCCACAACTTTCAGAAAAGCCTAACCCCAGGCACCAAAGTGCAATGGAACAAAACACTAGAACAGTTGCTGTGCTGTGCATTACAGGTTCCTACCAGATTAAAAATAATGTTCCTAAGCAGAAAAGAACCTTTAATTCTAATAGATGAAGGGACTGCTGAGGTCATCCATGAGAAAGATAGAACTACAGAGAGATTTGGCCTAATAAAGTCTCTTATTCAGTCTCCCAACACTGCTCAGCCCCACTTGCTCACCAACTGGGTGAACAAGAGTTCACACAGTCATGCCCCACAGTATAAAAAATCGCAGCTTTAAAGGATACTCACATGGTTGTAGTTTTCCCAGCTCCATTGTGTCCCAGCAGGGAAGTGATATTCCCTTCATAGAAGTTGAGGCTGAGATTATCCACTGCAGCTTTGGATCCATAAACCTTCGTTATGCCACAGAGAGAGACTCCCAAGGCAAGATCAGTGGGCTCTGGCTCCACATGAGGAGGGGATGCACCTTTCACACAACAAAGGGAATGGTCAGATGACAGTTACTGCACTGCAGCAGGTATTTGTGCCACTTTTTTTCCACCTCAGAGACAAGCAGGGCTTTTAAAACCAAAATAAAGCAAAAGTAGGTGCCTTTCAGCTAGGACTGTAGAGAACATTTCACAGGATCTGTATCATTTTGAGCTCCCTAGGATTTCTCCTTTCTACCTCTGCAGCTTCTAATAACTCCTGACAATAGACATTTATCACTTTTGAAAAGGTCTCATGCTTAGATGTTTCACAGCACCTAACTAAGTCTATATGAAGCAAGCACAGAAAATTAGAGGACATACAGAAAAAATACTGAGTTATTTTCCGTTAGATATAATCAGGAAGCTTTTATGTGTGATCTCATAATATTTTACAGGCTAAATATTTAAAGAGATGAACAAAGAAGCACATACCCTTTTGTCAAGTAGAAATGTCTTATTTGCTAGCACAAACAAAAGTGTATGACTGAGATATAGGCCTGAGATACATGCATCTAAGGTAACTGCTTAACTACAGCACACACAAATGTGCATGTGAAAATCAGTATGGATTTCCAAACCAAACAGGAAGAACAAATATAAATTAAAAGCCAAACCTCCATTCATGCAAGGAACAGCTTCCAGTTTTTCCTGTGCTACCAAATAAGGACCAATAGAGAAATGTGTTTTCTGAGTACGGTTACATTTTATAAATTTGGCTTCATTTACCTAAAATAAGTGTTAGTATCACTACCCCATCTAGCACTGACATACATATCTTATTGTTGAGGGTGGCTTCTTTCCTTAACATCAGCTTGGTTAAGAGAAGGCCTCTTTGTTTCTCATTCCAGAAGGGGAGGTAACTGTTGTATTCAATCCAGTAAGATGGAAGCAATGGGAAATACCAGGGAGCAGCCATGCCATATCTACCTGCAAGAAGAGGAATCTCATTCATGTGTGTGTTTGCCAGGAAGTACTGATATCAGGGTGCACTCAAAATAGCAAAAAGAAACTCCTCAGACATCTCTCCCCTCTTGATCTGCTCATGTACTACCGATACTTGGTAGAGAATTTGCCTGATTGACACAATAGGAAGCATTTGCTAATTTGTTATTCTGAGTAACTTAATAGCTGGAGAGCAGGAGTACTTTATATTTTCCACTGGGTAGATTTCTGTATGCCAGTAGACTGCTTCATTAGGTTGGGAAGAAAAGCAGAAGACAAATGCACTGGCTCTTGCCCAAGGCAGGAATTACTTTTTGAAATCAAATGATATAAGTTACACAACACAAAATCACTCAACTGACAAATGCAGGCTAACATGTTCTGTTCTCATATTCACCCACCAGACTCCAAACACATCCTCCCATGTCCTTGGCTTCAGATTTTTCTGGAGACTCACCTACCTGTGTGATGAGCAGAGGAGCCCAAATTGTCCCTTGCTTGGTCTCAGTTTCATTAATACTGTCAGACATCCACAAAGTCATACCCCCTTTTATCTAGAAATAGGGGTATCCTGTGTATGCAGACTGTCATATGGCCTGAACCATGGAATCAGCCAGTGTTGTCTTCATTGTTTTCAAAGAGATGGCACAGTACCAGCCTCAATGTTTTGTATCCTTACCTGGGAAAACGTTCCTTATATACCATCCCAGGATGAAGTAAATGAAAGAGTCTATCAGAATGAGCCAGCACATCCAACCGAAGGAAGTGCTGTCTCCAATCATTGGGGACTTATACATGTTGTCCCACTGCAGACCTGCAAATAGGAATTCAGAAATGTGAACAGGCTCCATATTAGTTAATGAAATGCCACAACCACGGGAGTCAAAGCCTAGTTTCGTCTATAATAAACGTACCTATGCCCTGTGCCTCATATCGAGCAATGTATTGGCTTGCATAACTGAACGCAGTTGGAGACAACAGACTCTATAGAAAAAAACAAAATTGAAAACAAAGAACTGATGAATTAATCTCAAAGAGAAATTAAGTCAGTCAACAATCAGGTACCTCATTAGCTTGGTCCAGTAGCCAGAAAAATGAGCGTTTCCCCTTCCCCCTCCTCCCCCCCCCATCACAAAAAGCACTGGACCAGGTTTAAAATGGGCATTACTTCTGGTGCTGGGCTGTACTGTCTCCTTAGAGCCTGTCTTTCTTTTGCTTTACACCCAGGACCCAACTTCCTCCCTCATACAGGCCTTTATTTTAGGCTTTCAAAATACAGCACTGCTTGAGAATTGCCTGCCATGTGATTAGCAGTTTTACCACTAGCACCAGCACTAATAATTGTTCTTTCCTGAACTGGGTGACTCAAAACAAGCCTGGCTTCTGGAACCTAGTACTTACTCATTTCTACCCTTGGTAAGAAACAACACTTTACGTCTATTTCCATAGCTAGTAATTTGAGATACATGAAACTAAAGGATGAGCAGAGACAGCGATGAGCAGAGCCAGACCTCCTTCACAGCCGAAACTCCTTACTGAGACAGCCTTGTTTTTCACGTTGGTTTAAAGTAACCCATTTTGGTTTGCAATTTGTAAGGGTGAGATACATAGCTCAGACTGATCTTCAGCTGGCAGGTAGGAACTCCCTGAATTTCAGTGCTTTCAGTCACAGGACACAGCTAATTCTAGGTCTCCCCAAACAGGTCATGGCCAACTCTCCTGTCATACCTGTCAAAATTCACTGATGGTATTTAGAAAGACACCCAACCATGACAATTTGTGACACAAGCTATAATAAGAGCTGAAGTTTATTGAAGGTGAGTGTCTGCTTCCACATATATGGTCCCTGTTACTGAAAAGCAGAGCTTACCAGCAGGGTCTTCACAGAGAAGCTCAAATGATTCTCAATGACAAGAAGCACGATGAAGGGGAAGAAGGTGAGGATGTATACGAGACTGCCCACCAAGGCTGCTATATTGGTGTTATTGAAGAACACGCTGATGAAGTAGCTCATTGCTATGATGGACAGGCTGTAGTCCATTAGGTACAGGAACAGGAGTGCTGTGCTCGTTTTGGGAAGGATGTCACCCACTTTTAGAACAATGATGAGGAAGGTGACAGTAATTAGAAGGAAGATGGCACACTCTATGAACCAGGCAATGAAATGGCTGCTGGCATTAACACCCATCATTTTCATGTACTACAGAGAGAAAGATAAAAAAAAGAATCACAAATGGCAAGTGTTCATTAAGAGATCATTCTGCTGATATAGAACTGCTGGGTTTTTTTCAGCTTCTAGACAAAGCATCAACCAAACCATGCTCTTTCATACTCAACTGCATGTTGACAACTAAGGAGAAACCACACACTCACATTTCCACAATGCCCTAGGTTTGCAAAGCAGTCTATTGCAGAAGAACACTACAGACTGGATCTGCAAGTATGAAGCATTGCAGCCCACAAGCTCGGAGCAACTTCTAGCCTTAGATTTATAACTTTTCTAAAACATTTTGGTTATTCTTTTAAATAATGCAAATTGGTCCAGTGGCTTGAGTGTAAAAGTTCTTAAATATCTTTGAAACCAAACCATTTCTCACACAACTCCAAGACAACACACAATAGGTAAACTATCATGGTTAAAAGGAAGCAACTTTTTTTTGGTTTAAGGTTTAAGGAAGCTAATTTAATACTACCTGATGATCAAGTCCATAAGACTTGTACAAAACTGTCAATTTGAATTGATAAATCCAAAAAAAACTACAGGTGCTGGTGGCTTCCTGTAGATTTTTACACACCTAAAAAGATTACTGACACCCTGGTTCTTAGAGACAGTGAAACTGGGTTCCTTAAATTAACAGGACTGTCAGCTAGCCACTGGGGTTCACTCATTTTCAATCTCACCACAGTTCATAGACTGCCCTTTACTGGAAATGATTTTGGTGAATCAGTATTTGTCTCCATGGTACTGGATAAAAACCAAATCCACTTGAGCTTCTGTTGCTTGCTGAAGCTTAGTTTTACAGAAGTTCTTTGCTGCTCTTCTCTGTTGAAGGTGTTTGCACCAAAAACCTGAGTTAATTTAACAAATTCCCTAGGTCTCAATGTCATTTCCTTTCCAATAGGCAAGCTGGATGAAAAACTTCATTTCAGAGGAGCTGATGTAATATGCAACACCTTCTGAAATATTAAGTATAATAATTTCAAGGATAGGAAATAAGTCACTTTTCATGTCTTTGTCCGCAGTAGGTATGACTCAAAGTCAATTTTTAGAGAGCTTAAAGTCTTCCGAAAACTTTGTGGAGTCCCCATGCTTCCAGTGTTCAGAACTGCGAAGCAATATTCTCACCACTTCAAGGGCAAACTCCCTGCATTTCTATTGTTTTGAGCTTGGTTACAATGTCAGAATTCAAACACTGCAGGTCAAACAACAGGTATTTGGAATATCATTTCCTTAATGCTTGTTTTGCTCCATTTAATATTGCACAGGAGACATACTACCCACTAATAAGGAAAATCTGTTTATAATTCTGCACGCCCCAGAAGGTTTCACCGTACCTCATAAAGCCTCAGATCTTTCTCTTGAACAAGTGTTTTAACAAAATCAGCTATAAACAGCACCCAGGCAGCCATCAGAGCAAATGGAAGAGAATAGGTCACGCTGGTTAAGAACCTGTAAAAGGCAAATGCAGGCTTTAGCTGAATACAAAATGTTCTGGGGATTAAGGCTTTATACAGAATATATTTGTCAGAATAATACTTTGGCACAGGAAAAGACATGCTTATGTTTCAAAATGGGGAGTATAATTAATAATTACAAAAATGGCTATTTTGCCCTTGCACTGGATTTGCCATTCACAAAACTCCTGACTGTTCTTTCTTCTTTTTTCAAATTACAGAGGGATTTCCAGATGCATTGTAGAAGTTTTGCTCAGCAGCACCAGGAGCAGGAGCCACCACAGTCAGTGGCATCTCCTGGCTCCCTGATGGGGTGCATTCCAGTTGGAAAGAGCAGCCAGCCATAATTCCCAGTTGTGTTAGTAGATATAATGGCCAAATGTTGTTATCAGGCCATATTTCCTGGTGCTGGAATTTGGATACAGGTGCTTCCCCAAAGAGCGTCTGTCCTGTCGCCACACAGGGCAGGTATTAGGGATCCAGGCCTGCAGCATGGCTTCACAATTGTTGGCTCCTCACTTTAGTTAAAACCTTCTTCCTTGTGCCAAATGCACACAGAATAAAAACAACAGTGGCCAACAGAAAAAATTCTCCTTTTGTGATGGAAAGCAAGTCTTATAAGCAGGAAATTCACTTCACTGTATCTACAGGGCTTATGCTTTTCTCCCTCATTTCTAAACCTGGCTTATAAAAGAAATAATCAGTTTTATTCCTGGGAAAATTTTAATATACAACAATCACAGTGAGAAAACAATATGATTACATTTGTTTTTTAATTTCTTTTTACCTATAAAGCTGAAAATCTCCCACAAACCAGAGCTTTTGGAAATGCTTCTATGCCACTGAAGCCATATTGAGAAAGAATAACAAAGAGGCATTTCTAGTAGTTCTTTGTTGTTTGGGGTCTTTCTGGTTACCACCTTATACAGGATCTCTAGGCTACTAAAAATTCAGCATTTCCCAACATCTTCTCTTTACTGGTGTATATATATTTCCTTCTTTTCCCTACAGGACGGTAACTATGGAATAACAGCCAATAAACAGTCATTTTATGACTACTACTGGATGCAAATCCAAAGCCTTTAGCTATTTTAATAATTGTCAAACTTGTGTCCCTCTGAACCTGGGGTGGGGAGTGAAACCTGAAGGTAGGTATTTTTCTCAGCAGCCCAAGAACAAGAGAAGGAGCAGATAAGCACTGTAGTAAATGCCTCCAGCAGACAGTTTATCATTGTCAAAACTATCTCACAGCAATAATCCAGGTATTTGTTGCAAGAAGTTGACACTTTATCTGAATGCTTACTACCTGCATACTTGCAGGCACTTTGTTCTTGAAAAGAGGTTATAGGTCCCCAGCTCTCTTAAGTGACAGGCTGACATAGGAAATTAATGGGTCTGCTCTAGCTCCTATAGCTCCCAGACAGTCTTTCAGCTCTTGCAGTAGACACACAGGCTTTTCAACAGGAAATGCTCCTAGGTCTGGTTTGTACCTTAGATCCAAATGCGACACTTGTGTCAGAGCAGAGTGACTGTCCAACCTACCAATACTATTTGCTGAAGATCCTTCAGTGCTTTCTGATGGACACTGAAATCCCTTCCCTGGGTGCTTTTCACTCAGTCTGGCCACCACCTGCTGCCAGGGTAATAACTCTGAGGAAACCTTGCCAGCTTTCCAACACAGACCAAAACTGCATTGCTAGAGGGGCAGGTCCTCAGCTGTGAGAGATTCCCTTCCCTCTGTTGCATTTGGCAGAGATGCAGCTTATACTGGCTGCAGATCTGGCTAAAGATGAATGGAAAGGAAGATGATCTAAAACTTTTCGATCTGTTTCACAGTTTAAAACTTACTGTGGCCCACACAAAGATAATGCTGCACTACTCTGTGTAACAGGCTGTTAACCTGGCAACTCAGCACATCAAAAGACTCTCTGTCCTCCCTCATTATAGCAGAGATGAATGGTACAATTTTATCTTCCCTCTTGAGGCATCCGAGAGGCACCTGTACTGAGAACTATTCACTATACACTAATCATTAGCTAAAATCACTGGAATGAATAACAAATATCACAGCTGGATAGCAATCTCCACGAACAAAGCACATAAACCTAGTGCTTCTTTTTTGCCCAATAAATACATTTTCAAAGTTCTGCTGCATTGTCAGCATGCAAACACATGCAGAACAAGTCAATACTTCATATTTAACCCAAGTCCTGCCAACCCAAGTCTCAGTTCCACCATGTGTAGTCAAACAGGGACAGCAAATTTTGCCTGCTGTAAAACCTATAGTTACCATGAAAATTCAGGTACATACAGAGCACTGAAAACAAAAGATAGGCAAACTATAGAGCATTTATACCAGAGTCCAAACTTTCCTCTTTCGTTCAGATCCTTCGGAAAACAACAATTAAAAAAAAAAAGCCAAAAGAACAAAACACAAAATGAAATTATTTCTATGCCGTGTGAACATGGTATTAAGGAGACCAGTACAGCTGGTGAACTCCACCAGTCAGACAAGATGAGCTTAGACAAAGTATGAAAACAAAAGGCACACAAACTTACATATCCTTATTGTAGCAGGGGTAAGGCATGGCTTGGACTTGAACAGCTATTTCCTCTGGCTTCTTGCCAGTCTGTAATTCAATGATGGCTCTTTCAATGCTGTCCTGGATATAAATAAATGCCCGGCTGTAAATCTGGCTCTGGGAGGTGGAATTGTGAGGACCCACTGTCCAGATGCGCTCCCTGATTCTGTTGGTGGTTTGTGTGATCCTGCTGCTCATTCGGATGGTGTAGTTGAGCACAGGAGGGAGGGCCAAGTCCCCATAAACTGACTGTCCAGGGCTGCTATGGCTTGAAGGCAGCTTGAAAATTATACCTTGGAACAGAAAGGGAAAAGGCTTTCCTTCAGAGCTGACACCACAAGAGCAGTACACAGGGATACATAGAAACTCCTCATTTTTCTATGTCTTTCCTATGTTACAGTCCATCATTTACATTGCTTTGCCACACAAATAATGCTTCGATGGGTAGACTGCTTATCAAGTGTCTAGAAGTGAAAACAATATATCACTGCAGTTACTCATACTTCCAAATGTGACCAATGATTCTGGGTGTGAAATACACCTCCAGAGCTTTTAGATATTTTCCCAGTGAACATTCAAAAATCAAAGGTTCTCAGAATAACTGGCTACATTTGGAAAAATCTTGCTGTTAACATGGACTGTCAGATATC
The DNA here is from genome assembly GCA_017639245.1 of Myiopsitta monachus. Classification (NCBI taxonomy): domain Eukaryota; kingdom Metazoa; phylum Chordata; class Aves; order Psittaciformes; family Psittacidae; genus Myiopsitta; species Myiopsitta monachus. Next base: position 45,903,709 of record CM029921.1, read on the forward strand.
TGGTAGGTATGTCAGCACACGCACTTGTGAATGCACCCAAAAATATTCTAGCAATAGAGGTCATGCAGTGATGCTGTGACATAAAAACCTATACACATATTTTTGTGCCCACACAAAGTCCTGCAAAGCTGAGATGTCCATATAGAAGACGTCAATACAGCAGCTTAGCAGGTTCCTGTTAGGAAATGGCATGCTGTAGATATAGTTTGACAGACAGGACTTTTTTGTTTTTAAATGTTTGTTAAATAAAGGCAACAGAAGATTTTCCCTACAGAATGTTTTTCCTGAGTATTCCATGTATAAAGCACATGACGGAATGGAGGACAATCATGGAAGAAAACTGCTTTCATGGACATAAACAAGTATTATCAGGGTGTGAAGGCAGAAGAAAAGAAGAAGATTCTATCTACGATCAGTTATGAGATATAAACCCAAACAGGTTGCAGGACTTAGTAAGTAAATCCAAATTGAGGGGAAATTTGGCATTCTTTAAAAATTAAGACACATTTGCGTCACTACATCAAATTAACATAAGTTAACATAAATTAATATAAGTTCCTATTCTCTGACCTGAAGCTGCAATCTGATCCCACATATATGAACAGTGTGACTGAGAAGACCCAATCTAATATGGCAGTGTTTGGCTGGAACATCTCAACAGCTTTATGACCTTCTGATAAATTGAACTGTCTCATATTTGGACTGGATGACCTTAAAGCTCTTTTCCAACCTAAATGATTCTATGATGACTTTCTTGATTAACGATCTTTTCCCACAGGGCCTGAAAGAAGGTAGCTGTCATGAAGATCTCCTAAGGGCAGGTAAGCATCATTCAAACTGAGAATTAAACCAAAAGAAAACACCAGTTGACTAAAGACTTTCTATACAGACAGTGGAACTGTAAGAGAAGAGAAGGTATAAACAGGAAAGTGTAAAACGCTGCCACAAGGAGATCTCAGTGTGCAAGTCCCATGCACACTGGCTCAAAATCAATTACTGTGTGATGAGAGCTGTTGATGTAAACCTAAACTTCTTATGCCGGACTTCCACCCTATACCAAGCTAATTTACAGGGGGATTCAAGACAGTCACATACTTGCAAAAAGCTCGTTCTTCAGAAAGAGCTCTTTAGCAACCATTTCCATTTCCTCTAAGTTTTTGACTCCCTGAATGCGGTTAAATGAGACACAGGAGGACACATTCACAGCAAGGGTAGCCAGTGTGTTCAGCTGCTCCACAATGTCAGAGTTGTTCTGCAATTCCAGCCGAATATCATCTGAAAAAGAAACAAACCCACAAGCAAAACTAGTAGCATCATTAAACACACCCAAAAAAATCATCACATCATTCTGCTCTTTACACTGACACCAGACAGGAAGGAAAAAACCCATTATACTGAACATTAAATGTAAAAAAAATTTCTGCACTTAACAGTGCAATGAAGGCATGTTGTTGACCCAGTTTTTATGTTAATCTTTTGTAATATGCTCCTGAGTTTGCCTTTGGGAGGATGCCAGCAATGGAATGTGACAGCCATCCCAAATCAGAAGATGCTACTAACCTGCTGAGGTTTTAGACCCACGTATGATGCTCCCCACTCATCCCACATCTTATGGGTTTTGATGTAATCAACTTGTCTGTTGAGCTGGTCTGTCTCAGGGAAGCATGTGCTTTATCCAAGCACATCAAGGAAAAGTTATGCCTGTTGTGCTGATGTGTGTCCTAAACCCGATAACGCAGTTTAATAAAGACACTGCTGTTTCCTGGCTGTTTTAAAAGGTGACTGCATAATGCAGTGTAACTAATATGGAATAGCTGCTACAACCATGATGATTTTATGGGCGGTTAAGACAGGAGCTGCTACCCAGGAAATAACAAAGGGGTCATCACAAACAGTATGCAAATACCCTTCTGACTGCAAAAGACTACAAACACTCTTGGTTTATGCTGGGGTTTGCTGGCCTAACTCAGATTTATGTTAACATATATGGCTACTCATTGAAAAAGCAGGTGGGGACACTAAGACCAACTAGGAAGGGACTGTGATCCCCACGTTGTGCAGGTATCCATCACTGCCAGTCGCTGATGATTCCCACAGCACAGATCAGCAACAGTCACCACGAAGGCCTGTGCAAGACCACCAGAGAACAGCAAATTCCAGCACAGCATCTCCTGCAATGATGCCTATGACTTTATGAGCCTGGCCACCTTTATCCGATCCCTTGCTTTTCTGTTCTGGAAAACTTTTAAGTTGAACCCTTATGTGATGCAAGTGAGCTCTACACATTTCCCAACAGAGTCCCAGGTAACTCATCTGAAGTCATAATTATGGCTAAACAGTGTCCTCCAGTGGCCACACTCAGCTGCAGAGATTCCCATCCTACTATCCCTTCAACACTCACAAGAAACATCTCTTCATACAAGCCCTTTGGCTTTCTAAGGGTCTTTTCCAAAAGCCCACACGGTTTTTGAATCACAGCTGAGATTGCCTCGCGCCACAGCATCTGATACTGGCCAGAGAAGAGCTGTACAAGAGGATGGCTACAGCTTGGTGACTCTGGAGACCTGAAGTACCAATAGGAAGGCAGTACATGCGGACCAACTTACCCAGTTTGTTTATTTGAGCCAGCAGTTCAGCTGCATCCAAATCCACCATCAGCTTGATGAAAACCTGCACAAAGGGATTCCTCAAGGTGTTCTATCAACAAGCAAAAAGAAAAAAAATGCATCAGTTTGACCAAAAGACCTTTGAGCTTATTCAGGGTATTTCTAAAATACAACAGACCAGCTTGCCCTCACTGAGCATTTGTACAATCCCCTCCTACTCCTTTCCTGACCTTCCTCTGTGTATCAGGATGGGGAAATGCTAGCAGTGAAAATGTTAGTCCAAGCTAGCAGTTTTTTTGGAGTCAAGAGAGGTTGCCCATTGAGTCTTCATGAGTCCCATGGAAAAATCATGGATAATCTTTGTTATTCTAAAAGTGCAGTAAATTTCATATGTGTCTGGTTTAAGTCCTGTTCACACAGGCAACCAGAATTTAGCTTGGAGACCAGCAGACAGATTTTCTGGGGGGGCTGAATAGTTCATTATTTCACCAATAAGTGCAGTCAGCAGAGAATATTTTATTTCACTTTTGCATAGCCCACTCTGAATTTTCTCTCAGTGCCATGGAAATTGCAATGAACTCCAGCCACTGAAATTAACTTCTAATGCTTTAGGGTTCCAGATAGCAACTTTTCATAGTTTTGTAAGAAAAGGAGACAATTTTTACTGCAGAAAACAGGAAGCAAGTATGCAAAACATTACAGCCTACTGCCTTCTGTATCCAAGCAAGGCTAGGCTCCTTAGGAGGGGAAAAAGGAATTTTATTTACAGTCACTGATGTACAAAGGCATCTTCTAGCTCTCATGTGTGTACCCAGAGCTACATGCTTATTATAGATACTGTTTCATTTTCTGAAAAAGTCATTTCTTGCCTGGTCTTGCCTGGCTGGATCGCTCCATCAAGCAGAAAGTTAATTTACAAACTGAAGAGCATTCCCCACTCAGATGAGCCATCCAGCAGGCCTCAGCATGGCCATATTACAAACAGATCATTTCAGAAAGAGAGTCTGCATGGAAAGGTGTGTCAGGAGTATTTCTGTTCCAGGAACAGGCAGGCAGGCACAGAAACTGTGAAGTCCAGGTCAAAAGCCTGAGAAGGGCCTCCCCAGCTGACCTACTATGTCCCTGAGGTCCCTGGAACCCCACTTTCAGTGAAGAAATCCCCCCCCTCCCCCATTCACCCCTGTAATAGAGATGGGGCAGGTGGGATATCATACCTTGATCATCAGAACTGTCTGGTTTAACTTAGTCAGTGAATTCATGATGCCAGGAGACTTGTCCAGCCACTCTTGGGACTTCAGGGCTACGTCAGCCATCTGCTCCAAGGTTGCATTAGACTACAGAAAAGCCCACAACATACAAGGATTCATTTATTCATTACCTTACAGCTTTTAAATAATAAATAAATCAATAAACCAGCTAAGACCAGGTTTGGTTTCCTCAGGATTTTTCTTAGCATCCTATCACTGTTTGGCAAAATGCTCCTAAACAAACTAAATTTGGATGCAAGTACTTAAAAATATGGCCTCATATGTGGTATTTGGAGCATGTCCTGGATATCAGCTCTCCTTCTGCCACTGGTCTGCTTGCAAACAATACTGGTTATAGCATTTGCCCTGGGACACATCTGTCATTGGCTGAAAACATGGGGGTGAAACTTCATAAACTGAAAGCCTTAAAAAATAATAAAAATTAAACATTAGACCAACAGCAATATTTTTGGAGGTAAGATTCATTCGAAGACAAAAGATGACTCATACAACCAGCAAAGCAACTAGGAAAAGATAATTTCACTAATACTCCAAACAGTCAGAAAACAGACTTGTGCCTCTCAGAGAAACAAGCCTGTGCTAGATAAATTACAGTCTTTTTGGGTGGGCATAATCTGATATACTGTAAAAAGAGCCATACCTTTCCCATGATTGCTCGAGTTTCTACGGTATCTGGTGTGTAAAGGATCTTCCCAAAAATCATAGGTTTTAAAAAAGACCAAATTAAAGCTCCAGTTGGGGTCTTGACCAAGTCCAGGTAAAAGGATAAGCAAAATGGTGCTGCAAGGGAACAAAAGCAAACAAATTGCACAGAGTACAAATAGACCAGACACGAGAAAGCTATCAGTGTTGTTTTTCCCATCTGCCCAGTGAATGACTTCAGGGCCCTCTTCACTGATTGATATAATGTGTCTTAACAAAAGCAGTCCACTCCTAAGATCTCCTGTTGCTGAACTCAAAACAACAAGAGTCCCACTGTTAGAGCCAAGATCCTCTGCTTGAAGGTTAAATGCAGTTTTGTGAACTCAGAGGAGCTAATAATGTCAGCAGGGTTGGAAAAACTACACATCAAGAAAAAAAAGTGACCTGTCAAGCCCTAAGACCAGATCATCAGCAAATGGGAAACAGTGCAGTGTCAAGTACTGCTCTGCCACATAGGTTGTTTTCCTTTTAACGTTAATGGAAATAAACCCCAGATCTTCTGCTAGCATAAATAATGAGCACTTACAGCCCTCCAGAGACATACAGGGGAACAGCTCAGCACTGTATCTCTCTGGAAAGAGCAGAGTTTGGCTCTGAAATGTTTTTGCCTTAAGGAAAAGCCAGACTTACTGGAGTCCTGTGGAATCCCATATTTCCTCATCATCTTTTGGATGTAGACATCCCCCCCATAAGAACTGTTGCTTACAGGGACTCCAAGATCTGGAAGCAAGGACTCAAAAAACAGGGGTGTGATCTCCTGGTTGCAGAGAACTTTTGACATTGACTTAAATGTGTGACGTGCTATTCCCAAGTTGTTTGGTTTAAATAATGCCTGCAAAAAAGACAAAATTCTGCATGTGAAAGGCATCCCACTCTGAGAGAAAAAAGAAATAACAGAATTAGAAGGCAAGGACTGACATTTTACACTGCTTTCTTGTTTGTCTCTACCAAAAAAAAAAAAAAAGGGGCTTTTTCATGGAAATCATGCTTTTTTTTTTTTTTTTATGTTAACCTCTGCTATGACACAGGCGGTAAACTCATTTCTAGGTATGAGATCCAATGTAGATACTGTCAATAATATGTGTACAGGAATTATCTGTAATGTGTGCCTGGTGACACACATATACCCTGGGTTACAATACAGAATTTGTCGCACAAATGTGCACATCCTCTATCCCCATGACTGCATGCAGTTCTACAACGCCCAGGCAAAGTGATTACCAGAAAAAATTCCTGTGATCTATGCTGTCATTGACTGGATGCAGTACCGGACTAAATTAGTGCAAGCTGAAGTTACTGCAGCTGTCGGAGCAGGATGTGGGGTGTACCCAGTGTTTTGGGTGGTCTTCAGGCTTCGGCTGTGACCTAATGCACACTAAAGCTAGAGCAAAGTCTTGCTGTTGACTTGCGTGGTTTTGGATAGCCTTAGTGGGCAGTTCTCCAGTTGTTTTCACAAGCTGACCCCTGCCAGTATTTTGTTGGAAGTCTACCCTCCTCTCAAAGCAGTTCTTCATCTGTATTTTTGTTCTTGCTGTCCCTCTCATGGCACATGTACCTAGTCTCCCCTCTGATGAGTACATGGCAGTCCCACTGCTTCAAATCAAAGCTCTCCCAAGAAGGCAATGTATAAGTTTGAAAGAGATTCTTAGAACACCGCTGCTTTAAAAGAGATTCAGTAATCTATGATTTAACACACCTTTGGCTTCTTAGGTAAGAAATTACTGTGGAAACTGTTCCAGTGGTGTTTTGCCTCCAAAGCACATGCAGTCTACACGTACCTTAGTCAGTGGCATGTTTCTAGACTGCCGGAGCTTTTTCAGTGAATGAATAGCTTGTAGTAATGGATCAGCATCAGATTCAACCTGGTTTCTGAAATATTTCACTTTTGTCAGAAGGCCTAACATCTTGTCCATGGGTTTCTGAAGTTCCTTAGGGAAAAACATCTACAAGAGGCAGGAAGGAAATCAGTTATGATTAGCAGGAATCTGTGAGCACATACCTGTATTGTGTTAATTCCAAGACAAAGAGTGTGGGATTTACAAATCTGTAAGGAGGCTTAGGTAGTGGATGTCCCATAGGAAATGAATGGGATTTGTATTTCTAAATCCCCAAGTGCTCTTGAAAACACTCCCCTGAATATTGCATATCCTGAACGGTGCATGTTTCCAAACATCTACAGTTGGGAAATGTGGATCACATATTGGCTGGAACATAATCCAAGTCTCTGTGAGGTAGCATTTTGCACAACATAGATGTCAAGCACTGCGAGTGACTTTTGGCCTGAGCCAAATTCATTCTCGTTTAATAAATCTTCTGCCCCAGGATCACTTCTGTAGCATTTTTAAACATGGATTAAATATGCGCTTCTCTGTGAATAGTATTTTTATATGCTGTTTCTATGGTTGTGTGCATGGGATATTTGAATAATTTATTACTTGGTAGTGCCAACTAGATTGGAAACATGTATTTTACAGGAAATTTTCCAGGGCTTCCCTTTCCAAGGGATAAAACATTAAGCCCAGTGCCTGATTTTTTGGGAAGCCTGAACTCAGAGGGGAATATTCAAGAGGTTGTGCAGCATATAAATGATATACGATAGGGAGGCATTTAGAGTAGGTCCAGTGCCTTTCAATGAGGTTAGCTGGTTTACACCAGCCGGGATCCTCATTTATATCCACACTGTCACAGCACGGATATGCAATAAAAATCACTGCATGAGCAAAGCCTGATCTTTGGCTTGTGTAAATCAGCATCGCTTCTGGCCACTGCAATGGTATTTTATGACCTTTCAGCCACTACATGCAGCAAACATTACAGAAAGCACTCTACAAATCCAGCACTAACCTTGTATAAGAAATTGTAAATGTCTAAGTGTCGCAACAGAGTGACCCCCAGGATGTACATCTCACGAGTCCTCTCTGAAAGAGAGAGATTGCAGAACTCCTTCGCTACTGTTTGCAGCTGTGGGTCAGCAGGATGGACGCTGCAAGACTCCAGCTGGAGGATCTGAGAAATGAGCTGTGTTTGCACAAAGAAAGAAAAGATTTGTTAGGGGGTAGACTGCTCACTCCAGTATGCATGGATTAATCTTGCCTTGCTGTTGTTCTTTCCACAGGCTCATATTTCAACCCTGAGAACCAGAAAATGCCTACCCCATTACTCCTGCTCCAAGGGACAAATCCTGAGGATTGTGTTTTACTGCCCAGCTTGCACAGTAGTAAAAGCTTTTGCGGATTCAATTTCCCATTGACTGATGCACATGAAGTTTGGAAAAGAGTGTGTTCTTTAGGGCTCAGTCCAGACAAGATGGTTGGGAAGGGGAAAAGTATCTGGAGCTCTATTTGTGCAGGAGGCTGAGGAAGGCAAGCTCATTCCTTATTATGTGAGGCTATTTCTGGATCCTGAGTTCTCTCACATGGTTAGAAGTGTGCTTTTCCATCTGGACCACAATAATTTCTCAGCACTGATGATCCCACCAGTGATCCCACTCAGTCCTCATTAGTCTGCTGTAGTAAACTGGGCTCTTGCTGCAGATCAGAGCAATCACTCACCAGGCAGTGCCTGGCTGAATACCAGCTGCTGGTGACAGCCAAAGAGACCATATGGCTATTGGTCTCCAATGGCTGGACAGATGACAGCAACTGCTCTTATTGCACTTCTGATGGCCATTTTGATCCATAACATACTATGCTGTCTATCCCTATGGGATCATCCACCTCTCTTTGTGCTGTCAGGCATGTACTGATCTGCTTAGCTGTATTCATTAGCAAATTCTGGTTTTCATGGTCTGAGATCAAGAAAGCAATCAGATCTCCCGCAAGGATGACCGCAAACTTACCTGACTACTGTTTTCTGGGAGAGATGCTTCCAGAAGAGCATCAACACTGGCTGTGGACATTACTGTTGTGGTTTTGAGATCTTCTTTGAGCTGGTCCACGTTTTTAAACACATCTCTTAACTTTTCTGTAAAGAACAATCACAGAACAATTGATGCAATTGCCTTCTCCAGACATACAGCTACATCAAGCACACGGAAAGGACTTTAGGTTACGTATGCAAGTGTGGTTGATTAACATCGTTGCTGCTAAAAAAACCCAAAAAACTTTCAAAATACATTTCCTAGGTTTTGAAGGCTGATTTATGGGCTGAAGTTGACAGGTCTAGTGATGGCAAAAAGTTGCTTAAAGACAAAGATTTGGGACTTGCAGCACAAAGAACTATTTGGGCTGTATGGGAAACAAAGGGTGGTATAAAACAGGCTTCAGAATTCCCCTAGATAAAAGATCCCAAGGACCTGGTGTATGGTTACTTCATTAATATCACTTCCCCCTGGCAGCTAAGGAAGCCTTGGGATTTTCAGCAGAAAGCATGGCACCAGTAATCGTGTTCGCCCACATTGTAAAGTAAATACAGAAAACTACCTTGTTTGCTAGAGTATGTTAAATTCTCACTGATGTTCAATATGGAATTCAAAGCAGTCATATATTGAGGAATCTCTTGAAAGAAAGCAATTTCTGGTACACTTTCTTGAAACCTAAATTGGAAAAATCCAAAACCACCAACAAAATTAAGAACATGAAAAAAAAGACAAGAAGTCATTTCATGAACAGAATACTGAAGCAGTTTAAGGCAGAGTGAGAGCCTCACCACTTCATTTGTGTCTGGATGTTCATGGCATCCCCAATAAGTACATTTTGAAGCTCTTGGGAGATTCTTCTGTGATTCAGTACATTGGTCACAACTTGATTGCTCAGTTCAATAGTGTGGAGGAGCTGCGCATAAGATTGACTCTGTTCACACAGTTCTCCAAAACTAGCGTTAGGAAGATGGCAGATGTCCTGTATTGACTTAAAGCTCTCATAGTCACAAAGAATTGTTGTCAGATCCCGGAGGCGAGATATCTTCAAAAGAAATTGTGAAAAAGAAAACAAATGCACAAACACCATTTAGGTAGCAGGATTATAAAAGGCAGGTTTTTAAAAGTCTAGCTGTCCTTTTCCATTTTAGTTTAGGATTAAAAATATTATAAATAATTATTTTAGTTCATTCTAAAGGTCTCCAGTTTATAACAATCATTCCTACATGAGTCTGTAGAAGACCTGGCTATGCAACATTGCACAGGATCTATCAACCTTGCGAGACTTAACATATCATTTCCCCTGCCCAGCATGCATACACAGCAATAGTCCATTTGGACTTACCTGCTGACCAATTAATCTTCCCAGAGACCAAATAAATCTACCTCATGCAACAGGTTTAGCTTTTCAGATACCACCTGGTCAACTGTACTACAGCATATGAAACACAGGTGGCTACAAGTCAGGACTTCCACATCTGCCAACCTGTGTAAAATTATAGTCCTTTGCCTACTCTGCTATTACCGGCTTCCGTCTTGTCTGACATCAGTATTTACATTATCAGTGTCTCACGGCAAGGGCTGTTTTCTGGTTTGTGCCTATGAGTATCTGTCACACTGCAGCTCGTCATGTTATTGTTACAGATATATTAAGCAGTAACAGCATTGCATACTGTTATCTTGTTTGTTTTAAAAGAAAGACTTCTAAATTCTATTTCTTACACAATGAAGTGCATGCATGTTATTACTGCTGGCAGGGACATAAATGTATGGTGTAAGAAGCATTTTATTCAAATGAGGCATTGCCAAATCCAAGGCTGGTGAGGTAAATCCCTGAGTCACTATTGCTTAGGTTCTTAATCTCAGAAACCATTATGGTTCTGTGAGACATCTAGGGATAAAGGAAGCATGTGGGGACTTGGACATGTGGTAACTAAGCCATGTTTAAAACTACCAGTTGGGTGTGAACAATTCCACTGATTTTCGGCAGGTATCTAACTGCTATTTGTGCCTTCAAAAAATCCTCCCTACACCTCAAATGAAGCTGAGGATCCAAGAATGATCTCTGCTTTTCACAATGCTATGCTAAGTCTCAGTGTTTTGCTAAGTCTTTGAACTTTAAAACTACTATTGTACTGAATTATGAGGAATATGCTGCCACTGACAACCTATGCAGTGCTCATCCTTTTGGGATGGCTGGTGGAAACCAGCAGCCATTCTAGCTAACAAAGTGGAAGGACAGGAACACCTCTGCCTTCTCAGAAAAACGGGTGTACACTTGGTAGGGACTCACAGAAGGACAAGTTCCTCAGCCTATTTTGATGGTGACCTTTAAATATAGGCAGCAGGCAGAAAAGAGAATTTCAGTCCTAGTTTTTATCAGCTATTCTTTTAAGAAACTTTTTTTCCATATGCTGTTTTTCAAAACCTCCATTGCACATTCATGTATCACTGCGTGATGTCCTTCAAGTCAGCATTTTAAGCAGACTCACTTTTAGCTTCAGGAGCTCTGGTATGGATGAATATTTCTCAGAGGTATTATTTTGCATAAAAGAGTTCTCCTTCAGTTGAGTTTGCTTCAAAAGTAGTGTGATGTTTTCTGTGCAAGGAAGAAAACAGAAGTTACTAGAGACAAAACCACCAGACTTGCAGATACTTTGCAGATGGGAACATCATCACTTTTATCCTGAGGCCTACTGATCATTGATTTTTTCCACCAAATTGTCAAAATCATGCCTCTGAAAAATCGTTGTCATGGCCTCTGAAATCACAGACCAAGACCTAGGTCGTAATCTGGATTATGATGGATCCAGTCTGAATAGGTGCTCCGGTCCAAAAGAAATCCACACCCCACTGATAACAGAACTTCTGACAGCACCCTTCAGAGTACACACAGTATATCTATTCTGTGAGCAGATAAACCTCTCAGGTTCTACAATAAGCTCATATGATGAATATCTATGTGAAATACCATGTTAACTCTCAAAAATAACTCCTGTCATCTTACAGGTACATAAAGCTGTGAAGGAAATATAGGTTTCTTATTTGTAAGATTTCTTTATCTGAGTGTCAGCAACCTGTCATCACATCGCGAAGAGTAGACGTGCCTTCTGGATAGAGTTGGATGGAAAATTTATAATCACAACGTGACATAACTCAAACGAAAAAAGAAGTCTGTGTCCTGAAGTCTCACAGCTCCAGTTAATTGCCAGCAGGCAAAATAATGTAGCACCATTCCTTCTCAGCATTAGACAAAGCACTTTGGAAAGACAGACACAACATATTCCAGCTGAGGTCCCGCAGCATTAATGAAATCATGATTACCTGTCAATTTGCTGTCTTCAACTTCAGTGGTATTTATTAAACACATCAGGTAGGGGTTATAGCTGCTATTCACTGTCACCTGTAAGATGGTGTTTTCAAATTCTAAAAACAGAAATCTGTAAAATAAGATGGGACTTTAAACCAGCTTCTCTTTCAGAGACAAGGCGCGTTAGTGAGCAACCTATCAGCTGTGTAGATGCTGTTCCTTGGCAGTGTAAATAAGAATTCCAGATGAAGCCATGGGTCTCCCACGACACCTCCTAAGTGGGTATCCTCCCAATTATATTTCATCAATTCTTTTTACTTTCATCTCCCAAAGCTGTCATTCACCCTCAAACCATATGTATAAGAAAACAAACTTGAAAGGTTCGCTGTGGATACAAAAAAAAGTTGGAAAGTAATGCCTAGGGGAGATTGAGAATCAAAAATTAGAGAGTTATACCATAAAGAAGAGGTTTCCAAAGAGTTTACCACTGATAGCAAATCTCCTACAGGATTCTGCTTTCACTGTGAATCGATACACCCTAAAACAAAAGAGTTTTGAAAGTCCCACTTCTAGCTGTATGTTCAGTTCAAGGACAAATTTCTTCTTCAATTTAACCCACCTTATAACAAGTCTCCTAAATTATGGTGATTGCAGGCTTAAGGAGCTCCACTGGAGGAAAATTACATACTTCTCATGCTGGAATGAGAATGGTGGTCACTACCCATAAATGCTATTGCAATACCCAAAAAACCAAACTCACCGTGTGATCAGACTGGTCGGTGACAGAGAATGGTCACTCTGAGTCCAAGGTACAGTCTTGTTGTAGAGGTTTTCTGCCATGACAATGAAGTGATGAGTGACAATATCAATCACAGTGTCAAAACTAGCTTTGTTGGAGAGAAAAGCCGAACTGGAACTTATGCTGAATTCATTTAACAGATCAGAGAAGTTCAGCCTCTTAAGAATGGAGTGAATGGCTGCTGTGATTTCTAGAGCTGACACATCATTGGCAGAGTTATTTACCACTGCTTCCAACAACTTTGCAAAGGCAGCTGCTTCATTTAGATTCGTTTGGGTGTTTATGAAACTGTCAACCACATCCCAGAAGCTTGAGTAATAACTCGATTTGGTGAGGCTAAAGGTGCCCTGAAGTCTCTGCAGTAGGTCGTTCATGTGGAGTTCATCCTCTGCCACACTTAAGAGTCTGGACAGGTTGTTCCAGCCTGCTAAGCTGTCAGAAAAACTTAGGGAGTTCAGCACTGTTTCATTCAGCATGAGAGGAATGAGCATGTTCAAAAGCTGAGATGGAAGCACATCACCCACATCCTGGACTGGGATAGGGCAGGAGGCATCACTCTGCAGCAGCCCCTCTGTGAAAGCAGCCACAGCTCTCGCCTTCTCCTCTACCCAAGAGCTTTCCAGCTTGGAGGCGATGCTTAGTTCAGAAAGGAAGCTCAGAGAAAACTGCAGAGACTGGATGACACATGACAGCTCTTTGGAAAAGCGGACACTGCTGTTCTTGTAGACAGCAGTGAACTCTGGAGACAGTTTCAGGTTGGTTAAGGCCTGCAGGAACATGTCTGTAAAGGCATCATTCTGCACTGATCCAGCCTCCATGACCACAGAATCAAAGAGGGCTTTGCAGGAGCTCCTGGCTAAGGACTCACTTAGAGTGGTGTTTTCAAACAGCATCTCTAGTGTTATGTGGAGTATGTCTTGAGCAGAGCAGTTCTGGGATGGCCCATAACCACCGTTGGTGTTCTCAAGGAACGGACTCAAGGCTAAATGCAAAAACTGCCAAACATTTGCCTCCAGTGCAGTATTGTGCTGTAAGGAAGACTGACTGAACTCCTCTTGCAGCAGCAAATGTGAGAAATTATAGACAATGTCAATCTTTTCTTTGAACGTTTTGTTTAAGTTGACATCATGAAGGACTTCCATTCCTGCTCTCCATATTTCAATCAGTCTCTGGGTATAGTTACTGTAAGAATCAAATAACAGGTTGATAGTACCAAGCTCACTGATGTTATAGCTTTTCTGCAAACCTTTTAAAATAAAGCTACCCCTTTGCATGGCCTGCAAGTATGTGGAGATGTTGGTCCCTCTGGAGTTGTCTTCACCATACAGCTCAAACATGGAAAATGCAAAGTTTATCAGCTGCTCCAGTTCCTTGCCAAAAGGAAGACTGGAGTAACCTTTCATAGTAGTGAACTGATCTTGCAGCATGTCTAGAAGTAACTGGGAAATGAGGTCATCTGTACTATCCCAGTTCATGGACTGGAGTACTTCAGCAATATGCCAGAAAGCACGCAATTCATTTGCCTGCTTTTCATGAGGGGAACTCTGGAGTTTCTTCATTAGCTTAGATAAAGAAGAGACCAGCAGATAAGGATCACTGGAATTCACATTTGCCAGGGTAGCAAGAAGCTGCTCAAGGGACAAGAGCTGTTCTGCAAAATGTTCAGAAGTTACAGGGGTCAACAAGAAGTCAGAAAATAATGACAGCACTTTTTCATTTGTGCTGAGATGATTTTCAGTGTCTTCAAGCGAGATTTCATAAAGTGCAATCATTTTGATAGCCTCCCATGCTTTCTCTGTATTAAAATGAGTCCCGTTTAGAATTATCCGATTCCAAATCACTGCAGCCATGGTCAGAATATCTTGATTCTCTTTCCCGTAGGGATCAGGGTAGAACAATCCTTCACCACCACCTTCATACAGTGGTAGTATTTCTGGAAATATTCTTTCTAGCTCCAGAGTGCTGTTTGTAGGAGAAGTAGAATTGAAAAAGAGGTTTAAGGAGCTATACAAATCATCCACATCTGAGGATTTATTTCCTCCACTAGAACTGTGAAAGATCTGATCTACTAACGTTTTCCCAGGAGCTACCCCAAAGTCCACAAGAATCAGAGCTTTCCTCATAACTTCCAGGAGCTCCATGTATTCATCCACTTCTGTTAGGTTCCATTTGGTGGTCAACACGTTGCCAGTGGCATGCCACAGCTGTGAGAAATGTGCCCACTCCGAGTGGTTGGAAGCTTTTCTGCTCACCTGTAGCAGTTCAAATATACTGCTGTTCCTCATGGAAAGAGTCACTAACAGATGGGAAAACACAGGCAGCCTATGCCAGTCTGTAAAGCTGTCAGAGAAATTTAGGGAGTTCAGCACTGTTTCATTCAGCATGAGAGGAATGAGCATGTTCAGAAGCTGAGATGGAAGCACATCACCCACATCCTGGACTGGGATAGGGCAGGAGGCATCACTCTGCAGCAGCCCCTCTGTGAAAGCAGCCACAGCTCTCGCCTTCTCCTCTACCCAAGAGCTTTCCAGCTTGGAGGCGATGCTTAGTTCAGAAAGGAAGCTCAGAGAAAACTGCAGAGACTGGATGACACATGACAGCTCTTTGGAAAAGCGGACACTGCTGTTCTTGTAGACAGCAGTGAACTCTGGAGACAGTTTCAGGTTGGTTAAGGCCTGCAGGAACATGTCTGTAAAGGTGTCATTCTGCACTGATCCAGCCTCCATGACCACAGAATCAAAGAGGGCTTTGCAGGAGCTCCTGGCTAAGGACTCACTTAGAGTGGTGTTTTCAAACAGCATCTCTAGTGTTATGTGGAGTATGTCTTGAGCAGAGCAGTTCTGGGATGGCCCATAACCACCGTTGGTGTTCTCAAGGAACGGACTCAAGGCTAAATGCAAAAACTGCCAAACATTTGCCTCCAGTGCAGTATTGTGCTGTAAGGAAGACTGACTGAACTCCTGTAGTAGAAGACATGTTAAGTTATAGAGGGGGGTCATTATTTCTTCACTGGAAGCTTCCCTGGCACTTGTATAATGAAGGATTTTCATTGCTGTCCTCAGAAGTTCAGACCAGTTTTCAAAGGTTTTATTGTCAAAATTAAAGAAAAGATCTATAGATTTTAATTTGCTGACATTATAATTCAGTTGTAAGTCTTTTAATATGTACAAGGTCGTTTGTATGGCTTGAGTGACTAGTGAGATATTGGCTACTTCAGAGTTTTCCCCAAACTCTTTAAACACAGCTGCTATAAATTCTGACAGTTGATCCAATTGCTCACTGAAAGCACTATTTGAATTATTATTGAGCTTTTGAAAATGGCTACTTAATACATCTAAAAACTGCCCATAGGCTCTGATGCCTGTATTATTCCACTTCATTGATCTCAGTTTCTCCCCAAAGCGCCAATAGGCATTCAACTCATTCCACCAGGCCTCACCCATGGAGCTTTCTACTTTCTGCATCAGTTCAAACACAGGCATCAGTAGGTACTGATAACCTATGGTTTTGTCTGTCATTATAAAAAACAGCTTCTGGAGAGCTAGGAGTTGGTCTGGAAAGTTTCTGTAGGACACAGGCTTCAGGAGATCACCAGGAAACAAAGATGACACCTCTTGCATTCCACTTAAATGGTCTCTGAAGTCCTGCAGAGAGGATGGCATGCTAGCGGAGAGCAAAAATTTGAGAGCATCCTTAGTGTGCACTGCACTAAAATTAGAAGTATTTAGCAGAACTGGATTCCAAATCCTTGCAGCTAATTTTAAAGCACTCTGAACTTCTTTCCACTGGGTCATTATATTGAAAATGGAAGTCCCATTAAAGGCACTCTGTAATTGCATTGATGTGAAGTTATAGATTTCATCAATTATTTCCTTATTATATGGTTCCTTTAATTTATAATCATGATTTGGATTCATTCCCAGTTCAAGAATTGCATACAATTTCTGTAATGTTTCATTCTTCAAATTTCTGAATAGATTTAAGCTTTTTAATTCACTTCTATTCATTTTTTTCTCAAAGCCTTTTAAAGGATGCAGAAACTTTTGTATGGCTTCTAACTCATCCAAATTAATGGACATCTTGGAGTCTTTTCCACCAGTCTCTGGTGACTTTATTTTTCTGGAGGGGAACAAAAAAGCATTTTAGTGAATATGAAATCAATGCAAGCGGAAATGTAAGGTGATTTAGAGCAAAGATCATAGATATGAATTATACTGTTAGTAATATCCCTTTAGATAATGTCTTACCTCAGAACTTCCTCCAATTCAGACACTAGAGTCCAATTGTCTTTCCAGTTAACAAAGGTATTACAAATATATCTGGTCATCAAATCTTTTTCTTTATCTAGAATGAATATGTAAAGATTAAAGATCACATTACTTTGGAAACTGAGAAAAGCTATATTGCAAATCTGTCAAGGATAACATGCATGTATGAAGTTAGGTTCCTATAACAAGACACAGGATGCTGGTTAGAAATGTGGGTGTTCTTTTGGGGTGTAACTCTTATGGGCCTTCCGAAGGAAGTCAGGATGCTACCTACGATTGTAGAAACGACTTTCCATCTCAGGAACAGCTCAATGCCCCTGTGATCTAGGTGCTAATGGAGCTCTCCTCCTGCTTTAGAACCATTTCGCCATCAGTTATGCAGCTTGTTTCTTTCCCTTCATCTGGGAATGACTTTTTACTACTCACATGTAGTCTTTGCCTGCAGCATCATTTATGTCTCTCATAGTAGCCTTTTACATTTGTCTTGATATCCCCATGTGTCCAGTCCTCTCACAAGACACATCTCCATGTCCTCCTTACTTGAACTGCGTTAATCTTTCTTTTTATTCCCCTCAACTGCCACAACCTCCATGAAACAAGTAGAGAATGGATAGCATTTACCCATCTGTCACTTTTAGCATTTAGATGCTGTACCATTCTCTTGCCTATTCACATAACCTCAGTTAGAGGTGGACATCAAGATTCTGCCTCTGCTATAAGCTGACAGGGGTTTAGACGAATGGCTAATCCTGATGAATACTGCTTGTTACACATTCCAGCCCCAGCCCCTACCTTGATATACTGATGTGAGTTTGACAGAGCCCACAGCTAGAGGAAGATTTTGACATCCTCTCACCCCAAAAAAATCAAGATAAAAAATGACCACTCCCCATGTCCACTGAGACTGCAAACTCATGTTCATTCAGTGTATTAGCAAAGCCTTTTTGCTTCTCCATTTGAAATGAGGTATTTTACTCACATTTTAAAAAGTTGAAAGAAGATTTCATTATGTTGAGCCCTGAACAGTATGCAATCTATATTATGTATTAGCCTGGAGTTTGCTTCTCCTCAGCACCACAGGTTTTCAGCACAGATATGACTATATAGAGGAGTCTTACCTTGCTCCAAGCAGCTCAGGGAATACGGAAGATCTCTAACCCCATTCTGATTAGTTTTGAGTCTATCATCAGTCACAAGTGATGCAGAGACATTCTGAGCTGCCAGCAGAATGCTAAAGGAAAAACAAACACACAGCCAGGTTTATGAAAAGAAATAAAACAAGTATTCAAGCTGGAGTACAGCCTATCATTCTTAAGATGTTTGACACACAAGACATTGCCCCTACTTTTAATTATTTGCTTGATCATATACAAAATACAAATAAATTACAATGGGCTTTGATGGGAAAGCCATGGTGGTATAGTAGCACAGACAGATGTGTGGTATTCATTAGGAGTACTTTTTCAAAAGGTTATGTAAAATCTATAGATTTTAACCACTTGAATCCTCACAAAAGGTCTTAGAAAACACCCAGGTGATATGCCAGCTCAGTGATTCACTGCTGCTGTGAATGTCTTCCTAAGAGAAACCAAGAAGCAAGCAGACAAGGTTTCAAGTTGAACAGGGATCCCTAGGGAACAACATCTGTGAAAGGAAGAAGCAATCACAAATAACTGTTACCATTTCCAATTCTCCTTCTTTCTTCTTTTATACTGTAATAATCAGGCTGACAGGGAAGCAAGGAATGTTTTTCAGTCTTAGGAAAGAATAAGCTGATAATCAGGCATATTGTATCACAGAGGAAGTAATTTAAAAGTCTGCTCACTGTGTGCAGGTTACTGAAAACTTCATGGTAATTATTAGTCCCTTTTGCTTCTCCTGTATAAAGAGCAGCTTTTCACTGCAGGCACAGGGTCACTGTGAAATGCATGATCTCTCCCCTGCCTGAGGTTCTGCAGCTGACACAAAAAGAAGCTAGCTGAGCTGATTTCAGTGGCAACTTACAGAGCACCAGGGAACTCTTTCCTCCTCATTTTTTTCCCTCCTCATTTAATATAACGTCTCCATGCAGGTTTCATGGACTTGGTGCTCACCAATTGCATTCTGCAGTTGTGCTTGTTAGTAAGAGTTTTAGAGGGGGAGAAACTGTAGTTATAAATGACATGTTTAGTTGAGCAACGGCAGAGCCAAGCAGGAGAGAGGCATAGGCTTGCCAAAAGTGGATGCATATCATACAGACCAGAAGGTAGGAGACATGCCCAAAGAGGTGGTGGATGCACCATCCCTGGAGACATTCATGACCAGGCTGGATGTGATTCTGGGCAACCTGACCTAGTTGAAGGTGTCCCTGCTCATTGCAGGAGGGTTGGACTAGACGACGTTTGGCAATCCCTTCCAACCCAAACCATTCTATGATTTTGTGGAAGCAAGTGGTGGTGTTGGCCTTTTTTTTCTGTCTTGCAGGGCTTTTATAGACATTTGCTTTGGAGAAAAAGTTCAGCTCACATGCTTATCTGAAAAACTATATTAAAGCAACAAACAGGAGCACAGGTTTGTGTGTGCAATAAAATGGGCTCCTAAACTTTCTATAGAATTCTTGACTTTGAAGTTACTGTTTCACAGCAGTTGGTGTTCATCACATGGTTAATTCCGATGCCTCAATAAGCAAAAGTTCTTTTCTTCTGAATCTTCATACCTATTCTGCAAAAAAAATCCCTGGACAGCATTTTCTTTTAGGAGATCAGTACTACATTAGTAACAGACATGGCCAGACTTGCTAAGATGTGCTTTTGTAAGCATCATTAAACATATTATTTGTGCAATCTCATTGCAGTAACTCTTTACTCATGTACTTAACACTGCCAGATGCTAGGCATAAAAGCACTGCACACTTCTGGTGGTGAAATTCTGTGTGCCTCTTGTTGTGCCTATGGTAACTGCAAAGCAAAGCAGAGCAGCACAGTAAATACTAATTCTTGCTAGGCACTCAGACAGTGCTGGTTCTACAGGTTTGATTCTGCAAGCCAGTAAATGCAAACAAATGCAATGATCCTGTGACTGAAACAACAGCATAGACAAAACATCTCTGAATAAAATCAAAGTTCTTGCCACACTGGTGTAGACTCTTTTAAGGATAAGGACATTAAAACTTACAAATAGTTCCCACAATGCAGTATGGCAAATTACCTAGGTATTAAATGCATGGGGCTTTAAGTGCCTTGTCAACATGCCAGTGATGAAAAGTGAGTCCCTCTGTGCCTGGGCATAATCAAAGTGGCAAAGTATCTACAACCTTTTTTGGCATCTTTACCCAACTGCTCATGCATTCAAGGAAAAGTCTGAAGACAGGTGCTTGCTGTAACAAGTGGACTATTCAGAATAATATATAGCAGTGTCAATAACAGAACCAGTGGATAATCTGGGACAGAAACCCCTAATCTCTTGAGTAACTCAAGTCTTCAAGAGATCAGTGAGAGTTTAGCCCAGCTACAGACCGGGAAAGGGATTTAAAGGCCAAGTTCATTTTAGAGGAGCTTTTATTGATCTAGCTGCCTACAGCATCAAATATTTCAGCACAGTTAACTAATGGAGTTAAGCCAGATCTGCTTCGTATAACCATTGAGAAAGAATATAACTGGTACTTTCTTCTTGAAGTCAAATATATTCAAATCTCTTTAAGCTAAAAACCAGGCTCCCTCTTTTCTCTGCTTTCTTGAGACCAATCTTGAAAGAGCAAACACCAACAAATCAGGTAATCAATTTAAAAAGAATACAAACAACAAAAAAAGAACTTATGGCTCCCCTACACATGCTTGAGGTGTTCCAAAGCAATTTGAATTTGGCTCTATGCTTTTCTGGAAAGAAACAGACAGTTGCTTGCTTTAGCAGAACAACTATCCAGACAGAAGGGCTTTTCTTCAACCAAAGGCAGTGGCTGTTACTCACCACCTGTTCTATCTGCACATGGGCATGACAGTGTCTTTAAGCAGGCTGGAAGAAAACTAGGAATTCATAGTAAGCTCTCATTAAAAAAGTGACACAACAGTCACTGACAATCAAAACACTGCTTACTGTCTGTAGAGACCATTAGAGATGCATTAGTACAGAACTTTATCATCCCCCAAACAAATGATGTTTTCCAGCCAACACCCCTTCTTCAAGATGAGAGGTGGCATCCTTACAGTACAACACACAAACCCTCCAACTTCCAGTGCCTCTCCTGGCATTTTCTGTATTTTTACCTGCTTGGGCTCTGAAGGAAATCAATTATGTCTTGCAGTTGCACGCTGCCCTGAAACACATCTGGGGCCAGCAAAAGAAGGTGCCACAGGGAGGTGTCATTCTGCACTTGGGAGATGAGGTTTAGAAACGAGACCATTTCATTGACGAATGCTGCCTGGTACTGTGGGTTGTGTTGCACCTTAAGAAATAACAATGCAAGGAATTATTTAAGAACAAGAACCCCTTCTGCCAGTGGGTCTTTTTATGCTTTTCAGCTTGCACTGCACTTGTATGCAACTCTACAAAACAACACATTCAAAGGGCTGTAGTGACAGGCAACAACTGGGTGACTATGCTTTACCTTCACATCCCTGATTGTACAATAAATTCTCTGTTTAGACAAGCCCTACAGTTCACAATGTTCCAAACAGCCCAAAGACTAGGAATACAAGAAAAATTGATATCAATCCTCACCCTGGTGAAAAAGAAGGCATTACCTTTAAAGGATTCATTTGCTTTAATTATATACCTTTCCCAAAGACAAGCACTGCTTCAGTCATGAATTGTTGGACCAGATGCAGGAGTTACTGGATGAAGTTATACAGCTGAGGTAATACACAAATTAATTTTATTGCCTCCCCTAGCTTTAAATATTCTTATTTACTCCACATCTTCACTCTGTTCTATCTACCTATCTCTGCAGTAGGGCAAATAAGGAGAAACAACACCTAGGCATGGTGAGAGCCTTTAATGGCCACTGGCTGACAGCTAGGTGTCCTTGCCTTCCTGAACCGTGTACACAACTCCGAAGTCTTTGGGCTAATTCCATGTGCAAGGATTAGCTCAGCCTCATCATGCACTTTGGTATAGAGATGAGTAACTCCTACCAGCTGGGGTCACACTCTATCTCCCAAACACTGCAATAATGTGTGTGACCTAACAAAGCTACTAGCTGCAGATATTAGGAAAGGACCTCCTTACCTCAGAGAGCTGACTTCTGAACTCTTGGGTAAACGACTCTAAAAGTGATAGGTCAGTAAAGCAGAATGTCTGGTGGATATTGGCTACCATCTTCTCTTCAGCAAGATCGGGATGTGTTACATATTGTGACAATACCTCACACAGAATGACTTTGAGATTTGCTGCAGTTGAATATAGGGTCTGGCTCTAAAAATAAGATGACATGTTAAAGGTAGTTTTAAAGCAATACTCTATTTGGGACAGTTTTAAACACAGTGATGAGACTTTAAGTAGTAGTACTGACATACAAAAAGCGTTGTCGTTACAAGCACACACACACAGAGAATACTAACAGATGAACAGAGAAATGTGTGCATAAATGTTTGCGAGCCTTAATACAAAAGCATAAGCATGCTAGTGTCCATTACATGATACCAAGTTTCTGTTAAAAAGTAGTTGTTCGCATAGATAGTCACCACCTACATAGTAAACACACAGCGCCTGTAATGCCACTGCAGGAGTATTCTGGGTAAATAACACATTGAATGGCAAAGCCTGTAACACTGTATCTTTAATTTTAGGCGCCAGAAAACACACTGGAAACACCTTAGCTCACACAAGCTTTGAGCAAAATCTCATAGAATCATAGAATCATAGAATAGTTAGGGTTGGAAAGGACCTTAAGATCATTCAGTTCCAACCCCCCTGCCATGGGCAGGGACACCTCACACTAAACCATGCCATCCAAGCCTATGTCCAACCTGGCCTTGAACACCACCAGCGATGGAGCATTCACAACTTCCCTGGGCAACACATTCCAGTGCCTCATCACCCTCACAGTAAAGAATTTCTTCCTTATATCCAATATAAACTTCCCCTGTTAAAGTTTGAATCCGTTACCCCTTGTCCTATCACTAGAGTCCCTAATGAAGAGTCCCTCCCCAGCATCCCTATAGGTCCCCTTCAGATACTGGAAGGCTGCTCTGAGGTCTCCACGCAGCCTTCTCTTCTCCAGGCTGAAGAGCCCCAACTTTCTCAGCCTATCTTTATACGGGAGGTGCTCCAGTCCTCTGATCATCCTCGTGGCCCTCCTCTGGACTTGTTCCAACAGTTCCATGTCCTTTTTATGTTGAGGACACCAGAACTGCACACAGTACTCCAAGTGAGGTCTCACGAGAGCAGAGTAGAGGGGCAGGATCACCTCCCTCGATCTGCTGGTCATGCTCCTTTTGATGCAGCCCATATCTCAGGGTACTGTGTGTGACTATTTGGTAATTCATGCTATTACGTTCCATGGTGTCCGGTTTATCTGGTTTCTGTTTAGAGGTTAATAAATTTACTGCAAAGCTTAAAATCCACTCACAACAACTGCCTTCCTTTTCCCAAAATAAAGTCAATTCACATAATAGGGGAGATCTGTAAGATTAAGGCTGTATGTTGGTACTTTGAGCTTCTCACTCTTTAAATATGATACATAAATGTTCACAATCAGCATTTACGCAAATACAGACTTACCTTCTCAAAATTGAGGATTTTGTTGAACATGTTGATGCTGGAAGTCAAGTTGGATGGTAATGAAATATTCTGAAGGGTTTTTTCTCCACGAGATCCCAAATCCCTAAACGCTGCAATAACAGTTTGAAACACTATATTTTACTTTATGTCTTTTTACCTCTTTGCCACATCAAACCATGAGACAAGACAGCCAACAACAGCTTTGGGCAAGCCATCATTATTAATCTGTTTCCAATGGTACAGCCAATGGCATCCTATAATTACTTACTTAAGGCTTTTTCCTGACATAATTAAAACCTGGATTACACTATTTCCTTATGTAACTTCTACAAATGAAATGTATTTAACTATGTGCTTACAGTTCAACATTAATTCCTGCCTTTCTTCTCCAGTTCTGCAGCTCCCCTAAGCAGGAAGAAACATGGGTAAGCCTTCCAAGGAAGCCTGTATAAGCTCAAGCCAATAGCCCTGTAAGGGAGAACTCTCCAGGTGCCTTTGGCACCAATGTGTGGTATTCAGAAACAGCTCTGACACAGAATTGGAGCACTGCTGCCTGCTCTGCGCAGAGGCATGCTGCCAGGTCTCCAGCTGACACACACCAAAGCCAACACTTGTACAGAGCTGCACTCTCAAAGCCACACAGCTCACCGAAGTGACAGGAGTTATGCCATTTTACACCAGCAGAGGCTATCACCTGTGATCTTAATTTTATTTTTTAAAAGTAAGATGTAGAAATGAGTTCCTCCCTGACCATCAGTGGCCATCAAAATGAGCTGCTAGTTCCCATCACTGGTCTTTGATCATTGTTTTTTCCCCCAGACTTATGCATTCGGTGCCTTGTGTTCTGCTTCTTTCTGCATGTACAACAAAGAGCAAGTGCACTGGCAGGAATGCTAATTGGAACTGTGAATGGCTGGGGCAGAACAGTCACAGAATGCAAAGCTGTAATCATTCATTTGGTGGTGAGCTCCCTAGAGAAAGGACTATCCATCACGGTGGCTTGCAGACAGTAGTAGCCATTATCATCAATAAATAATAATTGTAATGATTTTATGGAAAATTTAAGCCTGAAAGTTCCTTTAGGGAAGAAAATCACATCAGAGGAGTGCATCACCAGCAATAAATACCCACTGGGGCACAGAAGACAACTTATTTGCTGGGTAAGTGTGAATAAGAAATGCATTTGAAAACAAATCATAGGCTGTTTATGGACAATTTGTGGGCAGTAAAAGGGCAATATTCCATAAATAGCCAGGTTTTTCATTAATGTCCAGTCTGTGAGCTCACATTGCTCCTGGGAAGTGCAGAAATTTAACCCTGGCTTCTTAGCCAAATTCTGCAAGTTTTCTAGTTACTTGCACTTATTCCCAAGAATTTACACTAATGTCCTGGCCATGATCACGTGCCTGTAGGGAACACATAAATCATTTTAGCAGTGCTCTAAGAGTTGCATCTCTGTCCAGAGAGCTTCAAAAGATGAACCTTAAAAGACCATAACTTTGCAGAGTAGCAAATAACCTACCCAGTGAAGCATTCCTGCTTTTAGGAACCTCTGCTCTCCATGGTGATGTATGGTTGTTCTTGGCTGCACTGGACGAGCTCCTCCGCTTACTGGGGAGGAAGAAAAGAAAATAAGACACCTGTAACAACTCACAGAGATTCTTATGATCAAGTTTACACTTAACTACTGCATGACTTAGAATGGGCCTATAGCTGGATTTCATGGGAGGTGTGTTGAAATCTGGGTTGTCCAAAAGCCTGTCTCCTTCTAGAAGCCTGGCATGTATTTTGGGGAATGCTCTCAGACATGAAACAGAAGGAGGGGACCACATTCATGCCTGCTTTGCAGGAACAACAAGGACATACAAGCCTTAACATATGCATTTGGTCTCATCTTAAATTCCCACTTCTGGAAAGAAGGCTTCCTTGTATCAAGTCCTATTCTGTCCTCCACCAGCATACGCTCAGAAGAAGCAGCAGCGCAGAACTTCATGACACTTAGACTGAACAAAGAGTCCTTGATATCAGCTGAAACAACTCTAAGCTGTAACAGCAGGTTGTATGCTCCTAACAAGAAATCCTTGAAGACAACAGGACCTTACTTCACCCTTCCCAAATATTTCACTACAGAGGAAAAGAAAGGGTGGAAGATATCAGTGTTGAGCTCAGGTTTTGTACCTAGTTCCCTTTTATTAAGTGCTTCTAAGGAACAGAGTCAAAGATGAGAACCTTGCCATTTTCTCTACTGGCCACTGGTACAACAGAGACTTAGGGCAGGGTATAAAACAGTTTAATAAGAGCTTCAGTGAGAGTTGCACAATGGGAGGGGATAAAACAGTCTGGATTAGCTGAATATTACAAACTAGAATATTACACAATAATACAACCAGACAGTGAAGGGTCACTGCTCAAATACTTTTCATTTGTGATGCACTCATGAGTGGTTTTATATTCTAAGCTGTATCTTGCGTCCTGCTAGTTTTGCTGTAGCTACTAAATAGTTGATGTTTTTTCTTGTAGAATACAGTGTATTTCTAAGGCTAACATTGACCACACAAGGGTAAGTATACACACATAGCTGTATGAGACTTCACAAAGCCAACTACTAGCATCAGTAGTAGTCAAGGTGCTTATTCATGACTCATGTGACGAGCTACAGTTAGGCAAATCCTTTGATTTTCAGTTGGCAGGAAAAAACAGTTATTTCCTAAACAGCTATACAGAAACCAAAACCAGAAAGCAAGGTGGGTTTGTAGCTATTGAAACCCATGGAAGATCTCCAGCTTTGGCACTAGAAGTTCCCATTTCTTCATTTCAATATCCCAAATTAACCATTGTTTAACATGCCCAGGAAAAAACAATTGCACTGAGGAAATGAGGGAAGAGCTGCGAATCCGGTTATCCAGGCCCTGTGTGGCTCTGTGCTCCTCTGCTGTGTGACCTTGAATTTGATTAGGATTCACTTCCAGTCATCCATATATTTAGTCATCCAGATTCTTTCTAACCAATGGAGACATTCTGACCATTGACTTGACCATGGAAATGCCAGTCCTCTGCACTAAAGAGGACCCTTAAGAAGCAACCCACCCCAAGATCTCCCACCCTTCTTAATGAGCTCTCTGGTGGAAAGCATGGGACCTACTTTAGCTCTTCAGACTCTGAAGCTCTGGCCAAGGGAGGTTTTGAGGCTCTGACATAGCCACTATTGAGCAGCCCCTCACCTGAAAGCTCACCTGAAAGATGAGCAACCAGGGACCTTGTATGCAAGATGCCCAGATTGTCAGCTCTGGATGAAAAAATAGGAATCAGAGTGGCATTTTCCTCAAGCGTGTGCCAGAACCAGGCAGCAAAGTTGTACAAACAACCCTGGCTGGCATGTATGAAAGCATATGCTGCTTGGCTTCAACTGAAACATCAATGAAATCAAAATGCCTCCACTGAACACTTCAACAAACTGACATTCCAACAAAGCACGGCCAGCCAGCTCCATACTGCAAATCCACATGCTTTTGTGGACAAAAACTTCTCATTTTCATCTGTTTCCCAATAGGTTTGATGGCTTGCAGAGGAGACACCAGACTGAGTCTGGCTGGCACCTGGAGGATCTACTGAAAGAGCAGTCTCTCCAGAACAAATGTATCTCAAACTAGAGCTGCCTGGGAACATGTGCCATTTTCCCCCAAAGCATCCTGAACTGACGGACACAATGGCAGACCAGCAGGCTGGGCTGCTCTTGGTGCAGGTCTTATCCACTCACACCCTGATGGACCTGAGCCGCAATCATGCCAAAAAAAAAAGTTTATTTTCTCTAAACTGGGTGACCAGAAGCATTTTTCCTCTCAGGGAGTAAAATTCTACTACCAAGCCTGGATCAATTGACACATTACTGATAGCTGTCCCTAGTACGAAGATTTTTAAAGTGTCCCATGTTGAAGCCTATATTCTCATTTCTAAGTATTCAGATATCTGAGACTATATCTGTATTATAATAGGTATCTGAGATCTCTCTGTTATGGACACACCAGCACATATAGACATCGATGGCTGCTCCCACCACCTCAAAGCAAGTTTTGCTTTACAGCTTGTAACACCCAGATATATTTAGATTCCCTTACAGTCTGAGAGATGATACGTCATTAAGTCTTGGCAGTAGATCCTCCGGTATGTATGGTGTGCCTTTACATCTGGCATCTGAATCACACAGCACGGTTTGCAGGAATGGGAAGAAGCCTGCACTAGGAAGGTTTCGAGGTGCAAGATAACCTGGAAGGAGGAGGATAAAGAAAATGCCATTATTATGATGAGGACATGCGTGGGTTTGCCATGTGTTTCTATTAGTATGTGTTATTTTTCTTCCCAAAACATCGACTGATTCTCAGTTTCAGTGAGGCTCTTTCACTCCACCCTGGCAGCACTATCTGCCAAATCCCAGTAGAAACACCTCCTCAACACTGAGAAAGCCATGAAAGGCTTTTTTTTTTAATGAGAGTCAAGCTATTTGTAAGAAACCTGTTGGTCCTGAAGCAACTGCAGATTTCCCCCTCCACTCCAAAAATGCATGAAACAGGCCAGAAATGACAAAAACACCCCATATTTATTATATCCTAATTCTACCTTTAAAAACGAAAATAAAAGTAGGCATATGTCCAAAGTAACCTGAAGCACCCATAAGAGCATATTCTCCAAGGCTTGATTGGATCAGTTTCAAGCCAGGCTGCTAAGAGGGCTCTGTCTCAGCTTTTACCACAGGAAGGGGCAATGGATCCAGCACCAGAAAGCCTCCTTTGCTTTTAGTGCAGACCTGTCCAGGGAAGGGAGAGGAGCAATCTATCACCATCACCCCTTCTGTGTCTCCTGCCGTCTCAGAGCACCTCCTGTACCATCTGCTTGGTGACCTGTGCTGCTGGCAGCCAGCACCGTGGGGTGAGATGTATGTCCCTGTCTCCCATTTCTGCAAACACAGAGTGGACCTGAGTAATTAGCGACGTTAGTAGTTTATGTGCCACTTGCCCCATGCGGCTCACTGCCAGCCCGCAGAGTTCACCAGCTGCTTCTCCTCTCAGTGACAAACATCCTAATAAATCTCAAACCTCTTCTGCTGGATCACAGCAACATATTATTTAAAATAATCATTTGGAAAACTACCTGGCAAAGGACATTGCTATTATTTCTACTATGGAAAGAAGCCAGATATACGAAAGGCCCACAGGCAGGCTTGTGGTAATTGATTATCTTACTCTTTAGTCTCGAAAGACGACCTGTGACTCTCACCCTGGCACAGTTTTATCTCTAGCCCCTCCAACAAAGACACCATACTACATTTGTACTACATCTATTAATTATAGCAGTGCTCAAAAAGGAGATGTTCCCAAAGAGGATGGCAGTGCCAGATGAGGATATGACTGTTGGTCTCCTTAAAGGAGACTTGCCTTTCCTGAGCTTTCCTCAGCACAGCTGGTCACAGCCCATGAATCTGCATTGCATTTTTGGATCAAAATGAGAAAACTCATGGTTTAGCACATGAGTTCCCACTACTTCAGGCCAGAGAGTGACTGGCACAGAACACTGCTGAGACGTACAGAGTCAAAGGCACCCATTTTGAGTGGTGCAGCAATTCTCTTGGATGCCTCAGCAGAGAACTGCCCTAGAAAATGAAAGGAGATACCCTGGCAGAGGAGAAAGCTGCCTGCTGTGGGAAGCTCCCCCAACACTCACTGCATCCCTCAGGCCACCAGAAATTACACAGCAGGCTGAGCCTGCTCCTGGTAATCACAGAGCCCCAAGGAGAGAAAAAGATCTTTCTGCCTACAGGCAGGCAGTCTTCAGGTGTTGGGGCCAAAGGACAAACACCACTATACAGGTTTTGAAGTGTAATTAATCTGCTGCCCACAAGGAAAACTTTACAGTAGGGCACTTTAATCTGAAAGCATCCTTGTGGGAACATCCCTGCCATGTCTGGGATGTTTTGCCCTTTGAAATCACCAATTGCAACCCTGCAAAATGGCTTTTTTTCCCTCTCATCTTCCTTCTGATCTCCCGCACCCTCACTCCCATGCAGGAAATGGACTTACTCGCCAGTCAGAAAATGCACAACAGACCTCACTTTATCAGTATCCCTACCAAAATGAAGTTTCAAAATGAAGCCTCAAAGACCTGGGAAGCCATGAGGTTCAGAATGGAGAGCATAACCACAATGAGACAGGTAGGAGCCAGGAGGCAAACAGCTATACCCTCCACTGCCATCCATACAGAATCATAGAATGGTTTGGGTTGGAAAGGACCTTAAGATCATCCGGTTCCAACTCCCTGCCATGGGCAGGGATGCCTCACACTAGACCATGTTGCCCAAGGCTCTGTCCAACCTGGCCTTGAACACTGCCAGGGATGGAGCATTTACCATTTCTTTGGGCAGCCTGCGCCAGTGCCTCACCACCCTCACAGTAAAGAACATCTACAAACGAGGACCAGGACCAGGATAGAAGCCCATGTCTCTTAGTAGACCTGAAGCAGCTAAAGCTGTGTAACTCCTAGATGGATGGCAGAGTGGGGAATGAAAGGATGGGGCTGGGAGCTTGGGGAGCACTGGTCTTCTCTGGAGCAATGTGATATATTTAGAGGCAATTGCACAAGAGATCCTGATGAATCCAGAGTAAGACACTTTCTTGAGATATATGTAGTAATAAAAAAAATATTAAAATTGGACCTAAAGGTGGAACACTTTGACCAAAATGGACAATTAAAGAATCCGTTACTGTACCACGAGCAACTGATGCTTGTGATATGCTAGTTCTTATGCACAGCATAAGAACATAGTGGTGGTATCAGTTCTTTCTTAGCTTTTTATTTTGGAACAGCAGCCTGAAAAATAAAGAGACAGGAATTCATGACCTAGAGTTTGGAAGTGCTGCTACTCATGGTGGTGGCACGATGCCTGTGAAGACACCACTGGCTCAATGTGATTGAGGTATTCAGGGAGGCTTAGCCAACTCACATCAGATGTTGAGCAGTTTGCTGGCACCTGGGTACAACCATGGAGCCTGATCCATCACTGAATCACTGCAGGCATGAACCAGTGTAACCCCATGATGTTCTTGGCAATGCAGAGGAGACTTTTCTGGAAGAGGCCTGGGCTATGAAGTTAGAGAATTAAGGAGGTTTTTCAAGACAGACCATGACACAGAAAAATCTGAAATGTCTGATTTGAGCTCCCATTTGCTGTAAGTTAGTCCTGTGCTGGTTCTTAACCCTGAGCATCAGCACAACCTTGCTCTGGGTCAAGCACTTAAATATGTTGAAGCACTTAAACATGATGAAACTGATTGTTGTTACATTAGCTCTGCTGCCTACATGGAGGAAATCTCCACTGACTCCAAAGAAAGTTCAAACACCTGGTTCAGATGCAGGCACCCCTTCCATAGACACACTCTGCTGTGAGATGAATTCCACCCCTGTTTTCTCATGTGGCAGTTGATTATGCTGAAGGGGCCGTAGTGTGCACACTGCCTTCTTTACACCCTGGCTGCACAGAACAAAGAACAGGGTGGCCAGACTGGTGTAACAAGTCTGTCACTCCCAGGTAACAAGCAGTCAACCTCACCACCATTAGAGCCACTAAGTACTCGTCTCCCTGTTCATACTGCCTTGAAAATCATAGAATTATAGAATTAAAGAGGTTGGAAATGGTCTTTAAGATCATCAAGTCCAATCATTACCCCAGCACTGCCAAGGCCACCGCTAAATCACATCACTATGGGCCTCTTCTACATGGTTTGTGAACACTTCCAGGGATGTTGACTCCACCACTGCCCTGGGCAGCCTGTTCCAACGCGTGACCACCAATGTGGGGAATAAATTGTTCCTAACGCCCAGTCTAAACCTCCCCTGGTGCAGCTTGAGGTTGTTTTCTCTTGTTCTATCACTTGATACTTGGGAGAAGAGACCAGCCACCTCTGGCTCTATCCTCCTTTCAGGTAGTCGTAGAAAGCAATAAGGTCCCTCCTGAACTTCTCCAGACTAAACAATCCCAGTTCCCTCAGTCATTCCTCATAGAATTGTGCTCTAAGCCCTTCCTGTCCTTCAAGGGCCACAGAGGCCAACAACTTTAATAGAAGCTGAGCAGCACAGACACAGTAAGCTCAGCTTCCGACCATGCTGCCTTTGTCCAGCATGCCTGAGACCAGAGCAGCCATAGCGTAAGGCACTGTGCAGGAAGCATGGCTGATTCAGGAGCCCAAGGCCCAGACAAACACAGTATAGCCTCAGAGTTCTTTCTTGTAACTCCCCCTCATCCTGCAAATGAAGGAATTTACTGATGAGAGGGTGAGTCAAGAGATTAACGTGCTCCCTGCTCCATCTTTCCACTCTCCATCCCCTTGCTTGTGGTGAGGAGCTATGACTCCACAAAGCCACACAGGCTGCTCTGCCCACACATGTAAATTCATTACCTGTGCCAGCTTCATACATCACTGCATAGATGGCCAGGGAGGAAGTTGACTCCTGACTCCCTGCAGGGCTTTAGAAAAGACTTGCAAGTACCTGTCCCTCCTTTAGCTGGGATTTATCCAGCACGTCAGCTGCATTAGTACACAACATAAGCACTAGCTATGAAACATTACTGAAGGGAAGTTGCAAAAGCTTCTCAGATTTTCAAGGACAGGATTTGATGGGGATAGTTTCACAATCTGAAACAGAACACCACCATTACTGACTTTTGTGGTACTTCTACTGTTGGGAATCCCTTCAGCCTCCTACATGCAGCAGAAGATAGCTCCTTAAATTCTATCCAAGGAATACGGATATACATAGACCTATAGTCTCCATCTTTATCATCCTACATCACACGACAGGGTAGATTCACAATACAACATAATTTGTCATTCTCCCCACTGCCTTTAGTTTTAAACCTCTGAATTTCCTAAAACTACAATTACCTTTGGAGGATCCCACTATACTGCCTATGAGCCCAGAGGGAGAAATCACTGCACCTACAGCTGCCCCATGTCTGAGCGGTCATCCTAGCATATTTCTGGTCAAATTGACTTGTCTGCAACCAAAATCTGAGCCCAGATCTATATTCTGTTAGTAAAGACTGACTCCTGGGTTTGCCAGCAGCAGAATCCCAAGTGCAGAGGCTTTTCCTGTCCCCTCTCACTGAAAGCTTTGATTTTCTACCACCATGGAAAAAAGGGCACTGAACCTAAAGAAAACCTAAAGAAAAAAAAAGGTATCCCAAAGGGCAGAAGAGGCCAAGGGCTTAGAGCTGCCAAGGGCTGGTTCTCCATGCTCAGCATCTTCTAGCTAGGCCAACCACATCTCCAAGAGCTGAGTAGAACGAAGGCATGCAGAGCAGTCTTAATAAACACAAGATACTTACAATACATGCATGCCGCTGGAAATCCTGGCATTTCCACATTCGCTTCCATTCCAAATAAAATGAAGAAAACTATCTTACTTTCCTGAATGTTGTAAATTACAACATACTTCCCTTCAATATGAGCAAAACATCTTTCCTTTGAGTAAAGGTGCTTGGTAGAATAACAATGAAAAATGTCCGGGTAATAAGAAATGTCACATAAGAAAGATGAAAATTACCATTTCACTACAATCAATAAGATTAATTGAAATTGACTGAAGTGTTTCCATCTAACTGGACAATGTTCTATTGCCACATTGATTTTGCTGCTTTCACTGCAGAGTTTTCAGGCATTTGCATTAGCTGAGCCCAACCATTGACTTCAAGGAATTGGGTGTTTCAGCAGAATACAGGTACAGCACCATGAACCCCAGTGTTACTTCTTTCATCCTGAGGCTTCCTGCCCCAAAGGACATCAGTGCTGTGAGGAGAGCAGCCATTATTATCCACACCAGAGCAAAGGAAAGGAAACTGGTAGTATTTTCAAGTGGTCTCCTGTGTAAACTAGCAACCAGCTCACCCAGTGCGGTGCTAAGCATCTTCATTTCCCTCAGTTCCCCAGTCTCAGCTCTGCTACTCAGAAAGATATTTTGCAGCCCCATCATTTGAACATGCAAATCCCCTTAAATAAAAAGGAACTATCCCAACCATTTCTTTTGCTTTTGAAAAATCACCCATGCATTCCTTCTCCCTTTTCTGCCCACACTGTATTTCTGATTTCAGGGCTTCCTGCCTTGCTCTGCCATCCATCCTGCAAAACCAGACAGAATCTATATTCCATTTATTCCTTATCAAAGATGTGGAATTTCCATTATGAATGGCTTTCTTAAATAAATGTAGGTACATTAACTGTATTTTCTTCCTCCTTCACCATTAATTTAAAAAGGCATACTGATTTTTTCTGTTTTCTATCCACCCCATAGTTCAGTGTTGTATCATTACAACTCCTTGGGCATAAAAAGGTTCTCCTGGCTTCAGATCTCACACATTCTGATACTGCATATGCCTTATGCATTAAGTCCTTCCATAGTTCATAAAAATCCATACAAATCTTAGCTCCCTCACTGGTGAATTAGAGGCACTAATGAGCAAATGGCTTCATTAGGAAGCATTGTGTTTAAGTGAAAATGCATTCAATCATTGCTCAATCATACAAAGAGATTTAACAGCTGCAACTTTTCAGCAAAGAAAAAGATGACCAAAGAGCGGTTTGATAGAGAAATAAATAAAACCATGATCTGCAATGAAAAGGGTGAGTAAATGACCATCCCTTGCAACACAAGGACAAAGAAACACATTATGACCATGAGGCAGCAGGGAAAAGGGAGAGAAAGTGCCTTTTTAAAAAAAATAAAAATACCAAAATGTGGTGGAGCTCACTGCTGTGGGGCAGGGTATGCTGAGAAAAAGGCATTTCTTTATAGAAGAATGGGACACATTCACAAAAATACACTTGGCAGTGGCTGCCAAATATGATTAACATAAGAAGGACATGGAGCTCTTGGAGCTAGTGCAGAGGAGGCCACAAGGATGACCAGGGGCTGGAGCACCTGCCATGCAAAGACAGGCTGATAAAGTTGGGGCTGTTCAGCCTGGAGAACAGAAGCTGTGGGAAGACCTCAGAGCAGCTTCCAGTGTCTGAAAGGAGCTACAAGGATGCTGGAGAGGGACTCTTCATCAGGGACTGTAGCGACAGGACAAGGGATGATGGGTTTAAACTCGAACAGGGGAAGTTCAGGTTAGATATAAAGAAGTTCTTTACTGTGAGGGTGGTGAGGCACTGGCACAGGTTGCCCAGAGAAGTAGTGAATGCTCCACCCCTGGCAGATTTCAAGGCCAGGCTGGACGGAGCCTTGGGTGGCATGGTTGTGTGAAGCATCCCTGCCCATAGCAGGGGGTTGGAACTAAATGATCTTAAGGTCCTTTCCAACCCAAGCCATTTTATGATTCCATGATCACGTGGATTCAACCCCTTCAGATTCTGGCTGAAAAAACCTTTAACCTTTGAAAATTTGAGTGTTGGATGGAACACTCTCTGCTTTGTGGTCCTACACACTCCCTCAGTTGTCACCAAGCAGCAGCAGGGAGTCTAACCCAGAGTGAGTTTATCAGATGTGATTTATATTTGTCTAAGAAGTCACAACACAGAATGAATATATTTACTGCTACTTTCTAAGCAAAATGTTTAACTATATTGTATACACACAACCTTCTCAGTTCCTTTCTCATCTTTCCCGTAGTCACACAGCATTACTTCAAACTTCATACCTTTGATTTGTTAAACAGTCAAAGACAAACACGCCTGTGTCATGACATGATGACGATCCTGTTCCTCTTCGACCACGTGCATCTGCCCATTTCCAGCTTGGTTCACATCTACTTATCAGTAACAAATTAAGCTGCCTATTTTTTGTAGAAAAGCATTATGATAATGTTAGGACTTTCGATCTCTGTGCAAACACTAAACCCCCATAATCAAATCTATGGGATAAAGTTAATTTTGAAGCAGGGTATTTTTTACACACGTGAGGAATGGTCCTAATAGAATCATAGGATACTTTGGGTTGGAAGTAACCTTAAAGCTCATCTAATTCCAAACACCCTGCCATGGGCAAAGACACCTTCCACTCGACCAGGTTAAAGCCCCAAATAGATGACTGGCCTATCCTTTATCTATAAGAGGAGATTTAATTCAGAGAGACATACATGTACACTGGAACTCACATGTGACCTTGGAGAAAGGGACCTCCATAGTTACATGGGAATGAGGGCTAGGAGGCAAATGCCAGCCGAGACTTTACCCTTTTCACACCTGCAAGATCAACACCCACACAAGTCCCACGCTTGTTGCAACAAACGGGCGAGGACAGCAAGTGTTACAGTTCCTGGCAGCACAGCCCCAATCTTGATGAGTGTCTCCAAAGCCCACAGGAGTAATTAGCCCTATTGAGTTTAATGGGATTACTCAGACTTCAGGTTAATCACATATTTAAGAGCTGTGCTGGAGCAGAACTAATGGTTTGGTATTGCACTCCCTATTCCACTGTTGCCTTTCATACCACAAAGGCCATTTTTAAACCCACTCCAGAGCGAGCAGGCAGCCTCTTTCACCCTCTTTTTGGCCAGCCAGCAGAACTGCCACTGACCTCTTCAATTTCACCTGTTGAGCAGTCAGCACTCAAAAGAACAGGTTCCCTGAGCTTACCCCCAAGTTGCAAGACACCAAAAGGCCTCAGTATCCATCAGATCAGAGTCACGCTGGCACACAGAATGGGGAAACCAGCTACTACACATGCTAATTATGGCAATCTGGTGTTAGCCCAAGTCTCAGTGTCCCTGGAGCATGCGCATTCCACCTCTGCCTTCCCATTATGCTTTAAGCAGTCTCACCCTTCACCATCTTCCTTCCCTCATATGAATTATGAGGGATTTTCTTATTTCCCCTGTATAAATTATGTAATAGAAATGACGCGAGCATCTCTTGCACATACATCAGATCCCCTGTGTATCTCACAGCCTACTCTGATGTAGAAATCATATGCCAGTTACCACACCCTGTTTCTCAAAATGAAAGCTCAGCAGGACCCCAGATAAATCCATTCCCCCCAGATGCCCAGTGTGGCTGGGGGAGATTCAAGAGCTTGTATTTTCCATCTTTACACTGACAGCATCCTTATTTTCCCAAGTGTCTCAGTAACACGATGTCCTCAGTTGTCTGCCTACAGCAGTGAGATCAAAACAGCAGAACACTCACTGTGAGACTCCTCCCTGTGTTGTTGGCCTCAATGGAGGAAGCATTTCATTGCCTAACTCTTCCCTTGAGCATTTAAGGCTCCGCAAATAAGACCAGCACAGAGCAGACAGCATCTGCTTCTGGGCTTATTAAGACCAGGAAAGCTGGTTCTGCTTGCCCACAGATCTTCACCTTCCACCCCCTGCTTAAATAAATTCAAAATCAGCACTTGAATGTGATTGTGTTGGGTTCCCATACTGATCAGCGATATCAGAAAGATGAGAGAGCCTAAAAATTGCAAAGGAGTGGGAGAAGAAGTAGGTGTAAAGGGAGGAGAAAGAACCCCCAAACCAAGCACAAAGAACAAAGGAAGGAGATGGAAACCTCCTAAGAGGTATTGCAAATTTAGGTTGAGATGGAGAAATGACAGAGCTGATGAGCTGGGATGGCACTGGAGGTTGACTGTGTTGTGGAGGGATGCTCCACTGCCTGAAACACAAAAACACCAAGAGAGAGAGGAGGAACTGTGCACTAGTCCTTTTCCTACAGGGCTTTTACAAGCAGTATTTAATGCAGAAAAGGCTGACTTGGTCTTGTTGCAATACAGCCAACTTGCTCTTGTCTAAATAAGCAGCAGGGCACTATACAAACAGGACCTGAGAAGAGAGTCAGGATATTCCCAGCAAGAATCTGGAACCTAAAAGCTTAAATCCGTATCTAGACTCTGGAAAAAAGGAAACAAAACTGCACAAAAGCTGTGTTTACTAAACCAACGTGTCAATAGTGAGTGCCTCCACATAGTCTCCAGAGCCCAGGTTTAGACTCTTTAAACAAAAGTGAACTTTCCAGAAACACACACATCAACAACTGCTGACTTCAACCCAAACCCAACTACTCAGCACCTTTGGAAAATAAGTTTGCATTTCTAGGTCCCATCAATGGTATTCAACTGCCTCAGGGAGTCAGAATTAAGCGACTGCCCAAGGCCCTGTTGTAATTCAGTGAGGAGGAAAAAAAACCTAGAACACTGGCCAACTCAGGAGCTCCAACTCTAAACATCCTTCA
Source organism: Myiopsitta monachus (assembly GCA_017639245.1). NCBI lineage: Eukaryota > Metazoa > Chordata > Aves > Psittaciformes > Psittacidae > Myiopsitta > Myiopsitta monachus. The sequence goes on from CM029921.1 coordinate 45,941,424, forward strand.
GCCACCCCTCACAAGGTGGAAGAGTCTGTAGAAAGCATCAGGGATGCAGATGCGTGTGTTTGGGAAAGGGGAGAAAACTGACAGAAAAAAAGGGGAGGAAAATGAAGCAAAGTAAAGGAAAACGAGGACTGGGGCTGCTCCACCACAGTCAAATCGTGAAGGAGATCTGAAAGTCTGATGTGTACTTGTAAAGAGTAGGTAGAAGCCTTGGGATGAATTATGCCTTGCATAAATACCTATGACTTATCCAAATGAATGGAGTGGCCTATGTAGCTGAGCCACCAACTCAACTCCCTGTAATTAGCATGGGAACCTATTCATTTTTCCATACTATTAGGAAAATAAATTATTTCAGGTCCCTCAAACTGTGGAAAAAAAAAAATCCTTTAAAGTGCAAGCATCTTTTCAGAGCTTTCTCATCTCCAGGATGGGATCTCAGAGGAAGAATAGTGCTGAGGTCAGCTTGCTCCATGCCATCTACCCTCACATATGTACTGGCAGACACAGCCATTACTCACACTGAGCATTAACCCAGCTCAAGATTTTTCTCTGTTCCTGGGAGAAACTGTGGGACAAAGTCAGTGTAGGGGTTTCTGCATCAAAGCAACACACTAGGATTGAGGCAGGGAACTGTCAGAGCTGAAAGTGGTTTGACATCCTTACTTATGCAGACCCACACAGCAGGACCCCCCTGAACTCATCTACCACCACAATGCTGCAACACCCTGAGGGGCATGGGTGACAGGAGGTGCCAGGCACTCCCTGCCTGCGCTTGGCAGAACCTTGCACCCATCACAACCAGCTGCCTTACCTGCTTCCTCAGTGATATGGGAAAGGGAATGCTGTCTGCATTTATCCTTTTAAGCAATATAGAGTATCCTCCTTTTTTTGACAATGCTCTAACCAGGGCAACTTATACCTCAGTTACCTCTAACATGGCAAGAGTCCTCAGCACAGAAGTCATAGGAAAGGTGTGTCTGCAGGTACCGCAAGCCACAGCCTCTCTCCTAAGGATTCTCAGATCCCTGCTGTGATTCATACGAATTTTACCAGCTAATTCTAGACCAGTTCAAATCCTAGCTACATCACAGTAACATTGGATGTAGTTCAGAGACCCCCCTATCCTGGGCCCTCTTGCAGGAGCACTGCAGTCAAGAATGAGAGCAGAGTATCTGCTCCTACACAGTTACATACAAGCTGCTCTTACATAATTGTGCATGCAGCTCTGGCTCTAAACTAGACCTCAACCACAATGCTGGTACTGGCCAACAGTCTAGTACTCCACTATTAGGATATTCCCCCCAAATATTAGCTGCAAAGAGCAGCCTTGTGGAGCACTGCTACTGAGTCCATCACAAATACCTCTGAGTGAATGCAATACACCCTGCAGGCATATCCACAATGGTGATGAAATCCAGGTGGAAATTGAGGGAGGAGTTGTTTCACTGAGAAACGCTGAGAACACGTTTCACTGAGAAAAAAGTCCAGGGAACAAATTCCCTGGCAGAATAGATGGATTTAAGGCCAGAGACAAGAGCAGAGCTTCTTTCTATGCAGAATGAGGTATGGCTTTAAGAGCCTACTGGCTGTCCCTTGGAAAGCCAGAGGAGCAGAGCCGAGTGGTGTCTAGCACTGAAGAGCAGGGCTTCTGAGTGAGTGGACTGCTAACCACACCCAGGAGAGCTTCTGTGGAGGATAATGATGAGGGCAAACTGACAGGAGGGGAAATAAAGGGAACAGAAAAGGAAGAAAGCAGGCAGGGAGGGTGTGACACTGCTAGTTAGAGCCAGGAGTGTAATTGGGCTTCTCTGCAGACTGAGTGGGTTGAGACCTGAGGAACAGATTGTATCTCATATAGAACTCCCATACCTTGCAAAAACCTGTAGTGATGGAAAGGGACTTTTATCCCTACTCACTCCAGAGAGTATCCCTACTATCCAGAGAACAGGTGATAGAGGTACAGAAGACTGGAAGATACCATCAAACCCAGTTCAGTGGCTTTCACGCTGCAGGCTTCCAATCCATGGCTTCTTATTCTACACGTATGCCACAAAACACATCCCAATACCTCCTAGCAAATATAGATGCTGTAATAACAAGGTCAAAAAGCCACAACTGTGATGTGCATAGTAAGTTGGATGGGGATTTTGTTTGGTTAGACTCTCAGATCACCACAGGAACTGGGTATGCAAAGAGAGAGAAATCTTAAATTTCTCCTGACAACAATCTCTGCTGACCTGGGTATATATCATCAGACAGATGCCTGGGAGAAAGGAGAGAGGTGTTTTTTTCCTCTAGATGCTTTAGTTGTGAAGAAAATTACATAACAGATGGATTTCAGCTCCTTGTTTTCCTCAGCTCTGAGTTTTCCTATGAGCATCCTCTTGATGGGTGACATTGAGTTGGCATGTCATTTCCCTTTGGACTTTAGTCTGGCACAAGCTCCCCTTGCACTAGGTACTACACAACATTATTCAAAGCAACTTGCCCTTGCAGGAAGCTCTTGCCACTTTTTTGTTCTTGAATGATATTTGCTTGGTAATTTCTCTGTATATTGAATGTGCATTAGACATCTTTCAAAAGACCTTACTGTCTTCAATTTGAGCTATTTTAACTGAGCAAATAATAGATTTCATGATATTTCTGTGGCACTCAATACATGAGAGAAACTTACAGACTGATTTTCTGTGGGGTTATCAGTAAGGTTCCAAAACTTGGCATTTGAGTAGTTCATTCTATCTCTGTGTCATTGATTCTGGGCTTCTTGACTTTTTTTGTCCACCTACAATAATCTCATGACAGCAGAACTGGAAACAGCTTCTTATTGCTACTTAATGATTGTGTCTTTGAAGGCAGGCATTGGAACTCAGCATAAAGTGGATTTTTTTTCCTACTCAAAATGAACAGAAAACTGCTCCTGTAATTGTTTTCCTAGATGTGTCCACCCCAAGCCTTTCTCTGTTCCTATTAGAAAAGAATGTTCACAAATACTTTATTGCTTTTCAAGCAAGAAGTTGATACATGTTTTCCAGGTGTCAAATATATATATATATATTAATAGTCAAGAGGCTATTCTTATTTAACTAGAAAAGCAGCAGAAACTGGTTGTTTGATGCTCTGGTTAACATTCTTCTCCATCCCCTTGGGATTCTTAGGTGGTGTCTGAATACCTGCATCACAAGAATACATCACAACCACTATTTTACAGCATCTCTTTCAATAGAGAGTTACTATTATCCACTTCTAAGTTAGACAGACTTGCATACTTTGTGATATTTGTCTCAAAATCGAATTCACCTATGGAAGAAAAGGGGATGAGTCCAAAGATCCTGCCCAATCTCCCCCTTTCCTGCAAAGCACAACTGATGGAGCTACTTGCTGTTCCTAGAAACATTCCTTCTAATCCATTAATACAAAGATGCAATCATCCAGAGCCAAAGTGTTCCAAATAAATATAAATTCAAACTAATAGCCTTGTAGAGTAAAAGAATCCATATTTTACCATCCGGCTGGCTATCTTGACATTCGTCTTCCTCGATTTATTGGGGCAGAAAGCACAACCAATGGAGCAGTGTGGGAGGACTGCCATTTTCACACTCGGCAAGACCTGGGGTTTTCACAAAGTGCATGCCCTGTCTTTCCTGCTTCAACTGGTTCAAGGGAATTGCACAGAACCACAGAATGGTTTGGGTTGGAAAGGACCTGCCAGCTCATCCAGTTCTAATCCCCTGCCACAGGCACAGAAACCTTCCATTAGACCAGGTTGCTCCAAGCCCCATCCAACCTGGCCTTGAACCCTGCCAGGGATGGGGCAGCCACAGCTTCTCTGGGCACCCTGTGCCAGGGCCTCACCGCTCTCACATTTGAGAGAACTTATAAAGGATATAACAGGCCTTTTACTGACAGAGATGGGCTTTGTGTCCAAAGACCACCCTAAGACACCAAGGATGTTTCTCCATTAAAGACTTCCTATGATACTTCCGATAGTTGTTTATGCAGCCTTCCATCCCTGCTTACAACCCAAGGTACACAAACCTTTAGTCAGATCAGGCTGCAAGCTCTCTGGAACAAGGGCTATCCTAAATGCATATCTAATATTTTTCATAGTGGCCGTTTCTCACAGATTATACAGAAGCAAAGACTTTAATCAGAATATAACATGTCACTGAGGTATCTCCAGCATGTACACATGCCATCAAGAGCAGATTCCTCATAGCCATATTTTACACACCTGATGGCTACAAAGACTGGAAGCCAACTGCTTGCTCTCACTGCTGCCAGACTCTGCCTCTTCTCCCCCTGCAGCAGTCTCCCTGCCCCAAATACACAAATCCAACATTGCCCATGCCAGGGCTTTATTCTTACCAAGTTGATGACAGCCTGATGCAGGTTGTCCCTCTGGGTGTCTCTCCTATCAATCAGCTGGTGCATGGTAATTTCTGAGAGCCTATTCCTACCCTGTGCTGGGAAACTGTGGCTCTCAACAATATCTCTTCACAGCTTTGTGCTGCAGCACAGGGACGTGATTCAGCAGGCTAGCGGTGCAACATGAAGTAGGAATCTTGCATACCTTTCAGGGTCTCTGCAATAAGGAGCCTCTCTATTGAGCAGAAGGGGTGTATGAATGAAGAGTGTAGCTCAGTGATTGATTTCTCCCAACACAAAGGCAGGCTATCACTAGAAAGAGGGGCTCAGCCCTTTTACTCACTCCTCTCCCCTCCCTTCAAGCTGCACTTCTGAGGCCACATAGGGCGGAATCAGGGATTTCACCCAACTCAAAATTAACACTGTGAAAGGGAAAAAGGCTTCCATTTGGATAAGCTCCTTGCTCTATTTTACCATATCACTTCATGAACAAATGTGCCCAGGGCTGGGATGTGCTGCTTCTGATGGCAGTGACCACTCACTAAATCAGTGTGTTTTAGAGCAGATCTAGGTGCGCCCATGCTCTGAAATGCAGATGTGTTCTCTTGACCCAGGAAGTGAGGCTTGCAAGCACAAACCAGCTTGTGCAAACTCTTCACTCATTTAACCACCAACAGATATTCACCCACCCAAAAAGGTGCTCTTTGACTTGCTAGAATGTGCTCACAGACTTACATCATCAAGTCCCAGGAGCCAAAAAAGGTACCACTCTTCAGCTGAGCCTTAGTAGCAAGCTGCCTAACTTGGTACTTCTTGCCAGTAGCACACACCAGGTAAAATCTTTCATGTTGACCAATCTCATGTTTGTTACCTCACCCTCATAATCACACCCGAAGCCTGTGCCCTTACTCATTTTACTGAATCTCCACCAGCTGCCCTCTTGTCTGTCAATTTATCATGTAAATTCATACTGCTGTCAGCAATAGCACTGAGTCCCTCTCAGTGAGACAGTGCTTTAAAGTTGCTTTCTAATAATAAAGCTAATTTGAAAAAATAAAATAGAAGCAGAAACAACCTCAGAGGAATGCATACATTTTATTTACAGCATTCTGCATCTCAGGAAATCTCCACTGGAAACTATAAAGAACCCAATTTGTAGAAGTAACAAAACACATCAAATTAACACATCAGTCACTTAAATGAGAACGAAACCCCAAAGACATGAAAACAAGCCAGTTACTTACAGTTTGGCTGGGGTTCCGGAGGGAATTTGAGGCGGATAATGGCCAAGATTATGAAAACAACCACAGGCCAGGAAATTAAAATGAACGACCATACCTATAAAATAGCAATGAAAATAGATCGGTTATGTTTGTCACACTGATGTGTCCCAGAGCTTGGCTGGAATGTGCAAGTGCTGCCCTAAATGAGTAATGAGATGTTCTGTAAATCACTCCTGTCTTGGTATGCATACAATTAAACCCAAGTATTATCTATGCAGGAAGAAAAAACTATGTAAGATTTTAAGAGCAAATAACAAGCCTGAAAGAAACACAAGCCTTTCTGGGCTTCAGTTTGGCTGATGATTATAAGCGGACTTTGCTTACAGCTTTGAGACACTGCTATGTAATAGCAAAAGCATGCTGAGATGTATAAGACTTTTGGAAGCACTGATCACAGGATAAAAGAGCTGAAGTGTGAAAGGCTGTTTTCACTTTCAGTGAATGCTGCTGCTTAAACAATGGGTAAAAATGACTTTGATTGAATTTTAGCCCAAAATGTAAGTTTTTGACAAGTAAATTGGCAAGTCTACAGCACATTTTTCCCAAAGAAGTTTCACTGTTCTTCACAAACAGTAGTTGAGTCTCACAGCAGGGCTGAAAGAAAGGATGTTTTCATAGTAGTCATCAACAAGACCTGGAACTCAAAGCAGATGGAAGGAAAGTATTTGTGGGGCTGTGTAACAAGTCAACAGAAGTCACATTTGAACACCAGTCACCAGGATCCTTCGTATGAGCTTCTGACCCCAGCAACCCAACTCCCTGGCACCTTTCTATTTAGAGATGAAATGGAAGAGATGCTACAGAATTGGCCTAGCATTTTGGAAAACCCATGAACTTTTATAGAGGCCTTGCCTCTGACACAGGGTTGACTTGTCTCAGTGGATGAGAATGAAGAAAATACAGCTTGCTAATCATCTACTGTAGTAAACCAACCTACGTAGGAGCCCCAAAGTCAGTCTTGAAACTGCATGCTTTGGAGCTTTGTAAGCTAGGAAAATGCAATTATCCAAATCACCAACTGCTTTTGCACTAGCTGGCTACCGTATAGAGCTTCCCATCCACCAGCAGTTAAGCTCAAACTACCGTGTGCTGCAAAATTGCTGTGCCATTTTCATGACAATTTTGGAAGCTGCAAAGATGTCTTTCTTCAAAATCATCCCATTTTTCACCTTTGCATTGCTATTTTTTCCAGATCAGCACATATTACCCCAAACTGGTTTTCCAAAGTAATTCCAAGCCCATAACAGTGTTTTCATTTCCCGAAACACTCACTGGAACATAAAAACAAACAGACAGACAAACAAACAAATCCTGGAGAGCAATTCAGCTTAAAGATGTTTGTTTCACAGCAGCTCCATCCCTATCATCCCTGATGAGATGACACAGTCATTGAATTAGGAGCAAGATTCATGCCTCAAAAACACACAACTGACAGACATCAAAACACAAGGCACCTCCCCATGCATCCCTCCAGAGGGGATGCTCCTCTACCTTCAGCATTCAGCAACATTCTAGCTTTCACAGACAGCACTCTTACTGCTTTTTATATATACAACTTCTAACAAGACTGACCACTGAAACTAATATATTTTCATTTTTCTTATGTCATATGTTTTCTCTATAATCAGTCCCAAACATGCTGTTTAACTCTGATTAATTCACAAGCAAACAGGATTGTTAACACGTCTTCCTTGTTTAGTACCATATAGGCTAAAGTAAAATTATAGGGTAACAGCACAGAATCTGATATTAGTCAGAAGATGCCTAAAGGAAGGACAAGAGATCTGTCATATTCTTGGTGCAAGAAATGAATGCTGATTGTTTCTACTCAGGGAAATCTTTGTACCTCCCCATTTTAAGCTAAAACAGGGTTTATGCTCCCCACTTTCCACATAACTCTTCCCTTAGTACCTCTGTCCTTTGATCAATTTGGAATTAGTAGCTGGGTACATGAATTGCAGCATAACAGCATTCCCATTGACCAGGCACTTCTAGTTCACAAAACCCAAGACAACCACTTTGACCAAACTGTTTGTTAGGTGGAACATGTTGACTTGAATGGAGCCATAACCCACCTCAATTTGGCTCTTGGGACATCAAGCTCTGTGAGGTAGGTTGCATAATCCTTTGGTTGCTGGATTATTCCACTGCTAAAAAGTAGATTAAATTTCTCAGACCTTACTCAGCATTTCTGGATGCAGGCACACTCTCTCCCTCCTCCCTCTGTTTAAACAACCACGCTGCCTAGAAGCGGCAGAGATGCAAGAGGCATTGATTTCCCCAGTTCCCCTTGGTATACAGGCCAAACCTTGCTCCTGAGAAGACTGTCACCTAAGCTCATGACTGTTCCTGTCTCAGCAGGAGTAACCTCTATTGAGCCACTCCCTGGCCATGGATGCAGACCTGCAGCTGATTTCAACACATTGACAGCCAAGCAAGCTGCAGCTCTCCCCATGGTGCACAGGTAGAGGCACTCTCTCCAGGGGATCTGCAGAGAGCTTGCAGAGGAAACAAAGTGCAAGGCAAAAGGCAGAAGCAAATGTGTTTGCCAGCTCTGGAAAGGCTGACAAGCAGAGCAGGAAAGCACATGAGTCTGCAGGGGGGAGCTGACTGGTGTCAGCCGTACCCATCAGATCAGCGAGGGCAGCCGACACCACTGCAGCAGCAGGAGCCACCTTCTCTCCTTATCAGAAACTGAGCAGCACAACAGAACACTTTCTCACAATGCAAGTATGCTAAAATAAAGAAAAAAAGCTTTCTAAAAGCCTGGTCTGTAAGTGAAGGCAGACTACACAGGTAAAAACAAAAACCACAAGCAGGAGAAGAGAGAGATCAGGATGTTTGGGAGCAGAGATCTGGGTTTACCTCCTAACACCCTCTCCAGTGTGAGCAAGCTCCCTAACTTGGAGCAAGAGAGGGAAATGAAGGAGGGTTGCAGAGAATGCTGCCATAAAATAATCAGTACTTTGACAGATTTCAATTGGCATTTCAATTCTATAGAATTGATATTTCAACTCCTCAGGAAAACAGAATTAAAGCAAGTGAGACTGTGAGGTCAGAAGCACAGGTAGGGCTGAGGTTAGCATTGACCCTGGGGACAAAAGAGCTGAAAGAGACGCAAATTTTCTGCTTTTAACAAGGCTGTTAGGATTTCCCTTGAGAACTTAGAGGTGACTTAATGGGATTCTGCTGCATCTCAGAAAAAGTCTCCTGTATCCTTGACAGTAGTGAAAGATACCCTGAGATGCACAGCACATCCACAGCTCCTACAGAGGATGACAAGGAGTCAGGTCAACTCAGCACCTAACTAGATTGAGCTCCAAAACCAAGAGGCAGGACAGGACTGGTAAGAATGCACCTTGCAGAAGCATGTGGTGATAGGAAGCCTTTCACTCCATCCTCAGATCACACCTTTCATGGTCATTTTTCTCTCTTGTCAGCATTTTCTGCACCTATCACGGCTTCCATTCAGCAAAGCAAGATTAAAACCTACCACATTTGGATTACTAGCAAGAGGAGTTGTCGCAATGCAAGTTCCATGAGCTGCAGCATTGCTTATGCTAGAATTACAGCGCAGCTGTATTGAAATCAGACTGGGGCAAAACTACTGGCCAGGCTTTGCCTGGACACACAATGCGTCCCAAAGGAACATATTCCTCCCTGGTGCTGCTGCAGTTCAGATTGCTCTCTGGACATTGCTGGAAATGGTCTACCCATGAGTTTGGGCATGGTTTTGTTTGCACAGACTGCTGCCCCAAGGGAACAACAGTGGCATCCATATTACTCAATCCAGACTCCTGAGCCCTCATGCATGAGCTCTGACGCAAGACCTAATCACTTTGGCTTACAAAGACTCATCTTTACTTCAGTGCTGTTCCCTTCCCTCCCCCTGCATCTATCACCTTCAAAATACTTCTCTCTTAAAACTGTGACCTTCCTCTCTTGCAGTGCCCCCCTTGCTCCTCAATTCCTGTGATTTCCAGGCTCCCCCTGTCACACTCACCGGCTGCCTCTTGACACTCAGCCAGTTCTTCCAGAGCAGGATCCTCAAGTGCTGAGAGAGCGCAGCCATCCTTGGCTGAGCTGACCAAAAGCGAAGGAGCTGCGTATTCTTCCTCCCCAGACTTAGGAAGCAAAAGCAGAGGCTCTAACCCAAATGGGCATCCAGTGTCCGATACCCAAGCCTCTGCCTCTTCCCCACAGCATAGCTCTAAAGCAGCTACTTCATCCACTTGTGGCTGCTGTACTCCCAGGAACTGTAGCTCTTGTCCTCACAGCAATAGCTCCTAGCAAATTCAACAGGTTCTTCTTCTCCAGGCAGGCAGGCAGGCAGGCAGGCGCAGCAGCCTGTCTCCACTTGTGTTAATTACAATATCCAGCCTCTCCTGGATGTTCCTTGTTCAAGCCCTAACCGATAAAATGGATAGCATTCCAAAAAGATGCTTCTGCTTAAACAAAAGTGATGTATGCCTCCTCCCTCCCCATGATGAAACTGTGTGCCTACCCACACACCGCTTCTGCTGGAGAGGTGTCATCAACAGCAAAGAGTTAGGCCACTTACCAGGCCAGTCCGACTTCCCCGATTTCACAGGGTATAGCTGAGAAGAAGAAAGCATCCACAGCTGCAGCACACATCTTCCTGGCATTGCTGATTGGGAATCAGGGCTTTTAGATACTTCTGAATGTCTCAAACCTACCCAGCCAGGTAAATCAACTGAAAAACATATATTTAAGTGAAATTCCCAGGGACTGATCTAATTGCTCACCTTCCTGCATCTTCCCTTTCCTCTGGGAGATGAGTCCTGCGGTTTTCACTAATGGAATTTAATACAACACATCAAATCCATTGGGAATGGGATTGCGGGATCAGAGCCCACAAAAATTTCACAGCACTGGTGTGGCTTGAACACTGGTACTATTCAACTGATCATGGAACTTTTCCAACTAGTGATAATATACCTAAAAAATGCCCAAACAAAACAAAAGCTAGAGATGAAAGGAAAGAGTAAACTGCAAGTACAGAGGGAAGCAATGACAGCAGAGGGGACTGCTCATTGCATGAAGGACTGTAACAGATCTGAGATACAGACTTCTCTGATGAGTTCTGGTCATCCAGCAGAGCTCTGGTGCCCTCGGGAGAGGAGCATGTACACTCAAGTACCCCATCTGGTAACACTGAGATTGTGCTTAGGTAAGCCATGGAAGACTTCACTGCTCCAGCATATTTCATAAAAGAGATCAAAAAAGATTCTTGTCCATGGCATTTCTTCCAGCCACAAAGTTTGTGCCTCAGAGATGAAAAACATCTTGAATGAGTCCTTGTCAAACTTCACCCAGGGACAATGGCGGAAGCAGCAGCACTGCCATCCAGGATGACCTTGGAGCAGAAAAGCTTTGATCTAAGGGCTGCTAGAAGCAATAAGTGAGAGTAAGAGAGAGGAAGAAAGATATGGCACTCAGTGAAGAGAAACAGCTTCTCTGGCTTGGTTAGAAACTACTTCAAAGATACGAATAGCAACAGAGATGCAGTCGTCCCTGCCCCACATACCTTCAGTCTAAATAGATTGAACATTCCAATGGTGGGAGTGGAGCTGGAGCTAAAATGAATAAAAGGCTTCCCTGGTATAGTTTTCATAGCAACGGGAAGAACCCAAACCTCTGACCTCCCAGATCTACATTCACATTTTTCTACCAAAGGTCCTTAGCAGAGTGAGGGATCTCATTTGAGTCTGAGTTGAGAACAAGCACTACTCCCCAAGACACTGTTGCAATTCAGTTTATGTAGGAGGCACAGCCAGATTCATTGCTTTTGGTTCAAACACCATTTGCAAACTTGATTCACTTCTTCTCTAGAGCTGAAAAAAGAAATCCAAATATAGATAATTCTGCTTTGAGGGGGTAAGAGAGAAAAATCTATAATTCCACCATTCACTGGTTTGCCAAGATCTTTTAAGGCAAATGTCTGATTGCTTCTTTTTGGGATTCACTCAAACAACTGCTTCAAAAGAACACTATGATTTGGATAATAACTTTCCAAAGCAAATGCACATCCTTACTTCCTTTGTGAACTGAGTCAACAAACATTCCTCTTGGGAAGTACCCAAAGAGTAATTTGTTCAAGTTCACCACTGTAAAACCAGAATAACTCAATGCCAGTTGGCTTTCAGAGCACCTGCACTCAAATCCCTAAACACCATAGCACTCCAGTTCAAGAACACAAGAACTGCATTAAGCCATTATATCCTTTTGCTTTTTAATTCCTCATTAGATAATTCCTGCAGATGTCACAGGAGGCTGTGCAACAACGTTGTCACTCCTGGACAAAGTGACCAGAGCAGACATGTCCCTGTAAAAATGTAAATGTGCCTGTAGGCAGAAGGGGAGAGGAGAGAAAGGCCAAATTCTTCCTTTTCCCAGGAAATCGTCAGTTGGTTTCTTCTCCTGGGCTAAATGGCAAATCATTGGTTCAGATCACAGGGAATAAAAGCAGAATCTGCTTCTGTAACAGTGAAGCAGAGGAAACTCTCAAGGGAGCTCTGAACTGTGATTTCATCCAATGCAGGTCTATACAGACATGACTAATCCCATGTAATGCAGTGGTGGCTACGGCACACAGGGACATGCAGGGGCTGCAGCTGCTGTGTCAAAAAGACCCAAGAGCACCAAGAACTCACAAACTCTGAGGCATTCTTTCAAGTAGAGGAGTTTATACTTCAGTAAAAATGAATGCACTCATGCTTTCCAAGTGTGCTGGGTTACCTCTACAAGAAATGAAAACATGGGGAAGTGATGCAAGACAGAATTCATGAAAGAGAAGGATAAAGTCCATGAGTGAATGGCCTGCAAGAGTGCTGGAAACATGCTTGCAGGAGGACATGCCCTTATGGGTCCTGCTATATCAGAGCCAGCAGCACTGTGCAGTGTAAGAGAGGGATCCATGAATAGAGAACACTGTCCTGCTGCACAGGGCCAAAACAGGGATGTGGGGGTCTCTCCAGAGATCAAATGCACTGGGATGGTGAGAAGAAATGGCCAGCATTATAGTTAATGCTTCACTAGCTACTTGGACAAAACAGGCCTGAACACAGCAGAAAGCTCACACCACCATAACATGTAAACAGCTATCTGGCTGTTAACACTCTTGGCTTAGCTTTTAAACACAGGGGTAGCTGCAGCAAATCTGAGAGGGCAGAACATCTACCCCCTTGAAGTCAGTGCCTGGCAAGAAAGGGAAAACCTCTTCTGCTGGCTACCAGAAAAAACCCAAACCAAACACAACACTAATCTTGCAGTGACTGTGCATGCTACAACTAACCTGCAGCAGAGACTTCCAGAGCACACAGGTGAAAAGTGGTTAGGTGCCCTCAGGGGCCTGGAGGAGGAGAGATCACACCAGCAATGAGTGAAGCAGCATAACCAGATAAACTACCATGCCAGACAAAAGCCTGCAAAGCAGAATGAACTGAAGGAGATCTGTAAGGGGAAGAATGGGATAATGCTCTGACTCATGAAGAGGCAAGACTCTGAACATGGTACTTTCCTTACACAGGGTTTGCAGTGTATTTAGTTACTGTACTTCGCTCAGGAGCAAGTCCAGACGGCGCAAGAGATGAGCTTTCCTCGTGGCTTGTGTAAGCTAATATTGACCAAATTTTTGACATGCTGTCCTTAGAGACCTGAGATGCTTGTGCACAGGCTTCAGCTGTGATCTCTTATCCAGAAACCAAGCCATGGACTGCTGAGTGAGCAGCCTTCAGTCCCACACTCCTGTCCAGTGTGTAGTGCACTCAGACTTACCTGCTCTAAGGTAAGTGCACTTTTACATGTCCTGTTAGATAGCATTTTGCTAAGATTGCATGCAACAGCAAGGCACAACAAAATACGAGTGTCACAATTTCTACCAGAACAAAGAGACTGGTGAAGAACACAGCAAGAAAAGCCTTCATGCAATGGGTAGAATTACCCTTCAGCTCAAAGCCCATGGCTGCTCATTTTCATGCCATCCATCAAAGAGCAGGCCTTCTAACCAAATCCAGGTTTTAAGATGCTCTGAAATCAGAATGAGTAGGAATGAAAGAACATCACATGCACTTGCAGCACCAAGGAAGGTAGAAGTTAAAAGTCTATGGCTAACTTAAAACGCTGCCTTCCTCACAGCTAGAGAAGCAGTTGCCTAAGGACTTGACAGCATTAGGCAACTGTGGTGCAGTGCTGAGTGATGCTGAAATGGTGCATGACTTGTGTGTTAACTGGAACATCATTTGCTAAAGGATAAAAATGGCTTTTGTTGAGCAGCTCATGGCATTTCCCAGTGAGAGGCTGCGTATACTCTCTGAGTAGCTCCAAATTCCTTCCAAAGGCATGGTAGTAGTCTAGAAATGTAAATTCCTCCACATTTCCTGGGTGCCTAATTCCAGGCACCTGAACAGGGTATGGGTTTTAGAGATGCTCCCTAAGCATCTTTGAAAAGAATCAGAACCCTCTAAAACAGGCAGCACTATTTTTAGCCACTGTTATGATGTGGCATCACCACAGGACCACTCTGCCACCAGCAAACACATTTCCACAATTTATTACTGATTTTCGTCCTCTCCATTAAAATGCATTTGCAAAACAGCTCTTCCTGATGACTGTGGACGAATTTTCCCTCCAGTGGTCCACAGTCATCAATTAGCTTGGGAATACAAGGATGTTTTTCTCACAGGGCCCACTCCAAACAGTTCAAGAACTGTGTTGCTGATATTTGGCTCAAAGCCCTTGGATATTAACTGCTTATTTTTACAGGGCAGCCTTGTTTCCAGGAATAAGTCCCCAAACTAAGTACGAGTTTTGGGATACCCTGATAGCAGCTAAACACCAAGACCAAAATATCTGAGCTTCCTGGAAGCGAGTTAAAAGGCACCATAACATTTGGGACAGGATTTTCAGAAGAGCTCATCACTGGGATTTTTCTTCCTATGTCAACAACATTCTGCAGGAGCAGATTTAGGGAAGGATATGGAAATGCAACTTTTTGCTGTAAAGCACATGGTGCTTGCATTCAGAAGTGCAATGTTACCAGCCAGCCTTTCACCCTACTCATCTGCTCCTAAGGTCACCTTCATCTGGTCCTGGCAAACCTACAAATCCATGAATCATTTCCCACCACACCCAGCAGCTGAGGACTTTATTTGTGAGGCTCCCACATGCATTCCTACCTTGCCACAGATTGCTTGCGGGGTTCACTCTGCCCCTTCTCCACTAGTTACTATTTCCTGTGGAGGAGACTTGTAACTCACACACAGCAGTGAATCAGGATTAAAAGTTAGTCAGAAAAGAGTTGTGGGAACAAGTAACAAGAAGTGAGAGGCATCTGCTACTGATAATACCCCCAGTTTAGTCTTTTCCTGGTATAGTAGAAACTCACCAGCAGAGCTATGCACCCTCTTGTTTATCAAATAAGCCCAGCAATGTATAGTTCTTCAGAGTGTGTTCAAGCCCACTAACTTGGGGTCTCTTGTGCTGTTATGTGTAGTGCCTCCTTAACTAAAGCCCCTTCTCAAAACCCTTATTCCTGGGGCAATGGTTTAACTTTCAATCTCTGCAAACCCACTGAATCCCAAAGCTTGCATATGGGCATTACCTAACAAACACAATAGGCATGCCCAATTCAATGCAAACTTTGCTCAAGCAGGTAACATTGCAAGTTTCATTAGTATGTCAGGTTAAATATAAGGCAGAAGTTCTTTACTGTGAGGGTGATGAGGCACTGGAACAGGGTGACTAAAGAAACCGTGGCTGCCCCATCCCTGGCAGTGTTCAAGGCCAGGCTGGACAGAACCTTGGGTGACATGGTTTAGTGTGAGGCATCCCTGGACATGGCATGGGGGCTGGAACTGGACGATCTTAAGGTCCTTTCCAAACCAAACCATTCTATGGATTCTATGTCCTTTAACCCTTCTTCCAGATTAACAGCAGTGGTAACACCAGATCTTATACCAAGGGTTGCAACAAGACATTAGACAGCATCCAAATCTTCTGCCATTTCTCATTCTTTGTGCATTCAGCTTGCTTCCAATCTGCACAGCAATGCTCATGTCCTGTTATGTAAACCTGGACACCTCACAGATGGACTACCTAGGGATCACACTATTTATGGTGAGACTGATAAGGTCAAAGCAAGGTCACTGTGAAAAATGGCTTTGACTTTACAATGAGCAATGGCTATTGCCAAGGCTGGGACAACTGTGCTTTCCAAATGAGAGTTTCAGCGAAGCTATCAAAAAGCTCCAACAAACTGACTTCCAAATTAAAAGGCCTAAAGACAGACTGCAAGGATAAGGAAGCAGCAGAGGCAAGATGCACTTGTGAAAACAGCTGTATGAGTGTGCCGTTCTGCATGCAACAGAAACATCTATTTCCTGAAAGATTAGTTGTATTAAGTTAAAAATTAACCACAGTCATCTGCACACGATGGGAAAATAAACCCTCAGTCACATGGATTCAGAAAAGGATTTTTTCTGTCATGATAAATGCAAGACTGGCTTCACAGCTGGTTGACTTGAAAAAGTAGAAAGAAATAACTTTAAGAACGTATATTCTGACAGATAAAGCAACACACGACATGAAGCCAGTATGGACAGATCAGCGGTCACCAGCACTCAAAGAGAATGCTCATCTTTCTTCTCCCACATAAAAATGGGACCAGCCAGCAAGTATGCTCACACAGGGACGGACAGATACCATTTCAGTGGACCTGAAATAGTGGGCTGAAAGACCTAAATACATGTTTGAGCAAAGTACTGATGAGTGCACATGAACAAACATTTCTAGGAATGTCATAGAATCAGAGACTGGTTTGGGTTGGAAAGGACCTTAAGATCATCCGGTTCCAACCTCCTGCTGTGGACAGGGACATCTTCCACTAGACCATGTCACACAAGGCTCTGTCCAACCTGGCCTAGAACACTACCAGGGATGGAACATTTACCACTTCTCTGGGCAACCTGCACCAGCACCTCACCACCCTCACAATAAAGAACTTCTTCTTTATATCTAACCTGAACTTCCCCAGTTTCAGTTTGAACCCATTCTCCGTTGTGCTATTGCTACAGTCCCTGATGACAAGTGCCTCTCTAGCATCCTTGTAGAACCCCTTCAGATACTGTAAGGCTGCTATGGGGTCTCCATGCAGCTTCTCTTCTCCAGGCTGAACAGCCCCTATTTTCTCAGCCTGTCTTCAATACATTCTTAGGAAAGAATTTAATGGCCTTGACTGCAAAAGGTTAAAAAATAGCTTGTTATTTCAGATCTAAGGATATCACTGAGAAGCAAGTTTGATGAAACATCAACAAAACAGAGATAAAGCAAAAGTTCAAGATTTACAGAGGGTGCCACTAGATCTTTTTATTCAAAAGGCAACCAACTAGACCAAAAACCTGTTCAGTGAAAAAAGCTTTGCTTAGCTCCAAACAATATCGAGTCTTTGGATATACAAGACTGGCTTTATCTGATATCAAATACTAAGAAGTTCTTGGCCAATCACAGGTCTTGATGGTAGACTACTTCAAAGCCCCAAGTAGCTTCAGCAAAGCTCAGTGAAACTTGGTTGACACATGCTGAAGACAATAGAAGCCTAGTAAAATGGAAGACATCACTAAGCTGCTGAAATAAGAGGACTTAAAAGTAGCAACAGGAAAGAAACATTAACTAGGGTTATTATAGGATCATAAGACACCTACTTAGAGTAGGTTTGCTCAGATTTAGTAACTGAGTTCTGAGAAATGTTTTCCTCACATAACCGGGGTGTTCATACATGTTCCTTTCCACATGGCTTTTCTGTTACTTAAAAAAAGCACAGCATTCTCAGTCCAGGCACTTAACATATTCTTTCTCTTCTACCTAGTACATTTCTGTAAAATACGTACAAGTCTGATCGTTTCTGTGGCATTTATCCACTAGCATAACCTGGCTGAACTCAACCAAGAGGTTTGGAACCTGGGGGGAAGAATGGACAAGCAACCCCACAGACTCAATTTCTAGAAGCAAACAGCAACCTGAGAGTACACTAAGGATAAAGAGTCGTGACACTCTTATTTAACAGGTTTCTGGGGTGCCGCTCCCTCACCAAGTCACCTGGGTGCTATTATAGGAATCACTAATTAACACCACACCCTGAGATCTAAGTGAGTGTAGGGAGTGCTGGTGACAAGTTACACAAGGCCCTGTCAGGCTCCTGCAGCTGGGAACTTGCTTGCTGAAGAAAAATACATGTTGTAATACTACCATACAAGTACCACAGCGATGAAGGAGCACAGACTTGAAGCAGAGAAGGGCTTGCTCATCTACAGGACTGTTTCTGAAAGCTCCTTAATTCATAGCAAAGGAAAGCTTAAAGAACACTTTTCCCTCTTAGGTCGTTGATAAGAGGCATATATCCCAAAAGAGGGTTTGATTCTCTGATTGGTGCAGTGGAGATAGGCAATCTTCACTGAATGCGCTGGGGAGGGTGGCTCAACCTGAGGCTCAGTCATCAGCCTGGAAAAGAGTGCTCACCCCTCCTTTCCCACAGAGCGCCTTTCCTAAGGGAAAACAGCCAGGTTCTTCATGAAGGCTCCTGATCTGATTCACTGAAGGCAGCACAATGCAAATGAGAAGGGCACGTTAAAAGGCACGCTCTGAGTTTATGGTTTGTACTTCAACATGTGCTTGTACCTGAGCACAAGGATACACCGTATGTACTGCGGAGAGCTGGCCAGCAGTGTGGTTGATGTGCAAGGCAGCATTTTCTTGGCGATCTGTGTCAAGACGTGCTGCCATGTACCTGGGCCTTAACTGCAGGCCTAAAGCTTGCAATTACACACCTGCCTGCCACCAGTATGCCCTCATCACTAGTGGTTGCATGTGCCCTTGGCTTGGGAGTTGCCCTTGATACACACAGAGCTCTTTAGCTAGGACATGCCCATCCCTGGATGACCAAATAGGCAAGACCCCACTCTAGATTTATACCTGAGAGAGTTGTCACTGCTGGACTTATCTAACAGCTTGCTGCAGTTTTATTTTTCACAAAGAAATGACAGCAAGACAGAGTCTAGAGTAGATACTGGAGGAGGACCACGAGGATGATCGGGGCTGGAGCACCTCCCATACAAAGGAAAGTTGAGAAAATTGGGGCTGTTCAGCCTGAAGAAGAGAAGCTGCATGGAGACCCCATAGCAGCCTTACAGTATCTGAAGGGGTTCTACAAGGATGCTAGAGAGGCACTTGTCATCAGGGACTGTAGCAATAGCACAACGGAGAATGGGTTCAAACTGAAACTGGGGAAGTTCAGGTTAGATATAAAGAAGAAGTTCTTTATTGTGAGGGTGGTGAGGTGCTGGTGCAGGTTGCCCAGAGAAGTGGTAAATGTTCCATCCCTGGTAGTGTTCTAGGCCAGGTTGGACAGAGCCTTGTGTGACATGGTCTAGTGGAAGATGTCCCTGTCCACAGCAGGAGGTTGGAACCGGATGATCTTAAGGTCCTTTCCAACCCAAACCAGTCTCTGATTCTATGATTCTATTGTAACTTTGCCATCACATGGAAGCTTTCTTGGCTATGGAACAGAGAAAGATAAGTTAAACCAAGTACTGTTGGACCATTTTTTATTAAGGGCACAGCAAGCCCAACACATTCTGGATAGCCACAGATAGTCAATCACACCCAAAACACCCCATGTTTGGAGGACATATAGCGAACCACTGTGCAGGACTTCCTCAGCAGGTCAGACAGGTCCTGGTTTTACTGGTCCTACTATATGTGCACTGCAAAGCTGAGAAGCAAGTTGTCTAGAGCCATTGGTCCAGGAGCTCTGGACATCTGGCAGGCCTGGCAGATCCCCCTAACTGTTAGCAAGGTTGTTTGGTGACTATATTCAGGGATCCCTGGTTGAAAGCCCAAGACATCCCAAATGACTTGCTGGGTTTTGCAGCTACCAAACTAAATTTCTACCTGGAAAACACTTTTAACTTATCAAAAATCCCACACCCATCCCTCATATGTGTGTCCTTTTGGATGCCATTACAACTACCACCATAAGAAATACGCTCTCTAAGGAATTTATAGCTATGCAATGTAGCTTCACCAGGGGTAAGACAGGAGCACAGGATATGTACAGGTGCATGAAGATGAATACCTTTATGGGGGAAGTTAGTCTGTCTACAAGGACCTTGAAGAGCTTTATTATTTATGGATAGTACCATTATTTAGAGTCCAAAGGTCTGCCCTTTTCCATGGGCTTATTTCAACAGACATCAAAGGAGGATTCATCAATGTCTTCCTCTCCATTGCCAGAAGGTAGTGGTAACAATAGTAACTGGGGCTTTTTACAGTCAAAATGCTTATAAAACCCATTCTCAAATTACTTAATAATGAGACATTTGATAATGCACGGGAAGCAACATTCACTGCCTCCAAGAAAACAGAAGCAGCATCAGGTGTCTGCTGGAGGAAAGAATTACCATGTCTCTGTAGACACTAACCTATGTAACCCCTTGAAATGAACTAACCGATGCCTTGTTTTCCAAAACTAACTTCAAGATAAACTATAATATACATATATACACATGTATCTCAGTAGAAATGGGTGAACAAACCTCAGTTTGTGCCATTCGGATAATTCAAAGATTTCTGGGATTTCTGAGAGCAAATGGGACTGTGGCATTTATCTTGGATATAACTTCTTCCTAGAAGTTAAATCAAAGGATAAATGTGGAGATAATATCCAGTGTCAGTCAGACAACATATCAAGGCATTAACCTTCTCACCAGTGCAGGCTGTTTAACTTGTATGAAGAAACCTAGAGTGCACAAATAACATAACATGTAATAGCAGAAATCATCAAACAAAAGACCAGCCATCTCTCTCTCATAGGAAATAATTCTCCTCTCAGCACAAGAACATCCACATTGAGGAGTCTGTGACATCTAGACACTGGCTTGCATGACTACTCCAGCTATTGCACAGCCAACAATTTTTCTCCTGCCTTTACATGAAGCAAGTTAGGGCATACACACACCTGCCTGCAAAATCCCCAGAAGAAGTCATCTTAAAATCTATAGCCCTTAAATAACCCAAAGCCACACTTTTACAATCATTTACACACATACTTAACTCTGCAGACAACTGTGAAGTGAAACAGCTACCTACATATGGGAAGAAAAGCCTGTGATGCATCCATCCCTGCAGGACTGGGGCACCAGACTGTGGGGGCCAGAGGTTTCTCCTTAATGGCAGGAAGGTACATAGCATGCTGTGGAAGCAATGTAAAACACCCCAGAAGTCAAACCTTAATATAAACATTAGTGAGAACTATTCCATTATTCAAATTTCAGGAAAGCTGTGGAGTCAGGCATCTTCTCCTTTTTCTATGGGAAAATGTGAAAACCCTGCACTGCCTCCCTCCTTCGGAAGTTTAGGACTTCCAGACAACACTCTGTAGCTTGCATTCACTTTGAGCCTTGTTTTTCACCCTCATTTTCCATGACACACAAGCACCACTTGCAGTTATTTTTTTTCCCACAGACAAAAATCAATAGCTATAAAACCAATTCCAAAGGCAGCTTGGATCAAGTTTCAAAAAGCCCTCATGTTCTCTGCCTGTGTGTGTGCACAATTTAGTTTACTGTGGCTACAGAACTGCATTTGTAGGCCTATATTTAATGTTTTCTATTTTAATCTTCAAGGCAGTTATCTATGCCAGTGAGGGTGTCACAGGACAACATCACCTGCAGTGATTGCACAAATTAGCCTCAAGCCTCTTGCCTTAACAAGCAATGCAACCCAGTGATCTTCTGCATGACACTCCTTGCTTTACTGCTGGCTGGAAAGATTTGTTTGGAGTCTCTTCCAGTGCCAGAAGTCTTTATTGCTAAATAGCCCTGGCTGTTGAGTAACATGGGAATTTAATGTACCCATGCTAGAATGTCCGCTTGGAAGGCAGTGGGAATTAAGCTTAAAACTGCTATCAGCTCTCTTCTTTCTCTTTATCATTCTACCTCTGAGTTTTCTCTTTGCTGTTCGCAAACTACTTCCTGTGCTGGTTTTGGCTGCAATAGAGCTAATTTCTTCTTTGTAGCTAGTAGAGGACTATGTTTTGTTTGTTTGTTTGTTTGTTTTTTTTGCTGGAAACAGTGAAACTCAGCAGTAAGGAAAACATCTCTGGATGTGCTTACACAGGGTAAAGGCCTTTTCTGCCTCTCACCCCACCAGCAAATAGACTGCATGTGCACAAGAAGATGGGAAGGGACACAGCCAGGACAGCTGATCCCAACTGGCCAAGGTGATATTCCAGACCATATGGCAACATGCCCAGCATATAAAGCTGGTGGAAGAAGAAGGAAGGGGGACACACTTGGAATTTGTCTTCCCAAGTAACAATTACACATGATGGAGCCCTGGAGATGGAACACCTGCCTGCTGGTTGGAAGTGGTGAATGAATTCCACTGTTTTGCTTTCCTTGTGTGGCTTTTGCTTTATATACTACACTGTTTTTATCTCAACTGAGGAGTTTTCTCACTCTTCCAATTCTCTCCCCATTCCATCAGGGGGGAGTGAGCAAGTGGATGCATGAGGCTTAGTAGCTGGCTGGTGTTAAACCATGACACTTCCCGAGCTGTTTCCCATGCTGTTGCAGCACTTTATGAAGCTCAAGCTTATGAAAGAGATGATCTAGAGAAGGGAGGGGCAGTGGCAAGTCTCATAAAAGCAGCATCCTACTTGTGCTGCTTTGACAAGATGTGAAATAGTTCCATTCTTCTTGACCATCTTATTAATTATAATTGAATCCCAGACTGGTCTGGGTTGGAAAGGACCTTAAAGCTCATCCAGTTCCATCCCCCTGCCACAGGCAGGGACACCTTCCACTAGACCAGGCTGCTCCGAGACTTGAACACTGCCAGAGATGGGGCAGCCACAGCTTCCCTGGGCACCCTGTGCCAGCACCTCAGCACCCTCACAGGGAAGAACTTCTGCCTAATGCCTAATCTAAATCTCCCCTCCGACAGCTTAAAGCTATTAATAACCTAATTCCACCCACAGAAGAAAGCATTTCTGGTAACATTTCAGCGGTCTGTTTGGCAAGATGTAGGTGGGGAGGGCATGAAGAATCTTATGAAGATGAGCACCGAAGCTCTATGCGGGACTGTTTCATATCTGGAAGAGGTCAAGGAAGGCTTCTAGGGGCCAGGCTTTGGAAAGGAAATACAAATAATGCTTTTGAACATTCTGCATCAAAGCTCTCTTGAACATACCACTGTTGCCTCTGGTACTTTTTGCTAGGAAACAGAAAGCTTCTGTGACACTACCAGCGGTTACAAGAGTGGAGCTGTGCTACTACTGGGGAAAAGTTCCAAGTCTGTAAATGTGTATCTGAATTTTTAAGCAAGCGTGCTGCTTTTCACAGAGATTTTCAGCAAGCACTCCATGCTTCCAGCAGGAGCACTGACACTTTCCTGGGAGCAAACCCTGTGTTTTATTCTGAAAGAATATTTGCAGTTTTGTGCTCTCAGCTATTTCATTTTTCCCCTATATAAGTGAGAGTATTGTCTTTCCTTAAAGCAAAATATCCCTTTCCAGCTCTCACAGCTGAAAATAAATGCTGAAAACCATAAACTCCAAAGGGACATGAATATCAGAAAGACCACATAATGCAAAAATGTCACAAGTTTTTAATTTTTTGGGGTAGTGAAACTGAACTTGTGTCTCTGCCTGTTACACAAGAAAATGGATTCTGAGAGTTACGCTCCTATGATGAGTGAAGAGAAGCACACTAAGTAGCAATCTATGTGGTTGACACTCCCAATTTGACCACCAAACACTGCAAGAAGCTGCTCTCAAATGAGTTACAGATTCAGTATTATTTGCAGAAATCACAACAACCAGCAATTTGGCATCCTCTGAGAAAACTGTTATTTTCTAATAGGCTGTTCATGGTGACCCCAACTAGTCAAAATTAACCTACTACAGTATTCATTATCTACTATTTACCAGCTTGTGCAAGTGTCAGTCCAAAACACAAGACAACACCGGACCTTTTAATAGACACATTTTTCTAACAGCCAATTTCTCTCAGGCTGTATTGGAAAGCAGCTTAGTGTTTATCCCAGTGACTGATCAAAATATCCCTCCTCCCCTCTAGCACTGAGCATCCTGCTCTGTTAATGCTCCACAACTCTTATCACACTTCTTAAATCCTGTTCCTGTGCTGAAGGGCAGAAGCTGCATTGTGTCTTCTGGGGCCTCTCAGAACATCTCTATTACAGTTGAAGGCTACCAGAAAAGGAAAAAAGAAAGCAACAAGCACAGAAGCCTACTGTTGCAAGGTGAAGATAGGAGATAGTATCTCTGACAGGTCAGAGTGTTTTGGGATCATAGAATCATAGAACCATAGAATGGCTTACGTTGGAAGGGAACTTAAAGCTCATCCAGTTCCAACCTCTTGCCACAGGCAGGGACACTTTCCACTAGAGCAGGTTGCTCCAAGCCTCGTCCAACCTGGTCTTGAGCACTGTCCAGGAATGGGGCAGCCACAGCTTCTCCGGGCACCCTGGCCAGTGCCTCATCACCCTCACAGTAAAGAACTTTTTCTTCAGAGCTCATCTCAATCTCCCCTGTCAGGTTAAAGCCATTCCCCCTTGTTCTGTCCCTACAGGTCCTTGTAAAAAGCCTCTTTCCAGATTTCTTGTTGGTCCCTTTAAGCACTGGAAGACTGTTAGATGGAAGACTGGGATGTCACATCTATTATTCAGGTGAGCCTGCACTACATCAAAGCCCAAGGATCAGTGTGGAAACGGGACATTCCCCGTCAGTGCCCCGACTCTCATACATTGACGCAAACAGCCATAGCTGTTAAATATCACTGCCTGGCCTGCCCTTGTGCTGCAAGTGACTGTCTTTAGCAGGGCACAGCAGAAACCAGAAGCCTCTGGCCCAGTGCTGCAGCACACCCGTGGCTCCCACCTCTGCTGGCAGCCAAAAACACCATCCAGCCTGCAGATGATGAGCCAGGGGTACTAGGATGTGTTCCCTACTGCAAGGCTAGTCATCCTTGGAAACTGGTCTTGCCAACAAGCTGAGACTGCTGCAGTCTGATCTGCCAGGGCTTCTGCCAAGAAGAAACATGGAGAGGGGCTTTTGACAAGGGCCTGTAGTGACAGGACAAGGGGGAATGGCTTTAACCTGCCAGAGGAGAGACTGAGATGAGATCTGAGGAAAAAGTTCTTTACTGTGAGAACCGTGCTGAGGCACTGGCACAGGCTCCCCAGAGAAACTGTGGCTGCTCCATCCCTGGCAGTGTTCAAGGCCAGGTTGGACAGGGCTCGGAGCAACCTGCTCTAGTGGAAGGTGTCCCTGCCTGTGGCAGGGGGTTGGGACTGGATGAGCTTTAAGGTCCTTCCCAACCCAAACCAGTCTGTGGCTCCACGATTCTATGGTTCTCTGATGCAGTTAATTCAAGATTTATCCATCAGCCTGAAGACCATTAAAGCCAGCATCAACAGGCAAAAGGGGTCTGCAAATGGACAGTGGGCAAACCAGTTGCCCATGAAAGAAGTGTCATCATACTGCATCAAACACTAACTAGTCCTGAAGCTATAAACTGAGTCTGCAACTATCCAGCAGTCCTGAAAATATCAGGGCCCATTCTCAGCTACCGTGAGTGCTTTGAGAATTTCCTTTTTTATGGCTTTGACGTGGGGCTCAAAGCATCTTCCCCACTGTGGCGGGAAAGTCAGTTCTCTTGAACCCAGGGAAAAGTAGCACCAGTCATCTGAAGTGATGTTATGAGGTGCTCCCATTACCTGTTTTGAGCCCTATTGGCTCCTGCATCCACTTTCTGAGGTCTTCCTTGTCCCTGTGTGTCTGCCTTTAACTTAGCTGCTCTGTGAGGTAAGGAGGACCCAGCCAACTAACTTCTAAGTCCTTTTAACCAGCACAGACGCATACAGTAAAGAGTAGAGATGAGGCATCTTCAGATCTGCCCTGGGAAAAATGTGTCCAGGTGCCTGCTATGGGATGCAGATAAAGCATTTGGGTTTATGTCTGTAAGACATACCTGTGAAAGAAGGAAAAACAGAGATGATGCAGAGATTCTGCTCCCATTCTCTAAAGCGGCCGAAACAACCAACAGGCTGGTGCCACTGTGGTGTGGCTGAGTGAAACCTTTTTTCAGTTGCTGGGGAATTAAAGGAAGAAAAGTATGAGCATGGTGACTGGTTTTGTTTTACAACAAACAGCAGGCACAGACAGCTCAGCTGTGCCAAGCACAGACAAGCAGGGCTCTAAACCACCTTTCTGAGGGTATTGAAGTCTCAGCCCAAGAGGGACTCTCCGATTCTCCTTAGGAACGCTCTCAGTGTTCTAGCCAAGCCCCAGACTGTTCCATGGCTGTTGAAGCAGAACCCGAGGGTGCTTTACACAGAGTGACAGGTTAGGTAGCAAAATGCAGGCAAAGGGTTCCCAGTGAATGGGAATTAGCTATATCTGTGGCACATTAAAGATCAGCTCACATAGGCTGGGGGATTTTTTAATATGGAAGACCCTCTCTGGGGTAATGCTTCCTCTCACCTGAATCAGTGACCATTTGTTACATGAATTCAGAGACAGAAGACAGCTACACTGCATTCACGCTCTTTATTTGTCCAGCTGGAGAGATCAATGCTCTTATTGAATTAGCCAGTTGCCACAGCAAGTTTGCTTAGATTTCTAAGGCTTCCATGAATCAACAGGAGTCTATCATTGCCCTAAGTGGAGCAAAGTCAGACCCCAAGTCACACTGGTGGATGAAAACACAAACAATTCCTGCAGAATCCTCTGCATTAGGTGGACAAAGGAATCAACCCCACCCTGCCTTAGAAGCTGCTCTCAGCTCGTAACTCCAGCCCTGACTTATCAATTCTCATCCCTCACACTTGGCACCTTCTGTTTTCCTGCTTCCTTATCAGCTTTTTCTGTGCCGCAGGCAAGATCTGCTGCTGCTGCCTCCATGTTGTCTTAGGTGCATGTGTCCGTGCCAGAAACATCTTCTCCTGCACAGGCCTGCATCTGATATATCCTAATGTCTCTTTGGGCCCTCCTTCCCTGTGCTGTCTACAATAAGTCATCTTTAATCAAAGTACTGGTCTAAATATTTTGGCTTTTTGTTTCCCCCCCCAAAGGTAATTTTGTTGTTGCTGTTTTCCAGCCTTTCCATGAAATTGGCCATTTTTTATCAGCACAGCTGGCTGGGAAGCAAGACTCAGACATAAATTACCACTTTTACTGCATTCCTTTCCTTTGTCAGCCCTTCTGCTGTCAGCTAGTGGGATAGGACCATTATTCTTCAGTGTTTAGCAAAGACTCTTCCCATAATGGGTGATACTGTAAATAAATGAAAACAGGATCTGAAATCACATGCAAGCTGACTGACAGGACTTTTGTGAGCTTTGCAGGGTTTTAATCAGCTGGTCTGCACTGTTACATGGCACTTACAATGGCTCTGCCTTACTTCCGTAGTGCCGGATAGGATGGCAATAAAAATTGGTTTTTAGCTCCTGTACGCATGGCTCACTGCAGTTGGTTAAGAACAATGTGTGCCTTACAGGCTGAGAAGCACCATGTAACTTGTGGCTGGCATCAAATGATGGATAGCCCAGCAGTTTTTTCCTAATCATAATAATTTCCTTCTTCCTTGAAAATCAAGAGAAGTGATAGAAATTAAAGTTAAGGAATGGCAAGCTGCAGGAGACATTGAAGTGGAAAACTTCAAAAGACAAGTAGGCTCATTGTTAGTGCAGAAGTTCACAAAAATGTTGTGCAAACAATTGTTGATCATGTCTGAGATAACAAGGGGGAAAGGCAAGTATTGCAAATACACTAAGCTGAGTGGTGCAGATGACAGCCTGAGGGATGGGATGCCATCCAGAGGCACTTGGACAGTCTCAAGAGGTGGGCCCATATGAACCTCATGAGGTTCAATGGGGCCAAGTGCAGGGCCTGTACCTGGGTCAGGGCAACCATTATCAATACAGGCTGGGGGATGAAGGGATTGAGAGTACCCCAAAGGAGAACAGCTTGGGGATACTGGTGGATGAAAGACTGGATGTGAACTGGCAATGTGCACTTGCATCCCAGGCAACCAATCCTACGTTGGGCTGCATACAAAAGAGAGTGGCCAGCAGGTCAATGGAGACAATTCTGCCCCTCTGCTCTGCCATGGTGAGACCCCACCTGCAGTCCTGAGTCCAGCTCTGGAGTCCTCAGTACAGAAAAGACATGGACCTGTTGGAGAGGGTCCAGAGAAGGGCCACAGAAATGTTCAGAGGGCTGGAGCACCTTTTCTATGGAGACAGGCTTAAGAGTTGGGGTTGGTCAGCCTGGAGAAGACTCCAGGGAGACCTTGTTGTGGCCTTTCAGTTCTTAAAAGGGCCTATAATAAAGATGGGAAAGACTTTTCATCAGTGCCTCTTGCAACAGGACAAGAGGTGATGGTTTTAAACTAAAAGAGGGGAGATTCAGGCTGGATGTGAGGAAAAATTCTTTATGATGAGGTTGGTAAAACACTGGCACAGGTTGCCCAGAGAGGTGGTGGATGTCCCATCCCATTCAAGGCCAGGCTGGATGTGGTTCTGGGCAACCTGATCTAGTTGAAGATGTCCCTACTAATGGTAGTGGGATTGGAATTAGATGAGCTTAGAAAGTCCCTTCCAACCCAAACTATTCTATGATTCCACGATTCTATGACTAAGGGCTCATCTGGACATAACTAAAAATCAGGGGAAAACAATAAAGCAAGCTCAAACTGGGGCATCAAACTAGTACAGATAATATTACACGGTATTATTTGCAGGAGAAATAGCAATATTTTCACAGTGCCAACAATGAGAGGTTTGTGGATGCACATGTGTTTGAAATGTATATTGTTTGCATAGTATTGCTTACCACAAACACTCCAAACTTTCATGTCAGGCTTGGAAACTGAAACTGCCTTGAAAATTGAGAGGTTTATAAAAACACTCCACACATACTGAATGTCTACCTTCCAGTTTTCAACCTTCATGGAACTGTTGGCTGCAGCTTCCAGTTTTCTGCAGTAACTGAACCAGAGCTTCATTTTTTGAAGCAAAAAAAAGCAATAAAACGACACAAACCACCAAGAGCCTCATCCTCAGAAAAAAAAAAAAAAAACAAATCCAAACCACTAATTATTGAAAGATCTTCAGTGAAATCATGCAGCCAACAAGGGCCAGCTACAAACCAAGTAGCAATAAGTCTTTGGACAGAGAACATAAATACTGATGGCAGTGAAGAGGTAGAATCAGAAGATGGGAAAAGACTGGAAGGAATTAATCAGGTGGTGGCTTTAATCAGATCAGCAGCTTTAAGGCCCCTTGTTAAGCACAGTCCTTTCTGCCCAGTCACAATAACTCAGAATGGTAGATAGCCTGTGGGGAAGAAAACAGTAAAGCATGTTTTCATAGAATCCTAGAATGGTTTGTGTTGGAAGGGACCTTAAAGCTCATTCAGTTCCATCCCCCTGCCATGGGCAGGGACACCTCCCATTAGGCCAGGTTGCTCCTAGCGTCCCCAACCTGACCTTGAACACTGCCAGGGATGGGAGAGTGAAACTGAACAGAAAGACAGGATGTGAAGAATTAACCATCCTTTTCCCAAACCATAACATTATACCTGAACCTCTAACAATCCAGAAAGAAAAAACATTTCACATGACTCAATCACATGCATTCTTAACTCATAATCTGGGTGTGCTCATTGCAATGGTTTATGGCATCAGCGGGATTTGATGCTGCCTGACACTGGGATTTCAGCCCTCTGCCAAAGTTAATGTGTAAAGGAAGAACTCCCCAAGGTCTATTTAAAGGATTTTTACCTGACCCATCATGATTAAACTGCCTTTTCCCTGGAGAAATCATTCTTCCCCTGAATGTTTGTTACAATGCTGATGCGTGCTTCTGAGACAACTTAAATGGACATGATCAGACTCAAGCAGGCCTTTTTCCAGGTTCTGACAAGGTGCGCATTTATGTGAAAACCAGTGTAGAATCATAAAACAGTTAGGGTTGGAAAGGACCTTAAGATCATCTGGTTCCAACCCCCCAGCCATGGGCAGGGACTCCTCACACCAACAACAAATAAAATCCTACTCTCCAGCTCTCCAGAAATACCTAAATGTTGCACATTGTCAACAAAATGTTACATTTTGGGAATTCCATCCCCAACATGTTTGCTTTTTTCAACTATATTAAATTAGCCAATAAAGCACAGAAAAACAAGTGTTCCCCTGTCCTGTTAGTAGTCACACAAGTCTTGTAAGACAATGGGATGAGGCCATAATTATGTGATTAATGATATTATCAGTAATTAAAATCCAGGACTGAAGAAAACATTAGTTAGGAAAATTGAAGAACACAGTTGAAAGTCTGTAGTTGTGTTCTGCAGGAAGTCCCATTAAGCATGACTGATCACACCAGTGCCTCCAGAACAAGAGCCACTGAGCAGAGATGGGCACAGAGATGCAGTTTCCATGCCTAAAATGTATGGAGCCAACGGAAAGCCAGTGTGGAGGAAAGATGCACTGCTGCAAAGCCAATGCTCCATCCTGCTGTCATCCCAAATGGGTCAGATCCGGACACCTTTTTCACTTCTTATCTGCAGGAATCAACAAGCAAGTCAGGACAGAGCTCGCACACTGGCAGGAACCCATGCAGCCTGACTGCAGCTCCAGGGTAATTAGTACCTACCTCTGCTCTGCCTAATGAGGGCTGGTATTTGTCATCCCCATCCCTGCCTCTTACAGGTGGATTTGCCACATGAACACAGTCTGTGCCTACAATTAATGTAACCCAGTCCTGCCCAGGGCTTTTCATCAATAGATTTCAACTGCACTCCAGATGCAGACATGTCTTTTCCCCATGGAGGGAAACACAAGCACCCCTCACTTGATTTGCACAGGATTATCATGCAGGAAGCAGAACTTGCATTTCCCAAGCCCAGAGCTGTGCAAAGCCTGCTGATAAGTTTTTCTTGGGATCCTGGTTAATGGATGAGTGGCTACAGGATTAAATTCCAGTTTTTCTGAAAAGTATTATCTGGAAAATAGGATTGTTTATTCTGAAAATGTTCATTTGAAGGCCTCCTGATCAATTTCAAAATGTGTTTTTTAATGAAAACCTGAAAAACTTGGCTTTGATTGAAGTGAATATAAGATTTGGTTTAGTGATGTTATCCAGGAAAAAAAAAATCTTTCCTTTTCTAGTCATTCCTCACCACAAAACTTCAGTGAGATGATTCTGAAAAGCCAGAATCTGTCCTGTTGCGGCTGGAAACTGAGCAAGGAAGGTCAGAATAGAAAGAAGGAGGAACAGCTGATTATGAATGCAGGGCACTCAGGTTAGCAGCATTTCAGAAAGCACAAGAAATTCCTTTGGCATTCCAAAGCCATTGAGTTTTGAACACAGAAAAGAAAAAATGTTTATATTCTTTTCTTTTTTTTTTTTTTCCACAGTTCTTCTTCAAAATGTTATCCATGTTTCTAAGGCCAAAATACAGTGACCTGATTCACTCACTTATGAAGGAAAAAGGAAAGGAGCAAGTTACGTTTCACTCTTTCCTTCTGTTTTTTTGGTTTTTTTTTTTTGTTATTAAAATTAGACTATATGTAAAGTTAGCAAAATTTGATAATGAATTATTTTCTGCAAATAAGAACATCTCCTATTAGAATAAAAATATCTCATGTTCAGCCTGGAGAAGAGAAGACTCCAGGGAGACCATAGAGCAGCTTTCAGTGCCTAAAAGGGCCAGCAAGAAAACTGGAGAGGGGCTTTGGACAAGGGGCTGTAGGGACAGGACAAGGGGAATCACTTTAACCTACCAGAGGAGAGATTGAGATATTAGGCAGATGTTCTTCCTTGTGAGGGTGCTGAGGTGCTGGCACAGGGTGCCCAGAGAAGCTGTGCCTGCCCTATCCCTGGCAGTGTTCAAGGCCAGGTTGGTTGGGGCTTGGAGCAACCCGGTCTAGAGGAAGGTGTCTTAATCTATCATACAGTCTCTTGCCAGGCTTCACTGATTTCCAGATGCTCCTCAACTCTTTATAATCAGCCTTGACTCTATTTGCATTGTGCATTAAAAACTCCTCCTTGATGGCATTTTTTTGCTTTGCTTTTTGCTGCAGATCCCCCATGCTGCACAACAGATGATGCCTGGTGGACAGTAAAACTATGTCACCTATCTCTCCAGGCTCAGGAGACAGGAGAATACCCCACCCAGGGAGCATTTCTTCATCTCCCAGATCCTGTGAGAGCAAATTCCAAGTACCTGGGAACGACAATGAATTAACATGCAAATTGAATCCAAAGCCAAAATTTGCATCACTGTCTTCTTTATGTAGTAGACTGTATATCATGAAAGGAATTATGCTCCAGCTGGCTAACTAAGCAAACCTGCAGCAAATGAGGATAGAAGAGAAGGGATAAGATCTAGGAGCCTCCATACAAATACTGGCTGAGGCAGAAGATTCTTGTGTGATGCTGGGCAAGTTTGTTAGGGGCAGTTTTGAAATGCACGAATGACAAAAGGAGGTCATTAATGGGACCTTGAGATGGATTCCTGTCCTTGTCAAAGTACGACATAGATTTCCACTTCGTCTGTCATGCAGAGCATAGGCATCTTTGGTGGTTCCACTATGATGCCGGAAGAAAACCATCCCCATTTGAACTGCCCTAGCGCACTCTAGTGGGGGCCGCTTCCCTTCACGGCTTGGCAGCATTCCTGCTCACCCAAGGACACTGGGTAATCCAGTGCAGTTGTTCAAAGAGAAGGGAAGCAACTATAAACTCAGCTCCACTGGGAAGGGATCGGTGATCTCAATGGTTGGATTAAACAAAAGTAAGCCAGCCTGGTATGAGTTCAGGATAATGTGATTTCTTTACAACTACAAGGGGGAGAGAAAGGGAAAG
Organism: Myiopsitta monachus; assembly: GCA_017639245.1. Lineage (NCBI taxonomy): Eukaryota > Metazoa > Chordata > Aves > Psittaciformes > Psittacidae > Myiopsitta > Myiopsitta monachus. The sequence goes on from CM029921.1 coordinate 45,974,036, forward strand.
GGAGAATCCCAAATATTTTCCCCTGTTTTTGGTTGTTTTTTGTTTGTTTGGATGGGGTTTTTTTTAATGGGAATTCTTCCTTTCACATGAACAGCTCAAGGAGGCACATACAGAATCTCCAAGTGGATGAGATTTTTCTTTTCACTGTAAAACCTGTATTTGCAATTAGAAACAGACCTGTTCGGTCACACCCTTCACATATCATCTTCCTCTTATACCTGCACCCTGTACCACCACCACTGCTCAGCTGAGGCTGCTCTGAGGTAAAACACCACTTTGCCTCTTTGTTTACACATTACAGGCTGTTGCCTCGCCACCAATGTAGGGTTTTATGCTCTCAGATTCATTCTGCATGGGAGTTTCATACAGTAGAGTAGATACCAATTCAACAACAGAAGAAACTATTTCTTTCCTTTCTATTATTATTACCTTTTCTATGCTTGGATAGGAACACACCTCTGTGAGGAAAGGAATGGAAACATTCAGAAAATAAACTGTTGCTCAGTTTATGCATCTTTGGGTTTCATTCATAATCCAGAGCACTAGGAGAATAACTCAGCTTGAAATCTCTAATATTTATTCTATTACAAGGAAATAGTTTCTTTCACAAGAAAAGCATTAGACAGTGATATCAAAGGTTTGGGAAAACTGACCACTTATGTTGGTGCTTGAACAGGGGATGTAAACTTCAAACACCAGGTCAAATTGTGCATGCAAAGCTCTTTGGTGTCTCTGAACTTTAGCTAGGATGCTAGTCACCATCTCTGGAGCCATGTGGGCCCTGATCGTGGATTTACAAGTACAGCTGAGAGATAGAACACCAGCCTCATGGATGTGATTTAAATGGGACCTCCAAGGAACACAGTAAAACAAAAGCTGCTCCAAGCTGATAAGGCTTGAGAAAGAAACTCAAAATCCATCAGAGCTCTTGAGCCTCTCAGTTATTGTGGGATATTCCTGGCTAACCTGTTCATGAGCTCAGCTGCTGAGGCTACCTCAGACATTTGGTAACTGGTGGCAAGTGGCATGGGCAATGAGATGTAACGTTCAAACAAGGCTCAACAGAGCAATACTTAGTGGCTCTTTTTTCTTCTGGAATGTGCCAAAAAGATTTCACCCTGTAGTTCTCATGAACCCTGGAAACAAAAGGCAGATAAACCAGAAGACTGAATATAGCACTAACCATTGAGAAATACCCTGTAGTAAATTCCACTCCCATCTCCACTGTTGTGTAATATTTGAGACAGGGCATTTGAAGCCTGCTTGAGAATGCCCCTTCAGGAGTACTCAACTTTGTAGTAAGTAATCCCATAATACTGAGCATAGCGGTATATACAAGTGCTTGCAAGACTGTGGACTCTGTAAGACTTGAGAAATTGAGGCCCGGTGTTTGACAAACAGCATCCTGAACAACGCAGGTGACAGCAGCGCCTCTTGTCAATGTAACGTCTTCTCCACTTACACTTTCTTGCTTCCCATTTAAATATCTGCAATGAGACACATTTACTGGAGTAGAAGAGATCCAGATCAGACCGCTGCTGTAACACTCACCACCTATGACACCTCATTTCTGAAGCCAGGGTTGCTCCAAACCAGACTTACCAAGGACTTCCACTTTGATTTCCTAAATTTTGGCTGTGTCTTCTTGACTCACTGCCCCCCACTGCTATCCCCCAGGCAGCTGCAGGATTAGCTGGATTCCTACCCTAACAAATTAATACACAGCCAAATTAACCAGTTTTTTCTACATTCCTCTTGGTGTGCTACATGGAAAGAAAATCAACAAAGAACAGACTTACAGCCGTGACTCAGAGCCAAGCTACAAAGCATTGTTATTACTCTGTGCAGTCTCAAGAGAAGGATACCTAGGGTATTGTCCTAACAACAACAAAACCAGGAATGTCATCCCTTCTGTATGTCTCTATTCAGCTTCTTTTTACTTTTAACTTTTACTTATTAACACAGCAGAGCACATTGCTAATTAAGCCTGATTTTTCTTTCTTGGATGTAGGCCCCTAGTACGATTTAGCAATAACCTTAATGTGATTTTGGTAATTCCAGTATTAACCTCTTCCCATTATTTCCAATATGATATTACTGCATTCTTGGCTCAAGATGAGCTTCTGCAATGCTTTGAAACACCAGGACAAAACCTTCAGTGAGACCTCATTCCTACTGAATAAATGATGGCACATGAGCAGAGCACAGGATATTTGAACATCCTCTAAACATCACCAAAACCAGTTAATTAGTTAAGCTCTACAAAGCAAAACTAGACCATTGAGGAGGCAGACTGTTTGCTTTCCCTGTGCAGCCATCCCAAAGCTAGAGCTATCTATCAGATCCAAACCCACACGCCCCTCTAGCATACAGCCAGAACGCCCCTTCTTGGCCATTAATCCCAGAGAGGACACAGGGTAAACCCAAACCGCCCTCCTGTCACGCAAGCCCCTGTGCAAACAGAAACCTTGTCTCATGTGCCAAGGGACAGCAAACTGCTGGATGAGCCAAAAAAGAAGATGCCACTATTTGTGCTGATAACGTTCCTCTGACTGTCTGAAAGCACTAGCAGCCCTGTTCTCTTCACAGGCTGACAGGGCCACCCACTCGCATGCAGCTCCTGCAGTAGCACAAAACATCCTGCTTCCCAAATGCTGCTCCTCATCTGTAGGCACCAGAATACACTCCAACACTGGATAAATATGCAGAGCTCAGTTGAATTTTTCATTTTCACATACATTAATCATCCCCAAAGCCCACCTTAGCTGCACAGACCTGTACTCTTTGTACAGCTTTTATTCCCTCAAAGGTGTGTATTTTCATAATGATAATGCTCATGTACCACTTAACAGTATATTTTCATCTGGCCCCAGCCACACTTCTGCACAGTAATTTATTACGGCTTGTCAGTAGCTGCTACTAAGAGTAATACATATACTAGCTTTATTCAGTGTGTTTAGTATTTCTTGCTTGACTTTTTCTTACACAGACAATACTGCCCAAGCCCACAGAGATTCACAAATCAAAGCAGCCAAGTTTCTGGGCCTTGCGGTTGCACTTGTTTTGCACCTCCCAGGTTCTTGTCTACAAGATCTAGAAACTTTCATGCCTTTATTCTTTTTTTAAACAAAAGTGGAGAGCCTAATGCAGTCTGCCTCCTCAGGAAGCTTCAAGTGTGCTGTGACTACCTACATGAACAATGAAAACCATGAAAGATGTATGTGGGGACGTCTTAGGAGTCTGCCCATGCTGGTTTTATTGCTTAAGGACCTGATTAAATCCCATATACCAGGCCCCACTACTCCAGATGCACATCCCTGACATGTTACATGTTACACAAAGGCAACCAGGCGCCAGCCAGCTGGACTTGATACCTGCAAAAAGGTTGCTGTTTTGCTGCGCAATGCTACTGGCTGGGAATGGCAGACTGTTGACAGGACAAGCATGGAGAAGCCTTATGCAAACACTGGCACAGTGAATCAATCATGGAATGGTTTGAGTTGGAGCGGACTTTAGAGCTCATCCAGTTCTAACCCCTGCCACAGGCAGGGACACCTTCCACTAGAAAAGGTTGCTCCAAGCCCTGTCCAACCTGGTCTTGAACACTGCCAGGGATGGGGCAACCCCGGCTTCTCTGGGCACCCTGTGAAAGGCAGGAGCTGTGTTGCAAATTAACTCCAGATCTCTCTACCTGTGAAGCAGCACTGGCTGCTGCTGTCCCGCTGCTGCAGCTTAACCCTGTTGGGGCGTACAGTGGCACAGCAGAGATTTTAACCGTCAGTGTTAAACCCAACATGTTCTGTCAGCACAACCTGCCAACCACAAGCTAGAACGAAAAGAAGAAACTCTTGCAAAGAGTTCCAGAAAATTTGGAGGCCTGTGGGGGACAAAAGCTCCTCCCATTAATTCCATTGACATGGGAAAATAAAAAATACAGGGAAGAGAAGCACCGTTTTACTATTTGCAAGCTTATTTTTTTACCTCGGACTTTGTAAACAAGTGTTTTATCTCTGCTCGTCAGTAGGTTGTAAGCTCTCCAAGTGGATTTTCCACAGATGAAATTCCAAGGATTCCTGTGAAAAACCATCCTTACTGCAATGAGGCATTGCCTCACCTACACCTCATTTTTCACCAGCGGAGCAAGCTGGGCTTTCTGTCGCTGAAGAGATCCCAAGAAGAACTTGTACCATGACCTGAAGGTGCTTGTACCGCTCTTGTAGCCTGCACCCTGCCCGCACGGGCAGGGCAGAGAGAGGGCTGCCCTCCAGCGTTCCCCACCATGGCGGGCTCCCCTCCTCACCACAGCTGCGCCTCCCGCTCGCGCCTTTCCCTCACGCCCATAGCGCACAAGGGCCACCCGCAGCCTGCCCAGTCACTGACACCACAACGCGCCCACGTTCCACCCCCTCCTTTACATCCACGGCCGCCACCGCCTCCCCTCCACTCCCCGCCCCATCCGGGACCAGCCCCCCCAGTGCTCCCGCCCTCCCGGTGCAGCGGGCACCCAAATCCCGCCGGGCCGTCGCCGTTTGTTCTTCTGCCCGCCGCCAGCGCGCAGCCACCGACGGCGCCATGGCTGCCCGACAGCAGCTCGGTAACGCCGGGCCGGCGAGGCCATGGTTGCCCCGGGGTGAACCGCGAGCACCCACCCGCGGCACTTGGAGCAGCCGGGGAGGGTTGGGGGTGAGGGGAAATCGCCTTCCCGCCAGGCCGAGGCGTAATCCCCCGGGTTAACTAAACGGGGTGGCCCCGGAAGGCGAGGGGCAGCCGGGTGCCGCTCGTCTGGAAGGGGGGCTGCCGCTTCTAACCCGGTAGTTCCCGTGCCCTGAGGGATTGGGGGCCGCTCCTTTCCCCTTTGGGTGGTTATACCTTGGCTTCGATCCGAGCTGGTCGGCGATCGCCACTGTGTGGGGAGGGAACGGGACAGCGGCCGGCGCTGAGGGACCGGCTTCCCCGCTTCTGCCCTGAGGCAGGGTGCGAGGATGGCTGTGTGCCTGACCTTGCGGCGCCTCGTCTGTGGAAGGGGCTTCTCCGCTGTGGTGTGGAAGGGGCTGGAGGTCAGCTCCTTATTCCCGGTCACCTCACATCGGGGAAGATTCCCAAGTTACAGAGCTTGCAAGGGCTTCCAACTCTTAACACTGTTGTTCTCTTTCTCTGCTCCACTTTTAAACCCACAATGTTTGTGCCTTTTCCACCTGTTAGCTTTGCTCAGTGTCTCTGATAAGACCAGCCTGGTGGAATTTGCAAAGAATCTGAATGCTCTTGGCCTGGGTTTGATCGCCTCTGGAGGAACAGCCAAATCCCTGAGAGATGCTGGCTTGCCTGTCAGGTACAGACATTTTCCTATACATCTCCACTAAAAATGCGCATTTGTGTCCTGAGCTTGCTTTAATTTTCTCCATTTGAAAGGAAAACTGCTCTGAAAGCATGTCTTCCCTTAACCGCCCCCCCAGCGAAAAACCATTCCTAAAGCGAATTTCAGATCTGCCTTGACCAGCAGTTGGTTGACCGAGACCAAAGAGTGTTATTGTGCAGGACAGCACGCAGAGAGCTGTCAGGAGATGATGCCTTGTCTGTCTTGAGCTGGCTTTTTTCCCCATTAGGCAATCAGTTCTCTTGACATTAATAATCTGCCCCTAGTGCTGCTGTTCAGGGCCTGGTGATCTTTGCCTGGTCCTTGGATAGGACATGTGTCAGGAATATGTTCAAACTCACTGGAGCTTCAACATTTGTTACAAAATAATGATTTGTTACATATAATTTTCGCAGCACCGTGGTCTACTTTTCAGGTAGAGCCTTCAAGTGTTGTGCACCCATTGTTTCAGAAAGGGCATGTTTTGGCCCATGATTCTGGGGAAATTTGTTCAAGTTTCTTCCATGCTGTGATTAAGAAACGGCTCCAGCCAAACTTGGTCATGTCTCTCTAACTTCTTTGCTCAGCTGTGCTATCAGTGAAGCCTGAAGCAAAGAATGGTCACATTTGCCCTTCCCTTTCCAATTTGTTGTTCCTTACCATCATGAACAGTCACAGGGAGCGGTGAGACTTTAATGTTTTGGCTAAGCTGGAAAGAAGATTGCTGACGTGTTGCATCTTCTAATTCTCTCTGTAAACCATGTCGAGTTGGGATTTGCTTATCTTGGGTGTTTCAGTGTATTTGAGAAATAACTTTACTGCTTAGTTTAGTGTGACCCATTAACTTTATTTCCATTCATGGGAAAAGCAGTTTGTTGCCCCTTTGGCATGGGGGCGTGTGTAGTGAAACCCGTGCAATTTTTTTGTTTGGGTTGCTATTAGAAAGCCATGTCCGTTCTGTCTTCTGTCAGATGTAGCTTTTGCACAAGATCAACGTTTGTGTAAAGTGAGACAGCACGAAACCAACATTTTCGCTTTTTCCTCTAATCCTTCTATACCTAGAAGCATTTTGCAAACTAGTTGACAGGTGCCAGCCATAATAAAAACAATCAGATGAGTCTTAATGCCTCCTCTCAGAACTACTTCACAGCCTTCCACAACAAGGATGCATCATAGCCTATCACTCAGCACAGGTTTTTCCTAGCAGTTTAGGAATACACCTTCCATATGTTGTGTTCTTAACAAGATACAAAATACTGAAGTTTAGAGGAATCATGCATTTGTTTCCTCTCTGAACTCCTCCTGTCATTGGTGGAAAGCTGGTGATTTATCTTTTTTTTTTTACAAAGAGACCAAAAGAAAGCTAGGTGTATTTCACCTCCTTGCAGCCTTCAAAACTTCCAGCTCCTTCCAGTAAAACCAACATTGCCAGTAGGTCTAGATTACTGTCCCAATGGGAATAGTAAGTATTCAGCCTATAGATAAAGTCAGTGTGACACATGTATTATCATGCTATGTTTTCTTATTGAGCAGAGATGTTTCAGACCTGACAGGGTTCCCTGAGATGTTAGGTGGACGTGTGAAAACCCTTCATCCTGCAGTCCATGCTGGTATGTTGCTGCTAATCTCTTTTAGTCTAAAAGAGAATTGAGGGTGGGAAGAAGGGGCTGACAGATGTCTTTATTTTTTTAAGGTCTGTATGGAATAATGAGAACAGATTTGCTCTAAGGGCAGAAAGAGAGGTGAAAAGCATGGGGTGAAGTGCACAGTGGCTGAATTACTTACTCTGTTGCTATGTTGGCATCTATGTAGTTAGCAGAGCTTTTCCTCTCCAGGGCTATAAGTAACAGGGCTTCTCTATAAATGCCTTTGTGCATTCTTTGCAGAGTCAGTTTCAGAGCTGTTCGGACAGAGAGTTCCATGGAATTTAACCTGCGGATAAATCTGGTGTGCAGCATAAGGAACATGACAGCATGGTCTTTACTTGGTGATTTCTGCATGCTGTAATGTTCCTTATTTCTAGGCAGTTTAGGTTTACCCTGTGCCCTCTCTTGGGTGGATGTGGGGGCTGAGGACTGTTGTCTGAACTAGAATCAGAAAATTTATGATAGAAAATCTCTGAGGAAGAGCACAGTCTCAAGGAAGATGTTGAAATAAATAAATGATGATGATTTAATTATTTTTCAATTAAGAGACACTGTTTTTTGTAACTAGGCATCTTGGCTCGCAATATTCCAGAAGATAATGCTGATATGAACAAACAGGATTTCAGCCTTGTAAGGTAAATATTGAGGGACATCTTGCAATCAATTGGTAATCAAAAATGAGCACTGGAAACTAGACAGTGCCACTGAAAGGGAGCAGAAGGGATTGTGATATCTACACACCAGAAGATCTGTAGTCTCCTTCCTTTTCCCTGTCAGAAGATGCAGACTGGTTTGGATTGGAAGGGACCTTTAAGCTCATCCAGTTCCAACCCCCTGCCACGAACAGGGACACCTTCCACTAGACCAGGTTGCTCCAAACCCCGTCCAACCTGGTCTTGAACACTGCGAGGAATGGGGGCACCTTCTCTGGGCAACCTGTAACAGTGTCTCACCACCCTCATAGGGAAGAATTTCTTCCTAATAGCTTATCTAAATATACCCTCTTTCAGCTTAAAACCATTCCCCCTTCTTCTGTCCCTACAGACCCTTGTCAAAAGCCCTTCTCCAGATTTCTTGTCGGCCCCTTTAGGCACTGGAACCTACTCTGAGGTCCTCCCAGAGCCTTCTTTTTCCAGGCTGAACAAGCCCAGCCCTCTCAGCCTGTCTCCAGAGTAGATGTGCTCCAGCCCTCTGATAATTTTTATGGCCTTCAACACTTGTAGTAAGATAAAACTAAAACAAGAAAGTTACATTCTAGTTTCCACAGGGAACAGAGATTTTAATTTCTTCTGGTTATCTGGGAATGTTGACACTACATTTAGTCAATGTTGGACCTTATTACGCTTCTTGCATGGTTGATTTCAGTACTTTTGGAGCTGGTGCATCTCCCCTCAACTTGGCTCTGGGTGCATGACAATTCCTGGTTTTGAAATACTTGCTTAGTAAATATACCCTTTGATATTTGCATAATGTTTGCTGAGTTTCAACATGTAAATGAAGAGTAGCCAGGAACATGCAGCATTTGTACAAACAGAAAACACGCAGATAACAGAAAACTTGCTTTCCAAGAGCTATCATGGGAGCAAGTGATCGGCAGTGAGAAATTGAAGTAACAGTTTGTGCACTAACATACCAAAGATTTTCTTCTGGTTTTGTGAGAATTTGTTTACTCAGTACACTCACGCAGGGCAGTTTGGGACTGTATTTAACTACCTGGTCTCAACATCTAACTACAAACTGTGAGTAATCTGTGTCGGTGGGTAGCTCCTGGTTTAGAAACAAATAGCTGAATGAACATAGTAAAGGGTGGGAGGTGTAGTTTGACTGTGGTGATTGGGCCAAAATGCATCTTTGCTTTTAAAATTACTTTTAAAAACTGACATGCCTCAGATGGATTTCCAGACTGAATTTGAAAACCTGAACTTTAAAACCACAAGATGGCTCAGCAGCAGTAGCTCTTCAGAGTATGCTGCATATTAAATCAGGCTCTGCTAGATTCCAGGGGGAGTAACATACCTTTACATAAGTAAGTGTCTTACAGTGCACTTGCATCTGAAGTAACAATTTGTATTTAGATTGTCTTATATAAAGCAGAAGGAGCTGATGCTCAGCCAGCGTGTTTTATGCATGGTTGCATAAAATTTACATTCCCAAGTCAAGGTAGGAAACCTTGGTATTGGTTTATCTTGATTTCCACAGATAAAAGAATTAGCAGTGTTAAAGTCCACAGATGGTTGACAACAGGTCAGGAGCATGAATGGGTTGGGGGGGAGCAGACAATAAAAAACACGGTATGAAATTTAGAGACATAGGGGGTTCTGAAAACCGTACTGGAAGCTGATCATCCCTTGAGTTCATCACACAGTGTGGAAACAAAGGAATATTAAAAGTTGGGACACAAGTGTATGCATCACAGCAATTTGCTGCCAATATTGGGCATGCATTGGAGTTCAGTACCTTCATATAATTCAGATCAAGAGGGCAAACTAATTCACTTGGATGAAAAACGATGTTTGTGAAGGTCAAAAAAGGTACCTCCATTCACTGCAGTTCATGTGACACTGGTAGGATGTGACAGGGTGAGTTATTACTTCATGTTAAAGCATGAAGTCTATTCCAGAAATGGAATAGACTGCAGCTTCTTCCAGATCTGATGAAAAAACTAATTCCAGCAAGGTCCAGTCTTGAGTGGGGAAAGTCAATTCTCCCCCTTGCTTTCATGTGCTCCAGAGGTTTTATGAGATCCAGGCTGTGCACGCAGCCTTCATATGCTGTTGGTATTTTAAAAGTCCACAAGGTGATACGTAGGTCATCTTCTACTCTAGGAAAAGTTGTAGAAAATTAGATTGATAGTACTTTGTTTGCAGTGGACCTTGCCCTGGCTGCTTACTCTCTTACAACAGTTGGTGGATGCCTATTTTCAGCACTGCTGAGAGCCCACTTTGAAGTGGCTCAAGTTGTGCACCAAAGTTACTAAACATTTAAATACAGGCCCAGGTGTTTAAAGAAACTCTTCTTTTAAACTAACTTCTGTAGATTGTGGCTCTATCTACTGTAATACTGTTTAATGCACACAGTTCAGCCAAATTTCATAACGCATTGTACCATCACGGCCTTCGGCTGAACACTGCTGTCTCTTAAGTCTTCTGGAGAAAGAAGCCTTGGCTGCAGCATTTTATGCTGGTCCCTGATCTAAGATTGCAACAGGACATAAACACACTGTGGTAGCTTGTGCTTGCCAAGCCCTATTTGCAATTTTTATGTCTTAGTGAATAACCCTACTTTTTCTCTCAATTCTCAGAGTTGTAGTGTGTAACCTTTACCCCTTTGTGAAGACCGTATCTTCTCCGGGTGTAACTGTGCAAGAGGCAGTGGAAAAGATTGATATTGGTAAGTTGAAGAGAGAACAAATCTATTCTCCAGGCAGACCCGATGTTCTGGTCTCTTTAAGTGGTCTCTATTGTTTCTTTTTTTTGTTTGGTAGCCTTGCACACCCATAAAGGAAGTCTGCTAAGCTGCTCAGGAGTTTGCAAGGGGCAGACTGAAAGCATACTTGGGTAAACCTCATTGCTTTTAAGCAGATGTACAATTAAAGTGGCAAGTGGCTGCTGCATAAGTGGGCAAGTCATGCATGCCCAGAAGCAGCAGCCTGATATACTGTAGAAGGCTGTGCTAGGAAAGGCCAGGTGGGGCATGCTTCATACTAAACACAGAGAGCAGATTATACCTCTTGCAGCGTCTGGCAGTGTAATAAAAATAAAACCCATGAGCTTTGGAGAGGAAAAGCTGAACCACTGAAAGAGCTTTGGGGATTGCTGAGAACTTCACTGCAGGAAGCTGTTACAAGGAAAGGGGTTGATCTGCATATATGGGAGAGTAGTTGGTACCTGAGTTTGGAAGCGTGGACACCTGTATCATCAGCAGTTTTGCTCTTTCTGCTAGTTATTAACCTCGTAAGGTTTGCTGTTCCTTTAGTGCAGCAGCTCTATTTGGCAGCTTGTCAACAGTACAGGCACGCTTCTGTACTATGAGGTTGGATTGAGATTGAATTTTCTTGCAGTAGTTTAGTCCAAATGATGCCCAGCAGAGCTCTCTATTAAATATTTTATGGAGTAATATGTAGCAGTGCCAGCTTCTACTTTTCCTTTGCAACAGCCTAGTATCTCGTATGATTTAAACTGTTGTAATAGTTGTGCAGAGTCACATTTAAGGGGAAGTGTGGCATTTTGTTTTACACAGAGGACCTGGGCAGGAGTTGCTAATATTTGCAGAGAGCTTTGGGAATCTCTGTTGCTTGGCAGCATAGAAGCAAATCTTACTGTAGAGCCCTCCTCAGCCCAGTGTTGCAGAGGATGATGCTTAAATGGTAAATGGAGATGAGCCATCCTCCTTAGGATGTGGTTGTGCTACTTGAAGACATTCTTGCCCCAGCTGCTCAGCACACCCTGGGACCTGTTTCCTCTCTCTGTGTCTCCAGCTGCAGCTCTGCCTGTGTCTCCAAAGGCCAGCCACCAGTGGACAGAGTCAAACTCACCAACCTTGTGCATTTTGAAGAGTACTGTTGCAGTCCCTTCTTGCTGGAGAGAGGGAGGCACATTCATCAGGCATAAATGATCCACTAGTGCATGTCCTTTCTTGGCCTCAGATGTGGCTCCTGTTGTTGTGTCCAGAAGGGAAGTGCTTCATGCCTCCATTCTTCTCTTACAGGAGGAGTTGCCTTGCTGCGGGCAGCTGCCAAGAACCACGCTCGTGTGACAGTTGTTTGTGACCCTGCAGACTATTCTGCAGTAGCAAAAGAGATGGCAACGTCAAGGGACAAAGACACTTCCATGGAGACCAGACGTCACCTTGCACTCAAGGTTCGTTGTATTTACTTTCAGTAAAGGGCTAAGCCAGACTCAATTGCCTTTAAATACCAAATCCTTTGTAAGTTGATGCTTTTAAGTTGACAAATGCCCCCCATTCTGTCTGCAGGCTTTCACCCACACTGCTCAATATGATGCAGCCATCTCTGACTACTTTAGGAAGGAGTACAGCAAGGGGGTGTCCCAGCTGCCCCTGAGGTACGGTATGAATCCTCACCAGAGCCCTGCGCAGCTCTACACAATGAGACCCAAACTTCCCATGACAGGTGAGGCCTGGGCCATGCTGGCCAAAAGGGAGCTCTGGGATAGCTAGGAAAGGAGGTGCTTAGGCATGTCTGCTGGTTTTCTTTAAAACTAAAGTATCACCTTGTACTTTAGTCCAAAGGATGGCAAGCAGTGCCTTAACAACTACTTTGTTACTGAGTGGTGCTAGCTTTGCAATGGAAAGATGGAGCTGTGCGAGACAGAAAGCCTGTCTGCTGCAAGACTTGCTGTAGCTCTGCATTCCCTGTTGGTGTAGGATGGTGTGTCCACACTGAGGACACTTGGAACAGGTTTACATGATGAACTTTTTGCTTGACATCAGATTCAGATTTTGTGAAGGAAAACCTCATCCTTTTAAGATGCTTTGCGACTTCCTGTTTTTCTTATTTAGTTGTCCCAATTTTTTTTGCCACCATTTACTCTGACTAGAAACCAAACTGTTTTCTCTAGGTTTGAATGGGGTTGGTTCTTTTATTTATTTATTTATTCAATGGTTTTGAGGAGTGTTTTTTTACCTTGGTGTTTTAAACTGCTACTTCTGCTGGTGATGACAGAGGGAAGGGATACAAGTCTTACTCGCTAGAGTTTGAGACATGTCTGGTGTATATCTGCTATTTTGCAGTGTGTGCCACCCATGACAGCATTGTTGCATTAAGGGATACCCCTGTTTTGGAGAGAAAAATTCAAGCTCTGGTAAACTTCCGCAGGAAGAGATAGCTCTTTTTCCAAATGGCTGGCAGTTGAAGAACGTAAGGGGGGATGTTCTTTCTTTGTTCCCCTTCCACAAGAGTGGATGTGCATAGGGACAGTGTGTGTCTTGCTCCAAGGTCGTATCAACAGTTTCAGTTAGGGAAGAGAATTGTATCTGCATGCGTCTGTCCCCAGTCTCAAGCCTGTGCTTTCCTTACAAGACACTGAGGCTTTTCAGGGTTAACCAGTTGCTGGGGAGCCAGTTTAACAAGAACAATTCATAGCAATTTTGGTTCTTGGTGGGGGAAATCTCTTCTGCGCTTGCTCTCCAGACTCTGGGGAGAGGGGTCTGCCGGCTTTAATGCATCTGTTTGTGTGCTGTGTTTTCAGTGGTGAATGGCTCTCCAGGGTTCATCAACCTGTGTGATGCTCTCAATGCCTGGCAGCTGGTAAAGGAACTCAAGCTGGCATTAGGCATTCCTGCTGCAGCCTCCTTCAAACATGTCAGTCCTGCAGGTAGGGTGGCTCCATGTTGTCATGCTTTTCCCTTTGAGTAGACTCCAGCTTTTGGCAGGCCCTGTCAGTGCTGTATCCGTGTCCCTTATCCTGGCAGTCCAGGGAGGTCCCAGGATTATGTGCCCTGGCTTGTATTTCCCACTAGGTGCTGCTGTTGGAATACCTCTCAGTGAAGAGGAGGCGCAAGTCTGCATGGTGCATGACTTCCACAAGACTTTAACGCCCTTGGCATCTGCCTATGCACGAAGCAGAGGTGAGAAGTCCAGGAATAAACTAGTGTGTCCAAGGAGCTGAGCTGAATTTTCAGCACCTAAACAGCATGCTTAGCACTTGGCAGACTCTTGCCTTTGCTTTGTACTCTTCCTCTGTACGTTTTTTTTCTCCATGAGATTCTTATTGACTGAATTAAATGTCTATAAAGCATTGTTTTCCAACTGAGTAGACCTATTCTTTCAAAGAGATCAAAACCATTTTGGATTCTGATCCTTGATGTGTATGGAAGATGTGTAGATTTTATTTATTTAGCTAAATATATATATACACACATTTGTATAAATCTGTGAGGTTTTGGCGAAAGGATTTGGATAAACAGCTGTGCTGGTAGCACACTCGTTCTTCCACTGCAGATAGGGTGCTCAGGAGTACTTATTTGGAGTAGAAATGTTTCTGCCTGTTATTTGGTGGGTGCTTTTAATGCTTTTGTTCCTCAGAGTTCACACACACAGATACACACACACACACACACCCCTCCCTGAAATAAGTAAATAAAAATAGCTTTCTCGCTGAGATACTTTGCTAATTCTCTCATTTTCCATAGCATTCCTAGAAAATCTGCACAGATGAGAGAAAACAAAGCAAACTTATCTGACAAGGGGCACATCGGCTTGCGTTAATTTTTCACCCTTTAAAGACTACCTTTGAATGTTGCCCTCAGAAAGCCATTGCATGGTTGATAAAAAATCCTTTAGGCTGGCAGGAACAGAAGAATTGTCCTTGCTAAGTAGCAGAACATCTGTGGTGAGAGCTGAGTTCACCTTAGTTATGTCATTAAATATACAGAATGTCTATTAAAAAAGCTTTTAAATACTTTTCTGGCTCTGGTTTCTTACAGGAGAAGCCAGGTGGAAGCATAGGCATCTAAAAGCTTTCATCTTTTTCCAACTATCTCCCGTCTAAAAATCTTTCTGCATGACCCTTGCCTCTCCTTGTCCTCTTGCTACTATGGCTACAGCATTGCTGTTTGTGGGGATGGAGGTAGTCATTACAGAGTTAGAGCTTTGACAAAGGCAGTAGAAAAGGAAGAATATTTGAACTGTGGGAATATTGAAAGGTGCATGTGTTTGAGGTGGGATTTTTCATCCTTGTTGCACTAACATGGTCTCTTACTTTTGCTGTAGGATTAAATTATTAGCTCTCATGGCAATGGACTGCGTTGTAGGAGCAAAGACTTTTCTTTGTATTATGCTAGAGTTTGCTAAGTTGCTGAAGACAGTATTTTTCAGGTGCTGACCGGATGTCTTCTTTTGGTGACTTCATTGCCCTGTCTGACATCTGCGATGTGGCTACAGCCAAGATCATTTCCAGAGAGGTTAGTTAAACAGCACCAAAGCCTTTGAGTGTAAAAAGAATTGCACTAGATGAAGTGATTGGTTTGTAACAGCCATTCTGTTTGAATTTGACACATTTTACTCAACGCTATTGGTCCATTTGTGTAAGTGTGTATCCGGAGGGCAGAATTTACACCTACCTTTTGATGCATTTTTCTCCCTTCCAGTTAAAACCTGTCTGTGTGCTAGAGCCTGTGAAATACCAGTGCTTGAAATGCTGTTTTCAAGGAGATGATTGGAAACCTTGGCTTCTGAGTAGGCCTACGGAAATGAGCCCTGATTACTCTGTCACAAGTATCTGTCTGGTTGAAAAGGGCTGTAAGTAGAACAATAGGACTGGAGAGCTGATGGCCAGCCTCTTGCCCAAGGCAGGAATGTGGCTGTGTATTGCTGCTTTCCAGTTGATACAAGTTATGTGTAGGCTCAGCCACTTTCCAGGCTGCAGGTTTTACTTTGTTGGGTTCAACATGAACTCTGTAGCTGACTGCATTGCACAAGTCTCTAGTTTACATACAAAGTTAAACAAATGGGAGCTAATGCTTTACCAAACACCTTCATCCCATTATATGTTGCTTACAATGTTTTTTGAGAGGGGGAAGTCACAATGAAAAGGGCTGTCTTGTACATTGGAGACTTCTTTTCGAGTGAATGACAGAGCACATTTGAGTGGATTGTGAGGAAAACTTATTTGGTGTACTATTACTTAGAAACAAATAAAACCTCAGCTACATTGTAGGATAAGAATGGGAAAGGTGTGTATCACTTCATGGAACTGATGAATGGAAACTCTCCTCAGTTTTAAGGCTGTTAACAGCTCTTATGCCAGTATTTTTGTCTCATCAGACGTGTCACTGCTGAAATAAGGATCTATTTTTCTAAGCCATGTTTATTGTTAGGGCTGGGAAGTGGGGATGTTGTGCATGAGGTTTTTTTCCCCTAAAGAGGAGTATTAGTTATTTGTTCCATTCTGCTTAAAGTGATGGTGGCTGTTTTTCAGTAACTCCTGCCAAGAGCTTACAGCACTCTACTATTTCCACTTTCCAGGACTGAAACTAAAGTTGTAATGGTGCCTTTGTTATTATATGGTACATACAGACCCCAAGAGGTGTGACTTCAGCGCTCTTCTGGAAATGGCATGTGGGGATTTCAATATTAGCCCCTATTGTTTTCACGTGGAAGCTGAAATCTGTGTGTTACAGGTATCCGATGGCGTGGTAGCTCCTGGCTATGAGGAAGAAGCTCTCAAAATCCTTTCCAAAAAAAAGAATGGTGGTTACTGTGTTCTTCAGGTTTGTATTCCTGCTCCGCTATAACCCTGTACCTGCTTTTCACAGAAGTTAGTGTCCAAATAGCTGGGGGGGCTGATCCAGGTCCCTCTATAGCACCTGCAAGTGTTTTCCTTTGGGTCTTTGGGGATTCCTGTGTGAGCTGGAATTCCACCAGCAGTCTTGTAGTCATGTCATTATAAAATTACTTCCCTCTACCACTATAATGACTTTGTTGGCTTTCAAAGTAATGTAAAGTAATTGAGTATGACCAGCAAGAGTACTTCAAAGAAATAGAACTTCTGTGCTCTCTTTTCCAGCTTTCCTCTCACTTTCCCTGAATTTGCTTTCTCTCTGAATTCTTTGTGTCTAAGATACAGTGTCTCAGTAATATTGTGAGTCTTATCACTGGGGGAAGTCTTGTCTGGGCATGGGGTATTTATAGGGCAGTCTACACAGAAGTCAGTGATGAAGATAGTAGCACAGGGAGAGTCTGGACCTGGGGTGATGCGCCTTCACATACTGCAACCAGGATGCTTGTTGAGATATTACTATAGTATGGTCAAGTCAGTATCAGGTTGCCTTCATGGTTCCTGCAGTGATTGTTGGGACTTCAAAATCATCCAGTTTTGGTGAATTTGACTAATGGATTACAGAATGCTCTCAGAGCAGCCAGACAGGTCCTATGTCTGCCTGACTCTGAGAGACAAATGAGTGGAGAACTTTGCTGTAGCGTTACAAAAAGAAAATCCAAGGCTTAGCTGAAGCTGCAGTTGTAGTGTTAACTACCAGGGGAGCTGTAGAAGATGGCTCTGGAGCTTCAGGCAAGAAGGAATGAAATGGCAGACAATCTTGGCAGGTGATTGCTTCCTGAATTCAATTAGCTTTGCAAGGATGAGGTTGTACTGGTTAACCCTGTATCTTCAGGGCCTGTCTGCAGAGGGATGCTAAGAAAAGTTGCAAATAATGCAAATAGTTTAGGGAAACCACATTCGGAGGTGATAGCCTTAATCCAGTTTACTTCATGTCTCAATAACCTGAGGCTACCAAAATTCTAAACAAGCCCATGCATGGTAGACTTGAATGCAGTTTGTAACAGTTCCATTTAACTTTACCCTTTACACTGCTGCATGCTTGTTCAGAGATGTGCCCCAAGAGAGTGCGTCTCTGGAAATAAGCACAATCTCTTTTCTCTTGAATGTCAAAGAGGGTTAGGAGTTGTACCTTGAGGCATGTATGAAAGAACTCAAAATGTTTCTACTTCCTTGTGCAAGACTGCAAGGCTGTCTTTGTGTGGATGTCTTCCCCTTTCTATGCCAGACTAGAAGACTTCGTAGATTTTATGGCTTGCAGTATGAACATTTGTATATAAACATCTCTACTGCATTACCTCTCTTCACCCTGTACATGTCACTTTGTGCTGCTGAGACCTTGCCAGTTATTTCTAATGACTTCTGATGATCTGACATTGCTTTCCATGAACAGTTCACTACTTTTGTGATTCCTTAGATAACACATTTTAACTGAAGCTGTTAGTGGATGTAGGCTTTTAATTGCTCTAAGAGCATTTTATTGGCCTCCCCTTTGGCTTGTAGATGGATCCCCATTACGAGCCAGACGACAATGAGATTCGAACCCTCTATGGCTTGCACCTCATGCAGAAGAGGAACAATGCAGTCATCGACCGGTCCTTGTTCAAGAACATTGTTACAAAGAACAAAAATGTAAGTGTCAGTATATGAATGAGCTTAAAGCCTGGTGGAATGAGCTGGTGTGCTGTCGTGGAGGAAGTCAGCCCTGGTTTGTTTTAAGAGCTCTTAAAATATTTTAATGAGATTTAATTGGCTTTTAAATTGTTTTGACAGTGTAGCAAATTTCTGGACCAAATATACTTGTGTAAATCAGAGTAGTTTGCCTTTGGTTTGGTTCCTTGCACAGATAAGAGGAGCTGAACCTTGCCTTTTATCTCTGACTAGCAAAATATTTGTATTTCTTATAACTAAGAAGCTACTGTGTGTGATTCTTATGGTGAGACAGCCATGTGCTAAGGATCTCTTGTGATCTCATTCTGACCCACTGTTCTTCCTTTTGTGTACAGTGTGTTGTGTAAACTCTGACCTTGCTAATACTGGTCACATCATCAGAAAGTTATCAGTTATTTCTTTGTCTTTGATCTTGTTATTAAAAACCAGATGTTAATGAGCACGTGATTAATCCTGGGCTCAGAAGCAAGTTCAGACATTGAGGTAATAAAAATAAGCTTAGTAAATTAGCAATGGAACAGACTTAATAATGCTTCGTGCAGATACTGAGCTCTGTTGTTTTGTGGTGGTCTAGTGTGTTCTTAAGCATATGCTTAGCTTTTTGCCTATAAGCACATCTGATGTCAATGAGTGAGTACAGAAGACTTTGCAGGCTTAATGCCAGTGATGGAGCCCTCTTGACCTGGTAAGATTGAGTCATAGAATCATAGAACCAGCTAGGCTGGAAAAGACCTTTAAGATCATCAGCCATTACCGCAGGACTGCCAAAGCCATCGCTAATCCCTATGAGCTATGAGATCAGCTGGCAAACCAGTCATTTACAGTTTTTAACCTCAACAAAATTTGCTGGTAATTGAACAAAACAGGATCTTTTTAGTTACCTTGTTTTCCCTCTCCATGCTACAGGTACTTGTGATGGCTTTGGGGTTTGCAGATCACTGGCACATGACTAGTCATGGTTGTTGACAACAGTGTTTTGTTTCAGCTGCCTGAGTCTGCTGTCCGAGACCTGATTGTTGCCAGCATCGCTGTTAAATACACCCAGTCCAACTCTGTTTGCTACGCCAAGGATGGGCAGGTAACCGAATCAGGCAGCTCTCTGGAGCATGCATGCGCAGCCAAGCTGGTCAAAGAATGCTTTTGTCAGACTTGAGTTCTGAAATCATTTAGCATACAGGAAGCTATTAATCAGGTACAGATGAACTGGCCTAGACAGCACCGTACAGAATGGTAGATAAAACATTTGCTTCTCAAGAGGCTCCTTCAGAACCTTAGTGTCCTTTATTCATGGTAGTGACTGGGCTGGTTCTTTCAGGGTTAGGGTTGGAAGAGCTCTTACGTGCTTCTGCAAGTCTGGCCTTGAGTCATTTCTTTTTAACTACTTTGTCCTTTCGTATAATTTTTTGAGGGCATGTACATATGTTGTTGTCTGTATAGAGCCTTAGGAAATGACAGGAGTTTTCACAGCTGGATTCTCACTGTCTGAATGGCTCTTAGTTCGATTTTTCACTTCTTATATGAGAAAGATGGGATATGATTTATTTTTGCCCCTTTGGGGCATTAGAAATCTTTTCTCTCTCATTTAAAAACTTATGGTAAAAGGGACTTATTGGACATCATAAAATGTGTAGTTGAGATATGAATCGAGATTTGAGTTGATACTCTTGAATCTTAAAAAAAAAAACCCTAAAATCAGTTAATAAATCAATTGTCCTAAAGTTATTGTAAATGTATTACAAAATGTATTTCTGGCCACCAGCCCGTTCTCATAATGCTGTTCTTTAGCTGGTTCTCTGCTTTGCATAGTAACTTTTCCATGGGCCTGCATTATTTTTTAGAAGGACAGAATTCAAGCTAAAGAATGTTTTTGATCTTAGGCTTTGGTACATCATAAATCAGCAAAATGGATCAAACAGTGTACCCTTCAGGTGCAGCCTGTG
This sequence comes from Myiopsitta monachus, assembly GCA_017639245.1. Taxonomy (NCBI): domain Eukaryota; kingdom Metazoa; phylum Chordata; class Aves; order Psittaciformes; family Psittacidae; genus Myiopsitta; species Myiopsitta monachus. Next base: position 45,993,945 of record CM029921.1, read on the forward strand.
AGTGAGCTGCAGTGCTGTCCTTTTTGCATTGGTACTCATCTGCATTTGTCAGGTTGTTGTTACAGCCTGGAAACATTGCAGTGCTGTCTCACGTATCTTCCTGGGGTCATATGTTGTGTTGTTCTTGAAAATAAACATGTCTCTGGAGATCTGGCATTTTTCTTTTATTCAGATTTGGGATTTTTTCCCCTTGCTTTTAAATGGTTCTCTGTACTCAAGAGTGTCAGTTCTCATAGCCCCAGAATAAAGGTGTCACTATCTTTGCTCCTTTTCCCTCATTACAGCAGCAATTTCCCCAGTGCTTTTGCAAGTCTGGACAGAACGTGGTGCTGCAGATGTTACTGAAATGCGCCTAGTAATGTGTGTTCCATATGGAAGGGAGAAGGCATGAAGGAGGAGTAAAAAGCAATGTGGACAGACAGGGATTTAACTAGTTGGGCTTCAGTGATGTTGTCCATATTTGCAGGCATACATTTTAATCAAATACACATGTGCATTGTCTTGGTTTGCTGTATGTGTGACAGAGAAGGGCAAGATGAGAGCTCTGTGTGCTGCACTAAGAAACAAGTGACTTTTTTACCAGTAAAGGTCAGCAGCCATTTCAATCACTTACTCAAGGAGGTGGTGAATCTGCACTGAGATCTTCAAATCAATGCTTGACATCTTCCCAAAGAGACTCATGAGAGTCCAAACAGCAGTGGCACATGCTACAGGTAGTGATGGAGGAGCTCAGATGGGAGCTCCCTTTTGGTTTCAACATTTCCAAAAGCTTCCTGAGACTCTTAAGTATTGAGAACCCTGTTCTTAAGGTAAAAATGGGGAAAGAAATAAGGTCCAGGAAACCCAATCTTACCAATGGTTAGCTTAGATCCATGTTGGTAATGCCGTGCAGAACTAACTAGTGGTTGTATCACTTACCATGGCATAAGATGTATACAGGAATATTTGGGTGCAAATGAATAGCATGATCACCAGGGATGGAAAGTAACTTCCAGAGTGTTACACTTACAGCTTTTCCAAGATCTGACTTTGTTGGGGTTACATGAGTCAAGCCTGGGAAGTCTAGCTTTCCTTTGCTGCTTTTGGTTTTCCAGGGGTTATTTCAGCCTCCCAGCATTCCCATTACTGAGCAAAACTCTTGTGTATCACACATCTAGAGTGCTTTTGACAGCTTTATTGGGGTTTGAGTGGATTGACAGCTCCAGCAAGGGCTGATGCTGGTGTTAATAAGTTCTAGGAAAGCATTTGTGGACTTGAGTGGCACTTAATTTACAAGAAGCCAGCAGCCACTAGTTGCACATGTTTTGTCTGACTTTCAGCACCCACAAAGCCAGTCTGTAGCATGTTGATTTACCATTTCTCTAATGGTATAATCAGGTTTCAAAGTAGCAATTGAGAATTCTTCTCTTTCTGTATTCTCTGCACAGTAGGATTAAACAAACCTGTTAATTTACCTTCCTGTTTTCCACCAGTGGTGCAGACGGTTGTGAGTAATCTCATTGTTTTGTCTTCCCAGTTGTGAAATCCTTCATTTGATCTTTGTAATACAAAATGTATTTGGGGGTTTTCTTTTCACATTCACGGTAAATCTTTTGAGTAAATCCAGTGCAATCTGGATCATTTTGCAATGATCCTTTGAGCATTATCCATCGTGTCTGCTTTTGCACAGTATTCCAGCTATGGGGCATGTTTGGCTGCTCTGTGAGCCAAAGTGTTTTGGTCAAGTAGTTCTCAGTTTTCACCCAAGCTTTTCTTTATGAAGTGATTTCTCTGCTCAGCCTGTATTCCTGTCTCCTGCTACTCCTCACACTTACTGGGCCCTGCTTAAGCACTCCTTGATTCCCAGGACGTGAAAGTCTGAAAAAAATATAGTTAGTTTTTGTGTAGAAAATAGAAGGGAAGGGATTCCTCTGTGGAGGATTTTGAGGTTTCAGCTATGGTTTTGTATGGTAGAAAGCCAATATTTGAGAAAGGGAGAGAGACTTTCACTTCACATGAAATGAAAAAGGCAGAGAACAGGTACATTCAGACATTGCTGAAGAGAGATTCAGGTACAAGTCTATAGCTTGCATTGAGCAGAAGCTCAGTCCTCTGATTTCTCCTGTCTAGACCAGAAATTCCAGACTACACTGAGGAAATGTTCCCCAGTGTGCTGCGTTGCATCAGAACACGTTTTCTACAAAAAAGGATTTCACTTCCTCTGAATCAGCATTTTCCAGTGCAAAGCATCTTATTCTCCTAGGCTGTAGCTGTGAACTTCCTTCTAGGACAATGTGGGTTTATCAGAAGGAGGCACGGAGAAGCAGCTTTTATATTCTCTTGCCCGTTAAGCCATTACAAAGTCAGTTCTGTGTGGTGCAAGTAATACCTCTGTAGATTTGGGGGTGCCTATGAAGAGTTTGCAGGATACATCAGTTCAACTGAAGTACAAAGTTCCTGCCGTTTTGGAGTTGTTGAACATGAGCCAAGTTAAGCATCTTTTGGCAAGGTTTTTTAGAATGTAACATATTTTGAGTAGCTCAGAGAGAAAAGGAAAACATTCTTGTTGAGGAGAGTGCTGGCAGGTAGGAGAGCTGTACCTCTGATGTGTGCCCATGGATGAGCTGCGTGTGGTTGGGGCCACACTGGCCTGGAAACACTTCCTCCACACCATTGATTGCCCTTACTGGCTGAAGGCCAGGGCTTGCAGCAGATGAGCCAGTCCATCACAGGAGTGCAAGGCCCCAGCCCACAAGTACATGATGAAGATGAGGCACCATTCTGGCATAGGACATTGCACTTCTGGCACATGAAGTCACATGAAACTTAGGAATGCTTCATGGTATTTTGGTCCCTCTACCAGCAGCCTGTCCAGTTACTCTTCACCATCTGCATCCCCAGCTACATGTTTCATCCTTAGCCCAGCCTGGCTTGCTAGGCCCACTCTTTAAGGGCAGAGTGATGCCTGAAGGTGTGCAGTGTATGACAATTTTAAGCCCTCTCCTTTGTCCAGGGTGAGAGGCTACACCTCTGTGGAAGAAATTACGTACCTACATGCAGCTGGTGTGCATCCTGTGAGATGCAGGGTCTCCTGTGAGTTCGGTGGTTAAACAAGTTGGACATGAGAGCAGAGGCTGGACATCAGGAGTGTTTGTAGAGGTGAAGGTGTCACTAAGCCATGGGAAACTTTGCATCTATTTTGTATTTATGATAACACTAATGTCCTTGTGGGTATGTTAAGCACCGATGACTTCAGTTATAGCTGAGCAAATGATACTAGGTAGCAGCCCAAGTCTTTGATTTGCTCCTTGGGGTACTAGTATCCAGCAGCATGTTTTACAGTTCTGGTAAGAGGTGAAGTCACTGTCTTGATGAATGAGAAGACAAATGATTCATTTCTTTGAGGGCACCCTTTGACTTACAGCTTTACCATCTGTTTCAGCCTGAGCTGGAAACTCTGAGGCATTGGCCAGAACTGCTGGTTGGCTCAACACAGCGTCCCTGGAGCAATCCACATGCAAAAAGTCTAGTGAACAGTTCAGCTGTGGCTTCATAGCAGGAGGGAATTACGGGAGAGACTTGTTTTCTGTCAGATCCCTGGTTTGAATTGATGGGAGCTGTCTTTGGAAAGCGGGACCCACAGCTCTGAAAGCTGTGGAGGAAAGTTACCAGTCTGAGTTTGACAGCCGTGGTGGCCAGGTCTGGGGTCTGGCCTTTGTGTGCCTGGCATACAGTCATGGCAGGGGCGAAGTTGAGGGACAGCAGGCAGTCTGGAGCCCAAGAGACCTCAGCTCAGTCCCTTGGACTTGCCAGTTGTGAGTGCAGGCAGACCACATCTGTAGGGGTTGTTCTACCAGTGTCCCTACCAAAGATGTCTCCAGCCACACTCAGTGTCAGCACCTAAGATGTGCCTTTGTCTCTGGAGGGATGCAACAGCTTGTTTGCAGTGTGCATTGAACTGTGACAGATGGCTTGCAGTGACCTGACCACTGGACTCCCAAGAGTTTCTATGTGCTTTAACCTGTAGGGTACCTGAAAAAATGACAGAGGTCGAACGTGCCTGAGAACTCTTAAGAAAGTGATCTTATCAAAGCAAATGGAAACTTAAGCAAATGCCATATTTTCATAGCACCTTCTGGGAGGAAATAGAAAAATCACCGTTTGTATTTAGCTTCCGGAAGCACTGGGTCTGATATCAAATACAAGTGCCATTAAATAAGGTTAGCAGCAGCTCTTCTAAAAGCCCCGAGCTCTCAAGCAGATGGCAGAGTAGGAAATGTGTTGGTAGCTCCAGGGCCTTGACAATTCATGCGATGCAATGGTTCTACTGACCAGCCTTGCTGACTGAGCAGTGGATTTAGTCTCTTACGGACAGACAAACTGCCCTGTAATCCACTGCATGCCACAGCTGATCTCTTCAAGCTGCGTATGCCTGGCCTGCAAGGAAAGATGATGGTGTTTGGGTGACCTGGGCTCAGACTTTAATCCTCTAACTGAAGTGCCCTTTTAAAGAACAGGTAGGCCCCCTACCATTTTTCTTAGCAGTCACATTTGTTTCTGCAACAACAGGGTTTTGTTTTGCTTGAAACAAAAGCTGTAATTGTATCTCTCTCCTGAAGTGAACAGTTTGATGGCTGGGGCTGTGATATTTAGAAGGATGAAAGAATGTGGTGGCTTTCAGCTCAGCAGAGCCCTGAAGTAAGAGTGCAGAGAGCTGACCCTGTCACTGCTTTACAGCAGAGGGGATGCAGGTATTTTCCTGGTTTTCCTCACTAATTACCTACATTCCTGCTCTGCTTCAGTGAGGAGCAGCTGATTTGTGGCAAGCCTTTCCTAATTGCGTGGCTGGAACTGCAGCTCTGATTGTGGTCCCTGTGCAGCAAGGTGTGACTGCTTTGTCCCTCTCTAATGCAGGTCATAGGTATAGGAGCGGGCCAGCAATCCCGGATCCACTGCACACGCCTTGCTGGGGACAAGGCAAACAACTGGTGGCTGCGGCACCACCCGTGGGTGCTCTCCATGAAGTTCAAAGCGGGTGTGAAGAGAGCAGAGGTCTCCAATGCCATTGATCAGTATGTCACTGGGACAATTGGTGAGGTAAGGGCTAGCTGAGGGATTTCCCTGGAGGTTCTAGCTTCCTTGTCTTTATGTAGTACTGGCTTGAGTTCTGTGGGTGTGGGTAACAAATGATCCCAGAGATCAAGTGGCCAGGGCCCAGGATGGTGACTTCCCCAATGGCGCGGTGGCAAAGTGCCCCTGTGATACTGCACCCACTGCTCCAGGTGCTGGAACCTGCCCTGCGCTTTGGTGTGCAGCGTGGTTTCATCTGATAATTCCCCCGGCAGTAAGGAAAGGTTAAAGCTACAGTTAATGTCAGTGACACCTTCTCACACGCTGCTGTTTGCTTGTGTGGTATTTCTGGGTTCTCAGAATCCCTCTGACCTCCCTATTACAAGCAATAGTGGGACAAGAAAATAGTATGTCCTTTTTAAGTACTGAAAGCCAAGAGCTGGATTGGTCATCTGGTGATTCATCAATAAGGGGTTAAGAACTGCTGTTCAGAAGGTGAATCATAAGCCAGGCTGCTGTTTGTCATGTGTTAAGTCATCTACCATATCCCTGTTAAGTCATCTACCATATCCCATTTGTGTATACTGGCATTTACACAGAGCATTCTGCAGCTAGGCGAAGCAGAGCATCTTGGAATTAAAGGAAAAAGAGAGAAAATCCCTCAAACCCTGGCATGAGGAGGGGGGAGGAAAGGAGTTAAATGATGCAAAAAGAGCTGATGTTAGTATTATGTCCCCATCACTACTTGGGATTTTAAACCCCTGGGTGTGACATTCCCAGCAGCAGAGCTGTGTGAGCAGAAAGCCCTGCTGAGCGGGGTGTCAGAGGGATGCCACCACTCATCCTGGCAGGGGGCTGCTGGGAGCCCTATGCTTTGTGGCTGAGCTGGCTTTTTGCTCTCCCAGGGCGAAGACGTGGTGAAATGGCAGGCACTGTTTGAAGAGGTGCCTGCACAGTTAACAGAAGTGGAGAAGAAGCAATGGATTGCCAAGCTGAGTGCTGTCTCCCTCAGCTCCGATGCCTTCTTCCCCTTCAGGGATAACGTTGACAGAGCTAAGCGGGTAAGGTGGTGGCAGGGTGACTGCAAGGAAATGCCTGCACGGCCTGGGCTTTCTGTTTTAAGTTTGTGTGGACTGCTGAGGGATGTCTGCTCTGCACGGTTAGCTGGAGTAGTGCATTCTGGGAAGGATGCTTCTCATGGTAACTGGTCTCCTGTGGATAGTAATTATCCAGTCATTGCTCAGTTTGTTGATTTGGGATGAATAGAGGATTAAAGTTGATTAAACCAGTGCAAGAATAACAAGACAAGGCCTATTGCTTCCAGAGGAACCGTTTTATTCTTCCTTCTGAACTGTGGAGAGAGCTGACTGCTCACACGAGGAACTCCCCTGTGAATGGCTTTGGGCAATGGAAGCTTTTGTTTGTTTATTGATTAGTATCTAGGGATGGGAATGAAGGACTGGGCCTGCCAGCTCCTTTTCAGGGAGATTTTGGTTTTCCATGCTCTAATCCTTTCACTTCTCTCTGTTTGTTCAGAGTGGAGTACAGTTCATCGCTGCCCCATCCGGCTCAGCTGCAGACGATGTTGTGATCGAAGCTTGCAATGAGCTGGGGATAACCCTGATTCACACCAACCTCCGGCTGTTTCATCACTGAGTTTGCTGTGAGCTGTTATCGGTCCTCTTTGGTCACAGTCCTCACCAGCAGCAGTGGCTGGAATATCACCAATTTAATTGGCAGGCAACCACAGCCTGTGCTTAGCAAGTGTCTGTAGGATCTGTAAATGAGTCTTTCCCTGTGTTAGCAGAGAGCGAAGACACAAGAAATTGGCCTCCAATGTAGAAAATAAGTCTATTTTGCAAATAAACATATGGTTCTTAGCTATGTGGAGTCTGTACTCTGGTGTCATCCAAATACCATGTCCCCGGGGAAACAAGTTTATCTTTGAGGTACATTTTATGGTGCAGACTTTACAGCTTCATTAGAAGGCTTATGGAATGGTATGAAAGCCTGGCTCATGCCCAGCTTCTTAATGAACTGATAAGAATCTGTATTGTAAACTGAACTGAGCTGTTTTTGGGGGGAGTCAGCAGATAGTTGTCTCCAGGTGCTTCTAATCCATTACTCTCTTCCCCTGTGAAGAGGAGGAAGAGGTCCTTTGTGCCAGGCCCTCTGAATCCTGCCCTAGCCAGTGCTTTGGGATTGAGAGGCAGAGTCAGGTTGTGCTCTCCAAGGTGAAAGGCTCATTCCTGCCAGGAGCTTGACATGCTTATTCTCATTCCAGGGAGTTCAGCTCGGAGTTCACAGGCCAGCATCTGGGAAGCATCTTGCCTGAAGCCACTTCCCTTCTCCATTGTGCGCAATTTGCATTGAGCAGATTTGAACTCTGATTAGAAAAACAAAGTGAAAATCTGGAGCACAGGGGGATGAACCAAGCCAAGCCCAGGCACGTTTCTTGCTGGCAGTGGCTGTGACCATTTCAAAGGGATGATTTTGGGTTCCGTTCTGTAAAATCTGTTCAGTTTTGGCACGGAGCAGTCCGCAGTTTTGCAATAAACACTTGAGTCATGCCTCAGATCCTGGCTGGCACGGAGCGGGAAGTCGGACTGTGTTCCCTTTCCTCAAGCAGCTGCAGGGATGCATAGGTGCTAGAGAGACTGAGAAGAGCAGAAGTTCAGGTGTGTTCCTGGCTCTGCTGCTGACTTCCTGTGGCTGTGGGCATGTATTTGATTCTCTCTGCCTGCTTGGTGGAGGCTGGTTGAAAGGAGCAAGGCAAAGATATTTCCTGGGGAATGTGAGGCATTTGAGATACCAAGAAAACCTGGCACAGGCTGCCCAGAGAAGCTGTGGCTGCTCCATCCCTGGCAGTGTTCAAGGCCAGGTTGGACACAGGGCTTGGAGCACCCTGCTCTAGTGGAAGGTGTCCCTGCCCATGGCAGGGAGCTGGAACTGGATGAGCTTTAAGGACCCTTCCAGCCCAAACCATTCTATTGAGTCCATGATCATCATCCACACACTGGTTTTCCTTTAATGCTGTCATTCCATTTGCTGTCTGTATGTGTGTGCCCCTCACTCTGCTTGTGTCAGAGGCACTGGGTGCTGCCTAGGAATATCCATGTGCCGTTTGCTCTGGCTGAAGAGAGCAGTCTCCTCTCTTTTCTGGTCTCTGAAGTGGCTTCTTTCCAAGTGGCTGGATAAGGCAGGACAGGGTAGAGAGGATTCTAGTTTCGGGGCTCAGATGAAGACAGTCCAGAATAGAGACAGTCCGTTGCTTAGGGCTTGCCCGTTGGCTGTGTTACCCCAAGCCCTGGCCCTGACTGCTTTCTGCGCTGTTGCTTCCCATGGATTGTCAGTGTTTGGAGTCTTTCCCTGGTTTTATTAGTTTATACTTCAAAAGTCGGGTTTCAGACACTTTCTTCCACTGTTCAATTCCTGATGTCTTTTCTGCCATGCTGTTCTGACTGTAGCTGGTACATAGGTGCTGTGAGGTTCTCTCAGAAGCCGTTAGCTCATTCTTTATGTGCATCATGTAGGGTGTTGGCTAAAATAGAGACTGGTAATAAGCACCTGGCAAATTCTGTGTTCCTGTTCATAATTTACCCTTTGTTTACTGTCCTTGGTGCACTGTTAATGGAAGTTAATGGACACTGATCTTCCAGGTGAGCTCTCTGTAGAAGATGCGAGTAAACCTAGGACGCAGGTCTGAAAGCAAGGGCTTCAGCTGCTGCTCTGTCAGGTCAGGGTGGGAGCTGCTGTTCCCAGACTGCTGAGAGATGCCCTGAAGGGGGGTCCAGTCCCTGCTGGTAGCAAGTCCCTGCTGACAACTGGGTTGAAGAGCTGTGGGCCTTCCCCTAGCACTGCTCTTTATAAGAACAGGCTGTGCTGGTCCAGAAGGGCTCCTCATGAGGTATGTTGGGCTCCTGCTAGTTGAGTGGATTACTTCTCCCTTTGATATCTGCAAGTGATTAAAGGCAGCTCTGCTTAGGGTCTGTTTCCCATAGGAAAGGGCATGTCTCTTCTCAAGGGGAGATAGTTCTGCTCCTTTGGTTGACGTGTTTTGAAGAGCTGGCTGCTGACAGGCTCTGGTTTGCACTGTCGCTGTGTGTTGCCTTGATCCCAGCAGGATCCCCTGCTGGCACAGCAATAGCTCCCAAAGGGGGGAAGCAAAAGGAGAGCAGGAGAAGCCATTCTCCACCTTTTCAGTCAGTACCAGATATTTTCTTCCCTTTTTTCTTCCCCGTCAGACACCAAGGGCCTCTTCCCTGCAGTACAGAGTCCTGACTCTGCTTGCTCCTGTGCTCTGACTGATGCTCTGAGTTAGCTGAGAGGACAAACTATGTGGAGATGTGCCTCCTCTGCAGAAAAAGGGCTTAAATGCCACTGGGATTGGCATAGCTGTGAGCACCTGACTTGGGAGCCCAGGACATCTGAAAGCTCCCTGCTAACAAGGGCACCTGCCCCAGCCTTGAAAGTAACTTGGGTTGGACATCAGTTGCTCTGAGTACTCAAGGCGACCATTGATACAAATGATGTTTTTAAGGCCCAGCTGCTGTTCTGTTGCTACTTTATGTGCTACAGCCTGGGTGAAGCATGGGAACCTTCAGAAGCTTTGGTTCCTTTTCGTTGTTTCTAAAAGGGAAGGTGTGTGGTTGGTACCTTGGATCTCACCTTTCCACTGCCCCTGTGCTGTGCTTTGCTGGTGGGTATCAAATCACAGGCTGGTTTGAGTTGGAAGGGACCTTAAAGCTCATCCAGTTCCAAGGCCTGCGCCACTGGCCCAGCCACCTTCCACTAGAGCGGGTTGCTCCAAGTCCCCTTCAACCTGGCCTTGAGCACTGCCAGGGATGGGGCAGCCGCAGCTTCTCTGGGCACCCTGTGAATGTAACTTACAGTAACATCTAGCTGAAAATAGATGATTTAAGCTGGCCGACCCAGCACCCAGCACTGGTACATGTTAAACAGGTGTTCCCAGAGATGCAAAACCTCACGATTTAAGGCCCAAACAAACCTTTACAGGGACCTGAGGCAAATGCAGTGTTTAAAGATTTTTATCTCATAATGCTCACTGCAGGGGAGGGAGTGCTGCTGTCACAAGTGCTGTGACATGAGGGTGAGGACATGAGGTGGAGTGTGCGTATAGAAATGTGCTTTAAAAGGAAAGTACCGTGTATCTGTCTATGCCAGTTTTAGTTCTCATTCATTTTTAACACTCATTTGGCTCTTGAATGCTGGTGGGACAGAACTGATTTCTGCTGCATTCACTGTTTGCATATGTTTGGTTGCTCTATAGATAGCAACCTCTGAAAATATCTGCCATGTGTGTTAAGAAGCCAAGTTCTATTTTCATGCTATGCTTTATTCAACCCAGAGAAATCCATTGACTTGAGCAATACAGTACTTGTGTAGCTGAGAGAGGAATGTGGCCTGAGGGATCATGACAGAACCTTTCTTGTCCTGTTCTTGCAGATGCTGTATAGGTTTTGCAGCGTTGGCAGTGCAAGCGCAAGGGTCTTATGGCAAACTTTGCTCATTAAAATCAAGACTGACTTTGGTTTAAAAAAGGCTTTTGAGGAGAATTCCAGTACCCCCCTCCCCACCCCATGAAGCAGCAGCACAGCAGACTTGAAAGCCAGCATAGACCCAGGTGCTCTCTGTTCCCCTCTTATTTTCTGCAGGGGTAAGGGCAGGATGAAGGATTTGTAGGCTGCTGTGGCAGCAGTGCCCAAGGGCGTGCTCACTGCTCCAACAGCCTCAAGTTCCGGATTTGGACATTTGAAGTTCCTTGTGGTCAAATGGAGATGGAATAGCTGAGAGTTGGAGGAAGGTAAACCCTTCAGGTGGTCATGGGGAAGAGATGCTTCATTGCAGAGAGGGGTGAACTGTAGCCTCCCCTGGGGCAAGGCATGGAGCAGGGTCTCACAGACCCAGGATCAATTTGGACCTGGGTGGGAGTCATTGGGCCCATGGACAAGTGAGTCTTTGAACACTTCTGACTTCACAGGTGTGGATGGCCTCATTCCTTTTGGCAATTCAGCCTCACTGAAAGCATATTTGATGATAGGTATTTAAGTGTCTGGCTGGACTGAAGACCATCGCTACCTCTGTTCCTGTTCAAAGCAGGGAATACTTCCTTTCCCTTTTCCCTTCCTCACCTATTCCCACAAAGCAAGCAAGCCCCTGCCTCCAGCAGCATGGCATATATACATACATACATACAGTGGCTCTACTGAGGCAAAGGGTGCAGCTGGAAGTCTGCAATTAGCAAACTGCTCTACAAGTATTCTCTTGAGGTTTACTCCGTGCTTCACTGAGATGTTTGTTCCATCTTGTTTCAAGGCAATGTTACTCCAGCTCAGAATAATAATCTTCATCCTAGAGTCCATGGTAGCAAAGAGAAGCACTTGAACTGCATGCCTGGTTTGTAAATCTTTTTATTAAAAGAGTTGTTTTTTATTCCTTTCCACAGTAGTAAAGCTTTGGCACTTACAGTATAAAAATAATCACTGATCATAATTACACCAAATTCCTCTTTGTCAACTGCATACTAAGTGTCTTCAATACATTTCATTCCCATATAAAAACACTTGAAGGTCAGGGGAACAAAACTGATAAATAACAGTATGAGATACAAAGATACAGCTAGAAAAATACTAGGATCATGGAGAAAGAATGAGGACTGTGCATATTTTAAATATCACAGTGATTGGATTTGCTGTTCCTATCTTATTGCTGGCTGCACGCTTATGTGAAAGCAGAAGTGTTTGATGGACTTTCCTATCTCTAAACTTCGGTGATGTTGTACTCAAATGTTCTTTGCATAGCACGGGAACCTTGAATTTCTACACCCTCCCCTTCCCCTTCATCTTTTGATGCCCCCCTAATTTGTGATTTAGCATCTCCCCCCTTTTATTTCCTTTAAATTTGAAAATACTGACTGGTATTCAACACTTTGAGCAAAACCAAGACAATCGCTATCAATCATGAGAAAAGTCTGAAACACTCCAAGAGTGGCGCTTGGAGAAGCTGTGAGTTGAGCTTAAGCTGGGACAATGGCTCCGGAGCATTTGGCCATTCTCCAAAGCTGCAGTTTTGCTTTAGCATCACTCCAGTTTGGTGGTAATCCTGGCAGACAGGGATTTAGACTTTGGTTTGTCTGTTGCCATTGCCGCAAGAGGTCTTGCTGGATGTTACTTTCCCCGCGGATGTTGTGTGTCTGCCTGTACATCTAAGGGCATGAAACACTCAATGGGGCAGTTGACGTTCTGTCAGGAGGGAAGGAAATCAGTTAGCGCTCTGTCCTGTAAGGACGGACACTTCCATGCTGTGGTTTGGGCTGAGGATTGCTGCCAGCACTTAGGCTTCCTCAGCACAAAGCACACAAGCTGGTTTAGAGCAGCGAGTGAAGACTCGGAAATCACTACATGCACCACCACCTCAGCCAGAGCATGCAGGAAAACCCCAGAACTAGCCAAGAAGTCCTACTGATGGGAGTGCGGATCCCAGCACCGTGTGTGGAAGGGTAAGCTCAGTGGCAGTTCACTGGATCAGTGGCTGGACCATGCACTTGCAGGCCGAGCAGAGCGCTGCACGCTACTCTCACCCTCAAGCCCTGTACTTACCCCACCCAGAGAAGGAAAGTGTACTCACGGTGTTTGTGGCCTGGTGGTATCTCTGTGTAAACTGTGTGTAGGTGTGCCCAGCAGAGCCTTCAGGGGCCACCTCCACGCTGGGTCTGCGGCAGTTGTCACAACGCCAGCCCTGGGGAAACACAACACGCGCGCTGGTCAGACCGCGCTGAGGCAGGCAGCCAAGGAGCTGCCAGCGCGCACACCAACACCGCAGAGCCTGCTCCCATTTTATCTTGCACAGGCCCTAATGCAAGATTTAAGCTCTCCTGCTAGTTGTTTTTTCTTATGGAGGCCTGCTTTGGCCAGGCATCAGGCACCGTCTAACCGGAAACCCAGCAGCCTGAGGACTGCCCTCAGTACAGCTTCCTCTCTTCACCCCCTGTGTTCAGCATGCCACATCCCCCCTGCTTACCTGCTGTCCTCCATAACAAGTGCAGGAACAGATGGCCCCGAAGTACTCCTTCTGCCACTGCTCTCCAACTTGGTACATCTTCCCATCATCGTAGCATGTGGTCTCATCTGTGGAGGAATGGGCAGAGCTCAGCTGCACAGCCTGGCCTTGGCTCCAAGCAGTCGCAGAGCAGGCTGGTGCTCAGAACGGGAGCCTCTGGCTCCTGTCTGAACGGATGCTCGCTGACTGGCAGGGAGAACATCAGTCATTTTTATAGCTCTCCAGACACTTCAAACTAGAGCATGAGGGTATTTGCCTGACAAGAGCAATATAGTTTAATTCAGAGTGTGAAGTCAGAGGACATTCAGGTGACAAGCCCTGCAGGAAAGTCCTATGTTACTGATTAGGGTAATCTACACCCCTTGGTGCAGTAACACGTTCTTCTTGTGTAGCTCCAGGGCCACAGGCAGCCAGATGCTGAGTGTGCTGTGACCTTAGCTAACAACAGAGAGTTTTCTTCTTGTCAAGCTTGGCAATGTGACTTCTATGCCTTCAGCTCTTGTGAGAACAGATACAATCTGTAACAGATTCAGCCTCCAAAACCTGGATCAAACACCCTGACACTCTTGCTTGCAACCAAGGCAGGACCAAAAGTTAATGGGAAGGGTCTTGAGATGCTGAGATTTTCTGAATGGGAGCTCAGATAAGGGGACTTACGAGGTTCACACTTGAATTCTCCTTTCCCGTTTCCAAGGCAAGTGCAGCTCATCATCTGGCCATTCTCTCCCTGCCGGTCCCACTTCTCCCCAATCTTGTAGTTCACACCATTATCGTGGCACCACTCTGAAGAAGGCAGAACAAGAGAAGCAGGAGTTATCTCACACATTGAGGCGACCCAGCAGCAGAACACCTTGGTGGTGTCTCAGCAACCAACAGTCAGGAGAAAGGATCTTTTCAGCTCGAGTCCCAAGGATGAAGTGAGTTCCTGCTGGAAATGGGTTCAGCTCCTGCAGCTTTCAACTGCTGAAGATGTTACAGCTCTAGGAAATGGCTGGAGGCTCTTAGGAAAAGAGTAAGTAGGATGTGACAGAGATTGGGAACAGGAAGAGGAGTGTTGGATAACAGGAGAGGAAGAGAAAGGAAGGGAAATTTAATAGACGTGGAGAAGGAAGGTAGAGAAAACTACTTCAAATGCTCCTTTTGAGCAAATACCTGGTAAAACTGTATCACAGAGACTGCAAAAGGTAATGGCTAAACCATGGGTATCAAACAATGAAGTATAAACATGTATCCTGTAAAACAAGACTCTCCCCTGCAGTCACTCCTCTGAGGCCATGCAAATTGCAGAAATACCCTCTATGCTGAGCTTACTCTACAATTTAAATTAGCTGGGTATGCGTTGTGTTAAACCACTCAGTCACAGACTTTTCTTCCATCCCCTTCCATGAAGTTTGAGGTTAATCCAGGTAAAACCCAGTCCTGCTAGAACAAATCTTAGTGCCCCAGCAGAGGTGGTGCCTGCAGAGCTTAGCAGAGCTTCAGAGAGCTGCTGAGAAAATCACCATATCATCAGGATTGGAAGGGACCTGGAGATCATCTGGTCCAACCCTCTGCCATGGCAGGGACACAGCTGGTTCCACAGGTTCCTTTTGCTTTGCAAAACAACCCTACTACTTGCTGTAATACCTACTGAAAACCACACAAGTTCTGTCTGGCCCACGACAACCATGTATATACTTAGGACATGCAGATTCAACCATAATCTAATATTCAAAACCATCTTCTTTACTGGCACTTAGGCCTCTTGCCTATCTGACTCTTACCCATTACCTAGATGTGATTGGCAAGGGTAGGGAAAATAAAATTCCTCTTTGGTGAACAAGTCGTTAGGTATCAATGCAGCGTTGCTCATTGCTGAGGCAGTGGGTGGCACTACCAGCTAAGCTGCGCAGCTCAGGAGCAACCTGAGTTTTCCATCACTTCTCATGGTGCGAAACGCTTTGGTTTCAAAACTTCAGAGCCCGCACCTGTCTGCATCATGTTTGGATCAGGTTGGCTCCATCAAACATGTCACTAGTGCTCAGGGAGCTTGGAGATAGGGATGGTCAAAAGCAAGCTACTCACTAGAAGAGTCGCATCTGAAATGGCCACTGCCAAAGCCTAAACACTGGCACCAGAGCTTAAAGCCAGTTTCAGATAACCGCTCCCATTCCTCGCCAATGGAATAGAAGGAGCCAGTGTAAGTATCAAAGCAGGTGTCGTCAGCTGGCTGGTTCAGTCCTTCAGACACTGGAACAGAAAGAGAGGAAACAGGCATCACACACAGCAATAGGAACTACTGAAAGACAGAATGATTTTCACTTAATACGTGTGGCTTTTTTTCCCTTACAATATCCTGGCAATAATGGAGTTCCCCCATGGGCATATCAACGATTCTGTCAACAGCCCTGACTCCCTGTGATTTATTTTCCATTTGCATGTGTCAGAGAGGTTGAATGATGAAAAAAGCTGACATGAAGGCTATTTCCATTTTGATTTGCCAAGTTTTAAGCAAGTGTGAGTTTCTACATTTGCTGTTGGAGAGCAACAACCCGTCTTAGCCTGGTTTTGAGAGAAGCATGCTGCGAGATGCTGGGGAACAGCAGGAGCTTGGGAGCTGCATGTGTACGTTTTTGAGGCACTTCAGATTCTAGCTCATGGCAAGGGAATGGGAGGAGGAGACCAGACCAAGGTGGAAACCAGGACAGACTGATTTACACCTTAGGTATGTGCCTTGATTGAAAGGTGGGGTTTTCACACCAACAGCAGTGTGTGATGATCAAGGTTGAGGCTAATGCTCACGGTTCAGTCTGTGACAGACATAAGGCAACCGGGGTGCTGGAAGGGGAGAAACAGCCCGATTTCCCAGAGAGGCTGTGTGGAGCAGCATAATGGATGGACAAAATAAATCCTTAACGCTTCATTTCCTCTTCTCCCATCCTGTCCTCTGCCTTTTGACCTCAAAATACACACAGGAGGATCTGGAGGGAGAGCCAGTTGTTGACCAGACCAGGCTAGACCCCTGCGCTGCTAAAAGCAAAGCTCAGGTCCCACAGGGTGTGTGTGGGCTCTGGGCTTCCATCTGTGGCAAGTGCTGTCTCAGACCACAAGTACTTTGTGGTTGGTCACATGGCTTCTATGTGCTGTCTGTTTGTGCTTGATCAGCATCTCAGCAGGCAGCCTGCCCTGCTGCCAGACCTTCCCAATGGGCTAGTGGTGCTGCTGGATAACTAACACAGCAGCAGTGGCAAGTGACTGACAGAGCAGTTAGGCTGGCCACCAGCACCTTCCCGTAAGCATGATGTGCTATTTGGACAGCAGACCTTTGCTACTGGACAGGAATGTGCAACAGCAGCACCATCCCTGACCTCTGCAAGTAGCAAACACCAGGTCTCTTGCTTTCTCCTCTGCACTGGTCCTACAGGAGGAGTGTATGGTGCCTCGAAGCACATTTTTCATTACCAGACAGCAGATCAGAATAGCTCCAGTCCCACAGTCAGTGGGCGGGTTATCCAAAACCAGTGGAACTCACAAATCACTTGTCCTGATGTCCTGCTATGACCTCTCCTTTGTCAGGAGAAGCTTCCTTCCTGAACTGTTTCCAAGCCTGGGCACCAGGTAGGTTGCCTTGAGTAAGGGAAATGAGGCCAGGACAGCACAGGTTCACCGAGACTCCATAAGGCTTTTACTTACCAGTATTGCCAACTGTGACCACCTCCTCCAGCACCTTTTGTCTCCGGTGATCTTTCAGGGCTTCCACTATGATGTTGTAGGTGGCCCCTCTTGTAAGACCAGTGAGTGTAGCACTAGAGGAAGTGCCCGGAACCCTGAACTGCAACAAGAGGCAATGCCAAGTCACCGGAAAGGGAAGAGTGATTACTGCTTAGGTAAGTAGGAAAGACATAGGTGTTTAGGTTGACTTCTATGCTCTGCATATGATGGAGCCCATACAAAGTTAAAATTTCCTCTGGACCGTGGTTCATGAGGGATATGTTATTACCAACATATAAGGGAAACAGAAACCAAGGGAGATGAAGGAGAAGGGCTAAAAGAGTCTTTGGGGAAGCAGCATCTGTCTTTGAAACTCCCAACCACCTCCCTGACTGTCCTTTTCCCTGGGGGGATGCTGACAGCATTCCAAGGGCTTTCTGGTTTAGCAGTTTCATCTTGAGGCTTTCTCCATGAAGGAGAGGAGGGAGGCATTTACCCTTCCTTGTTTTCAGTTATGTGCTAAAAAGACTCTTGAAGCTAACTCTCACTGCCACTCCCTTAACACAGCAAAGGGACTGGACTCCTGAGAGACACCGGGTACCACAGGTGAGGCCAACACCGTTCCTACGCCAGGACAGTTATGTTACCTGCAGAGTATCCTCGTCCTGGCTGACTGGCTGACATGAGATGATGTATTCAGAACTCTCCAGCAACGGCCTCCAAGAGATGGTTGTTTGAGAAAGAGCTTCTTGTCCTGTGGTGTCGTTGCGTCGGGGCCCACGGGAGTGGGGGTAGGAAGGTTCAACTATGATGGGCACTTGGTACCCAGGGATTTCAATTGCTTCATCTACATTTGGTGGTTGCCGCCTTGACCCCGGCCTAAGGGGTGTTGCTGTAGTGGGTACAGGCCGTCTGTAGCCATGCTCCTCAAAGAAGACTTGTTGGCCCTGGTGTCCTATTGTCTGTGGGTGCCCAGAGGTGCCTGGGAGTTGGATACCGTTTCCATTGTCATACCTATTGTTGGTGAGGTAAGGGGTGCCCTCATCGATGGAAGGTACATCCAGAATGTCGGGTTGGTTGGGGTGAGGTCTGGTAATCAATGTGGGAAGCTCATCTAGCCAAAAAGAAGGTGAGAAGCCATAAAGCAAAGCATTAACAATGGTAAATTAAACAGCTAGAGTGGAGGCTGTACACTGCTCCAAGCATCAGAGATTAGCAGTCACCCCAAAATTCAACACACTTTGTGGGACCTCACTGTGATTGTGAAGGAAATTTCTATCTCTAGATATATTTATATACATGAATATCCTTAATACATAGCCATAAGAAGCATGTTGGTATAAAGTTTTCATACAGCTGAGCAACAGTTTTGAACACTGCTACCCAAAGAAGCCACCACTGCTCAAATTAAGAGAGATATCCACAGGTTACCAGTTTAAGGTGTGTAGTAAGAAACTACACTTGCATTGTGGAGGTTGTACAGTAAGAGAAATGCAATAGGGAACAAATTAAAGTATCCTGCCATTGAGGCCACCATGTACTGGATAGTAATGTGAGTGTTTGTTAATCCTAATTCAATTATCAGTTAGGTAACCAGGCAATAAAGCAATAAAGCAATAAAGCACCAAGCATGTTGTTTTGTTCTTGGGGTTCAAATGCAGCTAAATGTGACTAATGTAACTTACCTCCTGCATTAGGAAAACCTCCCTACAAAGCCTATTTGACTCATAAACCAGGTGTGGCTGAATGGTGCGAACAGGATATTTTAAATAACATTACTATTTCAGTCCTGAGATCACATTCCACAAGTAGAAGACATCATCTCCTGCTGGCACACAGCAATCCAGAGCTTTGTTTTACCTGTCCTTTTCCTGCCAACCAGTGGTTCACTCTTTTGATTGTTCTTCACAGCAATGATGTAGATGATGTATTCAGTTCCTGGTTCCAAACCTAGGGAAGGAAGAAGGACATAAAGCAACCTGAAATTTAAGAGCTGCTTTTCTTTTATGATTATATGTGGGATTTAGGGTAGAAAGGGAGGTGGGTATGGCTACAGTATGGGAATTTTGGATCTGAGGTTTTCAGGACAGTACAGAGTCCAACCTCCTGCTCCTCAGAGCAAGTTTCAAATCTGACCATGTCAGCTGGGATCATGGATGCTGCAGACACAAAACATAATAAATCTTCACAACATGTGGCTGATGGGGTGCCAGGGTTAAGGGCTTTTTCCTTGAATGGATGATAGTTGTGGTGACAGTGGAAACAAGCACCTGTTGATTGTTCTAACCTGATGGTTGATCTGCTCAGTTAAGTGTATGTTAGTAGGACAGGTGTCCTTATAAAACCACTGTCTGTCATTAGAAACCACAATGAAGGGGCAAAACTTTGTCGTTCTCTTAGCTGGCCATCAACACATTTTATGATTAGCACTTCCCCCACTCCCTTCCAATTTAAGCATTTCAGATGAAGAGCTCCCACATAAAACAGAGACAGGTACCAGTAATAGTAGCCTCAGTAGTGCCAGGCCGAGGGCGAGGCAGAACCTCTTTGGCTGGTGAGCCAGGTTTCTCATATCTGATGATGTAGCCTGTGATCTTGGCTCGTGGAGGCTGCCAGGTAACCAGGAGGGAGTTGCTTGTGGTTGTGAGGAAGCGCAGGTTAGAAGGAGCATCAATAGCTAGGTGAAAACAAAAGGACACAAGTTAAACACAGTAAAGGCAAGCATATTCTTCACCTGAGCTTCATCTTCTTGACGCCCTTCTCAAACTTGGGAATAAAACCTATTGCTGCAAGTAGCAGTAAGTATTACGTGGGATCAGATATA
Organism: Myiopsitta monachus; assembly: GCA_017639245.1. Taxonomy (NCBI): domain Eukaryota; kingdom Metazoa; phylum Chordata; class Aves; order Psittaciformes; family Psittacidae; genus Myiopsitta; species Myiopsitta monachus. The sequence goes on from CM029921.1 coordinate 46,013,587, forward strand.
GAAAACCAACTGAACATATGTGATTACAATATGCTAGCATGAACAGAAAAGTCAGACAAGATCCTTACCTGTGGAGGCATCAATCACTACTGGAGAACTGCGTGCATTCTCGTTCAGAGTGTAAAGGTAGATCTTGTAGTCATTGCCAGGCTGTAAGCCTAAAATGAAATTGAAACATAAATGTCAGTAATCTGAGGAAGAACCCAGTGTGCCTTCTGATATGACACTGGAAGCTCCTGTACCTGCAGAAGCTACTCACTTACCAGTAATAGTGTACGTCCTAACATCAGGGCTGATGGTCCTTTGAATGGGGTTCTGCCCACTCGCTGGGACAGCATCAATTTGGAAGCCAGTGATGGTCTCAGTCTTGGTTCTCCAGGTTATGGTGATGGTTGTCTCAGTGGCATCTGTCACACGAGCCCTGCGAGGGGGACTGACATCTGCACCAGAAGAAAAAGGTCTCCTGTCAGTACACTGGGGACTCTGAATCTCACCAACTAAGTGTTTGTGAAAGCCTTTGCTGGAGCTTTGTATAGAGCCCTACTTCTGACACAGTAGGATCTCAGCGTCTGAGCCCAGCACAGTACCAACTGGTCATTTGTGAAAGGATCACTACTTACTTTCAAGAGTGGTGACCACCCCTTGGGCTGGTCGGCTGGTCAGAGAGTCCTTCAGGGCATACACACTCACTTCATACTTGGTTGCTACCTATAATGGACAGTTACATCATGTTATCAGAAGCAGCTGGCACAGCGGGAAATACTCCTGCCCTCATTCATCGTTTGGCAGTCACATTTCTCAATCACCAGTCACTGAAGTGTGAAACCTTAGAATAACTGAAATCAGTGAAGAATTGATGGGATAATTCTCATTATTTCCAGCTGTAACAACAGAGTAGACATGGGCCTTGTCGATAACACCAGTAGTGCACATATGCACACACAGGAGCAGACGAAATCCTGGAAGAAGCTTATTTGTCATCTCTCATTTTGGAATCAGTGCTTCAAAGCTGATTCTCTAGAAAAACCTACTTTACCTCCTGTTTATCCTGGGGTTAATGGATGCCATTTGCTATGATAAGGTGCTCTTGCTGTGAAGAGAATGGTGGAAGTTACAGCATGGTCTTTCATCCTTGTCTGCATCAGACCAGGAGCCCACTTAGAGAGAACATTTTTTTAAGGCTCATTTTTGAAAATGATTCATAAAACTCCTTAAAAACAGATCAGTAGCTTTTTAAGATAGCAGGAACCATAAAAGCAGTGATTTTCAGCTTTTTCCAGTTCAGGAACTTCTGAAATGTTCCCAGTGGAGAAGATGGCTATATAGCAAATTTTAGCCTACTCACAAAAGACTCGCATTTTGTACTTATATTTTACAGATGTCTTAAAAATAGGCAAAAGACTGTCAGAGCTCCCGTATCACAGCTTGAGAACCTCTGCATTAGATCAGCTTATCTGACCTCTTTTGTGAAAGATGAGTAAAAGCATTTTACTGGGTTACTGTTGATTGTGAACCTGATAATTTCCATTTGATTAAGGCATCCAGTCTGTCTGTGCTCAGTGAGGAAGGGAAAAGAATGCAGATTCAGCAGGCTAACTCCTTGCCTTTTAAAAGCTATAGTAACACGGAGTTAAAGTCTGACTAGCCATCAGCTTCAAACTCAGCCAGACCCTTTGGAGCTGGAGTGACCTACTCCAGCGGAAGTTCCTGACCCAGGAATTTGAAATTGCTACAGGTTTTCCTAACATCTTCACACAACTTATCTGCATTACACAGAGAAAAGAGTTACCATTAATCCAGACACGACAGCAGATGTACTGTCTGGAGAAAGGTTGATTTCTTTCATAGGACCAGTCTTTTCTTTGGGGTTCACTCTGACTCGGTAGCCAGTGAGGCGAACGTTTGGTGCATTCCAGTTGACAGTAAGACTGGTGGGAGTCACCTGAGTAAACTTCAGGTTTGTTGGAGGTGGAATTGCTGCAAAAATCCATATTGGCACATGGTTAGTTTAAAGAAAACCGCCTTGGATAAAACAGTATTTTGTCCTAAACATGAGAGAGGTTTAGGCTCAAAATAGATGGGCAGAAAAGCGGTGTGCCTCCTGCAGACACAGGCATAAAGCTCCGTGGAAGGGGACAAGGAATTCAGGAGGAGGTGCTCAAATCTACAGTAATACTTTTCAGCAGAAATAATGAGATCTTGATGCTTCAGCCCTGAAGTTAGCTGAGTAACAACACTTGCTGTGATATAAGGTGAAGGCTTTGGGAGGTGCTTAAATCTGCAGTAGGCCAGACTGGTTTAATTCTGCTTTTCATCACACAGCCGATAGCTCAGTCCTGCTTCACTTGCCTATTTCTAGTTCATTTCTAACATAGGATGGATGATTTACAAAAGTAAGTAGGAAGCAGGCTCGGGAATTGCAAAGAGAATATAAAAATACTGCAAATGCAGAGGGGAAGCATTTTACAGCCACTTACACAAGTGTAAATTACTACACAGAGAGCAAGGCAATGGAAAAGCAGAGCTATGGTGGCCATAAGGCTCATCACACAAGAGCCTGTTCATGGGTGAACGCATCTGATTGATGTCTTTAAAAACAAATGTTTACATAAAAAGGAGCATCCATTGAAACATTTTTTTGCCTTACTGTTGGCAATCCTTGGGCTGTAAACAAGGGAAATAAACACTTTTACCATAATGCCCACTATTAGCATGTTGCTGTGAAGTTCTCTAATTTTATAGAGTGAAAATATAAGGTAATTCTTCCTTGTTTGCTCGAAGCTCAGTCTAAAGCTCAAGAGAGTCAATGGAAAGTCTTGAATGACTTCCAATATGTTTTTGAAAAGCCCACAAAGGGTAAAACAGAATGGGGTTTAAAAATGACTATATTTGCATTTCTGGCAGGTAGTCAGTCAGCTGTTTTAATCATTATAGCACTTAGCTTCAGTTTAGCATAACAATCTGTACACTAGCAATCACTGTCTTCATTACACCCCTGGAATTATAGTGCTAACTTTTCATCCACAAATGAACAGAAGACCTTTATTACAGAGATGCTACCTTTGCCATAAAGACATGTCTGGTTATGCTGGAAGACTTGCAATGGATTCCATATTGCTGGAAGTAATTTTATCAGCTTCCTTTTCCTTTTTGACAAAGAAATTTGAAATGTATTCTACATGGAGTTGGATGAGACTGGCACATAAGGAACTCTCCTGATTGGAGTATGTCCTTTCTTTGTGGAGGTGATGTGAGCAGAGATATGGGCATGCACAGGGGCTATAGTCCTTAGGGCAGTGCCAGTGAAGGATCTAGGAGACTCTGTGAGACCTGAGGGTTAGGCAGTCTCCTAGCCCTTCATGCTCATCTTTTGCTCCATCCAACAGTGAGGACCCTGGGGAATGAAAGCTGCCCTGATCTTTTTGTTATTGGTAACTGCTTCTGCTTGCAGGTGCCCCACATCCTAAAGACAAGACAAGAGCATTGTGAGAGGGTGGTTCGCCATGAATTAGGCTCTATGAGTAGGGACTGGACAATATTAATCCACTTGAGGACCAAGAGAAGGCTATGAAGTGACATTCTTCCTTCCTCTAGAATCTGCTCCTTCAATCCTGCCAATCTTTCCTGCGTTCCCTAACTTCTCTAATGTGCATGTAGGCTGAATTTGCTGGCAGCGAGCTCTTCAGCACCAACTAAGCCATCTCTCAAGAGCAGTCACATCCCCTCACCTGCCCCTGGGGCTTCCCTGCACAGAGCTGCGCACGGAAGCACACTTTACCCAACAGGGCAGGAGCCACTGCTGCCATGGCCTACTGGGTGGTGTAGTTAAAGGTGTACCTGTGGACTGGGTCCCAGTGAGGGGCAGGCTCTCCATGTCATCGTATATGGCAACGATATTGATAGTGTACTCAGAACCTGGCCTGAGGCCATGCAGCTCAGCAGTGTCTTCTTCGCCACCTGGGGCCGGCAATAGCTCATGGATTCCATCCTCAGGGCTTGAGTAGGTCACCCTGTACCTGGTGACTTGCCCCTGCGGGCTTTCCCAAGCAATTTTGATGGAATCAACATCCACCTCAGTGAATGTTAGTCCTTTAGGGCGGTCAATGTCTGTTAGGCAAATTAATGGGAAGAGGTTACGTGATAAAAAGCAGGTTGTGGGTGAGGAAAATAAAAAGCACTTCTATTACATGCAAAGCAGTTTTCGGTTTTGCGCAGGAGTGGGGGGACTTGATTCTCCTCTGTGCTGCGCCTTGCACATATGCTTACACTGTGCTGAGTGAGGCTGAGAGCCTGCAGGTGCCAGACAGCAGGAAGGCTACCTTGGCCTTGGTGAAATAAAAAGCACTTGCATTACCACTTTCAAAGCAGCCACGGCACCAGTCCTCACCTATATTTCAGTGCCATTAGCACCAAACCCCTTTCACACAACTCTCGCAGCATAAGCTACCTTCAAGTGGTCAAGCGAAAAAAAAGAAGTGGGAATTTTAAGCCCTGTTTCTACCATCACAGCCAGTAACTGGTTCCTAGTGCTAAAGGTCACCAGTCAACCCACCTGCCTCGGGAAGTTTGGATTCATGCTGCATTTGCTTTTCACTATTGTAAGTTGCTGTGCAAAGCGCCAGTCCAAGGAGAATCAGTCCCTCTGTTTTCTTTCATAAATCAATATCCAATTAACACACTCATCAAGAAAGCAAATTACTCAGTATATTATAGTTTCAAATCAGTTAGAAACAAACTTCTTAGCTTCATATTGAGTGCACAGGGAATGTCCACAGGTGCAACTGGGTGATATGTATGCTTCCTACTTTGATCAGTTCAGCTTTTCCTAGCAAGGTGGGAGCTCAGTGCTGGACAGCAAGGTAAGTGAGCCTTGCTCCACAGGAGTGGCTACCACAGAGCTATACCCATTTGTTACACAAAAGGTGATTATCTGGCATATCATTTTTATGTTGGATCCAAATTATGCTTTTCTACAGGATTTCAACTCTTTTATTTGCCATGTAATATTAGTTCGTCTTCTAGTTGGCAAAGGTGATTTTTGTCCAGGAATTCAAAACTGATGTGGACCCTATTCCCAACTCTGCAAGGCTTCAGAGAAGCTCCTCTTGTCTTTAGGACAATTCTGAGCTGTGGTGTTGAATACAAGCCCGAGAAGGGAATAACATGCATCAAAATCCCTACCCCAAAGGTGTCCCTGAAAAAGGCACTTGACATCAGTGATACCCCTCTGAGTTACATGTTCCCTCTTGCCTTCTCTGTGTAGCCAGTAATCACCTTTGCCACCTAGCTCCAGACAGATATTTGCACATCTTTTCCCACTGATTGGCTCATGGCAAACAAAACCCCAAAAGTCTTTGTGGCTTTAGTGAAAGAAAATCAGAAGCACAGCATTTTGAGGGAGTGAGGAACTGCATTTTGCTACTGTTTGAGGTAAGGAAACTGCATTTTTTCAGCATCTGCAATTTAGGCGCATGGTACTTATCACAAGGCAGAGATCACTTTGCATTCTGGATACTAGGCAGCTGCCCTTGCTTTCACTGGGAATGTGATACTGCATGGTAGACATCAATAGATAACACTTGTTTTGTTACCATGAAGTGAAATACATACTGGTGACAGCTGTCTCTACCAAGGGGAGACTCTCTCCATTCTGATTCTGAGCGTAGACACTGACCATGTACTCAACTGTGGGCTGCAGACCTTCAATAGTGACTTGTGTTTGATCTGGCAGGAAAGAACAACATTAGTCCATCAGAGCTGGCATCGAAGTAGCCTTGAATGAAGGGCCTGTATAAGCTATACCATGAATAAACATCATTTAACAAGACGGGATTGACATATCAAGTTTGCCTTTAGCTTGCACTGTGCTTCTCTGGCAGTGCACGACACGGCATCTGCAATTTGTACCTGTTTGAAAGTCCCTCAGCTAAAAGGGCAGGTCAGCACAGTAGAAAAAATAAAGCAAGAGAAGACCAGCTTTCATCATTTTCTGGGCTAAGTCTGACCATTAACCCAACTTCATCCCTAGAGTGCTAATCACTGCTGATCCTACAAAATGAACTGTGTTCTTGAGAGCAACCTGAGAGCTGACTTGGCAAGGTCTATGGTAATGAGGCCAAGCCTGCAGCCTGTGTGACTGAGTCCATGCTATGAGAAAAGGCCACATCATGGGACCTTCAGAAGGATTTCAGGGGAAGTTTTGCTGGGTGCTAGAAAATCCAGCAGCATTTCTTTGAAATCCAGGTGCCTTTCAGAGACACTGAGGATTCCAAGAGCAAACCTCTGCAGTATGCAAAACTTTCAGGGCAAAAATTTGTCCTAGCTTCTCCTGAATGAGACCCAACTGAAGTCAGTAGGGCTCGAGCTTCAAGCATATGCCTAGTGCCTGACAGTGCTGATTCTGGTGGCCACATCTTTCATTCTTTACAGATCTTGCTCTTACCTGCAGGGACATTTTTAGTTTTTGTGGGCCCATGTCCTTTCTTGGGGACAGCTGTCACACGATACCCGGTGACTGGGGAAGTTGAAGGAAGCCATCTGATGCTGATACTGTTGTCCTGGACATCAGTAACTTGCATCTGCGATGGTGTGTCTATTTCTGGGCAACAAAAAAAGGGTTTTTTTGAGCATGTTGGTACAGAGAACCCTCCCCCCACTCTTGCCTCCTTTCTGAATTTTATTCTGCTCCTTTTCTAGCTGTGCTTCTTGAAACAGCAAACGCATGCTGCTACTTATTTATCCCTCACGATAGCCTGGAGCAAAAAAGCCTTTAACCAAGATGTGTGAGTGACTGACCTCACATCAATATCAGCTGAGGGTTTTTGTTGTTTTAAAGGATAATAAATTCCTTTATCCGCAGCTACAGAAGGAGGAGAATTAGGCTATATCCAAGATGAGAAGTGAGATGACAGTCCTGGCATTAGAAAGCCAGGTCTCATCAGGATCAGACAATATGACAGCGTGCCACAAGCACCAGAGTTAAGCCAAGAGTGGTCCCATCATACAAGAGACAACAGGATTTCCAGTCTGAAATAAGCAGTCAAATATTGTTTGTATCCCCATCAGGACTCCACAAGGTGTCCCTCCACCAAAAGTCCAAGTCCACAGAAGATCCCCTTCTGTGTCATGTCATTATCGTGCTGGGGCACCACGATACCAGGAGGTCAAAGGAGGTGATCCTGCCCCTCTACTCATGAGACCTCACTTGGAGTATTGTGTGCAGTTCTGGTGTTCCTCAACATAAAAAGGACATGGAACTGTTGGAACAAGTCCAGAGGAGGCTGCGATGATGATTAGGGGACTGGAGCACCTCCCATACCAAGTCAGGCTGAGAAAGTTGGGGCTCTTCAGCCTGGAGAAGAGAAGGCTGCATGGAGACCTCAGAGCAGCCTTCCAGTATCTGAAGGGGGCCTATAGGGATGCTGGGGAGGGACTCTTCATGAGGGACTGTAGTGAAAGGACAAGGGGTAACGGGTTCAAACTTAAACAGGGGAAGTTTAGATTGGATATGAGGAAGAAATTCTTTCCTGTAAGGGTGATGAGGCACTGGAATGGGTTGCCCAGGGAAGTTGTGAATGCTCCATTGCTGGTGGCATTCAAGGCCAGGTTGGACATAGCCTTGGGTGGCATGGTTTAGTGTGAGGTGCTCCTGCCCATGGCAGGGGGGTTGGAACTGGATGATCTTAAGGTCCTTTCCAACCCTAACTATTCTATGACTCTATGATACACAGCTCCACTGAAAGTGATGGGCTTACAATATAGCCCACGAAAAGAAACCAGGGATCAGCGATAAAAATTTATGGGGATAATTGAACACAAGCTGTAGGGGGTTTCATGTGTTTTGTTTTGTTTAAACAGATCTTACCTGTTTTGTAGGTGACAGTGACTGGCTTGCTACTGGCAGGGCTGTCTCCACGGCCAGTTACAGCATACACAGTGATGGTGTAGTCTACACCAGGTTTGAGGCCAGTGATGGTAGCAGTAGACATAGTGCCAGGCACTGTAAACTCCTGCACAGGGCTGCTTCCACCTAAGAAGGGTTGGGTGGAAAAAGAAATGTAATGGATCTCTAAATTCTACATTTTAAATCATTACCAAAGCCAGGACAATCCTATATGCACCATTCATTGAAGACAGAACCCTGTTGACTTCAGTGGTTGCTGGGTCAAAGTCTTTTTCAGACCAACCCAAAGAAAAGAATTAAATATGTACAGAGAACTACTTCTAAATGACTGGAATGCTCCAGGTACTCTTTCTTTTTGGTAGACAGAAAGTGATTTGCTCTCCTTTAAAAGCAAGCAACACCTACATTTTACAATCTTCTCTAAATATGCTGCAAGAATCTCAGAGATACAAGAGGTTTTTGTCTGCTACAGTCAAACCTGCCTTTGCTATTTGCTGTGGCTTTCTAATGGCCTCAGAATAGAGTTTCTCATCTGTGATTGGTCATAGCAGCCTACCCTCACCTGTTTCACCATAAGTGATCCGGTAGTATCTGACTGTCACTGCAGGAGCATCCCAGGAAATCACGAGGCTGGTTGGGCTGGTGGGGGTCACTTCCAGGTCCCTTGGAACATCAGACACTAGAAACAGAGAATTTGGAGAGTTTAAATGCAGTTAATGTACACCAGTTATATATTCCACCTATCATACTGTGCTCCTCTGCTACTTATCTCCCTCTCCCTTACTTTTAGCCCAGTGCATGTACATCGACAAGTGATGTATCTGGTTAAAATCCATCTAGACTAAATTTAATGAAAAAAGTCTGCTGGCCCTAAAGACATCCAACTTGATCTGAAAGTAGCATAGTTTCTCATCATTTTCTAAATCAGGCCCTACCTCAGTGTCATAGACACTTCCTCATAAGCAACGTTTCACTAGCTGGTAGGGAATATCTACTTCAACCGCAACCGCTTTGCTAGAGGACACCAAAAATCCTCATGGCAACTTTTAGCCAGTGCTCTCCCCAAGGCTTACCTGTTGTTTGTTGGCCGACCAAGGGCAAGCTCTCCTCTCTGCCATTGATGGCAATGATGCTGACCACATACTCAGTCCCTGGAAGCAGGTTCGTAAGGGTGATGGAGTTCCGTGAGGGGGGCACGCGGTCCTCCTTGGGTCTGCCAGCACCATGCTCTGGGTGATGCCGGATTTTGTAGCCTGTAATGGTTGCACGAGGAGCAATCCAGTGCACGGTGAAGGAGTTCGCAGTTATATCCGAGAAGTCAAGGCCAGTTGGGGAATCAAGAGCTGAGTATTTCAAAATGATAAGAGACTGAGCTCAGCCAAACTACTGGTCACCATGATCACTAGCATGTTTCATTACGCTCTATACTACAGTGCTACCAGACCCTAAGCTAAATGCTATTTAGCCATAGAACTAAATAAATATGTGTTACTGATCAAAGGGATGTAATCAAGCACTGAAACAACTGTAGGGAAAGAAAGTATGGCACACACAGACAGCACAGCATAAACAATGCACATGAGCAAGCTCCATTACACAGTTATGAAACATGAAAGACTGAGCGATAGATATGACAGGCTCTGCCTGGCTGGTTCTCAGGCAGACACCATAAGTACATTCACACCAGGTGCTCCATTTAAAACCAACAGAAGTTCTGGCCTTCAGGCATAAATAAATGCAAAACTTGCTAGTGTTTCCCAAGAGGTTCATCTGCCTTGCTCTTTGATATCTAGCTGGCGACCCACCAAGGAGGTGGCAATACACAAGAGCAAGCAACAAAGTCCCATAAATTAATGCTTACTTGATGGCATTAATCTTACATGTGTCTCAGCGTGCATCTAAGTACCTGTTTTCTGGATTCCAGACAAAGGTGCACTCTCATGTTGCTCAGAAACACTGTAGACTCTCACCAGATATTCAGTACCAGGAAGCAGATCTGTGGAATTTAAGGACGGAAATTCAAGAACAGGAATTCAGATATCTGTCTTTACTGATAGCTACAAGTCACTCAGCCTACACAATTGTAACTGCGTCTCTTAAAGGAGAGAATCAGGTTTGACTGAGGTGACTGTCTCAGAGGGGACGCCTGCAGCGCCTGATCGGGGGAGGCTCGGCGTCCGGGAGCTTCCACTCGGAGCAGCAACAGGCACCGAGGGAGCCTCAAGTCCTCGACAGGGCCTGCCCAGGAGCCGGCAGCTCAGCGGACACTGAGGTCCTACAAGGTCCTACACCTGGGTTGGAGCAAACCCAGGCACAGCTGCAGGTTGGGCAGAGACGAGATTCAGAGCAGCCCTGTGGAGAAGGACTTGGGGGTGTTGGTCAATGAGAAAATGAACATGAGCTGGCAGTGTGCGCTCGCAGCCCAGAAAGCCAACCGTATCCTGGGCTGCATCAAAAGGAGCGTGACCAGCAGGTTGAGGGAGGTGATCCTGCCCCTCTGCTCCGCTCTCCCGAGACCTCACTTGGAGTATTGTGTGCAGTTCTGGTGTCCTCAACATAAAAAGGACATGGAATTGTTGGAACAAGTCCAAAGGAGGGCCACGAGGATGATCAGGGGACTGGAGCACCTCCCATACCAAGTCAGGCTGAGAAAGTTGGGGCTGTTCAGCCTGGAGAAGAGAAGGCTGCATGGAGACCTCATAGCAGCCTTCCAGTATCTGAAGGGGGCTACAAGGACGCTAGAGAGGGACTCTTCATCAGGGACTGTAGTGATAGGACAAGGGGTAACGGGTTCAAACTTAAACAGGGGAAGTTTAGATTGGATATGAGGAAGAAATTCTTTCCTGTAAGGGTGATGAGGCACTGGAATGGGTTGCCCAGGGAAGTTGTGAATGCTCCATCACTGGTGGTGTTCAAGGCCAGGTTGGACATAGCCTTGGGTGGCATGGTTTAGTGTGAGGTGCTCCTGCCCACGGCAGGGGGTTGGAACTGGATGATCTTAAGGTCCTTTCCAACCCTAAGTATTCTATGATTCTAAGATCTGAGCCTCCAGGACAGCTTAACATTTAAATCAGTTACTTTTTGTATCATTATGGTTGCTTACAATGTTTTAGCCCGAAGGAGCATGATATCCTGTATCATTGCTTCATGAGTTTGTGGAGACAGTCTAGAAGCAATTAGTTTTCTGCAAGGTCCCTTCTAGTTACCTACTAGTTTAGTTATGCACCAGGCCAAAGCTTTAGCTGATATGAAGTGGAATAGGGCCAAGTATTTCCAACACAGCTATTCCAACTCAGATATGCTTCAGATCTGGCCTCTTACTTTGAAAGTGGGTATTGTATCTCACTCAACTCAACCTACCTGATTCTAGGATGGATAAAAATAAAGAGACTTTGAATGCAAAAGCTGGAGCTTTTGCACCTCCAAAAATTAATGTCAGCTTTTTGAAAATGCCCAATGTTCAGTTGCCATGTCTTGTAAGGTTACAGACAGTGTTTATTTTCTGGTCCCGAGCATACAAAGCCAAAGGAGCAATGACCTTTTGCACATTCTGATCCTCTCCCTGAGCCTCTGCACTGCAAGTCCTTGACATTTCTGGCAAACCAGGTGAGTAATAGGTATTTACTCTTAATTCCTAACCAGGCTGCAAATCAATGCAATTGACCCACAGCCTGATTCATCACTGTCCTTGGATTGATAGGAAAAAATGTTCCTGCAGTTTGGCTTTAGCTTGGGTAAAGCATGTGGCAAAACTGCATTTAGTGTGAGTTTGTAGGAGGCTACTTCAACATTAGCTTAGATCAGCTGAGAATTTATCCAGTTGTACTTACAGTAAGCAATTTATTTTTGCCCCATCTTATGTGATATATAAGGGTCTCTTCACATTTGTATGTAACCTACTTACTTGTTAAGATCACCATGTTGTCTGAGGGTGAAATTGTCAGCTCTGCAACATCTTCATCCTTCTTCACAGGTGAGTAGCGCACCAAGAAGCTGCTCAGCACGATGGAAGTTGGTGCAGTCCAAGTCACTCTCATAGTATCAGGCCCCACATTAGTGAAGCGGAGATCAGTGGGAGGAGGCACAGCTACATAGCAAAGAACAGATCTCTTAGTTCTGTGATTCACAAAAGCTGATCAAGATGTATGTTCAGGGAATCAGCATCTCATGCATAACAAAATACTGGGTCAGATCCATGCAAACAGACTTCTAAACTACGTTCGGTTCTACTAAAGTTAAAAATATGTCTGTACTGCTGTCAGGTTCCTTTAACCTCTTGGCAGTTCCTGATACTTGAATTACACCCTGTGGGACTAATTTGAAAATAAAGTAGCAAGTTTAAGTAGCATGGTTCTTGCAGCTACATTTCATATTACAGATGTGGAACCAAGAGAGGTTTAAAGTCACCATACAGCAGCCTACAAATGGAAAAGCCATCTCATCTAGAATTCATACATGCACACATAGGAGAGGAGAAGGTATATCACTAATTTCCTATAGCTCTACTTCTACTCATGTCAAAGGATTTACAGCCTCAACCACAACAGGATTTCATGCAAGAACCAGTTTTCAGCTTGCCTTCTGCTCATGCACTAGAGACACCTTTGACGGCATGGCATGGCTGTCAATGGCATACACTCAGGGAGTGGCCATTCCATTTCACCTGCATCCTTTGGGGCGTTGTGGAAAGAGCTGGAGCCACCACTGAAACAGGCTGCTGGAAGCTCAAATAGCTATCAAGACCAGAGGGTGCCTGAACCACTCCACCCTTCGCAAGCTTACTTTGGGGAATCACAGTTTCATAGTCTGGTGAATACAGAGCTCATGTTTCAGGCTCTTGATTCCAACTGGATCCCAGAAATCTGAATAGCAGACAGTGAATGAGTCTGACAAGTCTGCAGCCATTCCCAGTATTAAAATGCCTCAAATTGGAAACAGCACCTATCCATCCCCAGTTGCCATTTAGCAAAAGGAGCGAGCTGGTCTTCCTGATTTCCCCACAGTGAGTGGCTCGATTCCTCTTTGGACAAAGCCCCATCCTCCTGACAGCCAGTGACAGCATGAAACGCCATCGCATCACGAAACACACAAGTTTGCAAGATTCACCCGTTTGCTGTGTCAGAGTGGTAGGGGCACTCTCTCCGCCATTAATGAGTGTGATTACACTGATGTCGTAATCAATGCCCGGCTCCAAGCCTGTCACTGTGTAGTATCCTACTGATGAATCCACAAAGTCTTCAAAAATAGGGACACTCTCTCCTGCCGCAACTACTGTGATGCGGTAGCCAATAATGGTGGAGGCATTTAACGGGGTCCACCTCAGGCCGATGCTTGAGTCAGTTATGTCAACAAAGCTTAGGTCAGTGAGTTGGGGCACCTCTAATGAGTTAAAGAGCAAATGGGAAAGGCAAAGACATACAGAGGCAAAAGAAAGATAAGGGAGAAAAAAAGCAGTGTTCATCACTCTTAACATTGACAGAACATTAGAAGCAACTGCGGTGATACGCAGAATTTCTTGTGGGGTTTGGGGGAAAAGGAGAAGGCTTTGGTGGGTTTTGGTTTGTGGTGGGTTTTTTTTCTTCTTTTTGTATTGTGCCCTTCCATGCAGTCTCCAACTGCCTCCCTGAGCAGATAGAAGCTGAAACCCCAACCCCCTGAGACAATGCATTGCCACTTTAGACACACAATTTTCACAACAACCTGTAAGAGGCACTTAATTTGTAACAAATTTACTTTGAGCAACAATGAGCCATAATGACCACTCCTGTTCTGATGAAAATAGAAACAGAAAAAACATACCTCATTTATTTTTTTTTTGTGCAGGTAGAAAACAAGAGATCAAAGTCTATTAACACATAAATAAAACAACTCATCTGAAATAATTGTTGATTTACCCTCTAGAATTTCTGTCTTGTTCAAATGGCGAGTCTAACTTTTATCACTTGGGGTCATAAAAAATATCCATCTATTTGAAAGGGTTAAATCAGATTTCACCCTCAGATGGTGAGAACCGTCACAAAGCTTCAGGGTAGATCATCCACTACCTGAACTATTCACACTGGACTTGGGGGAAAAGTCTCAAATCCCTATAATAGTTTGAGGATCTGGCCCAGAATTCCTTACGTTCTACATACCACTGACTGCTGCAATACATGTGCAAAACCAGATGATATGGCACAGTGAATAATTAAACACTTCCTCAGAGAGATGGCAAATGGTTTAAAATAAGCATTAGATGGAAAGAATTCTGTAAGTGACAATGTCCCCATATTCAGAGGTTATGCCCAGCAAATGATGTGGCCAACCGGCTGACTTGATTTGTTGGCTAAATTGTTCAAAATCTCTGAACTGAGCACTGAACAAGGATCCTCTTTCATAACCTAGATATTTGTCTAAATTTCTGAATGGTGAACAAGCACAGCTGTGACTGTTTTCCCTATCCATGTTATTCCTATTAGCAAAGCTGTTCTTTTCCTGCATGTTAGGACCAATAGAATTGGGCAGGGAGCAGGGAAAGTTAGATGCCTCTTTAACTGACAGTGGCCAAACCCTCAGTTGCTCAAGTCAATAGACTGGTATTGATTTAAGCCACAAGATTTGGATGTGTAACTTTAGCAGGGTGATCCTGAAATCAGTGGGAGCTTATGCATGCTCTTCCTCACTCAGGATCAGACACCTGAAGGTGAGTCAAGGATGCATGACTTGGTATCTATTCTGTTGGATTATTACAAGTTAGTTTCAAAAGGAACTATGGGATAGTAATATTTCAAAAGACTGGCTTTAATAATAGTGGTTATTTCCATTTTAATGTCTTTCAATGGAGAGACTTATTTTACAGAAGAGATGCAAAAAACCTGCCAGTTTTCTGTAAAATCATTGTTTATCCACATGGAATGCGTGTACCATATCACCTCTAAAGAGTGCTAAAAGCCAGAGACATACATCCTTAGCTTTCCCCCACCAGAAGATGGTAAGGGGCCAAAGCTATTACTGCTTTAATTATGCAGTATCACAGTATTAGTTCACCCCCAGGGAGCATATAGCACTTCAGTGAAGCATAGAAATTTTAAAGCAGTGTTATAAGAGCAAGTTAACACAGTAGCTGGCATCATTTCAGGGCTGAGCAGAAACAAAAACAAGCAAAGCCCTCACAAAGGAAAATGAAATGAAACCATTTGGGGAGATGCATATTGATTTTGCTACTGTGGCTACAAAGGTGGTTTCTGCAATCATCACAGCATGTAATGTGAGGTGGCATACACCACTTTGTGTCCCAGAAGTGCTACAGTGACGGACCTTTCAATCATGCTTTTCCTCTCCATTGTGCTGAAGTGATCGTCCACCACTTTTGCTGCCAAAATTTCTCCTGCGCTGCTTCCCACTCTTACCTCTCTTCACCTACTTCCTTTTCCCACCTGCTGTACTCCAGATGTTAGGGTACTTCAGAGCCAAGTTAAATCTCTGTTGCATTCCAGCTCAGTATGCTGATAAAACAAACCCGTCTCTTTACCACCACCCCTGTTGACAGACCGTGTAGGCTGCCCACACAGAGAAGTAAATGGGTATAAAAACTGTTCTGTCACATGCTAGTACATGTCCATTCTGCTTCTTAAGACTATATATACGCCCTCTGCCATCAGACTAATATTTGAGTTCTGCAATATAGAGCTCTCAGGCTCAGCAACTTGACTTTGAGTAGCTAAAACTGATGCTCATCCTTTCCTTACCTTGTGTGATGGTTTCGGAGATGGGGATACTCTCCTGGTCATCCTTGACTGTGTAAACGCTGACATTGTACTCCACACCAGGGTTTAGGTTTTCAAAGGTGCAGGTGGTCTGATCTGCACCTACTACTTCCTCCAGGGTAGAGCCCTGCTGCCCATTGGTAGGAGAAGTAGTCACTCGGTACCCACTGATGCCTGAAATACAGATATACCAGTATGCAGTAATCTCATGCTGTATTTATTTACATCAGGTCTCAGTATAAACAACTGAAGAAAACACATTACATTCTGTGTAAAGACAGGCTGAGAGAGACGGGCTTGTTCAGCCTGGAGAAGAGAAGGCTCAAGGGAGACTTCACAGCAGTCTTCCAATACCTAGAGGCCTATAGGAGATCTGGAGAGAGACTTTTTACAAGGGCATGTAGCGATAGGACAAGGGGGAATAGCTTTAACTTGACAGAAGGAAAATTGAGATGAGCTCTTAGGTAGAAGTTCTTCCCTGTGAGGGTTCTGAGGCACTGGCACAGGTTGCCCAGAGAAGCTGTGGCTGCTTCATCCCTGGCAGCATTCAAGGCCAGGTTGGATGGGGCTTAGAGCAACCTGTTCTAGTGGAAGGTGTCCCATGGCAAGGGGTTGGAACTTCAAAGCTCATCTAGTCCAACCCACTGCAATGATCATGGACATCTTCAACTGGATCATGTTGCCGAGAACCACATCATATCCTTGAATATATTTTAAAATATGTAAATTTTTCCTTCAATTACAGCATGCTTCCCATCAAAGTCTCCTTAATGACTTGCAGGTCACCACAGAACAAATGCTGGCATTCTGGTACAAAAGAAGGTTTGAGCATAGTGTGAGCTGACATAGTTACCTGGAGTTGTGCTTCTATCCCAAGAGACTATCAGGATCCCAGTATCAGGATTGGGCTCCAGGCGCAGGTTGGTTGGTGGAGACAATGCTGCAAGTATTAAGACAAATGGGTCATCTGTGGCACTAAGAATCATGCTAGCTCCCTCACATCCCTTCTCCCTACATTTTATCCTCACTCTTCAAAATGACTTAAAAATACTCTTCTCAAGTTCTGACCCTGCATTGCATGAGGTAGTGCTACTGTCACCTATGCATCAAAAAGAAAATCACCCTCCAAACCACTACAGGAGGAAAAGACTAGAACTGACTCCCAGAAGATAACACAAGGGCGTGCAAGGGAAACACGTGAAAGAAGGAATAACTGTGGAAAAGCAAATGCTTCATACGTGTGGTCACTCTCCTGATGATTGGAGTCTCTCTCTCCTGGCCATCCATCAGGACTGTGAGGTTGTAGGTGTACTCCACTCCAGGGGTCAGGCCAGATATCACGATGCTGCCAGAATCAGAGATGACCTCCCGAGGAGCCTCTCCACCTTGGCTTGGGCGCACACCCAGCTGCAGAGAAGCAGAAAGTTTTCTTTCCAGTCTCAAATAATCCTATCCTAGCTAACTATCAGCATCCTGGCTTATCCAACATGAGTATCATGGGCCCTTATGCTGAATGCCAACTGTTCACCCTGTAGTCTTTTTTCAGATGTCCCACTGATGAACTCGACCTGAAGCCCAGATGAGACGCTTGCATTGACCTCTGTGACCTAAACCTGCCCCCTGTAAGCAGCATGTGTTTTGTACTTTTTGCTGTCTCCAATGCAGTCCACAGTAAACAGCTTTAACCTGTCCTTCCTATCACAATGAAGCAAGAGAAAAAAGAAACACAGGACTTCAGTTCTACCTTGAAACCAATCCTTGGGGCAGGTGTCCAGGTGATGACAATAGAAGTCTCAGTCACTTCTGTGTTAAAAGGAGGAATAGAGCCAGCAGGCTGATCTGTGAAGTGAATTGACAGAGTTGGAGTCTTGCTGCTGTGATGGTACCAAACAGCTAGAAAACCTGGCCTACGGCAGTCCAAATGGCAAGAGGTATGTGACAGGTGCTCAACTATATTACTTGTAAAAATCCAGTGATTTGGGAGAGGTCTGACAGATGACTTCTGTCTGCTGCTGAGTTTGATCGACTCAGTATGCAAGTGGCAGTGCTTTTGTTGTTCCTGAGGAGAAGGAAAATATTGAACTGGGCCTCATGAATCCTCTATGCATCCAACCCCAAGAATTCGAGGAATATTGGTTTTGGCATGATATCTAAAAGAGTTCCGCAAACCCCAGCTTTTTTTCCTTCACCCAGCATATGCCAGTTGATCAGTAGAACACTACACCCTTGTCTGTCATCCAGCTGTCCCAGCTAGGACCATCTCATTCCAGCACCAAAAGCTTCAACTCTTTTGAAGTCAGCAGAGTGAAAGGGAGCTCAAAGTCTATCTGAGGAATTTGTGGTCTCATTGATATCTCTCAGGAGCATCACACAGAAGCCAAAGCCTTTGTGTACCCCAGAATGAGTCAGAATAACTCCACTGAGTTTAATCTGCATTGACCTCGCTATCAATGAAGAGACCTGGTTTATTAATCTATAGTCTTGAACTGGACTGGTTTCATTCAGATAAGCCCAAATGTGAAGGCAATATTCATCTAAGATACCAAATCGTATCTTAATTGAGAAATACTTATAGATAAGGCTGTCTGTTAGCAAAAAAAGAATCTTGCCAATGTTAACAGTGTTACTCTGATTAGAAGTTTGAACCCTTTCACATTGTTCTACAAGAAACCACATTCTCTTTAGAAAAGAGGATGTGGATCTGGGCTTGGACGCCTTTGAATTTTGATACTTTATATGATGGCTCCATCCTTTTTAAACAGTGAATATATCTGTTCTTTCTAGAAGTACATGTGGGTTCTTCACAGAACGCCTTTTCCTCTCCAAATTTGCTCAATACTTTTTCCAACCCTGCAGCTCATGTGACTGAAATAAAGAAGCAAAATGCTAGGACACAATGTTTTGTAACTACAGTTGAGCTGCCTTAGATGATATGGTTGGGCTTGACAAATGACTGCATTTGACTTTATTCAGATGACAGATTAATTATTCCTTGCCCAGTTTAAGGTTGCTGTTTCCTTTCCTTGATTCCTTGTTTTTGTTTGCCAAAACCAAACAACTGGAAAGATCAAGTAAAACCAAATTTCTTTGTTACTCAGTTAACCAAAACCTGAAGTACCAGTAGTTAGTAGTTTCCCTTTTGTCTTTAATGACCAAAAAAGCTGAAATATATTTTACTAAAAGCTTTTTAATGTAAATTACTCTCTTTTAGCCATGCCAAATAGTTCAGAAAGAAGAACAAGGAATATTTCCCAAGCAGTTCTGCTGGAATGCTACTTCAAAAGGCCGCTTCTATAAACCAATTCACAATAGACACTTTCAGCACAAGTTTTGAAGGAGGGCCAGGGTGTTAAGGAAGAGGAAGTAGTATGAGCCTGTCATACTTACAAGTTGTGAAGACTCCAGTTTCTCTGGCGCTTTGCAAGTCATCTTTAACTGCCACAAGGTACACGGTGTACTCAGTGCCAGGCTGCAAGTTCCTAAGAAGGTACTTGGCGGCAGAAGGTCCTACATTGTAGGTTCTTGGTTGACCTCCTCTTGTGGGACCTGCAGTCAGCCGGTATCCTGTGATCACAGCGCGGGGGCGCGTCCACAACACTAACACTGAATGCTCCGTGGTATTGAGAAATCTCAGGTTGGTGGGGGCATCGAGCTCTGGGGTACAAAAAAAAGCACAATGGGCATCAATTTCCCAGTTGAATCTGTACCTCAGCCCTATTTCCAAGGCAGTCTATTACGGGTACACAATGAGGTTGTTGAGACTATTTCTCACTCAGGATGTGAGTGCAACATTAGGGAAGAGAGAAGGAAGGAACCAGGACAGAGCTGGCAATCACAGAGTCATGGAATGGTTTGGAAAGGGCCTTAAGATCATACAGTTCCAACCCCTGCCATGGGGACACCTCACACTAAACCGTGTCGCCCAAGGCTCTGTCCAACGTGGCCTTGAACACTGCCAGGGGTGGAGCATTTACCACTTCTTTGGGCAGCCTGTTCCAGCACCTCATCACCCTCACAGTAAAGAACTTCTCCCTTACATCAAACCTGAACTTGCCCTGTTTCAGTGTGAACCCATTCCCTGTTGTCCTATTGCTACAGTCCCTAATGAAGAGCCCCTCTCCAGCATCCTTGTAGCTCCCTTCAGACACTGGAAGTTGCTCTGAGGTCTCCACGCAGCTTCTATTCTCCTGGCTGAAGAGCCCCAACTTTCTCAGCCTGTCTGCATACAGAAGGTGTTCCGGCCCTTGTGGCCTCCTCTGGACTAGATCCAACAGCTCCATGTCATTTTTATGTCGACAGATGTGAAATCACTACATCCATGCCTCAGTGCCATCCAGTAACATGCCGGGCCAGGCAAGTCTGCGTGTTCCTGGCTGTGCTGATTTTGGTGGTTGCCATACATGCCATCCCATGGGAAGTGAAGCTAACAGCTGAGGCAAGACAGATGAACCCAGCCACACTTGGGAATTTCAATAGTTTCTCATGAATGCTGAGCATTTTTTAAGACTCAGCTCAGTTCAGACTTGTCAGCATAAGCACAGAAACCCAACTTCAGCCCTTTTTCATTAAGATTTATTCTTTTCAATCCTTGCCCAGCCCTATTCCCTGCCCTCTCAAAATCTCTTCCAAAAACAAAACACCCCCAAGTTGGTCATTTTCATGTAAAAATAAAGAGGAGTCAGCGACTTTCAGCAGAAAACCAGTCCCCAGATCTACTTAAAAACAATCACACCCTGGAACTGACTATCCAACAATTCTAAGCATGCTCATCTCTCCCTTGGGACTCAGGCAACCGCTCTTAGCAGGCTTCCTCCCTTTTTTATCACTGCCCCTGGGAAACTGCTGAAACTGATAACCCAGCAAACTACATAAACAGCAGGCTGAAGCAACACAGCTTCTTCAGCACTTAGAGTCCAGTGAACAGTGGAGATGTCATTACCTTTGGCTGAGACAAGATGAGGCTTGGAGGGGGAAAGACACCTAAGCAATTTGCCCACTACAGCAGGTGGGACTGCAGGGAAGAGTTTATAGCATCTATGTGTCAAGTTTTCCGCTTTTCCTAGGTCCCAATCCTATGTTGAAATTAATTGCTCTTTTTTGATGGCAAAACCACCATTTTTTCTTCTCCCTCTGAGTAACTAACATTTTTGTGATAAAAATTAATGTTTTCCTCACTCTCCCAGTAATTCAGTGGGAGTTTTTGTCCTTTTGTTTTCTCCCCAGTTGTTTTCTCACACTAAATCCAAAACACAGTATTATATCAGCTACTAGGAAGAAGATTAACTCTATCCCAGCCAAAACCAGGATAGGAAAGAGGGTAAAGGAAGTGAGGACTTCTTCCAGCTCTTGCAAAGATGGAGGAGATGATAGTTCTTAAAGACAAAGGATGAGTGTGACCCTCCTTAGGCCCATCTCCAACCCACAGACTGAGAGTCAACTTTATCTCTTCTTGGTACTTAACATCTGTCCTAAGTCTTATCTGACAAGGATTTTATCTTCCTCCAATTTGTAGCCTACAGTCAGTTCCTTTCTGCACAATTTAATTTGCCAGCTCTATTAGGCTTTTATCACTTCCTCTCCCCATAGTAAAGGAAAAAGGGGAAGATTAAAAAGCCACACACACACTCAGAGTTTATTTGTAGACTGTTTTTTAACGGAAGGCCAAAAAGAGAAGCACATTTACATCGTGGGAAGAGACTTTTGCTTCAGGGTTTTCCTTGGGAACGCTGAATGATTTCTGTTTCCCAGGACTTTCGATTACAGGATGCAATTTATGTGAATGCTTTCTGAAATGTGGTTTAAGCAAAGCAGTTAAGCGGATGATCACAGCCTACGGAAAATGATTCCAGACATTTGTAACTAGTCCTGTGCTGTCTGAATCAAATGTCTATGCTCCTATGTACAACTTTGTGTGTGGACTTTCAGAAGGGCTCTACACATAGCCAAGGCTCCTGAAAACAGCCACTTAAAATTACAGATCTAACTGGAAACTGAGCACTTCTTGTATTAAAAGCGTTCCAAAAGAGTCCAGTCTCCAAGCTGTATCCTTGCTTTTGAAAGCCTCACTTGAAAGAGGAGGGACGGCACTCACTCAGACACTTATGTCAAAGGACGAACATAAGGATCCCATTCTCCCTGCATAGTCAAGGGAGATGGTAAGAGGTAGAGGCCCTATTCACGGTTCCTGACTTTATGGATGTAAGTAAGTAGTATTTCTCAAACAGCATGGCTATAGTGTGCCCTCAGCATGTTTGCCGATGACACCAAGCTGTGTGGTTCGGTTGATACGCTGGAGGGAAGGAATGCCATCCAGAGGGACCTTGACACGCTTGTGAGGTGGGCTGATGCCAACCTGGTGAAGTTTAACCATGCCAAGTGCAAGGTCCTACACCTGGGAAGGAGTAATCTCAGGCACAGCTACAGGTTGGGCAGGGAATAGATTGAGAGCAGCCCTGCGGAGAAGGACTTGGGGGTGCTGGTTGATTTAAAAATGAAGATGAGCTGGCTGCAGTGTGCGCTCGCAGCCCAGAAAGCCAACTGTATCCTGGGCTGCATCAAAAGGAGCGTGACCAGCAGGTCAAGGGAGGTGATCCTGCCCCTCTACTCTGCTCTCATGAGACCTCACTTGGAGTATTGTGTGCAGTTCTGGTGTCCTCAACATCAAAAGGACATGGAATTGTTGGAACAAGTCCAGAGGAGGCCACGAGGATGATCAGGGGACTGGAGCACCTCCCTTATGAAGATAGGATGAGAAAGTTGGTACTGTTCAGCCTGGAGAAGAGAAGGCTGCATGGAGACCTCAGAGCAGCCTTTCAGTATCTGAAGGGGGCCTATAGGGATGCTGGGGAGGGACTCTTCATTAGGGACTGTAGTGAAAGGACTACGTGAAAGCTACGTGAAGGACTAGTGAAAGGTAACGGGTTCAAACTTAAACAGGGGAAGTTTAGATTGGATATGAGGAAGATATTCTTCACTGTGAGGGTGGTGAGGCACTGGAATGGGTTGCCCAGGGAAGTTGTGACTGCTCCATCGCTGGCGGTGTTCAAGGCCGGGTTGGACATAGCCTTGGGTGGCATGGTTTAGTGTGAGGTGTCCGTGCCCATGGCAGGGAGGTTGGAACTGGATGATCTTAAGGTCCTTTCCAACCCTAACTATTCTATGATTCTATGATTCTCTATTGATAGATAATCCCATTTCCTTCCCTCTCATCCCTGTAAGAGTTTGTTTGGATTCTCTGGAGTTGCTCTCTTTTACTGAAAAATGCCACAGCAGCAGCAGGTATCCATGGCTGAATTTTGGTCTTTTGAACAATGTGATCCAGTCAAAGAACACCACAAACACCAAGTCACCCTTCTGCTGCCCAATAAACAGGCTCTGCCCAAGTGAACTGCTTCCCAGTTTCTCTCTGACCTGTCTCATTTGGATCAAAAATGGAGAGAGCCCCCCAGACCCATGCTAAACTCCTCCTCCTCTATCTAAAAACCTATATCTTCCCCAGCCACTGCTTCTTCATTCTCTACACTTCTGCAGAGTAAAAATCAATGTCTAACACTTGTGTACTGTGCTTGCCATCTTGCCTCATACTGGTGGATGCTGCACTGCCACTAGATCACTAGCAGCTGGGTTCTGAGAGATCCTGCATAGGCCTTCCTGAAAAACATCTGCCCCCATAGGTCTTGCCAACAGTCCATTGAAGTTGCTGCAAACCATTTCCCCAGGTTCCACTGGAATAACAGTGACATTTCTGGGGTGGTAAGACAGCCTGTGGAAAGCCAGTCCTGACCTGACAAAGCTGAAATGCAGTCCTTTTAATGACCAGGCTCATCCTTACATGTGCATGCAGAACTCCTGCTGCTAATAGCAGAGCCAAATAGGCATGCAGATGTCAGAAAGGAGATAAGAATTTTCAGAGCAGTCTCAGCAAGGCTCTTAAGTCATGTTGAAATCTGCCCTAAAGTATCCTCACAAAGAGAAAAAAAAAGCAGTCACAGGCTGTGATCCGTGCTGTAAAGAACTGCAGGGCCCATCAATTCTCAGTGAGTAATAAAAAAGTTGAATTCCAGCCATAAGAAATTGTTTTAAAGTGCCATGAGAGTTAAACTCCCATTGGAAAGCCCTGGAGGAGGATAAATCTGCTAAAGAGATCATTGTTTGACTGAATGAATTCCCATCCCTGTCATCCTAGTTATGGGATACCTCCTGGGCTATAATTGTTGCACTTTAAGCACTCTGCTTATATATTTCTCAAAGAGACAGAGAAATATGCATTTCAAAATGTTGAAAAAAGCATGAAGCACTTACTGGTGGTTTGCTGTCCAGTCAAAGGTTTGCTCTCCCTGCCCTGGCTCACTGCGAAGATCTTAAAGAGATAGGTTGTTCCTGGGAGCAAGTCAATGATTTCAGCAAAAGAGCTCCTGGTGACAGGCAGTCTCTGGCCATGCTGGCCAGGGCGATTGACAGGGATCACTTCCACTCGGTAGCCAGACACTTGGCTCTGTGGTGGGGTCCACATGATGGTGATCTTGACATCAGAAACCTCCACAAACTGCAGATCTTTGGGTGAAGGAACTTCATCTGAAAGTAGAGTGACACAACAGTGTTAGAGAGAACCCTTAGCAATTGGCAGGAGAAGCTATAGGTTTATATGGAAAAAAAAAAAACAGGTAATTTTGACTGAGCAATGGCTAACCAAAGAATATGTACCACATTAAGAATGTCATGGTAACCTTACCACAAACATGTTTGCACACATTCCCAGCCAATATTAGAGAAGACTACAATTCAAAATGTCACTACAGAGCTTGGCGTGTTTTATGCCTCAGTCATAGGATGTATCTTGCTGTCACAGAAAGAGAACTGAAAGACCAGATGTAATACACTAGGGAAATTCAAGTCTATGCAGAACCAAAAGCTTGGGGGGAAAAAAATACTCCAGGAGTTTGAAAGAGGAACCTCCTTTTAAAATTAAGAGAGGGTTTTCAAAACCCATGGCATGTTATCAGTATCTATAATTACCTTAAAATCAATCTTCTATTATTAAAAAAGAACAGAGGCTGATCTGGCCCTTGTAATCAAAGACAATATCCAGTTCCCTCTGTGTTGGTCCACAGTACTGAAGCCTTGAATTCCTATGTTCAAATTAAACCGATACTGCCCTAAGGTTAACCAATGCTCATTTTTGGAATATACCGATGCCAAACCATAAAAACATTGAGCTGAGTTCATTCCTGGTAAATTCCCATTTGCAAACACACGCTTGCAACTTGCAGGACCATCACATTCCACTGCTACCACATGAGATCTCATGTCTTTCACTATCCTTTCTTTTGGCTTGGCTATTCAGCCCAATTGGATACTTCAAGAATCCTGAAACCAGTAGGTTTTTTTAATTGTGGGGGGCTCAAGTTTAGATGGTCCGATGCTATTCTGGCACATCAGTCAGTGCTGAGCAATCTCTCATCTCCACTGACTGCAATGGAAAATAATGGTTAGGACAGGAAAAGACAGGGATAACTCAGGTGAACAATTTGGATTTGTGTTGTGGCGTCTGAGTACGTTACATTACACATCTGTAGCCCAAGCAGAGAGGCAAAATGATATAACAGGCTCCTAAAAAGATCTCTTAGCAGAATCCCCTTAAGACAACTTAGGAAACTCTAATCTCTCTTTTCTGTAGACCTGCCTGCAGTCTGATCCCTAGGAATTACACCCCCATTAACGCAGAGCGATGGCTTCACTGTGTCAGTTCATAACTGCTGCTTTGCTATGACTTTACTATGAAACTTCAGTACCACAGACATTTACAATTAAGAAACACAGCAACAATGACACAAACTAGAACTGAGTCCATTTAAGGATTCATTTAGCTAGAGCAATGGGAGCCTGCATTGTCATTGGCTCTGTGCGCTAAGAGAAAACTCAGGGACTGAGTTTAATGCTGCCCATTACCTGTGCGTGGGACACCTGTGGTTTCCTGTTGGATGAAGATAGGAGTACTCTCCTGATTTTCTTCCACTGCGTAGATGCTGATGTTGTACTGAACACCCGGCATCAAGTCACTGAGTGTTACAGAAGTTGCAGTGTCAGGCAGGTTGAGCTCTGTGCTGCTGCCTTCCACAGAGGGTGTGTAGATAATTCTGTAGCCTAAAGCAAGGGAAGTATATACAATCCTTAGCCATGGTCAGTAAGAAAGCACAAGGAATGCCAAAAAAATGATAGTTAAACTCATCTTCCTACTGAGGTTTTATAAAAACAGTCCTGAACTTCAGCAGAATCCATGGCTTGCTTGTGCTCACACCCCATCTACAGATCACACACGCAGAATGCTTTACAAAGCATAACCTGACCTGGATTATCATTTGACATGTGGAGCTCTCTTGCTTGTTAAGGGATGGTCTAGATGACAGATACAGAGAGAAGGTCATGGGGCTTGTTTTTATTTAACACAAATCCAGAAGGAATTGTTTTTCATCCAGCCTCCTGAATTGCTCGGTTCAGGCAGTGAAACCAAGCAAATGCTAAACTGCCCGTGTGCTTTCCAGCTTGTCTTTCAGACTGGGCAGAATTATGTACTAGCCCTCTGTCCTAGAGGACATATTATATATGGTACAAAAGAGACAATAATAAAAGCACAGAAGAGACAATTGACCACAGCACATTACAGAATAAATATACTTTTAGCTTTTACCTAGATTTCAGATTCTAGCAATAATGCAAAAGAGGTACACTTCAACTAGACAAACCTGTGATTGGAGCCTGTGGTCTGCTCCAGCTAATGACAATTGAAGTGTCATCCACACTTTCCACAGCGTGATCAGGAGGTGCATCAGGAGCTGTTTAAGGAAGTAAAAAGAAGAGGCCAGCAAGTGTGAGGACAAAAGATAACAAAAAGTTATTGAGCATACAATAGAAACAGCTTTCAAAGCGCAGCAGCACCCACCCACACGTACCTGTAGTCTGTGAAGTAGAGAGGATCAGATTCTGCTCTCCTTCTTCAGAGATCTGGTAGACATTAACAATATACTTGCGACCAGGA
The DNA here is from genome assembly GCA_017639245.1 of Myiopsitta monachus. NCBI lineage: Eukaryota > Metazoa > Chordata > Aves > Psittaciformes > Psittacidae > Myiopsitta > Myiopsitta monachus. The sequence goes on from CM029921.1 coordinate 46,040,270, forward strand.
AGCAAGTCAGGGATGTTGACAGAAGTGGCTGTGCTTGGAAGATCTAAGGAAGGCAGGAAAGAAAAAACTGCCTTAGCAATTCTATCTATCTTCTTTCTTTCTCTCCAAATGAAATAATTGGGACTGCTCTGTTCTAATCTGGGCTGAATCACAGTATTCCTGCAATAAAACAGCACCTGTTCTGCAGTGTCTTTAGCCTACATCAGAGAAGTTGTGTGGAGAGTTGGACAAGGTCTCCACGCTCTGCAGGCAGACAGCACCTAGGACAGCATGGTTTGATGCGTGCTACAGCAGGGTAAAGTGAGTTGCACACTGCTGGCATTAAGCCACGTCAGCTGAGTAGTCATTTCATACCCCGAAATTGCATTTTCAATACAGAAATCTATGGAAAAATTTTCACATGAAGAGGTTATGTGGAAAGACTGACTCATGAGTAGAGAAGAATGACATTATGAGGGCTGATGAACTTCTTCTCCCCTCTCCCTTTCCCCAGATGTCCACCTACATGCCAGATGTAGGAAATTCTCCATGAAGCAGCTCCTTACTGGCCAGACTGAAGCCAAGCATCTTAAGGGGAACTGGGAATTGCCTTTCAGTTTGCCTGAAAACCACTTTCTGTAGACAGATGATCTCAGGAGCTGCTTCACAATACAGCTCAGCTGTCTGGGCAGCCACTGTGCAAACAAGGAAGGTGGTGACAGTCCTGGCAGTCCCAGTGTAAGTCACTTCTGCTCAGGAGTCCAAGCTTGAGAGTTGAGGAAAGCAACAGTCCAGGGAGAATCATTAAGTCTCTTTCCTATGTCTGTCTATCAATCACACTCATTTCTGAATAGCTACTGTAACCTCAAATCCTGGTGAGATATTGCCATTATCATTGTTAAGACAGGATATCAGAAAAAAGAAGATAAAACGAAACTATGTGTGGTGACACAGGCTCTACAATAGAAGTTAGAAAAGCAGATCAAATCCTAGGTCTGAGTCCAGTGCCTTTAACCAGCTTCTCAACTTAGCTAAGTTGTCACATTATAAAAGATGAGGAAGATCCGATCGAAACAAATCAACTAAGTGGACGAGAACAGATATGAGATGACAAGTAGCCAAGAGAGGACATTTTGAAAGGATTTCTCTCCTTCTGTTTGGATGGAAGGACAAAGGTACAGCAAGGGAAATCAGCCAGGCTGCAATTTCAATAAATACATTTGGTTCTCTTCCCATCTGCAATGCTGCTCACTTCAGGATGCTGTGGATGCTACTAAACTAACATGATTTCAAAAGGAAAAAAATACTGCACTGCACAAATTCAGAGCTGAAAATAACAAATATATCTATCCACAGTTAGTACAAATCCACCACCCCTGGTTCAGGGAGTTTTCCTCTGCAGGATCTGGGACAGTATTCTGAAGGGGTATTGCCATATACTTGCCTTCTTCTCATACTCTTCCTTGGACATGAATATAAGGTCATGGACGGAGAAAGGACAAAGAACTAAGTGAGCTTTTAATCTGAGCTAGTCTCACTGCTCTTATATCCTATTGAATCCTATGGAAAGACAGGGAGATCCCCACTCTTCTGATTGTCACAGAAAACAGTTAGCAACGCTTTGCTGTAGTAAACTCAAATATTGTCTCACCAAGATATTGTGGCTCATCACCCTCCTCACTCAGCTCATACTCAACACGGAACCCAGAGACTGTGTCAGAAGCAGAAACCCAGGAGACAACAAAGCTGTTGGATGTGATTTCAGTGACTGACTCTGATGTAGCAACCATAGGAGGATGAAGAGTTGTCTCTCCTGAGACAGTGTTGCCTACAAGAGAGAAAACAGGAAAGGTTTAATTAATCATCACTACTTATATGTTAGCTGGGATGCACGAAACAAAGACTTAGGTGAAGGAGATTCTGCTTCCCTGCACAGCCCTGCTCTTCAACTTACTTGTCACTGCTGTAGTGCTGGTTGTGGTAAAATCAAAGCGGGTGACTTCTTTGTGGCCATATTGCTGAACACTGATGAGCTGTCCTTCATATATCACACCAGGCTTCAGACCTGAGATAGTGTAGGAGTTCTGGTAGCCAGGAACAGTGGCTTCCTTCCACTGCCTTCCCGAGTTTTTCTGCAAGAACAAGGACAATCAGATAGTAAAAGACTCTTCAGTCTGCAAGCAGGGGTATGTAGTGATGAATCTGCTACGTGCTTACCAAGCACTCAGATATTCAAACACAGGTATGGCGGGAATGGCTAATGCACAGAGGGAATCAAGTCAAAGGAGATGAGAAAAGTATGCCACGAAGCAGGGATAATGACATTTTGGGTGATTAAGTTTTACTGGGTTAAACTGAAAAACAATCTAGCTTTGAACTTTCTGCCTTTAAAAGGAAAATTACTCGTAATATATAAACTAAACTCATTCCTTTATCAAAAACACAGTAAGGCATGAAGGAATAGCTGGGAAATGCGTATTTGAAGGCTGTTCACAATAACACTCTAAGCCATCATCTGAAAACAATAGGCAGAAACGTTCTTCCCACCTACCCTGTGTTTGAACTCTCTGGGAAGCTCTAAAGTAATGCTCCATGCTCTGAGGTTTGTACTCCAGTGCTTTAAAGTCCATTTCATGCAGGCCTTGGTCCAAGATACACTGAAGTCAGTAAAAAGACTCTAGTGCCTTTAATGGCTTTGGATCAGGGCCTCTATTGTTATTTTAATAACAGACAGCATTGAGATACTAATGTTTTTAATCATTAAGCGATCTTTTGTGAAGCTGCACTCAGGGGATTTGTAACACAACTCATCTACCTTGGTTAAACTGAATCATTCCTCTGATACGAATGAACCAAGGAGCAGTGGTCAACCAGCTTTGGTTTAGACTTCAGAAAAGATGGGAGATGACTAATCCAATGCTAGCTCTTTATATCTGAATATCCTACTTATTTTTACCTCCTCATTAATAGGATAAAATCTATCCCAGTTTTATTTGGGCATGCACATCGTACTAAAACAAAGTTTCTTAGGATGAAGAAGCTTCCACGAGGATTTACATTACTTGAAGTGAGGAAGGATATAAACTTGTTTGCTTACTGTGCTAGTGCTTTGGTTAACAAAATACTTCATGAACACAGTGACCATTAAAGTTTGAGCTGGAAAACATCAAGTGTTTATACAGCACTTGTCTTTGATCCTCAGAGTAACTGTTGACCTCAGCAAAACAAGGACACTGAATTAGTAGCTAAAGTTTGCTGAAATAGTGTCCGCCACTTCTTACAGACACCACAAAAAGCCAAAAAATACAGTATTTTGGTGAACAAATGATGCATGTGGCACTCACCGGTCTCCAGCGCAAGATGTACTTGGTGATGTGAGAACGTTCAGGAGCATTCCACTGAATGGGGTGGGAGTTTGGCTGGTTCGTGCTCTCTGTGATGATCACCTGAACAGGCCCAGATGACCCTGGAAAAAAAGAATTCCCATTTTTAACATACTGGAGATGTTTTTCTTCCGCTTTCTTTGTGGAGCCATCAAAAAGGAGGAAAGTTGCATGGCTCACATACTATTGCTATACACAGGAAATGAATGATATTGGTTTTCAACCCTTAATGCATTATCGCTACTTAAAAAACTGTTGAATTGGAATATATTCTGGGGGGGAATTAATACCCCCTGTTTGGGTTAATTTCCTATGAGCTATCAATGAAATAGAGAACTGGAGCAGTCCAGTATAGAAAAAGTCTACAAAGCAAAGCTGCATTGTTCAAAGAGAGGGAGCTTCTCAGCAACTAACTACTTTCATCAATTAATATCTCCTGCAATGGGAGCAGGGAAACGGATGAGAAACGTCTACCAAGTGCAGTCTAATCTTGTGGCATGGTGAAGGCAAACTCCTGATCTGCCACCGCATACACCCTGCAAACGAGACACTAGGCTTTTACTGTGGTGATGATTTTCTTAATCAGTTGATTTAAACCACTGAAATCAGGCCCAGAAACTGATGGAAATACAAGCTCAGCAGTGCTCTAGTGCTCAAGACTACTGATTGCATTTAATTAGATCAGGCTTAGGCTCAGCTCCACAAAGCTCCCCAGTGGAGAAGGAAAGGTTCTATGATCCCATGGTTCTCTCTTCAATCCCTCCTAGCCTTATTAGGGAGATGTTACTGAAGACACAGCAGCACTGTCCTCATGTTAATTCTCAGAAAATTCCAGCAAAAAGCACCTTGGAATCCACAAGGAAGTGTCTCATGTTAGCCATTAAATACCTTCACTCTCCCCCTACTCCCAACATTTCTAATTATAATTTATTTGGACAACTGTGTGACATATATACCTGCTTCATATTTAACCAGACTTCCAGGCAAACAAACCTGGACCCACAGGCAGAACATTTCAAAGCTCACCTAACCCCAAACCTACATTCATAAGCATTAGATTTGGTTTATTTACACGTTTTCAGTAACTCTTGTGTCTATAGAAGCCGAAAGCACTGGTCTCCAGTCTGGAGGCACGCATATTTCACATAGCTCAGGGAGACGTTTGTTTAAGCAGTCTGTCAGGAGTCAATGAAGTTCAGCAAGCTCCAGTAAGAAACTCCAGGAAAAGAGTTCAAAGAAGGCCTGCTTCCTGTTCTTGCCCTCCTTAGTTTGCTGCCCCAAAGAAAGGCAAGTCCTACATAGTTCTGGCTGCCAAGGGTCTTTTTGCCTTGTCCCTGGCTCACTAGCTGGCCACAGATAGAAATGCAGTCAGTTCACTGGCAGCACTGCTGGGTACAGGTCAGGTTCAATAAGGTGCTGGCGCAATCTTCTATATGATGTGAGTGAAGCCAGCCACAGGGAAGAGGTACCTTATTTATGTGAAGCACGTAGTTGCTTCGCATAAACAGCAGGGGCAGCTATATTAAAACCCTCAGTCTGAATGAGCTTCACTTTCCCTTTCTTAACTTACAGGGCACTTTGGGTATAAATATATTGCAGCTAATTAGTGGACAGACTCTTTTTAACCTATCTTGATATAAAAGCAGAGAATCACCTCAGCATTGAAACTGCCATATCTGATCTTTATGCAGTTCCTCCACATTTATGCTCAGAGATGGGTTGGGGAACCAGTGACATAAGCACAGCCTTCTCCTCCTTGTGTTGAGGCCAAACACAGCCTGAATTAACAGCAAATTAAGACAGTGCAGTTGCAACTTTAAACAGGAAAGTAAAGAGGTTCTCCTTATCACATTCTGTTCAGGAAACTGTAATAGAACAAGCAGGCATTGCCTGTCCCTATAAAGATTTCCTGGAACTGACTGGGCAAACAAAAGCCCAAATATTTAGTTTCTTCAGGGCACTGATCAGGAAAAATGTTTCAGTCCATGGTGGATTTTGCTTCCGTAGTGAGTGGAAAAGGAAAACTACATATATTAGAGTTTTAAGCAATAGAAACTGAAGCTTGCAGGTGTGATATTGCTAAATACCATGAGGAAATGTAAACCCAAGTTGTGTGAACTGATAATCATTCTCTAAACTAACCCTGGCCTCAGGAATAGCTGTTAACAGCCTCACCTCCTCTTTCTAATCATGACACCTATTTGTGCTTGCCAAGGAAGAGAGGGAAATGGTTCTGTTTAAAAAGGAAACTTGAACAGGTTGAAGGGTGGAAAGTTTGCTTTCCTCAAGTATAAGTCAGCAGATGAGTTGGGTTTCTTACCAGGATAGGTCTGCAGAGGCTGGCAATGCCATTCTCCAATACCGCGACCATAGCAATAGCACTGGTATCTGACACCATGGACGTACTTCTCCCATGAATCTCCAATTTGGTAAAAGGTACGAGTCTCTGAATCCTGGCACTGATCTAAAGGCACAAAAGAGACAATTAAGCACTGCACATTACAGAAATTGTAGTGAAAATCTATGCCAAATGCAGAAAAGCAGATCATGAGAATTCTAGGCAAATAAATGCTTATTTGCAAGTATGATTACATGAAGAGAAAGTGGCAACAGAAATCGAATCTCAGATCAAAGTTTTTGATGTATCACTGCATGTGTTAAGTTAGCTACTAGGAAGCTAATTCAGCTGTGATGCATCTCTTCAGATACTGTTAGGTACCAGCTGTCCACCTGGCAAACTTCCCAGGGAAGTCACTGGAGTGTTCCTTCAAGAAAGGATTTAGTCTGCACTATCTATTGTGGAGCCCAGTTCTGCTGCAGTCAACTAAGTCCATCTCTCATCCAAAGCTAAACCATGCTGCTCTTAAGGAAATCAACGGCAAAATTCCTACTGGCTTAAGCAGTAAAATAAAAAACTTCATCAATAGGAACTCCCCCATGAGTTTTCAGTAGAGTCTTTCCTGATTTACCATTTTATAAACCAAAAGAGGACAGATCAAATCCTGAAATCAGTTTAACTACTGTAAATGCAACACAGTGCAAGCACTTGGGTACACTTTCTAGTCTGACTTATGCCTGTGTTTCTGGCTCATTGGAAATTTACAGTGAGAACTAGCATTATGCTTGCTTGGATAAATAGAAGCCTTTTTTAGAGTGAAACAACAAAATTGAACTGATTGCACTTTTAAGGATAGCTGAAATGATTCCCCCCCGTCTTCCAAAGTAGTAATTTTCAGGAGCTTTACAATCCAGGTTCCTCCAGTAAACCTGTACAGATATTACTGTAAATAAATCAGATTTTCTTGGAAGTAGTTTGAAGTTCTCTTGAATTTAGTAATTGCAAGCCAAACAGCTAGGTCTTATCTTCCAATCAAGGTTCAACAGGGAAGGGGGAAGGCAGAGAGATTAAATCTCCTCATTCCTGCAGAGAACCATGATGGTTTTAGCTAACCTCCAGGGTGCTATTAACACATGTTCTCATCCTGAGCCTTCTCTTTGCCAGAACAAAGGCCAGCCAAAAAAATCAATTTAGTCCAAAGTAATTTAATATATGCTGGTGCTCTTCTCTCTGTTCAATGAGGAGACCTAAAGATTTTTGGATAGAGAAAGAAAACTGATCCTAGCACCAGTGTCTAGCTGCATATTATTTTATCAGCATTCAGTCTGAGAGCCCTGCCTGCTTGACCAGCTGCTCAGGTACCAAAATTCAGCCAAATCACCCAGCCAAGGGCCAAAGTGCCCTGTTATCACAACATTAAGAGGTATGTTGCCACGATCCATTACAACTGCATCATCACTGACTTCTTCTGCAGCATGTCTGATAACCCAAGCTTATCTCCTTAAAACTACAAATGCCCTTTCACCTACCCTCCAGGATATCCAGTGCTACTTCTAGTTTTGCAGTTGTGCAATTCAGAACAGAAAGTGAGCAAAGACTGGGCCCAAGCACACACACCAGTTTTACCATACCATAATCACTTTCTACATAGCCACAGAGTGCATTTGGCATGTGGGAACAGCTGGTGACTTACCAACAGGATCACATTTCCATCTCCCCCGGCCCTGGCCAAAGCATGTGCAGTTCAACATGTGCCCCTCATCATGACGCTTGTGGAAGGTCTGGTTCACATCATAGGTAATACCATCCACAATGCACTGGTCTGTTTGAGAAAGAGCAGAGACAGTTTGTCAGCAAGAGCTCTAAGTGTCAAGACAAAATCCTTCTGCTTGGCACATTGTTCCCTCCTCCTGATCAGCTTATAGAGACTGACCGTGACAAACTCCGTTCAAGCAAAAGTGAGCCCTCCTACTATCTGTGATCATCACAGGTTAGTGTTGCATACACACCACTGCTCCTGGTTTCATTTATCAGCAGTGTGCAAACAAGCAATGCTGGCAGAAAAGAGGTCTGTAGGATGCTGTCTGAAGTACTGGACACTACTCAAAGTACAGAACTGTCCGATTTTTCCTTTTGGCAGATTCCACATATGAAACAAAATCTAAACCAGCACACTAACTCTCTTACTGCCTCCTCTGAGGTGTGAGAGAAGTGTGTGAGATCATCAGAACTACCTATGGAGAAAAGGGTTACTCCACATTTACAAAGATACTACAAAGAAGAGCAAACATCCTCACGCTGTTACCCTGAAGGGTATCTTTGCTACACTTTGTAGTAACCTGAAGAGAGGAGCAGATCTATTACACATTCAAGATGCTAGTGGCGCTTACTAATCTACTATCCACTCAAAACACAGTAAACAGACCCCATGCTTGGGTACCGTGGTATCAGTCTATTAGGTTCAATGGCAACACGTCAACCTGTGATCTGGCCCAGTTTTCCTAGCACCAGTCTAATCACAGCAAGGAGCAGAGAGACAAAATAAACATGCAAACCACCCCAGAGGCATGTTGTTTTGTTAACTGGGACCCAAGAGAAGCAAGTTAAGTTCCGGAGTTAATCACAGACCATCTGTCCTTGGGGAAGCAACTCAGTTAATTCCAGGCTTTCATTCTCCATCATACTTTCCCACACCATGGGTATGGCGTGAGGATAAACCAAGCAGCTCAGACCCTCCTATGGGTGCCAAAGACCTTCTCCGGCTGCTATGTTTAAACAGCTCTACTTGGATAACCTTTGCCTTTTGAAAAACCAAAGTATCTCCACCCTCTTCATCAAGAAAGACCACTTTAACTCCAGAATGGAGCTGCAGAGAACTAGCTATGTATATGGAAAAAGGAGTTTCGCAGAACAGAACTTTTAGCAGGGCATTTCCCATTGCTGTGAAGGAAATACGTTAAAAAAAAACCCTCCCAAAGCCCTTGAGTGAGCTTTCCCCTATAAATTATATCCAATTTCACCAGTAGTGTTAAGAATCCTTTCTTGGCTGCTTGACAGCAACCCCCCTGCCTTTTCCAGACATGAAGCCAATACTGTGAGCTAGCTGTAGGATGATCAAATGTCTGCGCTTTTAAGTTTTCTTTTTTTGGTATTGCTTAAGGACTTCTCCACTTGGACCACTCATATAAATAAGTAAATAAATAAAAGTAATCTCAGTGCTGTCCTGCCAACTTTTCATATAGATTATCCAGAAAAGGGCTAATCCAGCACAGAGAAATTGAAAATTTTACTGCAGAACAATAAAACAGAACAGTTCTACATTCAAACTTCAGACTAGTCTGGAGTTCTGTCTGTTCCTGAGTGGGGGAAGTGCCTCTACCAAGCTCTCCATTAAGTCCCAGTGGTGCTGATTCCTAAATGCAGACAAAAGGGGGTAGGGATACCTGCTGACCAAGTTAACCAAGTTTTGCCTCCACTTGCTAGCCTGCAAAAGCTGATATAGCATTTTTCCAGTACATAAACAAGACAGGAACTTTGCTCTTGTGATTCTCTTTCTACTCCAAAGAAAAGCTCAATATATAGCTCTTGAGCCCAGGCTGAAACTCACAGTGATAGAAAAGAAAACCAGTTTATCCCACACCCAAACACTTAAAACTAAAGTGTTGACATCAACATGAGCATCAGTACCTCTGAGTTGTGAATAGGCAATGCATGTCCATTCTCCACGGCCATTTCCTACACAAGTACATCTCATCATATGGCCCATATCGTGCTGTTTATCCCACTGGTCTCCAACACGGTACATGACACCATCGTTGGTTGTGCAGATTTCTTCATGGGCTGGTTGAAAAGAAAGCAAGAGGATACTTTATGTGGCCAGAATTAACAAGATCTTGAGGGCTTAGACTATTTGCAATGCCCCTTCATACTGTATAGTGGTTTCTGCATCTTAACAAGGAGGCTTTAGGCACTCACTCAATTTCAAATAGCATTTTTGCTGGATGATGACATTCTCAAAGTGCAGATTCCTTGTAGGGGCTCATTCATTTTAATTCTCATTTGAAAGCTACTAGAAATAGCTTCTGTACTATGTCCAAGAGGTGCTACATGAAAGAATCAGCTCTTGTCACATCCATGCCTTTATATGAACACAGCCATCTGAAGACTCACGTGTTCCACAAGCTGTTTTAGGACTCAGATGCTACATGTCCATTAGTTAACAAAAGTCTTTCATTTAAGAATTGGCAGTGACATTCCCTCCCACATGTCCCCTTATGGCATCACGGAGATAAGCATGAACAGAGGAATGGACCACAATATTGATTTTGAACTACTGCCATTTTCAGGGTAACACACTGATACTGTAAGCACAGATTTACTCCTAACCACAGATCAGGCAAAAGGAAGTGATGAGCCATGAAGGAGAAGCTTTGGTAGGTGAAAGATAAAAGCCTCACTTGCTACAAAACTCTCTAATGGATCTATACCAGTTTACACTAGCTGAGAAGTGTGCCTACCACTGACCAGTAGCAAAGAAGTAATGAAAATTGCATTCTCCTGGCACTGCCTAGGTCTGTACTAGAGGTGATCAGTAGGGAAAAAGGATAAAATGAAACTAGAAATGTCTTAAAAGATTCTGGGTTGGAATGCAGCTCACTGGAGGTCACCAATAACTGATCAATGACAGATGGCTCTTTACTTTCCACCTCAAAGAACCACTTATAGGTACTCCATAATCCCTTTATGGTTCTCAGCCTTACCAGCCATAGGGCAGAACCCAAATTTCTGGTCAGCATCATAGTTCTCAGTGGTTCCACACCACTTCATGTTGTCTCTCCGTCCCTCAGAAGTACAGTCAGTGTAGTTGCGGTTGTTGTACAGGAAGGGGAAGTGGCACAGAGCACCATTGGAATTGCCACCACGTGTCTGGACCAGAACTGTACAAAAGTGAAAAGAAAACAGACACAAATGAAGCCTGCAGTCTCCCCTAGCGTGCATGGAAAGGCTTGGAAAACAAACAACTAGCACTACTTTTTCCCATGTGTACCCTGTATATTATTCACAGGCCTCTTTTCTTGGCTTTAATTAATTCAGATCTGGAAACATAAGCTTTGTACAAGGTCAGCTCAGTTCAAACATTGCTTTGGAAGAAGTTGTGGAGCCAGCCATGGGAATTCCTAGGGAATAGCAAACCCCAAAGCTTACTGTGTTTGGGAAGTAGCTTTGTAGACCCTTTGTGCCAAGGTCTAGGGAATCAAATAAACTCTCAGTTCTCAGCATACCTGTGTTATCTCACTGAGGCTATTACCCAGTTGTGCCCCTCGGCTTAAAGCAAAGTGTTAGCCCTTAGGAGGGGGTTACAATTCAGTTATGTACAACAGGACAAGTCAAAACCTCTCAGCAGGTTAGAAGCTTCGTGTTTTGCAAGCAGCAGTGGAAAGAGGGCCGTAATCTACCTGAACTACTCACCTCTTGAGCAACTCTGCTTTACAGATAATGGAAAACAAAGAGGCTTTTGCTGAGGTTTTTCGATATTGATATTTCTCATTCCCCACAGTATAGCACAAGAAGCCTCACTAAAACAAGAATGTGTGCACAGACAGGGACAGTGTTTGGGCTGTTTTGGGGTTGTTTTTTTTCTTAAGAATATTGTATGCATGTACTGCAGAGGAAGTCTTGACCTTTATTAGAAAAAACAGCTGAAGTAGAAGAGAGTTAAAAGAAAAAATAAATCTATGCAGTGTAAGAAGTGGTATTTTCATGTGGGAATGTGAAAAATTCTCTCCAAGGTCAGGTCCCAGAGGAGCTGCCTGGATTTTGTTCCATGGATGTCTGATGGGCTTCCCAGGAAGTACAACCACACAGGTAGATCTGCGCTGTGAAGGGAACACTAACGATCCACAGACAAGAGGGAATGCTGCCACATTAGTCATGCACCAGCTCCTGATCACTGATCACAAATCACATTAAGATTACTGCTATATATGGCAACCTGGCTAGATAGCCAGGACAGAGGGAGTGACAAGGGACTGCACAAACTGTACTCCATGGATAACCTCTTCTTCCCAGCCTAATATGGGCATTGCTTTAGCAATTCAGCCAAGCAAACCCGAAGTCTAAGCATCCTTTGGGCCACAGCTCTACCCTGACTAGGTACCCCCAATTTAAGGTCAGCTTAGAGGAAACAGAACAGGACTCAAAGGGTACACTTGTATCACCCTGATCACCCTACAAAGAAGCCAAGAGCACAAAAATGCCCTAGCACCAGGCAGCCCTTCATTCTCAGGACTGCCTTGCTGCTGATGCACGCCTAGAGTCCCTCCAGGCTGCAAGAATTGTTCAGGCAATCTGTTCCTGTGTTCTCTGCTCCTTCGTCTATCTGTGCACAAGGGTCACGTGCATGTAAACATCCTCTGAGAAGAACTTACCATTCTGCTCAGTACAGAAGGAGTATTTCCTGTCCTGCTCGAAGTTGGAAGTGGTGCTGCACCAGAGGTGCCCATCCGTGCGGCCTTCGGTGGTGCAGGAGTAGAAAGTCCTTCCATCATAAGTGAAAGGCAGAACACAGGCTTCTCCATCAGAATTGCCACCATAAGTTTGGGTCACAGCTTTAAATCAAGCAAATTACAGCATTAGATTCTGTCTTACAGCAATCCCCAAATCTTAGGCCTCTAAATCAGCATTAGCCCCTCTAAGCCAAGCCACTGGCTGTTGCAAACCCACACTGACTGCCATGGCCCTGGGCCAATACACACCAACAGACAACTTAGCTCCACAGCTGTGTCATTATTTTACATTCTTTTCCAAACATACATTATTGCAGCTTGATTTGAATAGTTATTAATGCTGCTCCCCAAGGGCTCTCTTTTCCCTCAGCATGTTATATATAACTCACTGGGAAATGTTTCTGCCCTACAGAGCCATGCTTTAAATAACCAAAACAACCGTTTTTCCCCCTTACACCTTTCTCCAGCAGGTCTTCTTCAGAAGACCGTTCTGATACACACATGAAAGGATTCTGCTTCAAAATTAACACCCAGGGCAATTGTCTTGAGATCTCACTGAACTGAACAGGCACTAAATGCAAACTCATACCTATTTCCTGGCAGCTGACTCCATTGCCCAGGCAGGTACAAAGCATTTGCTGGCTGCCCTGTGTCTTGAGCCACTGCATACCCACAGAGTACACCACTCCATTATCAGTTATGCACTGGCCATATGGCTGAGGCTGGGGCTGTTGAGGCTGGGGCTGGTACAACGCAGTCTGCACATTTGTGAAGCTAGGAGAGCCAGAACCTGCACCAGAACATGGGAGAGAAGTGAGACATGACATGCAAAGTGAAAGAAGAGAATGCTTCCATTAAATGCTGAGCTAATAAAACCTTAGGCACTCCATCAGATTGAAGGCACAACTCTATTAGCTTCTCTAGACACATTTTAGTTATTCCACTTAGCAAACTATAGAATTAAAGAACTCCCACTTCTGCTAATGACAGCCTCTGGTTTCTGCCTCTGCAGAGTGCCTTTAGAGAGGATTAAGAGCCAATTGCTTTTCACAGGAATAGTTTAGAAACTTTTTTCTTAATTTCATTGAAAGAAATGTAGAATAGAAAAATCAAAGTCAGTGACACGACAATAAAAAATTACCAAGAAGTAGGGAGAGAAAGCAAGAAGGAGTAATTCAGAATTTTTCATTGAAATAGGAAAACAAACCACAAATGTATTCATTTAGTCTGGGATTCTCACAGTCTGAATCAAAGTTTTTGGCCCATTATCATTTGGAATAATACTGAGAGACAAAGAGGTTTGTTGTCTACATTATGGAAATTTTTGCTAATGATTCCCACAGGCATCTTCATAAATTCACCTCTGCTGAAACAGGGGAAATAATAACAGGAAAACCAACACTGGCACCCTTGAAGCCTTGTGCATTCTGAAGTTCAGACCTTCTGAGAGCCTGAAATTAATCTGCTGGTACCAAACAGTAAAAGGTCATTTACCAAGAAAAAATTTAGTGTAGGTACTGCAGGAAAACAGTGAAGTTTTACACTGCATTTACCAATAGGAAACCTAGACCCTTAAAATGGCAAAAAAATAATTTAAAAGCTGAAGACTTTAACAAACCTTGAGCAAAAAATATATGCTACGTATAAAGTAGGTAATATTTCATACCAAAATTACAAACTATCTAAAGAACGTGTATTTAATAGCATTGTACACATTCCTTGACATTTCTGGTTTTTAAAGCTCAACCTTTACTAGGTGTATTTATCTTGTCAAAGAAACCAGATGGTTTCAGTGGAGTTTAAATTAAAGACATTTCAAGAAAGTTACCCTGAGGCAAATACATAAAGTTCAAATATCAACTTGACTTGCCCTGCTTCCAATATGAAGCTAGTACAGAGTTCCTGTGTATGCAGGGCCTTAGAAGTGATTTACTGCTCTGTGGCTGTGCAGGCAATCTCATCTGATGTGCAATTCCCATTTGTGCACAGAAACAAAGTATAAATTAATATTATCTACTCATGCACAAACAAGAAGCATTTCCTGAACTCTGACCCTCTTTGTTGCTGATCTTTCCTGGACAAGACCCCTAAAATCCCTAAATAAGGGTGGCACAATTCAACTCCAAATCTTAGCAGTTCAAGTTATGCTTTCCTTGTCCCTTCCCCTTCCTTGCACACTACGATGCCCCACTTACCAGTGCTAGTCGTATGCAAGGACGTATGCCTTTCACATTTCCATTCACCTCTCCCATTACCAGTACAGATGCACTGAAGCAAGTTTCCACGGTTATCCTTCTTGCTCCAGGTGTCTCCAATTCTGTAGGAGGTCTTGGTGTCATGGTCATTGCACCGATCTGCATAGGAACATGACTGTTAGCTAGTTCTGCATTGAACAGCTTCACACCACGCAATTTATAGTACTCAACCACCAACACCTTCAAACGAGCTGATCATTTAAAGCCTTTTTTGAAAGCCCACCTCATTTTTTGGAGCTCACCATTACAAGTCTAATATGCACTAAAGCCTGCATTAAACTGCATAGGCTGAGAGCATCTGAAAATCCTGATGCTTTAGCCTAAGGGAAAGTTCCCATTTATTTCCAGAACTTTGTGGCTGTTGTCAAAATTAGTGTCATAACATTCCAGTGTGAATACGTTAAGCTATGTTCAAAATCAATGCGAAAAAGCACATTCTGGATTGAAAACCTTCCTGCTAGTTACTTTTAAAGCTATTTTATCTATTCTGTCTAGCATACACCTTTAAAGCTTAAATGTGTTTTAATGTCTTTTTTATTATTTTTTTAAAACCAGAAGTCTTTGTAGCTGGATAATTTCATCCTATACACAGTTCAAGTTTGGGGATCTACTTCTTGGAGGAAACTAAAACCTATTTGAGGGCAACATGTAAAATTCCATTTCTTCCAACAGAAGTGTGCATGAAGCTCCAGGAAAGTTAACACAAGCTGTTGATGTCATACGAGGAATATTAGATTTTCTAAATCTCCCTGCTGTCTTTAATAACCACAGCCCCTGACGAACTGAGTAAATGGATTCAAAGGACAGCATAACAAACTACTTTTGTCTTGATGCCAGATCCATGTGGATTAACTAGTTGTACTTCCATTACAACATTTTACCTTCTTATTCAACAGCAACTTGATACAGTGGCTCAAATATAATCATGGATCAATGAACATGGATTTATGAAGAACTGCAGGAGGGCATCATACCAGATTGCCCCTGAAAGAGCACATGAAATAGAACATGAATGTGGAAAGCAGGTTACTAATCTGCAGTACTTAAAATTACTGAAAAAACAGCATTTGCCATAAGAGTGGTAAATTGGTGAAGTATTCAAAATGTAATTTTGAAATATGAAAAAAATCTGTCTCATGGAGCTGATTCTCAAATTAAAGACAATGAGAAGCTGAAATGTCCCCTAAGAAATCAGCTGTGATTCTGGAAAAGTCTGGCCATAAAAGGCATATAACTGCAGCACACACTGAAGTGTAATCATAAAATCGTAGAATAGTTAGGGTTGGAAAGGACCTTAAGATCATCCAGTTCCAACCCCCCTTCCCTGGGCAGAGATGTCTCACACTAGACCATGTTTCCCAAGGCTCTGTCCAACATGGCCTAGTATTGCTCCTTTGTGGGCTATAGCTATCATTTTACATACATAAATTTGAATTTCTCTATTAGATTGTATTTGAAAACAAAATGAAAAATGAACAGGTCATTATACTGCAATTTCCCCTACTATACAACAGTGTAGACCTGAGTTATAGGAGTTTGGATACTGCCAAATAATTTTTATTAGTAATAGTAACTCCTCCAAAATTCACAAACACCACATTCTGGTTTATTCATTCCTATTTCACAGTTAATGATTTTTCCCCATGCATTTTTAACAAACTTAATATTGTCAAGGCTGGTTTGATTTTTATAGCTTATTTCTTGACCAAGTCTCTCCAGATCTTCAGTTTTAATCCCAATCCTCCTTATGTGTTCTAGTTCTTTAGAGATCTGCCGTTTATATCAGCTGAAAGCCATTATCCATGTGTCCCAAGGCAACTGAATACAAGGCAATTTAAATGCTGCAGAAGCATTACCAAACCTTGCATGACAAAAGTGCAAGGTACAAAGTTGAACTTTCTTGAGGCAACTGGTGTAAAGCACGATAGCTCCACAGCAGCGCTTGCCCTTAACAGAACTGGAACAGTTGAATAAACAAGAGAGATTTTGGGTTTAGAAAGCCCTGTTTGCTTGGCAAATACAAATAAAATGGAATATTTTGGGTAATGTCCTTCGGTGATGTAAAAAGTAAAGCAGTCACCTGCCCTGCTGAAGCATGTTTACACAGAAGACAAAATGGCAGTGAAAACTAACAAGCAAGACAGTAGAGCAGGCAAGACAAAACCTGTTTCAGCTAACATATATACTGAATGGCAACAAAGAGAAGAAATAAGACAAGATTTCAATCTGACAGATCCCGCTGTTGGAGTAGATAACTAATTCTCCCTGAGGAAAGACTACTTCAGAAATGAAGTCAAACTCCACCATTTTGCAGACCAAGCAGTTTACCTGACAGGAATCCTGAGAGATGCGCAGCTGTGACTCAGCTGGCTGCAGATTTCTCACAAAGGCTTTCTAAATCAGGTTAAAAACGCAAATAATCCTGCCACAGACCACCAGCTCCCCAACATGTCCCCACATCGCAAACGGGACAAGCAAATGCTCCCCTCACATCAGAGGGGTTTATTTCCCCTGCTTCTCAGAGGCGGCCATCCCGCTACAACCACAGTTGATTGCAACAGGGTGAAAAAGGAAGACATTTTCTTTTCGACACGGGACAGAGTCGAAAACTCAAGATAAATAATAAGGAGCAGGGGGCAGTGGCCACCCCAGCACTTACTTCTGGAGGTGCAGGTGATGCGACCGCTGCCTTCCCCCAGGCAGGTACAGTCCACCATCATCCAGCCTTGGTAGGGCTTCTCCCAGGTCTCACCGACCACATAGGACGTCCCAGCTGTGTTGTCGTAGCACCGCTCAGCTGTGAGAGGGAAGGGGGGTAAGAGTCCACCCAGAGCTATTCCACACCGGGATGCACCAGGGAAGAGAAGGAGGAAGAAGCCATGCACCCTCACTGAGCTGGGGGAGAAAAAGGGAGCCGCCACCTACCCACAGGCTTGCAGGTCCACTCGCCCTTCCCGTTGCCCAGGCACACACACTCCAGCATGTAGCCACCGGTCTCGTGGGGCCGGCGCCAGGTATCGCCGATCTTGTAGGACTGGCCACCCTCATGGCAGCGATCTGCAGCAGAGAGAGGGGAGCGGAGGTGAAGCACCGCACCAAGGGTAGCAGTGCGGTGACAAAGTAAGGGCTGCCCGACCAGGGGTGGAGGGGGTCAGCTGGGGCAGAGGTGTGGGGTGGTGAGGAGGAGTGGGGTAGCCTGTCCCACCTCCAGCCTGCAGGATGGCGCTTGTTGTTTTCCACAGGCACCCACCATTTTCTGGGCCTCAGGTCCTATCCTCTCTCCTCAGCCAACCCCCTCCGTGTTACCGTGTTACCGCAGCCAAGACCTGGCTGGTGAAAGGGGAATGCCAGGGCCTGAGGAGGTGCTGCTTCTCCCTCAGCCTGAGGGCTGGTGAGGGAGGGTTTGCCTCCACCTTGGTCTGAGTGGTACCTCTTGGGCTTAAGAGCTCTGTGTCCATCCCTAACTAGCACGTAGGAGGTTCTTGGTGTGACACCCCAGTCAGACGTTGGTCCTCTTGGATTTGGAAATGCCACCCTTTGGAAAGGCAGATTCCCAGCCTGCCACTGCCCACAGCCCTGAGGTGCAGGCTCAGGCAGGGAAACACGGAGAAGGGCAGTTTGCAAACACAGAGTTTTCTTCCAAGAAGACAAAAAAAGGAGGAACAGATATCCGGTCATTTATTAGGAGCCACTGAAATGTTCCATTGGCTCATTTATGAAAGCAGGGAATCTAAGAGTTACAAAGATTGATTCAAAGCCAGTTGCAGTCAGTGAGACCCTCCAGTGAGCTCTAAACCAGGCTGATGATAAGGAAACGAGACTGCTTTTAAGTTTGCAATTTCCTTGCTGACTTTCTTTTCTTACAACACTTATCACCCCTGCCCAAAAGGGCCATTAAATTCAGAAGGGCTTCAGCTCTACAGGTTAAATACAATACATTTTGTCCATGCCATCATGATGGCTGGCTTCTGAGTCCTCTGTGGCAATGCTGCTATGATCAGAATGTGTTTTAAAACAAGAAACTGGGTACTTTAAAGAACAAGACTTTTCTCAAAAGTGCCTCGGGGACTTTGAAATCTCAGTTTCAATGTCCTGACACACAGTGATCTGCATCTGTGCTCACAGAAAGTCTAATTGTGAACTGGAGGGAAATGGAGAACAATTCACTGACTCAGTAAGGAAAGGATTCAACACAGAAATGTGAAAGGCAAAGCTGGGGATAAAGAATCAAGGGAAGAGAAGAAACAAGAGGAAGGAATGGGGCCAGCTGGTGAAATGGAATTGCAGAAACACATTGAGCTGGTGTCTGGATGTCAAATCCCAGTTCCATCAGGGACAAGTGTTGGCATGCTCGTCACCAGCTGCAGAGCAGACCCTCACTTGTTTTTTTCCCAGTCAAAAAGACTGTTTTCATAAATTCACCTGTGATGATGTAACACACTCTTGTATATAGTAAATGTACTAACCTGTATGGCCGGACACTAACAGGAATTTTTGTTTTCACACAGAGCCCTTTACCTCTTAAATAAAAGAGGAATTTGATTGTGCAACTGTCTGTACATGGGGCAAGGACTTTCAATTCCAAGATTTTAACAGTCTTTGGATTAAAGCCCCCAAATATTTGCTAATGGGTATTGGGAACACTGTTTAAGTTGCTCTGGAAAACATGGTACTAAGGAACAATAGCTCTAGCAATAGGCTCTTAGTTACATACTGGCAATGGTGCAGCTGATTCTCCCACGTCCTGCTCCAATGCAAGTACAGTCCCAGATCATGGAGTCCTTGGGGCGCTCGTAAGTCTCCCCTACTCGGTAAGTGGATCCAGTGTATTTGTCAAAACAAGTTTCTTCAGCTGTGAGGGGAGAAAAATCAACTTCATGTAACCATGCCAGTAACATGTACAGTCAACAGAAACACACATTCCTCAAATGCATAAAAAATGCATATCAATCTCCTATTTCTTCCTGTGATGGAACAGCAGAGAGGCAGTTGGGTGAAATTCAGCCCCTCAAGGTCCCCGTGATGCTGAATAGCCCATCTTCCCTCCCCCAGAGGGCAAGAAGTAGAGCATGGCATGTGGCAGGCATGCCCTGAAAAGATCAATCCCAGCTGTTTGAAGTGCAACAGAACCAAAGACAGGAGGGAGCAAACATCCCCTAGAAGCTGTGTGCTTTGTCATGTAGAGTATATTAATCCCAAAATTTACAGCAGTCCCAAAGTCAACAGCACTACTTGTGAATTGTTCACACTCGTGCATGAGTAATTGATTACTGAATCATTATGTCAATGCTGCCACCAAACTTTGAGATGTGCAACAGTACAACCTTCTTCACCTCTGAGCAGATAAAGATAACTGTGTCATTAGGGGAACTTGCTATTGGACTGTAAAACCTGAGAATCCTTGCAGGGGCAGGAAAGGTAAATTAAACCCTCTTTTACAGAAGAGTAAGGAGAAGGAGTACTCCTTAAAATACTCTAGCTGTGAGGTAGGCAGCACACAAGCCTTGCAAAACAGATTGCTGGGACTCTCCCATCTGTCTTACATGAACACTATCAGCCAGGAACCAGTTTTTCTCTCACACATCTCTAGAGCAACATAAGGGAGTTATGGCAAACCAGTGGCTTCAGACCAATAAATACAGACAGATTGCATCTGATAATCTAAACTACAATGTATCGCAGAGATGCATCTTCCAGCAGACGCTGCATTTAGACTTCTTTGTGTTACCTAAGCTTTTTCTGCAGAAGACTAAACAATCTCATTTTACACTCAATTATAGAAAGCTCACAGCACGGCTGGGGGGGCTGTGGAAAGCTGTAAGTTGAAATATTTTTAAGCAAGCTGACGACACTGCACAGCTATGAAAAGTTGGGGTGAAGCAATCAAATAGCACAGAGCCAGAGCTGCAAAGTGACTCCAGATTTGAACTTCCCCGTGCGAGTCCAGGAGTCAGTTCAGTTCATTATAAAGAAGAGGTTGGCTCCAAAATTAATGTTTAGATCCAATCCTCCAGAGGGATGAGCGATGCTTGGCTCAGGGTTCTACTGGCAGGCCCATCACTAATGAAAAGCATTTCTTAAAATCCCAAGCCAGATCTTCAGTGTAATTGAGTGTAGATCCGTTACTGACCCTAAGTACCAAACTTTAGCTGAAAAACCCGGTCTGCCAGTTACAACTCGGTACAAGGCTTAGCTTAGTCGGCATCAAAAGCCACGCTGAGGTCTTGGTGCAGACAAAAGAGACCACCAACTTACGTTCAGGCTTGCTTTCGCAGTTAAACCCTCTGCTTCCACCATAGCAGGTACAGACCAGCGTGTTTCCCAGGTAAATGCGCTCCCACTGCTGGTTTATCTGATAGTATCTTCCATTATCATAACAGGTCTCTGGGAGGGGGAAGGGGAAGAAAGGGAGAAGCAGAAGGACGAAGAGAAAGAAAAGTTCGACGTTACGGACGGTAGAGGTAAGGGAGAGCAGGGGCACGGCACAGGCAAACCGCGCCGGCAGCGGGCATCGGCTGCCGCGCCGCAGCCTCGCACGTGTGCGGTCCCGCCGGGTACCGACGGGCCGAGCTGCGGAGCCATGAAAAGCCACCTGGGGGTCACCCAGCCGGGCCGGGCCGGGCTCCCCTCCATGCCCTGCCCTGCCTGCGGGACCCCGTCCCGGCGCGGTACTCACGCTTGCCCTGCGCGGGAGTGCCCTGAGGTACCGAGGTGGTCTGCGCCTGCCGCCGGCTCTTGCCACCGCCTCCGCGGCGCTGACCGCCGCCGCCGCCACCACCCTCCGCCGCCACAGCCGCCAGGCAGAGGGCGAGTAGCGCCAGCCGCCACGCTGTGCGGCACGGCATCCTGGCACGGCACGGCACGGCACGGCACGGCACGGCACGGCACGGCACGGCACGGCACGGCACGGCACGGCACGGCAAGGACAGCGAAGCCGCTCGCAGGCAGCCCGGCGGACGGGACGGCGGCGCCGCCCGGGCGCTATATAGGGCGGGCGGAGCGGGGAGGGGGAGCCCGACACCGCCCCGGCGCCCATTGGCCTCGGGGTCGCCGGGGGCCGGGCGGGGGCTGCCACCTGCCCTGTCTAGCGCAGGCGACCCGGCCCGGTCGCCACAAAGAGCCGAGCCGAGCCGAGCCGAGCCGAGCCCGATCGGGTCGGGTCTGGGCTGCGAAGGGAGCCCTTCTCGGGTGAGATGCCCGTCCCCGTAAGCAGAGCTGGCTGCAAGACGGTCGTGCCATTTTGTAGAACATTTGGCTTAACAAAATGGCTTTTTTTAGGGGGAGACAAACTTTTTCTCTGAGCTATGCTGCCTGTAAGCTGATACTGCTCCATTCGGGAGGAATATCGTTCTGCACAGAGAGAGAAGGTGATGCGTAACATATGTATAGGGGTTGGAAATAGGAAGCCCGAAGTGATGCTTTATCTACTGGTGACTCGAGGTTAAAGTTTCATACCTCACTTGGAAAGAAGAAAGCCCAGATTGCTTTCATTCTGTTAAAAAATGTAACAGCCTCTTTCTCTGACTTTATTTCTTGCTGTCCAAGATCAATTCTGAAAACAAAAGTGTAAAAACAAAAAAAAAAAGAAATGCTAGGATTTGACCCCCTTTTAAGACACCAGCTTCACTGTGATAATCTAATGCTGAATGCAAATTTTGGCATTGTCTTTCCCCTGTCTTCTCATAGCCACCTCTACTCGGGGTATCTCTTTTCCATTGTTTGAAGGAGAGAGGAGAGGAGAGAGCATGCACTGTCATTGTGGCTCTCAGGTAAGAAGCTGCTAGTGAGCAAAGAACGGTGTGCCCCATCCTGGTCCAGTGCCTGGACCAACACTCATGTTCAGATCATATAGGAAGGTCATGTTGCTAACCATCTTCCTGCCCCTCAGGCATAGAATCATGGAATCATAGAATTGATTCTAGGTTGGAAAAGACCTTCAAGATCACCAAGTCCAATTTTTACCCTTGGGATTATTAATCTAGAAGTCTGATGTGGTTCCTGATGTGCCAAAGCAACTCTCCAGAAAAATGCGTGTTTGGAGTACACTACAGTGTTTCCAGACATCTTAAACTGAATATCCACAGGTCTCCAAAGAGTTCTTCAGCAAACTGAGCACCAAGCTCTATTTCCACTTACTGCAAACCAATTGTATTATCTCTGTGGAAATACAAGCAATAATATCTCACTTGGGATGAAGACTCTTTCAGTAGGCAGTGTATAGATCCAGCACCTGCTTTGTGCCAGAAAAGCATGTAGTTGTGATGTCAGGTAGCTGTTTTCAAAGAAATTTCTATTCCTCTATGAGGAGAGCCCACAGATACATTAACACAAGCTTCCCTGCTGAAAACTTACTGGAAACTGAAACCTGAGCTTGCAATTGAGGTGAGCTCAATCACATCTCTTCTAATTTTTATTTTTAGATGTACTGCACTGCATTTTTTTTGTGGTTGTTGAGTTACCAGACACTTCTCAAAATAACCACAGTACTAAGGTGGCCCTAGTGAGAGAGAGCATTAGCTTTTGGAGCAGGGAACATCATCATATAACAACTAACATATCATCAACTAACAAATATCTGGTTTCTTAAAATGAGAACCTGCTTTCAGAAGTGTTCATGCTATTCTGAGATCTCAGATAGGAAGCATCATCTTCAAATTCCAGCTTATGACATATCTGGAATTCTCTGATAAAAACAAGGTGGAGAGCACATTGTCAGAAAATGGTGCTGTATGATTCTTTATAACTGGGGTGTACTTTACCTATCCTGCTCCAAAAGAAGCATTACTGAGTGGAAATCAGTGCAAGAGTTTTCCTTCCAGGAAACATGTATTTGCAGTGAGGAGGCAATTTTAGGCCGTTTTATCCAGTCACTGTGTATACGTCTTTGTCAAATTTTCAGTTCAGTTTTTTCTGCTCAGTATGCAATGTAGCACCAGTGAGTATGCAAATATGTCCTCCTGTTAAGCTCAGTTGACATGGAAAAGGAAATGGCAATGAGGAGTCTTCAAGTATAGGAAGATTATAAATAGGAAGATTATCAATAAAAAATGCTAGAAGAAACCTGCTTAAAATGTAAGAGCTAAGTACAAGTAATCCATATGGAACAGGCTATGGAGGAATGACAAACATGAGGAAGCAACCAGCAGTCCTCGCTGTGGAGAAAGATCCCGTGGGTGCTAGATTGCAGTGCTGTCGTGGTTTAAGCAGAGCCCAGGTGTTCTCCAGGGAGTTTATAACCTCTGTAAGTCTTGGCATTGGAGGAGGAGAGTTCCTGCTCCCAAGAAATAAGACTTTTAGGTGCATTTCCAGGATGTTGCTTTTAGTGACCCCCATTTCCAGCATGCTTTTAGCAACTATTTTAAAATGGCGTTTAAAAGTGCATATACTTGATACACTTCCCATGAAGGCTAAATGATGGACATTGGCCTCATTGCCCATGGCTGCTTCAAGTCCAGTTCATGTTAAGCTTGCACTGCACCTAGGTCTTCTTCAGGGACAGTTCTAGGTATTTACACAAAACTGAAAATGGAATTCATTCTGAAAATTGAAGGAGAAATACAGTGTTAGCAAGTATGTGACTGTGTCACATTTTCCACAGCATTAGTTACACAAATGCTGTATACAGATGTACACAGGGACAAATGTAAGATTCTTGCTTAAGAAAACGTTGCTGGAAGCACACAAAACACAACAATCATTTTCAACATTGCTCAAATTGGTTTCTTGCATAGCCATTATTTGTTAGCAGCCAGAAACAGTCTTACAAGTCCTATTTCAACACCACTTGGAACAGCCCGGTTTCACTTCCAAATGAATCTGACAGTAATTATGACACTAACATGTAGTAATTATTATATTGCATGCTGTTAAACTTTCTGAGATGTCTCTTATTGATTTGGGGAAACGGATGTTAGCTCCTTTGTCTGTTCTGCTGTCAGGTCCTCCCTTGAGCTAACAGAGCATGAAAGGAAGATTCACCTGAAGACTTCCTTAGGATGAGATCAGTTTGAATTTATAACCACCCTTCTGTAGTTTTTGCATCCAAATAAGGATTAAGAATGTCCTAAACCTCTGCCTTAGCCATGGGTATTCTGATTCATGGTTTTCTTCTGCTGAAATCCTAACTTTTTAACTCTTGGTTAGAAAAGGCACACACCCTTAGATTCCCTGACTTTTGTTGCTCTGTTGTGTTGCTCTGCAGACAAACCTCTCTACCAGGTCGACTTGATTTCCTTTACTGCACACACTCCTGGGGGGCTACACATGTGACTATGAGCATGGCCTGTCCCTGTAATGGTTCTCCTGCAAATTCCAACAGCAAAGTAGGAAGATGAATCAGTACAGAAAGGACCAAGCCAGGTCACTTGTTATTCTTTCAGCAACATGGGCTTAATCATCCCCTCCTAAAATTATCACTCAGAGGAACAAGAACCATAAAGACAAGAGGTCAGGATTCCTCTCCTTGACACAGGGAGACCATTAAGCACTTCCTGCAGTTCCCAAATATTTTGCAAGAACTCCTCTTGCAAGCTGAAAATTTCTGAATCATCACAATTTCAGGTCTGTGGTTTTTGTTAGGTCACAGCAAAACTCATTTCAGAGGCTCTGCTGCACAGTGCTTCATTCACTCTTGACTGTCTCGTCCAGGAATCTGGAACATCTCTCTCTAAATGAAATCCATTCCTTCTGCCTGTTAACTGTGACCTCAGTGGTACGTAACTTTGTGTGGCTCTCAGAGTAGAAATGAATTTCATCGTGTATAAATGGTCCGTGACTGGGCATTAATTAGATCCTTGGCACTCTCAATGGAAATTCCCTTCTCCCTCCTCCCCAGTCTTACCTAAAATATTGTTCAGTGTCATCAAAGCAGAAAAAAACATTTCCTTTCTCTAGCTATCCAGCGATTATGTTACTTAGTTTGGTCTAGCTGAACTATTGCAGTTTGCCGGTAATGAGATGTTCATAGCCACAAGCCTTGTTTTGCAGTTGTGTCTGCACTACTGTGAGCCCCAGGCATTCAACACTCCTGACTGGCTCTCTGCAAAATCAGAGGAAGAGTTTTGGAGGCAGGAGGGGGAGAGATTTTCACCCTTTTCCAGGTAGAGAGGTTCTTTTGGGAATTCTGATTGCTTGTTTGTTTTCCTGATTCTTTAAGGAAGAATCACATACAAAGTTGTTTAAGAATGAAAACTGAGATTCTTCACTATGAGGGTGGTAAGGCACTGGCACAGGTTGCCCATAGATGCCGTCGCTGCCCCATCCCTGGCAGTGTTCAAGGCCAGGTTGGACGGGGCTTGAAGCAACCTGCTCTAGTGAAAGGTTCACCACTGTGGCAGGGGTTTGGAGCTGGAAAAGCTTTAAGGTGCCTTCAAACCCAAACCATTCTGAGACTCTGATTCTGACATGCCTTTTAATGAAATTCAGGAAAAATTAGAACTCTCATGTCACTGTGAATTGCCAGGGAAGTACCATAGGACAGGCCCTTGTTCATAAGAAGAAGCTTTTGGAAAGGCAGAGCCATCTTGAAATAGCTGAAAATATGTTCTTCATCACATTTTGAGATGTTTGGCAGTGATTTTCACAGATGTCTGAATACTGTTGCCCTAAATCCTGTGGAAATCCCAGCCTGATGCCCTGGTGGGGAAGTTCTGCAGCACTTCTGAGAAATTGTCAAGACAGCTCTGGAAATCTGAGTCAGCATTTCGGGATGTGCCATGAACACCGTTGAATGGGGCTGTGTGACCTTTCTTGAGACACCAAGCATAGGGGTTGCCCGCTCTTGAAAGATGTTATTTTAGGCAGAGTTGGAACCAGCTCATTTTAATGAAGGATGTTCCATCTCCCCAGTTGATGTCTGCTCTGCCCAAAGGAAATCCCCCTCTAACTGGCTTCCTGTGACACTTATTTTCGTCCTTTCAGAGGTTAAGCAGCCCCCAAGGACCACTGCAGGGAACGGGCAAGCCTTCTCTTACTTACATAGAAGGAGATGGAATCCTACAGCTTTTCCTCATAGCAAGGATAGCTCCAAAAGGCCCCAACACACGGCTACCTGGGACAAAATGTAGTAGAGAGGATGGCTGCAGGGAGCAGGGGGGTTTGCATTGCTGTGACAGATCAAGTATGAGGAGGCAGAAGCCTCCTTCAATCCTGTACAAGCCTGTAAACATCAAGCATGGACAAAGGAGAGAAAAAGGTTATGACAGCTGGAGAAGCACAGTTTCTTATGACTATTATTTGCTTTTCAATCTCTGTGTTTTGGTCAAAATCCCACCCACTGATGGTAATAGGGTAAGGCTCCTAATTCTTGTGTCTGTTTTTATTTAGTCATTACAGGTTTCTAACAATAACTTGACTTTGGAGTAATAGAGGGGTTTTTCTTCTAAAGGAAGGACAACAGTTAGTTACATCCATGTTGTGAGCATAACTTGTGTTTCCCTCAAAGCACAGAAACAGAATTGAAACCCTCCCTTTTTTCCACTGCAGTCTTACAAGTACTAAAGCTAAGTTAAATAACAGTGATATCACCACCAGCAGCATGAGGTGAACTTGGCCTCAGACCCTGGTGTTTGAGTGCAATTGCTCTTATTCTCTCCCAGTGAATATGGCAAATCGCACTGAGTCTTGTTTGGTTTTAGGGAGACCTGGTCAACATCCAGAAATAAATGCTAGTGCTGGGTTGAGCTTGGCTTGCTGCAAGGAAGTTGAATATACTGAACAAGCAAACAGCTATTTATTATGATGATTATGGGGGAGTGCATAAGGGGTTGAAATTAAGAGTCACAAAGGGCTGAACTGAGCCAGGAGCATCCAGAAAGAAAATACTTTGTCTCCAAGCTGCAGTTTGTCCTCTGTTTCCTTCTTACCCCTTCCACTCAGCCATACATGCAGCCAAAGAGTGTGGATAGCTCTTTGCTGCCAATAATTTTGGAGGGTTTGCCTTTTCTTCCCCCTTCCCCTCTTTCTTTTACTGTTGGTAACCTGATTTTTTGGCTGCACTTTCAGAGAAGCTTTCACTTGCATTTGTTTTTCAGCCCCGCCCAGAAGTTCTTGTTGGCGGCCTTTTATACTTTCCAGCTTCTGAGGAAGAACTTGGGTCTTCTCCTTGTCTTCATTCTCACTTTCTTTTCCCTCCTCTTCCACCCTCTCCCTTCCAGTACTCCACGTCTCCTGGCCAGCAAGATGTTCCCTGGTTTCTGATGTATTTATTTTAGCTTGGCTCCTTCTGTGGCCCAACAATAGTGTCACTTCTCCTGTGGGATGTTCACAACTATTCCTCTTCTGTGGGTGGGAATCCAGCCCAGAGTGAGGCCCAGTAAGGGTTGTTTCTGACTTATTCAAACCCTTTGTGGAAGATGGGTTTTTAACAAGAAATTTTAGTAAAGCAGGCTGGAACTTCATTCTGTGTTCACTGCTCAACTCATTCTGAGTCTGAAGTCAGGGCCTCTTACAAGTATAATTCTTACCTAGGGAGCTTTGCTAGTGGGGAGTTTTCGTCCCGTATAGGCATAGGTACTGGTAAGATTTACTGCCTCCAAAGTCACTTTTATTGAAAGCATCTAACCATAAAGTCAGGCTGAGAAATGGAGCTACCTCAGTCCTATGTCTCATTGTGTAACTTTCTGGTCTGGTTACATGTTAAAATCTATATGTGCTTTGAATAATTTTTTATTGAAAGCTGTACCTCATGGCAAAGGAGTTTCTACACTGACTCAGAGACTTTCTGCTCTCTCATTAACCCTTTGAATTAATTCCTTACTTTCAAATTTATTTTTTTTTTTTTCAAATAAAACGCAGTCTAGGAACAACGTGGGCCCTATCCAGAAGCTATCGGGAGAACAGGCTACTCTGGATTTGGAGAAGGATGAGGTTCTTAATGACTTCTTTGCCTCACTCTTCACCGGCAAATGCTCTGACCACACCACCCAAGTCTTGGAAGGCAGACGCAGAGACTGTGAGAATGAAGACCCTGGGCCCACTGTAGGAGAGGATCTGGTTCGAGACCATCTTAGGAACCTGAACATACACAAGTCCATGGGACCTGATGAAATCGAAGTGTGGGTCCTGAAGAAGCTGCAAATGAAGTTGCTAAGCCACTGTCCATCATATTTGAAAAATCATGGCAGTCAGGTGAAGTTCCCAATGACTGGAAAAAGGGAAATATAACCCCCATTTTCAAGAAGGGGAAAATGGATGAGCTGGGGAATTACAGAGCAGTCAGTCTCACCCCTGTGTCTGGCAAAATCTTGGAGCAGATTCTCCTGGAAGGCATGCTGAGGCACATGAAAAACAACAAGGTGTTTGGTGACAGCCAGCATGGCTTCAGCAAGGGGAAATCCTGCTTGACCAGTATGGTGGCCTTCTATGACGGGGCTACAGAACAGGACAGGGGTAGAGCAGTTGACGTCATCTACATGGACTTGTGCAAAGCATTCAACACTGTCTCACACGACATCCGTGTCTCTAAGTTGAAGAGACATCAATTTGATAGACGGACCACTCAGGTGGATAAAGAACTGGCTGGATGGCCACATGCAAAGAGTTGTTGTCAATGGCTCAGTGTCCAGCTGGAGACCAGTAACGAGTGGTGTCCCTCAGGGATGGCTGTTGGGACTGGTCTTGTTCAACATCTTTGTTGGTGACATGGACAGTGGGATTGAGTGCACCCTCAGCAAGTTTGCCAATGACACCAAGCTGTGTGGTTCGGTTGATATGCTGGAGGGAAGGAATGCCATCCAGAGGGACTTTGACACACTTGTGAGGTGGGCTGATGCCAACCTGATGAAGTTTAACCATGCCAAGTGCAAGGTCCTGCACCTGGGTTGGAGCAATCCCAGGCACAGCTAAAGGTTGGGCAGGGAATAGATTGAGAGCAGCCCTGCGGAGAAGGACTTGGGGGTGTTGGTCAATGAGAAAATGAACATGAGCCGGCTGCAGTGTGCGCTCGCAGCCCAGGAAGCCAACTGTATCCTGGGCTGCATCAAAAGGAGTGTGACCAGCAGGTCGAGGGAGGTGATCCTGCCCCTCTACTCTGCTCTCATATCCTT
The DNA here is from genome assembly GCA_017639245.1 of Myiopsitta monachus. Taxonomy (NCBI): domain Eukaryota; kingdom Metazoa; phylum Chordata; class Aves; order Psittaciformes; family Psittacidae; genus Myiopsitta; species Myiopsitta monachus. The sequence continues at coordinate 46,069,775 of CM029921.1, forward strand.
GTTCTGGCTCTGGGGTTACTTTGCATCTTGGGCTGGCTTGGAGTTTGTATTTTCAGTCTGTACTGAACTACCTGTCCATGAAATCATACAGATTTGGAACTGATGTTTTCCAAAGTCCTCACTTACTTGTTTTACCTTTCTGATAATATTTATGTGGTTTGTAGTGTTTCTTACTCTTGAGATGATGATTTATTGTAGTAACAATAAATAAACATGGATCTCATGGGCCATTTCACGTAATTATTTTTGCCATCTATACTGATACAGTCACTCTAAAGGAGTTTCTGTGTGCAAGTGAAAGCTTTATTACTCACAGTATTTAGCCATTGAAGCATGTATGGTTGCCTTTAGCTATCTAGCTAAGAGAGGTTTTCCAGTGGGACATGACGAGTGAAAACAAGTCCGTTTGCCCAGAACAAGGAGCCATGCCTATGTTCCAGGATTCCGATGCACTGCTTCCAAGTGCTTACAAACTGATTTAAAGCTTCAGGCACATCTCGTCTCCTCTCAAGACCAGCAAGGAGTCCGTGGGGAAGGGATGGCATCATAATTTAACCTACACCCTCTTGCCTACACTTCTCCTGTAGTGGCATAGGAACAGTTACTGTGTAATGGATGGAAAACGAAATCCTTTTCCTGGTTACAGTAGGTGACTGCAGTCCAGCCTGTTAAACTGAACAATGAAACACATGTTTTTCTTGAAAGAAGCAGGATTTGGGCCTGTTAGAAGGTCGAGCTAGGGGCTTTCCAAACTGGCTAGCTATTAGCATTTCCATAGATACGGAAACAGAGAGTAAAAAGGGGGTTTTGAAGGAAAGGAAAGAAAAGCCTACATAGTTTTACACAGTCTGGAGGGGAAAGCTTCTCATTATGTTGTCCAGCATAGCTTCTGGCAACACCAGAAAAACTGAGCATAATTCTTAAATGAAGTAGGAAATTTTGCAAACATGCATCATGTGTTATGGTCGTGGTAAAAACAAATATCCCAAAGCTTTTGATGGCACATCTGGCGTTTGTACTTATTGAATATTTCCCAAGCCTGCCATATTTATTAGAGGCACATTTTTACTAATCTGGGTCATGCAGAAGTTAAAGCAAACATTACCTAAATACGTGTCATCAAACAGGGCTCTTAACCCAGCTAGATTAGTATAAACCTACTAGCTGACCATTCCGCAGCTGAAAGATTTATAGGGGCAGGTAGAAGCTTCAGGGTCTGGAGATATACATTGCTTCTGCATTTGATTATCTTATCCAGATTTATACACAATGTGGAAAGAGGTCATAGCTAACTTCTTTCCAGGAACAGCATTCATATTTTCCATAGAGTGCATTAGTATAAAATACAGATTGCATGCTCATTAAATGAAAGGAAAGGTTTTGACAGTATGTCACTTCAATTAGTTTAGAATCAGAAATGTCATGTGTAATATTGAAGATAAGTGCTACACATGGTGTTTATCTCCTGACTGACACTTCCTTCTCACTGTTCTCAGATTCTGTTTCAGTGCTGTGCAAGGATGCGGAAATGAGAAGCTGTAAAAGGCCTGTGTACGTCTTCTGTCTTTAGAGAACATTTTGCTGAAATATAGCTTCTAAAAATTACCCTTTTTTTTTCCCTCTGGCAAATAAACCAGGCTGAGACACTTCTTGTATGGAAAGCCTTGAGGAGAAAACAAAAAGGGGAAGAGAGAAACATGCCTTTCATACGAAGTTTTTATGGAACAGGGAGCAGCTGTGCATGAGAAAGAAATACTTAAGGCAACAAAATTCTAAGGATCACAGGAAAATCAGTAGTATTTTACCAATGCTGTTGTAAAATGACTTTATGGTAGAGCATTGGGTCCTGGAGTACTGGTGATTAAGCTCCTCTGAAATACCTGGGGCTCAGGTCACCATATAAACATCTACCTCCCATGTGTTTTAGACCTAAGATGGTTTGACAGGCCAGGTCTAAGGGACTTGTGAGCCAAAGTCTAACTGAAAGACAGTACAATTTAGGTTTCTTAGTACGTGAATCTATATAGGCATGTCTTTTAGGCCTCTGGCTCCCATAGGCAAATAGGATCTGGAAGAAGCACTGCCAAGGGGAAGGTAGGTCAGGAGCATCAAGCTAGAGGCAACCTAGTGCACTGAACTCCTTACTGACTTTTTGTAGCTAAAAGGCTCAGATGCTAACCCTTCAAAGGTTAATTAAGGTGTCTAGCTTTACCTGTTGCAGTAATTCCACTATTTGATTTACCTTGGCTGTCAGCTGGATAAAGCTAAGCATGTGCTTTGTCTCTCCAGAACCTGAACCCCTCACCTCTGTGAGCAGCATTTCAATACATCTCTACCCTCAGCCTTGCCACTGGGAAAGTGTGTATGAAAAAGTTGCATGGCGGGGTCATAAATTACATGGACAGTAGAATACATCTTGGCAGCAGATTATAGCTGCTGGAGAGATGAGAGCTATGGCATATACATGAGGAGGAAAGGAAAGGAAGACTAATATTTAAGAGAAAGGTAGAAATTTTGCTGCTAGACTCTGTTCTATTGAAATGAGACCATTACTGACCTTGGTTTCTTTGGGAGAGGGTTTGGTCTCCTAATTTCTGTTAATGTTTTCCTTTTTGTCTAACCTCTCAGGGAAGGATTGATGCTTTAAGACCGTTAGAAATTCTGCTGTCTTTATAGGAAGCCAAAATCCAAACCATAAAGTGAAACTGATTTTTAAGCAGGCTGGAGCAATCCCACGAAAGCATGTATACTGTGCATGCCTATGTCTAAATCCATGACTGCAGCTATATCTTTAAATTTGTGTGTCAGAACTTCATGGGATGTGGGCCTAAATACTCTTCCCATGTCTAGTGTTCATCACAAAGTCTAAACACCATTACCATGTAAAACTAATTTTTTTTCCTTTGATGTTTCATAACTTTATAATATTCTTAGAAATGTGTTTAAAAACTGTAGTGTGACTTTAAGGCATGCTTGGAAAACCTTCAAACAATTACAAGTATGCACACACAAAAAATCTGTGCTTAGATGAGGTAATCCACAAGAGGGTTTCCAGTTGGCCTTTGGAAAACCAACTATTTTATATATAAATGTCAACGTTAATTAAAAATCAACACAGAATAGGAAGTAAAAGCCCATAATGCTGTATTGGTTATGATCTGAACACACTGATTAAGTCCTACCCCATTACTAAGAGTTTATTCCTGGGTTTGGAGGCAAACAAAGACGCAGAGAGGCACCCACTGGAGGATGCGGCCCACCAGATGATTTCATATTGATCAGATTATTTCATATTGAACAACTCTCAAAGACATTGTGGGGCCTTGCATATGAAAATGGAGCCTCTTAATCCTTTTGGCATTCATAAAAATCCCTCCCATGATTTAAACATATTGGCAAAAGTCCCCTCCCTTGAGAGCTGCTGTTGTCTGCGTAGGCTTATAACATGAATCAGTGAGAGCTCAACAGAGAGAGTTAGTATTTGTGCGCTTATGCTCTTAACTGGCTTTTATGAGTGGTGCTAAATGGCTTTTTGGATACAGCCCTCAGATACACAGGATGTGCCTTCCAACACTGGTGCTTCTATCCAAGCTGCTGGAGGGAACAGGAAATAGCCTGAGTTTAATCCATCCTCAAGACAATCTTAAAATGATTCATTGACACTTGTCCTCGAATGCCACACAGCAGGTTTCACTACTACCGAGTTTTTCCAGAAATCTGCTTATTTATTACTGCTACATAACAATACTGTATTTTATCGTAGGGATGGAAGAATATGCCAGTACATGTTCAGGGCACACTTCACTACCTCACTAGTGGGGCACACACTTGAGAACATTCCCAAATCAGAGCACTTTAAATTAGAAGTGATATGCAGAAAAAAATTAATTTCCAAACCATGCCTCATAGTGTGCCCAGTGCTACGAGCACCATTCCTTTTTATGAATGCACAAGGACACTGCAAACACGCCTCAGCTAAGGGTTAGTGTTTACATCTTTAAGTCCTGTTCAGTCAAATTCTCTCCTAAATGGTAGACACAATATAAATAGATGGTGAACTACACCCACCTTCCTTCCCAGCTAAATTATCCATCCTGGGGACAGGATGGGGTCAGAATGGTGTGTTCACGCTTGGAAGGGGTGGTGGGGTCTTAGGCGAATGGGAGCTGCAGGATGGAAAGCCAGCTGGCAGAATCAGGTCCCCCATGAATGAAGGGAGTGTGCAGGGTTTCCCTCAGGTTATTGGAGTTTGCTTTGCGTGCCATGTGGAAGGAGAGTGGTACCTCTCTAACAAGGTAGTTTGCATGATGCTCATCATTGATTAATGTCTTTTTATCCTTTCTTCTGCTGTGGGGTTTAAGGCAAGGAGGGGCTTTGTAAACTGCCAATCTGTATGCTTCCCTGGTGCAAAAAATTTCCAAGTATGAGAAGGAGAGATTTGGAACTGCTGTATGCTGCTGTGATGAAGGTGACTTTCCCCATGTTGCTTTCTTGCCCATTTGATCTGTTATGCTGCCTGAAGTAGTGACCACAGGCAGATAGAGTCAGCTGAGAAAGCAGCCCTGTGCCCTTCCTGCCCTGTAAGAAATGATCCAGTAGATCTCTGAGGATTCTTTTTAACACCTGTGTGTGAATACAGAGGGCTGGACCAGCTGATGAGCATCCAACCCTCCTTCCATGTGACTGATGTCACTGCCAGTGCAAAGTTACATCGCAGTGCATGTGAATATGGACTGTGATTATGTAGTTCTTAGACAAGCATGTTCTTGTTTGCATATATAATTCCAGTGAGTTGTATGTTTAAAGAAGAAATTAATCTCCAGGGAAGGCAACCCTTTCTGAGACTCAAATGCCACACTAGAAATCAGTCACTGGTTTGTTTTGCCTCATTGAAAGAAGAGACTTCATTTATAAAAGTGAGGTTTTGATGTTTATTTTAAATCCAAACATAGCTTCAGGGAGTTTTGATCTGGGACTTTTAAATTTAGATTCATATTCAAATTTACATTCGTATGTCGCTAGATACTCATGTTGTATAAATTCTGTATAAACGAATAAAATCTATAGTGTTCATTGGGTGGGAACTAGAAGACATGACTTTGTTAAACTGGTGCTGGAAAAGTTAACAGCAGGGACAACATCACCTGTGAGCAATGACGTCCCAAAAGTCAAGGGTTTTGGTAGGGGAAAGGCTCAGGAAATGCCCATAACTGGCTGCAAATATCTACAAATCAGTGTTCAGTCTTTCCTGCTGTTAGGGAATGTGAGTGAGGCTGCAAGCACCTCGAATCTTGCAAAGTAGAAAGGAAACTTTTCACCTGCCCCCATTTGCAAGTTGCCAGAAGCAATGGAAGTCTAAATACAATAACTCACTGTGGTAGGAGTAGCTTTGCAGTGAACTGCACAGTCATCCTAAACCCCCATGTTATGTTGTAAGGGTATGCTGCACATGATGAATGCTTCTGGTTTCAAATATTCCAGAGAGAACATTTTTTATCTCTCTCCTCTTCCAGACGTCTACCAACTGAGTTTGCATCTAATAAAATCCAGATGCTTCTTGAAATAAAATCATCGCTATATTGGATTGCAAAACTTGTTTTAAAATTGCAGTTGTGACATTCTTAGCAAATGCTCCCTTTCACTGCAGTGGACTTAGAGCAGGAAGCTGTAGATTTTATGACAGTGAAACACAGACAGAAGGTGTTTATTCTTATCCACCAATGGCGGTCTTACTGCTCTGTGGTGCTCTGGTATACAGTTTCTAACACGGCTTGCATCTAAGATTTGTAGACAGCTAGGAAAAACTAGTCTGGTTTCTCCTAACATAGTGTATCCCTACCTATATGTGGCTGCAGGGAATCTGAAAAATACTGTAGGGTGTCAAGATGACCTGAGGAATTAAAATAGCAGTGTACACATTGCAATTTGGAGGCATGCTTCCAAAGGAAGACATTTTGGGATGCTATGTCAAGGCACTGCTTGTGACACATTATGGCAGAGAACCAAGCTAGACAAAAAAGTGAATTTATAGTGGGTCTGTTATAATTACAGTAATAACCATCTTTTATGCTGGTATCACGGCCTGCCTTCATTTGGTTTGAAACACCAAAGGACTTTCTATGCAAACCCTGTCTTGCATATATCTGTCTTAAATCATTTCCACTATCACTACAGTAAAATACCGTGGATCCTTGTGCATTGTATTGTCGATCACCCCGTGCACAAACACCTCTTCCAGAAATCCTCCCCTAACCACATCTTTGGTATGTGCAGATTGTCCCCAACCCAATTGCCATTTTAAGATCAACGTTTCCGGGTTTTTTTAAGAACTGAAATATTCTGATTGCAAGAACTGGTCCCCCTGGGGTCAAAAGGAATTCACACGTGGACAGATGCTTCTGAATGTCCGTTTGCCTTTCTGAAACAAATGCATCTCAAATAATCACTGAGTGTTTTTTCCTAGTGTTTCCTCAGGTCAGGAGCTACATGGAATAGCATGATGCTGACTGCGATCTTTTTTGATCCTCCAGTTGTTTTCAAGTCAAAGAAAACTTTTGGAGCCCTCCCCTTTGAAAAACTGAAAGTTTACAGGGAGAAAATCAGTTTTCAAGTTCATCTTTATAGGGAAAAAAAGTCTTTATTTTGAAGAAACAAATGTATCATTTGTGTGAAGAAAAAAAAATAGCCAAAGAAATGTTTCAACTTAAATGTCATGGCAGACCCTAATAATAAATGGAAAAATAAACCGGTCTAAAATCGCTGAAGGTTTTTAGTTATCCTGATACTGACTTGAAAAACACTACTGAGGGAACTCAGGAAGGCAAGATATTAAGACAAGGATTGCTTCCTGAGAGGTATATTGAAGTGTCATAAAACCAGATGCATATTTTGGATGTCATAAGTGGAAATGACAGAAGGTGCAATAAATGAAAGAAAAGATGGGGGTCTCCACTCTGCAGGTCCTAACGTCAACCATTAGCTCTGCTAATGTGTCTGTGTGTAGGCTAATGCAGCCTAGTTTGTTTTGAAGGTACAGAAGATGAAGAACATCCAGTGTCTTCAGAATATTTAGATTTACAAGAAACCTCCTCTGAGAACAAACCAGAAGATGAATTGAATAATTGAATAATGGAATTACATTAAGAAAAAAAAAACCCAAACTATTTTTCAAGAACTATCATTTCTGTCCCCAGTTAAACATCTGCTGGGCTTCACCAGTGAAACACAGGCATGTGCAGGTGAGCAAGTCACGGCTTGTGTCACATACCAGCCACGTACGTTAGTGAGCAGTAGCTGAGCAGTACAGCCCACTGCAGTGTGATGCACGTAAGGATTTTGCAAGGCTGCAACGCAGAAAACTTGAGCCCATGAATTTCACTGGTTATCGTCCTTCAACTTCACATTGAAGATGCTAGGTTTCAAAGTTTGAGATCTAGGCTACTTTCAAGTCCGTGGTAGAACTCCTTCAGTTCTAAGAAGTTCAGGGCTTCAGCTATTAGTCATCTTGACTGCAGAAAAGAATTGGATGTGGACTTGTTTATGGGGGTGCTTGTAATCATTGGAAAGTAAGGTTACAGGACTCTTTTATTCTTTTCCTCTTTCTTTCCCTTTTCTCCCTTCTCTTTTTCTCTCTCTTCTGCTCTTTCTCTCTCATTCTCTTGTTCTCTCTCTTCCCTTATCCCTTTCTTCCTTCCTTCTTTTCCACAGGTAAACCCCGCATTCTCATTGATCCTTTCCTACTTCTCCCTTCTAGACTTTTTCCAATTTGGCCCTAGCCAACCCTTTGAAAGGCTGGAGCACCAGAATTAGTGGAGTGGTATCACAACTAATCAGGCAAAGCATGGGAATAACCCTCTGAGTCTTGCCTACACTGTTCTGCTTTTCTCCATTACTACAGTAATACAGAACTATAATTTTTGGCAACAACATCTTACTGATACTTTTATAATCTGAAGTTTTCCTTACCCCTTAATTCTCTGCTGGAGTTTTGCTGCAGCTCCCTTTATTACTGACCAATCTCCACTTGTCTGTATCAGCTTTCATGTTATTGATTTCAGAGGTGATGGCAAGGTCATTTTGGAATCTGACACTGTCCTTGAAATTCTTGGAAGTTTTGTGACTTTTGGCCACACACAAATGTCCCAGTTACAAACTATTTACTCTTGACAGCTGTACTAGGGAACTATGTTTTAATTGGAATAACTTGAATTTTTAGCTTAAAGTCACTCCCTAAGAAAAAGAGCATTCAAGACTGAAGAAATCCTAAACATAATCGTATTTAATGCAATCCTTATCCTACCTTATCTCTTTTTTCTTTCGGTTTTTGAAAGAGATCAAAGAAGTGATTTATTCATAGTCCTTTTAAGCGAGCACTAGCAGTTATGTTCAATGTGCTAACGATGTGCAGCAGCAAAAGAGAAATAGAAACTGGATTATGTGGCAAATGGTTCTTTTTTTCATGCATTCTGATGACTTCGCCATGGATGGAGCATCCCAAGAAATATGTGAAGTTTACATACAGAGTAACAGAACAACAAAAATGCCACTCTTGCTGGCTTAGCTGTATGGAACCAGCAGTTCTGCTTCTAATGTAAACTGCAGTTGGAGTGCCTCATGTACATGTGTTTGTGTATACGTGTGTCTTTTGAAAACAAACTGGGGTGAATCACTTTGGAAGAGATTCACAGACACATTGCTGGCAGAGCCTAGAATAGCAGTCTCATGGAAAAATCAGCTGCTCCGGGCAGGTAAGGACAACAATTGTTTTCTCACTGCATAAATCAGGAGGTTTTCCCCTTCACTTTGTATTCCTAATCTGTTCTGTACATTTCTGCATTCCCATCAGTATCCTGAAGACTGATGTTCTTTCATCAACAGGCTTTTAAACGTAGATCCAGCTGCTCTGCTGGTTTAACCACACTCTCTGTATTGCAGCCCATGAAAAATAAGGGATTCTTTGGTAGGAATTCATTGAGGTAAATGCATTCACTTGTAAGAATTTGGAGCAGTCTTCTCCATTGTAGAAACTAGACTGCCCACAGCCACCAGTAACACTCAGTATGCAATTTCTTCGAATGACTTTGCAGGGAATTAATATCAGCAGAGATCAACATATTGCTAAGACGATTGCACTCACTGGGGAGGAGACTGCTGCAAGAGAAGCACTCGAGCCTGCCTTTGATAGAAAAAATAAATCAGAGAGGGTTTGCATGGGGTCAGGCTACTGCCTTATTTGCTCAGTTTTTTGCTGCCTTGGTGCTGATGGATATTGTAGGTTTTGTAGTGGTGGTGCTTATCTGCTAAGCATGTTCAGCTTTTAGGAACCCCATGGGTTCCCCTCATGCACCCGAGGATACATTCTGCATCCTCTGACCCACTCCAGCCACCTTTGAGCATGAGATCCTGGTTGCTCCCGTTCTATTCTCTGGAGCCACACTCAACCTGCCTATCACACCACCTCTCACTCCCTCCTTATTTTGTATCCTGACTTTCAGTTCTGGAGGACATGGCAGAGGTTATACTGAGCTCTGAGAGACAAAGGGAGTATGTCTCCCTCCTCCAATCAGCTAGCTGATGGATTTGTGAAAGCTTAAGGTGACTGACAGCATTTTGAGCTGCACAGAGGTGTCAGGGAAGGGATTACAATGTGTAAAATGATGTGCAATTAAACACCCAGGGTATTTATTGGATCTCATCTTATAGCAGATGATTTTCCTCTACATCTATTTTTATTTTACTATTATACCATTACTTGCTGACCTAAATCCAGTTTCGAAGGAGCAGATTAGTGGAACTATTATGCCATCTTGGCTAATATCCCTCCAGATTTATTCCCACTGAGAGCTATAAAAAAACATCGTGTAATCACCTCCAGGTTACACAATACACTGGACACATTGGCAATCACACCTCCTTGATAGCAGGATTTTCATCGACTTCAGTGCTGATGAATGATGCTGTAGGAACAGAGATAAACTTGGCCCCTGGTGTATCATAAGTCTGATTTCACAAGCAGCAACTTTTGAAGAGAGATTGCAATTTCAGAAGACATTTATTCAGGGAATCCATGCTTTGGCTGTCCTGAGCATGTGAAACCCCTCAAGAGAGGCTCTACAGCCAGGCTGCTGCTCTAATTAATTCTCTTGCGCATTGGCATTTACAAGCAAATCATTTGACTCTCTCTGGTTTATTAAAACACATATTGTAAAGTGCTCAGCTAAAGAGGAAATTAAAATTTCCTTTCACACCCAAGACTTTTCCTGGTAATACAAATACCCTGATATTGCAACAGCCAACACATGCAGATGAAGCAAGGCAAAAGAGTCGGAGACGTGCTTCATGGAGAGTGTGATTAAGGGTGTTCATGGAGGCATGAAATCCTCTGGCTGCAGAGCTGAGGGGAACGAGAATCACCTGAGTAGCTCTTCAGCTGGTGCAGTTTGGTGTAATTTAATTGATTCCTGAGGAGCCATTCTCCCTGACACAGTGGGGGCAGAAATCCTCAGAAAGGCTTGCACGAGGACCTAGCTATTCATCAGCTGGCTGTTACAGGGCTTTATTTAACCATAGGCAACTCCAAAATAGGCTTGAAGTGAAGGGTTCAGGAGAGAGACAGCAATTGCAGCTGTTCCACAGCTGGGATGGGAGATGTGCTTCACTCCATCCTGTAAGATCCTGAAGTGTTTTGTTATATTCACCAGAATAATTATTCAGTGGAAATCCTTATTCAAGGGAAATAATGACTCAAGAGAAAGCAGCAATGCTGAGGGGGAATGAAGCAGCATATCCACGCACCACAAACAGCAGCATTTACGAGAACAAGAGGGAAACAGCAGCTTTCCTGGTTGAAACCACAAGTGAAATTATAAATAGGCAAAATCCCATCTGAGCCTGAGCCAGGGCTGTGGGCTGTCACTCCTACTCTTGTGGCAAGTGAGATGGGGTTTTGAATGATGAAACACACAGTGGTGTAAAGTGATGCCTCCTGTGAGAAGCAGGAGTCATAGAATCATAGAACAGTTAGGGTTGGAAAGGACCTGAAGATCATCCAGTTCCAACCTCCCTGCCATGGGCAGGGATACCTCACACTAAACCATGTCACCCAAGGCTTTGTCCAACCTGGCCTTGAACACTGCCAGCGATGGAGCATTCACAACTTCCCTGGGCAACCCATTCCAGTGCCTCACCACCCTTACAGGAAAGAATTTCTTCCTCATATCCAATCTAAACTTCCCCTGTTTAAGTTTGAACCCATTATCCCTTGTCCTATCTCTACAGTCCCCAATGAAGAGTCCCTCCCCAGCATCTCTATAGGCCCCCTTCAGATACTGAAAGATGCCCTTCCACTGACATTTTGCAACTCCTCAGTGGACTTAATCCTGTGTCCTTGTCATCCATCAAATCCATACATCCAATGTCTTGTATGTCTCTTAGGAATCTGAATCTTTTTTTTTCTTTAACTTAATAGCTGTTACTTTGGATTCTTCCATGATCCAAGTGCACTCCTGGGTGAGAATCTGTTTGACTCGAATGCCTTCATGGAATATTTTTCTTTTGGAAAGTATTGTATTCTCAAAGTCAAAAGTTCAGAAATGTAAGCAAAATGTCCACAAAATTTATAGACAATAAGATCCATCGCTCAGATAATATCAACACACCCAAAATCACAGAAAATTTTATTTTTAACATTTCAACTAATTTTAACCTTTTAAAGAACATTTTCTTTAAAAAGCTGCTATGAAAGTGAAAGAGGGGTCACATTATCATAGGGTCATAGGATCATAGAATCACAGAATGGGTTGGGCTGGGAAGGGACCTTAAAGCTCATCCAGTTTCAAGCCCCTGCCATAGGCAGGGACACCTTCCAGTAGAGCAGGTTGCTCCAAGCCCCATCCAACCTGGCTTCAGTTTTGCTCAGAATCTTGAAAAGCAATACTCCTGTTTGTTGTGGTTTAGGCCCAACCAGCATCTAAGTCCCACACAGCCACTCACTCAATCCCCTCTCCCCACTTTCATCCACAATAGGATGGAGAGGAGGATTGGAAAAAAGGTTAACAAAGTTGAGATAATAACAGTTTAATGAGTTAAATAAGGTGAAATATGATGATGATAACAATAACAATAATAATGGAAATAACAAAAAGAGAGAGGATTAATACAATTGCTCACCACCTGCTGACCAATACCCAGCCCGACCCGAGCAGAGATTAAGGGTCTCTGCTTGGGATGGAAGGGATGGAGTCCCTTCCTTCCAACTCCCCCTAGTTTATGTACTGGGCATGAAGAATTGTGGTATGGAATACCCCTTTATCTCCTTTGGGTGAGGTGTCCTGTCTCTGCCCCCTCCCAGCTTCTTGTGCCCCTCCTCATTGAGACTGAAAAGTCCTTGATCAGGGTAAGCGATACTGAGCAACAACTAAAACATCAGCATGTTATCAGCATTATTCTCATATGAAATCCAAAAGACAACATTCCACCAGCTACTAGGAAGAAAGTTACCTCAGCCAAAGCCATTCTTTTGGAATGAAAATAAATGCTGAAATTGCAGGACTTTAGAAATGCCTTGTGTGCAGGTTGCTTCTGATAGGAAAGTCAGATTTCAAACACAGGTCTGTACTAACCCGCACTGGTATGCAAGAATCATAGAATCAGCTAGGTTGGAAGAAACCTTTTAGGTCCTCAAGTTCAACCATTACCCCAGAAAGAAGTTCTCATGGGTCAGGGGTAACTTCACTTTTCTGCGCAGGTATGCCCCTGATGTCTCTAATATGCTTCTGTGTTGCAGTGCTGGGGAAACCACCACATCAAATAACCACCTCTGTTTTTCTCAGGACCTTTGGAGCAGCACAAACATGAGATCCCCTGGGCTTTTTTTTGCCCTGCTCTATTAAACAGCAGTCCAAACGTCTAGGGTGGTGCTGCTGCCCTTGAAGTATTGTATTGTAAATACCTGCATAGGGTTTATCAGCTCTTGATGAGTTTTGTGAATCTCTGGATTTCTGTCCCAAGACCTGCCACATTCCCTGCATAGGGAAGTAGTTCAGGAGTGGGCTGATTTGAAAAATAAGCATGGAATCTGCCCTGAGCTGAGGTGGTGGGAATGGTGGTTTGGATAGAAGGGAGAGCAACTTTGACTGCTTAATCATCCCGTGTTGGCTAATTTATCCCAAAGTATGTCTTTCATTCCCCTGCCCCCCCCCCGAGTATGTGAGACAGGCTTCTTACAAATATTAGGAAGTATGAAAGGTGAATTTCCCCTGAATTTAGCCCATTTCCAAGTTGCACATCCTCCCTTAAGAACACAGCTGCTTTGACTGCTGGATTTTGTTTGCTTTTCTTCCAGCAGTCTTGCCTTTCTTTGGTCTGTTTTTCTATCTCCTCCTCCTCCTCTTCTGAGTCATATGTTGACACAACTCAGTGTTGGCCCTGGTTGTTAGAGTGGGCATTGTTGCTGTGTACAGGTACAAAGAAGGGCTATTCTCATGCTTGGCATGTGAATACCAAAATACCCTTCACTTCTTTTTCTTCGAAGGCAGTTATTTAGCATCAAGGTATTCAACGGGTGCCAGTTCACTTTCATAGATCTATTCTGGTGGGTATCAGTTGGAATTGATGGAGACAACTGGCAGTTTCTGAATCCATTTTTCCTGTTTTCAGCAGGGACCTGCCTTCTTTGAAGTGATCTTTGTTCAGCCCCTAGACCCATCCCAGCGAAAACTGGCATCATGACTTTGAAAGGTTCCTTTACACAGGTGTCCTATTGCACAACACACAACAAAACAACATGGTGCAGTGCTGCAACAGCAGAGTGTTTATATCCTCTGGTTGGGGTAAGGAAGAGGACTCTTTGTATAGCCTATGTTGAGGCATATTTCATGTCCTGGAGTGACTTGAAATTTGATTTGTTCTCCAACCCCCCTGCCCCATAACCCTGTTTTGAGTGCTACATGAATGCAGCGTTTCCAGTAACATAGAATTGTAGAATCACAAAATGGTTTGTGTTGGCAAGGACCTTAAAGCTCATCCAGTTCTCCCCTCCAGCTCAACCAGGTTCCTCCAAGCCTGTCCAACATGCAGGTATGGAAAGCCCTGCCCCATTGTCAGAAGTGCAGCTGCATTGTAGGATGACCATGGTCATTTCATTGTCCCACTGACTCCCATTTCAGGATAGCTCAGCTGGGAATCTTGTCCTGATCTGTGGACCTGACCATTTTGGAAGACCTTAGTCCCTGTGACCACAGGAATGCAGTTCTATCAGGCCACTCCAGTGCATTGGGGCAGATTCCCCTCACTTCTTTCTTGCCATCCTTATTGATTGGAAGATATCACTGGTGAGAGGCTGGGCTGATGGGTTTGCAAAATAGCACTTCAGACTTCATAGTAAAAATGATGAACATTTCTTAAATGACAGAGATCTGTTCTTCCCCCAGGAAAATAATAGACAAGGGAGTTGTTACACTGAACATTTAACTGGTGTCAGGAGAATCGGTGTGCTGTTCCCATTATCTCTGCTACAACTGCCTTGATTTTCTTTGCCTCTGCTCTTGCCTTCCATGCTGAAGCAGTAAATACTTCAAGGCAAGGACTCTCTTGTAGCTTGTTTTACAGAACATCACGCATTAGAACTCTTGAGCAGCATTTTAAACCTCAGGGTGCTAGTGTAAGATAAAAGTGAACATTGCTTTCTCAGATATTAGAAGACATATGTCTAATGGAACTTCTTTTCTCCTTTTGAACCCTTTAGAAGGGTTTCTGGTCTTTCTCTTCTTGTGTTATTCTTTTCTCTTTACTCTTCCTTCTCTGGGTGATGGCTCAGTGTTGCATGGTTATTACTTTGTCCTTTACTCTGCTTGGAAGACAGTGTGCAATGAACATGGGCTGTGGCTGATTGATAAAGATGAATGAATCTGTGTTTATTTCAGAAGAGAAACTGTGATCCATTTTCCAAATCAGAACAGAGTTGATTGATTATGCTTTGATGGGTTTTGTGACCCCTTTTCTCTTTTTTTTTTTTTGCAAACATCTGTACAACCATTTTTACTTACAACAGCATATTTATGGAAAAGAGTCTCAAATATGGAAAGGAAAAAGTGTAACACCCTCTGAAAGCATTTGCTCAGCTGTTTTGGAAGTTCTTTGTGGGTGTTGGAGTGTTTTAATCATTCAGTAAATACAATGCCATGTAATTTAGGATTTCAGAGGCCATTTACACAGCCTACTCACTGTTTGAAGGCTGGAATATATTCAGCTGGTCTTGACCACCAAAGATCTACTTAATTCTACTTAATGCTTTACCATCAGTTCTTACACAGCCTAATTTAAAATAAAATAAGAAAGAGTTTGTTGTAGAGGAAGTGATTCAGTAACAGGAGCAAAGATGCCAAAGAGATGGACCCACACAAATGAAATAACAGTCCTCCACTGGGGTGAATTAGGCAGAACAGAAGTACAAATGAAAGCAATCAGAGGAGTCTCTGGGGGGAAGTTAACATGAGATCAGAGCAGTAGGATGAGATGAGTACATTGGAGATCTTTAAAATCCAGGGAGTGACTCTTAATTGGATTAAATGCTGGATTAATGGTTAGAAGTATAAAACCAGTCAATGTGCCTGAAAATGGGGGAGATTTACTTCTATTTCTTGCAGCAAGAGATTGTTCTGTTCCTGGATTTAGGATCCTTACAGGTTTCTGAGAGTAAGGATTTGAGAATTTGTCGTTTACCATGCAGAAATAATGTCAAGAGGCAGGGTCAAGATAAGTACAAATGCTAAACACTTGCTTAGGTAAAGATGGGCAAAATTGCTAGTGAGGGATAAAAACCCCAGGCATTAATCTCTTGCTTTTCAACCACAGGATATTAAACAGAGTGCTTAGCACTTCTTGCTTCTATTAATCACAGTAGCTGGTGATTAATAGAAGCAAGAAGGGTTTTATTAAGAGTAAGATGATCAAAGTCTGGCCTTATCACTCTTTACAGAGAAAAATCATTCAAACAGGAAGGGTGGAATTTGTAGCAGAGAGAAGAAAGGGAGAAAGATTCCTGGGGTATTTTGTTGAGTCAAATGGGTGGTGGGTCCAATGCTCTGAAAAAAGCATTGGTTTAAAACATGACACAGCATCTAGAATTAGACAGCCCTTGTGAAATGCTGCTTCCTTGGAAAGCTGGTCACAAGTATCTGCAGCAATAGCAAACCAGTCTGTAAATCATTACAATATTTATTTTTTAGTTCACTAGTACATGGGCTGATCTGCTTTTCTAGTATAGCTGTAGTGAATGTATTAAATAAGCTCTCAGCAGCTGTTTTCCATGCTTCCCACCTCCTAGGATAAAACATGACATTGTCTGTCTATATACATGTCGCGTAATGCTGAAACACAACATGTTCTATGTTTGAGCCTCCTTGTGATGAATTCTACTCAGCTTTAGACCTGCTTTAAGTCGTTCTATCTTGCAAGGGCAGGCATTTAAAGAGGGAGAAAGGCAAGGTTAGTTTACAAACTGTGAGATCATTTTAGCGGTGTTGCCTATGCTTTGTTTCCTTACATGATCATCCTCCTCTCCCCTCAGTTCCTGAACCAACTGACTAATGTCAACCAACTTCACCAGAAGAGCAGAAATGTCAAAGATAATTTTGTTTCTGTAAGTGTCAGCAATAAATTGTTGAGTAGGAGACTTGTGACTGAAAGGAAAGATTGAAGTGTGAGTTCAGGCATGAGTAGGTCTGAATGTGCCCAGGGGGGATGTTATGAAAGCTCCTCTAATGGGGAAATGATTGAGAATCCACACATCTGATGTGGCTCAGTAGCAAAGCAGATTTCACTGCATGTTCAACTAGTAAAATTAATTGAGGGAGATTTTGACTTGTGGCCTTTGAATGTGTAAGGTTCTCTGTTCTGCTTTCCTCTACAGTCTACCAAGTTACTGTTTTACCATGAAAGTCGACATTGTTCTACAGCTCTAAGTCTTTAGAATCTGAGCTGTTCAGAAAAATGCCAAATAAATGGAGATTAATGATAAAATTCCAGGTGTTGATGGCACAGCAGAGAGGTCTTTGGAGAATCTTAAATTATAATGGTATGGAGGCCCAGAGGCGATGTGCCACAGGAGCTCCATGAATCTAGGAACCATCAGGAAACAATTTTATGTCTGTGATGCTGGTAGGATTGATAGAAAAAAAAATGCTTCTCTATATACACTTCACTCCATTTTCGTATACCTTCCCATCAACTGACATATTCTGATGCCTCCCTGGATTAACTCTGAGGTCTCTGTGTTTCCTGAAGTAGCTGAAGTGGCTTTAGAGATATTAAAAAATATCTACACAAGGCCTTGAACAGCCTGATCAAAGCTGTTTGTCCTCTGAAGAGGAGGCAAGTTGCACCAGAAGACCTCCAGAAGTCCCTTCAAACCCGTTGGAGCAATCCTAGGCGCAGCTCCAGGTTGGGCAGAGACGAGATTCAGAGCAGCCCTGCGGAGAAGGACTTGGGGGTGTTGGTCGATGAAAAATGAACCTGAGCCAGCTGCAGTGTGCGCTCCCAGCCCAGAAAGCCAACTGCACCCTGGGCTGCATCAAAAGGAGCATGACGAGCAGGTCGAGGGAGGTGGTCCTGCCCCTCTACTCTGCTCTTGTGAGACCTCACTTGGAGTATTGTGTGCAGTTCTGGTGTCCTCAACATCAAAAGGACATGGAAGTGTTGGAACAAGTCCAAAGGAGGGCCAGGAGGATGATCAGGGGACTGGAGCACCTCCCTTATGAAGATAGGATGAGAAAGTTGGTACTGTTCAGCCTGGAGAAGAGAAGGCTGTGTGGAGACCTCAGAGCAGCCTTCCAGTATCTGAAGGGGGCCTATAGGGATGCTGGAGAGGGACTCTTCATGAGGGACTGTAGTGATAGGACAAGGGCTTACGGGTTCAAACTTAAACAGGGGAAGTTTAGACTGGATATAAGGAAGAAGTTCTTTCCTGTGAGGGTGGTGAGGCACTGGAATGGGTTGCCCAGGGAAGATGTGCATGCTCCACCCAAGGGGGTGTTCAAGGCTGGGTTGGACAGAGCCTTGGGTGACATGGTTTAGTGTGAGGTGTCCCTGCCCATGGCAGGGGGGTTAGAACTAGAGGATCTTCAGGTCCTTTCCAACCCTAACTATTCTATGATTCTGTGATTCTATACTGGCCTGTAAGCCTGATGCTATGACTCTTGTGAGGTTGCTGGTCTATTGTGGAACACCCTTTGAAGGTGTTTGCAAGCTTTCCAGTCATTAAAGGAAAAGTCAACTCCAACTTTCAAAGCAGCCCAGTATCGAGGATCCTCTTTTTAATTCCAATCTGTGTCAATCTGTGGAAAGGCAGGCAGAAAAAAGGCTGCA
This sequence comes from Myiopsitta monachus, assembly GCA_017639245.1. Taxonomy (NCBI): domain Eukaryota; kingdom Metazoa; phylum Chordata; class Aves; order Psittaciformes; family Psittacidae; genus Myiopsitta; species Myiopsitta monachus. The sequence continues at coordinate 46,088,138 of CM029921.1, forward strand.
GAATTGAGCTGACATATACAGTCTGACTTGCAGACACCGCATGCCCTGTAACAAGAAGACTTGGACAGCTTGGGGGAAATTGAGGCCAAGTTCCTCCAGATCTAGGTCTGGGTGCAGGCAAAGTTGCTGAAGGGAGAAAAATGCTGGTGGTGCCAAAATATCATTGTCCTGCTTCTTACTTTCTTATGCTGGAGTCCAGAAAAGCAAATAGCTGAGACTGTTATTTCTGCTGAAGAGGAGATTGTGATAGGTAGATTTGGCTTTTGCAGGATGCAAGACTGTAGTAACATCAGGCCTTTTCCTTATCATCTATGATTTGTTCCCTTGGTCTACATGAATATGAAACCAAACTTTTCAAGTTTTGGAGGGAAAAAAGGGTACCTGGAAGCTTCCCAAAATTATTTGCTACTCAAATCTCTCTTTTTATATCTTGAAAATTTAAACAAGGCCCATAAAGAGAAATCTAGAAATAAGATAGAGCCTAGAAGTCAGAGAGTTCAAAGAGTTGTGCCTCTCAGCCCATCAACTCATGGATCAGGCACCCTCAGATCAGGAAGCTGGCTTAGCTATCATGATGGCTTTGTACACCATAAATCCTATTCTTCCCCAGTCAGGAGATTTTAGGTGTAAGGGTGGTGAGGCACTGGAATGGGTTGTCCAGGGAAGTTCTGAATGCTCCATCCCTGGTGGTGTTCAAGGCCAGGCTGGACAGAGCCTTGGGTGGCATGGCTTAGTGTGAGGTGTCCCTGCCCATGGCAGGGGGGTTGGAACTAGATGATCTTAATGTCCTTTCCAACCCTAACTATTCTATGATTCCATGATTCTATGATGCATTTAAATATGTTAAGTTAGGCTCAAGGTTTATTGGATATCTTAACAACAGGACCAGGGATTTATCAACAAGACTAGTATTTCACCATGTTATGCTGAAGCTGGGGCATTAAATACATTAACCAGATGTTGAGAGATCCCTGAAAATGGCAAGAAATGGTATAGCAGTTTTTTTGTAGACATCTGATTCTTTATTTTGCTGGCAAGGACTGACTATGAGAAATGTGAGAAACTGGGTTCCAGAGTGTTTCTTTGTCGGATCTCTGATGTTTTAGTTAGAACTGAGAGGAAATGCCCATTTCCAAGATAAATTTCAACCCTCTTAAGTGGGGAGAATGTTACAAAAATAATACACCCTCCAACCAAAACAGGGGGGACAGGACACATGCAAGGTCTTGGTGACTGTGAGGAAAAGCGCTGGCTGAGGAAACTTGTCTGTTCAACTTCATAAGACACAAAGCATCAGCTTTGGTGAATCAGTACAATTTCGTTTATGCTGAAGTGGTATATTTGGCAGTGTCAGGTTTACAGCTGGACTCAATGATCTTAAAGGTCTCTTCCAACCTAAATGATTCTATGATTCTATGTAGCTGTTTTGCCTTGCACCAGATAAATCACTGCTCTCAGTCCTCCTTCTCATGAGGATTGCCTACAGAGGTTTACTTTGGATATTAGGAGCAGTTTCTTCACCAAAAAGCGTGATCAGGCATTGGAACAGGATACCTAGGGCAGTGGTGGAGTCACCGTCCCTGGAGGTGTTTAAAAGATGTGGTGCCAAGGGACGTGGTTTAGTGATGGGCTTGCAGTGCTGGGTTAATAGTTGGACTCAATTATCTTAAAGGTCTTTTCCAACCAAGACGATTCTATGATTCTTTTGGAAACAATCATTACTGCAGATCTGCAGATACATTTTTTATTCAAAGCAAAGCAAAATCTGAAAGAAATGCATTCTTTTTGTTGCAGATTAAAACCAAAACAACCCAGAAACCTTCTGTAGCTTCCATGATCTATTGATCCTGGAAAATCTAGATGCATAGGCTTTACCTGTTCTCTGCACCCAGGTCTGATCCTTTCCTCATGGCAATGGGATACGTTGTTGGTTACATGAGACAGAGGTGATTCATTGATACCTTCGCTGCCACTGATGCTACAGTCATGAATTGTGTGGGTTCTCTTGAGCTATTGCTAAGAGTAGCTGCTGCTTTGGAGTATTGGTTTTTTGTGGCAAGGTTTCTGTAGCAAAGGGGCTGCAGGGGTGGCTTCTGTCAGAAGCTGCTGGAAACTTCCCCTGTGTCTGATAGAGCCAATATTTACCAGGACTTCTGTGCTGATAGAGCCAATGCCAATCAGACCAAGATGGACCAGCAGCAACAGTGGTAGTGCCTCTGGAATAACATAGTTAAAAAGGAGAAAATGTTATGGAGCAGGAGCAATTGCAGCCACAGAGAGGAGTGAGAATGTGAGAAACAGCTCTGCAGAGATGCCCCTGCAGCCTGAGGCACAGAACATGGTGAGACAGGCTGTGTCCCATAGCCCATGGAGGTCCATGGTGGAGCAGATATCCCCCTGCAGCCCATGGAGGACCCCACACCAGAGCAGGGGGATGCCCAAAAGAGAGTGTTCCTGAAGGACTGCACCCTGTGGAAGGGTCCCATCTTCGAGCAGGTTGTGGACAACTGCAGCCTGTGAGAAGAACTCACATTGGAGAAGTCCATGGAGGACTGTCTCCTGTGGGAGGGACCCCATGCTGGAGCAGAGGAATAGTGTGAGGAGTCCTCCTCTGGGAGGAAGAAGCAGCAAAGACTACATGGGATGAACTGCCCATAACCTGCATTCCCCATTGTTATTCCACTAGGTTAAGGAGGAGGTAGAGAATTCAGGAGTGAAGTTAAGACTGGGAAGAAGGAATGGGTGGGGGGAAGGTGTTTTTAAGGCTTAGTTTTATCTCTTATTATCCTACTCTGATGTGATTCATAGCAACTTAAACTAACTTCACCTAGTCAAGTGTGTTTTGCCTGTGAAGGTTATTGGTGAGTGACTTCTCCCTGCCCTTATCTCGACCCACGAGTATTTTGTTCTGTTTTCTCTGCCCTGCCCTGCTGAGGCAGGGAGTGATAGAGCAGCTTTGATGGGCACCTGGTGTCCGACCAGGGCCAACCCACCACATTTGGTCAAAGTGCTGATGATTCCCTCTGAGGCTGTACCAAAACAGATCATAGTACAGCTGCTAACGGAGGAGAGAGTGGTCCTTGTCTTATGGTCCCAAGCTCAGGAGCTCTCCTTGTGAAAGGTGTCACTGCCCTTGATCAGGAGGCTGCCACCCCCACAGCTCCACACATCTGTGCAGCAGATGACGTGGGGTGCTCCTGGACAAGTAACCAGGAAATACCATCCACGGTTCCCTTCCACCCATGTAATTACCCTCCACTCCACTGAACCAGGGTCAGTTTTGCCATTCACCTCCCTGGGAGCAGGAAGCAGGATGTGCTGCTTAAAGAGTGATGGCCAGAAGTACGCAGGAGAACTAATGAAGCTGATTGTTGTCCATTTTCCTGATGGTTTTCTCTTTTTCCAGCTTTCTTAGTGGAGGGCTAGTGGAAAAGATGGCTGTATGGCTCTTTTCTTTCATAAATGGGGGATGTAAGGTCACAGATTACAATTTCATTTGGCCATATCCTTCCTGTAACTGGGTAGTAATTAAAATCAGGGTAAAATTGGGTTGGAACAGAAATCAGAGAAACACTGATGCTTCTAAAGGGTTGGATTAGGAATAAATAAATAGTAAGGCTTGGTAAACAGAATTATTGAATTGGATGAGGAGTGTGATTTGAAACTGAAAGCCCCTTCCTGTTATGATCGTTTGCCTCTAACATATTCAGGGTGAAGGAAAACTGGCTGGAAATTTCCTGTCAAAACACAGTTTTGATGGAAAATGCCAATTTTTCTCAAGCCCACATTGTGCGATTTAGGTGGACAAGCCCCTGTGCAGGAGTGAGGCCAGGCTCTGTGTGTGGTAGGAGGCTTAGGAACACAGAACAGTGCAAGAGGGACTGATCTCTTTCCTCTGGAACACATCATTTTAGCATGTACTGAGTAAAATTTAAGCCAAATTAAGCTTTGAATTTACAGGATCTTTTTAGTTGTATTGAAAAGGAAGGGGGAAAACAACCTCAGCTCCTATCAGCCAGGTGCCCAGCATCTGTGCCCAGCTGCAGCACAAGGTCAGTACTGGGTGGTGATGGGGAGGGAGGGAGGGAGGGAGAGAACTACAAGGGGATCCCGTGACATGCACCAAGTGATTGCTGCTTATACCCCTTTAAATGGAGCAGAAGCTCTTTAGGTGGTGCTTTATAAGGGCATCTCTATGAGGTGTCTTTTGGGAATGCAAAGCTTATTGTGGATATTGGCTCTCTACTGGTTGGAAGAGGTGTGCCTGGGGGCTGTTGTGTTGTTTCTTCTACTTGGTTTTTTTGTTGTTTGACCCAGCTTTGCATGAAGCTTTCTCCAAGCTCAAAAGTGCGTGGGTTTTTGTATACGGGGCTGTCTTTTTCTCAAGAAGAAGCCTGCTGTTAGAATGGTGCTCTGTCTGAAGGGGGATTCTAGATGCAGGCAACTCTGCTCCATTCTATATGCCTGACTACTCTCAAGAGCTAGAAAGCCCTAGGGAAAGTTGACCTGACCCTTCAAATCTCCATTTTACACAGGAGGTTATTTAAAATGAAGACCAGTCAACATCTTGCTGCTTGTGCTTTCTGCCCCTACTAACCAATGGCGGCTGGAATATACTCTTGCAGCTCTTTTTCCGCTGCTTGCTTTGAGTAGCTCTGAAGCGTGAGACTAGCTAGAAAATCCTATGAAAAACCAGGTATGAAGATGACAATGTGAGGGGTTTTTGTGCTCTTTTTCAGCGCTTTGCTTTCCTGCGCATGAGCTTACACTGAATGCCAACAAGTGGTCTGCTGCTGCTTTATGACTGAAGGAACATCCTCAATGTGTACAGCAGGTAATGCCTTTCCTTTACCAACTTGCGGGTATTCCTTCTGAATTTTTCAGTCTGGATGACTTGAGTCTACAGGTAACACAACTATTACTGGAGTTGATGTGCAAAGGGGTGAAAAAGATAATGTAGCAAAAGAAATACAAGTGTTTTGCAACGGCTCTCCATATTGTCATGCGGTACAACTGAGGGTGTTCATACTACAGAAGCTTAAAGACATATGCTTCGTGCATGTGGGAAATGAACAAGTGGATAGTGAATGGCCGGCCATGATGAAGAGATACCCACCTGAGATATCTCCCATGATGTTCTTGAGAAATAGAATCACAAATAGTGGATGGCTTTTTTCTTGCCTCTTTTCCTGGCCTAAATAATGGAGTAGCTTTCTCAGCAGATTTCAAACAGGGTTTGAAAACATCCTATTAGCTAACAGAATAAAAATAAAAGCTACTTTTTGTCCTAAAAAGTAATTTTGCTTCAGTTTTGTGGCCTTTCTGAGAAGGAAACAGATTTATTTTAAGGAGAACATGTGTAGGGTACAAATAAGAGTTTACTATAATTTGTCAATTATCCCAATTCTAGTATTTTTTCTCATTTTGAAACCCTGTTTTTGTTCTCATATGAAAGTGTATAAGTTTTGTTTTCTTATTTAGGGAAGTGCTAATCTTTCTGCAGAAAGCATTGAGAGCGGTTTTTGTAAGGAGGTCTAGACAGTGATATTTCCCTCTGAGCAATGCACAGAACACAGCCTGAGACAAAGCCTGGCTTGTTTGTGGACTATAGCACAACATAGCAGCTGCAAGCAGTTGAGGGTTAGAGGAATCCTTTCATAGCTGGTGTCTTCCCCACACAAACCCACCCATCTCTTACATGCTTAGTCCTGGGGGAACAGGCAGAGTAAGATATTAATGTAAATTTCTTCTTATTCCTGTTGGTTTGGGAACAGTGTATGTTAAACTGAAATAGATAGTGATCTGGGAAGGCAATATTGTGAATACTCTTTAAAATGTGCATAATGCTGGTACTATTGGTTCCCCTAAAGACCTTAAGAGTTCTAGTTTGGCTAGTTTTACAACCAAGGGAAGGAGGAAGATTTTCTGGTGCTTTTGGTGTTTCCAGTTCTCCCAGTGAAAGAGCAGCACTGGTCCTCAAAAGTATGTTGTCAGCCTACAGGGCATGTGTTGAGTGTCAGATGGGATGACCTGGATAATGGCCATCTGGAGTACCTGCACAAGGAGCTGTGGTGCAGTCTTGTGCAAGTTAATGACTGTGTTCTGGTGTTATGTTTTGCTTATAGTTGTCATAAGCTAATGGGATGTTTACCCCAGAATTAATCAATCTCGGGGAAGTGCTGTGGTCCAACCTAAAAGGCCTGCTCTGATACCTCCTGTCTACCACAAAGGTGTAGGGTTCTTCCTGGAATCTTCTAGCCCCTCCTGGCTCTAAACTCTGGCAAGGCTGGCTGCCATTCTAAAGCAGCATTCAGCTTGCACCCTGGGGAGGCCACAAGCTTGATCCAACTAAATACTGTCCTTTTTTAACTGAGAGCCTGATTTTGCTACAAGTCAGTTTAGAGTATCTTGAGTGCAGACAGTAGCTGACTAGAGCAACAGACAGAATTAGAACTTGCACTGTTTCTGCAGTGATGGCCCATTGTGATTCACCATATCATTCCCTCTCCCTACTGCTGCCTCTGGCTTTACACCCTACAGTGGGAATTATATCTTCCAAACACTGGCTGAAGTCTCTCATCCTTGTAGTACATCAACAGCCCAGGCAGAAAAGACTGGAGACTGTGGCTCAATATTCCTCCTTTTCCTGTTGGTTTGTTTTTTTGGATTATTCCAATCTTAACATTGCTGTCTGTGGATCTCCTTCCTCCTGGCCAGCCCTTTGGTTCCTTTGCTTTGATGTTCTTTCTACCTCATTTGCTGATTATGCAAGTAAAATATCAAGGCTACATTTTTGCTACTGGATCACCACTTTTGAACAAACATAAATTCTAGTCACTGGAAGGTTACTGGTGCAATTTGTGCATGTGTCTGAGATCTCCCCTTGCAAGCATTTAATTGTAAATACAGGAGAGTAGAACAGTGGCATCTGACATAACTTCTTTGAATATAATTACTTTAAGGATGTGTCCTGTGGTGTGGGTTTGGTGCATGCCCTCATGCAAATACATTTTCACCACCAATTCCCTAGTTCCATGTGAAAGAGCACTGGTTACAAGAGCTGTTATTATTCGTGTGTGTAGTGCCACAGGTTTACTAAGTGGGAACTGCTCATGACAGTGAACCTTTTGCTGGTTCTAGCCTCAAATTACAAAAAGTCAACTGTTCATTAAACACTAAACATAGGTCTCTCAAAAGGCTGGGTGGAAAGATGATGCATGGGCACATAGAGTATTCCTCACCTGGCTGGAATCCCTCAGGACACCAAATTGGCGGCTTCAATGGAGATATTGCCCATCCAATTACCACCCTGAAGTATGGCTCATAGAAACTGAGATTGGAAGCTCTATAAATGCTGCATTAACAGCCAAAAGTTTTATGCTTTATGTGTTGATCTAAAATTATTGAGGTGGGGAAATCATGCAACAATGGGGCTGAAACAATAGGCAAGGAAAAGAAGCTGGTGTCGGCTTTAAAGAATATAAAGCAGCTAGGAATCTGTTGCTATGTAAGCAGTGCTCTCTTAGCGGTGTGGAGATGCTGATCACTAGTAGCTGTGTCACAAATCTACTGACTCCCATTCACAGGGTGCATTGCTCAACAGGTGTGTGATGACAGCTAAGGAGGCAGGATCTCCAGAGCAGATGTGATAGAAAGCTTTCTGACAGAATATTTCCACGCAAAGAAAACTTGCTTTAGCAAATTCAGAACTTCCTTGGTAAAATGCTGGCTTCGGTGTAGCTTGGTCATATAAACAAATGAAGATGAAGGATTTCCTTTCAGGATTTAACTTTCACAGAACACACGCTGAGTTTTATAGTACTGGCCAACTTCACAACACCGCTTCTGAACAGGTCTTCCCAATTTTATTGAAATAGAATGATATGTTTTGACTCCAACAGGCATTTTCCTGAGATGGTGATTTAACTGTTGAAACATGAAGCTTCTCTAATCGGGGTTGAAAAATGACTTGGAGGTTTTCAGTAAAATCGACATCTCAGCTCCTATGTCTCTAATCAGGAGTTCTGAGGATGTCCAACATAGGGAAAGAAACTTTTGAAAGGCAGGTTAGGGGAAATGGCAAGCCCCATTTTAAATACATAACTCCTAGTGTCACTTTCATGAATGAATTTCTGTATAATCAATGACTAAGCACCATAATGCTGGGAGTGCTTCACAGAACCTCATTGGAAGTCAGTGGTGGAAGCAGAACTGTAATCTCCTCCCTTCAGAGATCCTCAGATCCATGCCTGATAAAGCAACATACTGTTTGAATCTTTGAAGCTTATTCTAACTTGTTTAGCTGTCTTCAGGCTACATCTCTGAACCACAGTGGAGGATGAAGTGGCTGTAAGAATGACAGGAAGGGAGTGGAGTACAGAGAAAGGGATTTCCTTAAGGAACGGGTGGGCTGGGGATCCGCTAGGGAAAGCAATGCTAAGGAATGCAATGTGGAGACAGTTTCAAGCACTCCTCAGTCCATTGAGTGTCAATGCTATGGACATGAGCCTTTACGATGACCTCCTATGTGGCTGAAGCTGGGGGTATATTTAAGTATTGAATGGAGATTGTGAAGAAAATGTCTGAAGAAGGAAACAATTGAAGATAGTGCTGGCATGGGGTTATGAATGTAGGAAGTCCCATAGGAATAACCCTTTTTAGCCATGTCTGCCTCTGTGGAAACTCTGAGAGAAGCCACAAAGGTAAACAAAGGGCAAACACCTGAAGTGAGAAACCCCTGCTGACAAGGATTGCTTAGCACTCGTCCCTAGGGCCCTCTCCCCATCTACCATGTGTTTCCATAGCCTGATGCCCCAGGCACTGTGCTATCAAGCCAGTGCTCCCTGAGGCATGGCCAAACCTGCCTCTTAGGAATGCCACTAATTGAACCTGATGCCGTGTGACTTATTGCTTCTCCAGCAGTAGGATGAAGGTGCTGGTTGTTGCCTCATCCCAGAGCAGCTGATTCTGACTCTGTTCCATGACTCCATCATGGGGGGTCAGCAATGAAAAAACACTTCAGCTGTGCAGCCTAAAAATCAGACTGCTGACTCTACACCAGAGTGTGGAAGGGGGAAATGGGAGCCTGACATTGCAAACCAGCATCCTGCTGCCTTCCAAGTACTGCAAGTCAGTGCTAAGGAGAGAATTCCCTTACTTAAACCAGTTTGTAGCATTCATGGCCCCTTTGCCTGCTGTCTGTCCTGGTATCTGCTTGTCTCAAGTCAGAAGACTTCTTCCCCTTTGGACAGTTTTCTCCAAGGGGTCAGCTGTGGCCTTGCTGCAAAGGCAAGAGCCTTTGCTCCTTCCCAAATAATGGCTATTTCTTTTGAGGGAATAAAGCCTATTTAGGCAGGATGCTTTTGCAGCAGATGGGATCTTTCAACTAACCCCAGGCAAGAAACAGCTGCTTAATAGTAGTGACAGAAAAACGCAAACAGATTGAAAAAGTAAAGGCAGAAGGGATTTTTCCATGTTTGTTGAAGAAGTGTCTTTCATCTGGTTTATGGTGTCTGTACGTCAGATTTATCACTGAAGAGGCAGTAACAGATGAGGTAGTTTGGTTGATAGCACAAATTGGAGGAATTCTGGGGCTGTTCTTGCTCTTCAGTGTAGCCTCCAGAAAGACAAGTTGATGCCGGAGCTGTGATGCACAGGGGATGGCACATGAGGAGCATTTGTTACCTGCGAAGGTTATAATTGAAAGCAGGAGATGAATATTGATTTCTTGCTGATGCCAGGCACTTCAGGTATAACTGAAAAGCAACATTAACACATCTTATTGATGTTTGTCAGTTGCTGGGTTGGAGGACTCTTGTACATTTGGGTCATATGAATAAACCACAATTTGTATGTCTCCTCTCCCATCCTTGGCTTCTCCAAAGGATCTTGAAATAGACAATAAACCTTCTGAGGGAGAGAAGATAACCTGTCCTGGAACACAAGGTGACATATCAGGAACAGACCTCAAATCTTGCTCTACAAGCCAATGTCCTCTCTACCTGCATTAATTTTGTGTTGGTGTGGGGCTAAGAAAATAAGATCTGGGTGCCCTCCAATCCTCCTAGAGATACTTGACTAGGAACAGCACTTTCTACTTCATTTTGCCCTATGCTGAGTACTGTGAAGAGGGTGGAGTAGGTGCTGCTGCCAGTCCTGCAATAAAATATTTCCCCACAAGCAAAGAGCTGGCTCTGGGTGGAGTTTAGGTCACCAAAACAAACCAGTCCTACTGGGACTAGGGCTGATGGGACCACTCTTGCAAGACTAGATGTGAATGTCTGAGTGTACTAAATGTAGTTAGTAAATGGCAAAAGCTTGTATTTGGATGAGGCCTTAAATGGTCACATCAGTCACAATCTACTCTATGCCAGGATCATAAAACCATGCTAAATCCTTGTTTGCCAGCTCTTGATAAAAAAGCAAAACCGACATGCAAATTCCTTGCAGATAAAGCTGTATATTTAAGCACTATAATTTAGTGCCCTTTTTAAACTGCTCAAAATCGATTACTTTATTGCAGCTGACACAACTCCAGCAGATAAATATTATTTCTAAGTAAGTGGTGTAATGGTGGTTTGTTATCCTAACATTCAGGCAACTCATGCTGGTCCACTAGCTAAAAGAGTGGAAACTCTTTTCTTCCTACTTTATTTTCAGTTTCTGAAACTTCCAGGTTTGTACTTTCAAGCATGTGTAGAGTTGGCTACTGAAAGCGTAAAAACTCACTGGGCAGAACCACATTGTGCTAATGACAGACTTCAGAAAGCCCAGAGTCTGATTCCACTGGTAGGAGAGCTAATTCTTGTCCAATGTTCTACAGCCTCTACAAACTCTTGCACTAATGTTCTGGAAACATATGTTTTTGAGCAAAGGTGGGTTTTTTCTCCTATTCTTTTTTTGGAGAAGCTTTGAGAAGGAACTTTCTCACACTCTACAAGCCAAAAGTACTCTTGCCTCCTCCAAATGGGCAAATGAAAAACCATTCAAATTCACTTGCTTTTGAATCTCCAAATGGTTTGGCTCATATTCTGCTGTAGGCATGGCTAATATTTGAGATGAGGAAGTTATCTGGCTGTTACAAGTGTGTGTTGTTCCTTGTCACTACAGTATTCATCCTAAAGTGATTTCTTTTGACTACTTGTAGGTGGGGGAACTCTACTGCTATTGTATGGGTAAATGGGTGCCCACCTCTCACTTCAGCGCAGCTAATTCTGGGTTTGAACATGCAAGTGAGCCAGAGACTCAGTACAAGCCTGATTGGGCAAGGGAATGGTAGGTACAACACCAGGCAGAACATGCCACAGGGGTTAAACAGCTCTGAAAAATGGGCAGTGGGATGAATGCAATAAAACTTCAGTGGCATTTCAGCAGGACCTCAGGGAAGAGAAATATGTTGCATCAAACAAATACAAAATAGAATAAGCCAAAGGGGCTGGAATAAGTTGATAGGACTTTATTGATTAGAATTGATGTGCTTTGCATCAGTCACTAAAAGCAGCTGATCGTGTGTGGTGTTGGCTTGAGTTTGTTGCAAACCCCAAAAGATTGCAATCACTTGAAGACTGGTACTGACTTTTAGAGCTTTGTTTTCAGTTTGGAGTCCTTAACGGCTTTTAAGTTGCTGTTTGAAATTAGCTTAAGTGTCTGATTTTCCCTGTGTACCTTACACCAGGATCTGTTGCACATGATATCCAACATAAACGCAGAGTACTGATTTACTTTTTGTGAGGACACTGCCTGGACTAAGGTGCCTCAATGCATAGTGCTGGGGTTTTGTCCAATAGCTGTCAGACTGGGACTTCTTCTGAGGTTGGATCTGAAATTCAGGCTTGAAAACAGAAGTGTCTGATCCAAAGGGGGGAGAGAGACTTCCTATTAGGGTGGAGTGTTTACTTTGCTCTGTGAGGTGTTTTTATAGTGTTCTTTCTTTCTTGAAAGCATTTAAAACCGAAATGCCTTAACAGCAAGTCCTGGAAGCAGTTTTCAAACCACCTTTCTGATTCGTCTTGCCTGTTCGCTTGCAGATATCTAATATATATGTAAACAGCTCAAGTTTCATGTTTCACGCTAAAAAGAGTACTCCTGCACATGCTTACAGCTTACACTTTTGTAACTGAGAAGGTTTAACTGCTACCAATACAGTTATATTGGTGCTCTGTCAGTCTGTCCAAACATAATACTTTGTGCTCAGAACTTTCGCTTAAGCTGGTTTTGGCTTTACTACGCGAGGACCTCAGGCTATTTAACAAATGTAGCTACACTCCTATTGACACAAGTTCATACAACCAGCCCAACTGCATGCAAAGCTTTGAATGGTAGGAATCCCAGCACCCATGAGGCGGTCTGGAATCATTTTCCATGCTATCAAGTGATGATGTTTTCACAGGGCATTGAGAGTTTTCATCACATTCCCACTATTCTGTGAGTCACAACACTCACCACAAAGATCATGGCTGAAGCCTACAGACCTGTGTTCTTGGGCAGTCTCTTCTTTGTCTCCCTGTCTTGAATTCTTCCTTGATGGGATCGCTTCCACAATGCATCAGAGAGGATGGGGTAGATCTGGTTTCCAAAGGAACTATACCCAGCTGCTGCAGCTGCTCTGTGGGAGTGAACCATAGGCAGCAGGATGTTAGCAAGACTTCATTGTGTATAAATGAAAGATGCAGTCACGTTGTTCAAAACACCTCCAGTAAATGCTGTAAATGCCTTCTGGATCAGCTGCTCCTGTCCACTGGTGTCCTCTTGATCTTCACAGGTGCCATTGGCTGTTTTGCTCTTGTCCAAATGCAGCGAGCATACTTTAGGTCCTAGGAAGTGGTGAGACTTGGTCTCAAGCACCTCTGAATGTAGCAGGCCTGTAGTAAGTCTGATTATCTTGCAAACTTGGAGGCATGCCAGTCATTCGGAGCCCGCCACGTCCAATAAGCGTGTACAGCTCAAATCCACATCCAGTGTAATTGTGGGCTTGAGCTAAAATGAAAATCTAGAATGAAAGCAACTAATTCCACTTTGAAATTGGGCAAGAGACATTGAGTTCACTAAAACGAAACACATTTCTAAAGCAATGTCTCTCCACCAAGACTGCTGGTACAGTTCAGTCTGCAGAACAGCTTTAGATAAAGCTTCCATATGCTGTGGGAGGAAGTTGCTGTTCAACTCCTACCACACAGGTGCCTTTTTGATAAGATGCTATTCAGCAGTGTTGGCATCTTTGTGTGCCACCGCATCATTTGTGTGGCATTTCTGGCAGGAATGCAATGTGCTGAGCCACAACTGTGCCTTCAGATGGTGTGTTCTGGGTTTGCAGGGGTCCTGGGCAAAATGTGTGGTAGATCAGATGCAGTTTTAGCTTGCTGAGTGGATCAAATGCTGCAGGGTAGTTAGCTTGAGCTTAGAAATTAGCTTGAGCTTACTACTAAGCTCCCAGTCTCTATGTTAGCCTAGAGTAGCGGTTGTCAATGTGAATAATACTTGGTAGGACAAGGGGTAAGAGGTTTATACTAAAACAGGGGAAGTTCAGGTCAGATACAAGGAAGTTCTTTACTGTGAGGGTTGTGAGGCGCTAGCATAGATTGCCCAGAGAAGTGGTGAGTGCTCCATCCCTGGCAATGCTCAAGGCCAGGTTGGACAGAGCCTTGGTGAGGCGTTGAACATAATGTAGTTGGAACTGGGTGATCTTAAGGTCCTTTTCAACCCAAACCGTTCTGTGGTTTTATGACACAGCCAGTGTGTTACATGGTGAACAAACAGTTAAACACATCCGACCACCAAGTGTGGGACTGTATGTACCTGCTTATCTCAGCCTTTCTGGCTCTATAAATAGCTACTGCAGGTGTACTTTGAAATGCTGGAGGACTTGCCTTGCAAAGTTTAATGCTAAGTGTACAGAACTAGCTGGCAGCCTTAGGTCTTGATCAATGTAGGTGCTTAAAAGCAATATAAATACTGGTGATGCAGCTCAAAGAGCCTGCTGAGGTTTGATCCTCCCCATTGTACCTGGTCTTGTACAGAAGAAGGGGGTGGGATGACACCATCCCTGCAGTTGGCTAAATCACTTAGCATATGACTAGTACTGACCCTCAAACACTGCAGCAAATAACATCTGCTTACCCCATCTTGTTTTAAGATCATAATCTCTTTTCCCTTTGTTCTCATAACTGCAGGGGGGCATGGCTTTTACCTGTGGGCAATCTTCAGGCTGAGATTAGCATACTGATTGGAGGAAAGAAAACCTGAGGGCAGCTTAAACAGGGCCCAGCTCTTGTTCTGACCCTTGATTTCCCCCACCAGATAAGAGCTAGTTCCTTCTCCCACAGAAAACTCACAAACAGCAGCTAGTTATACAGTAATGGAGATTAAGAAAAAGGAATTTGCTGAAGACCTCCACATGCTGGGAAGTCTCTTGTTTAAACCCTGCTTTGCACTTTGCTATCAAAGTTTACTTGAGTTGTTCCAAACCCAAGGAAAGAGAAGGGGTTCTGTCAACTCAGGAGTCAGTTATTTTCAAACCAAAGGATGGCATGTTTTTCTTAGTTTACTGGTAACAAATATTTGTTTGTGACAAACAGAGAGCAGGGGCTGCGTGCTGGCTTGGACCTGCTCATTGCACCAACCTGCACTGAGGTATTTGGAAGACCTTAAGGCTGCGTGGGATGTGCCTAGCAGGCCATGGTAGTAAATCTCAGCCTAAGATTTACAGGATGATAATGGATGCTGAGTTTGTTGTGTCAGCTCTATGCTAATACTCTTCCTTTAGCAAAACTTCCTCCCTTCTCTTACTCAGTAGAAATTCTGCAGCCTCTAGGCTGTGAAGTTTTGGAGCATGTTCCCCTCCAGCTCTCTTTAAGCTCCTGTGCAACATCTTATCTCTTGGAGGTGATGCTAATGGTGCTCAAACCAGTAGCACCCTCTGGGGTTTGCTAAATAAAGATAAACCATCTTTAGTAGAGAAATAGAGGCAAAGTTTTGGCTTGTCAACCTCTTGCTAAGCAGCTTCTGGTATGCTTTTTGTTCAGAGAAATGATGTGAAGTCCAGGTCAAGTTTTAACTTAGTCTGTGACTTCCTGTTTCTTCCTTGAACTCTTATTCAAACCTGACAGCTTTATTTCTGGGTATCTTCTGTGCTATAGAGCTGCTGAGCAACATTAACTTGCTTTAGAGGTTTCTGTATCTCAATGGTGTCTCAAATCTCTCATGCATGCTCACTTGTGCGACTACATCAACTGGTGACTAATTTTAAATAAATGAATAATCTCACTGAGCTGGGAATATTCCTATGAACACAAGCCCTCAGGGGGTTCTTAGGGGTTGAATGGGTTCCACATGTAAAGGTCTGTGGGAAGAAGTTTCTGTATAAAACACAATTCTAAGCATTTGTTTGCATTTACACAAAATAGGTACCTTCAAAGATAAAGGAATACCTTGCATTTGTAGCTTAAACAGTTTAAATGATTTGTTGTTTTGAATATCTTCTTTTCTTTGCCAATTTTTATGACTATAGTTATAGTTTCCTATAGTTGAAAGACTGTTTTCTTGTTGTTGCTAAGAGAAAAACACACAAACAGCAAAGCAACTCAATACAGTCAATTTAACTATTCATAAGAAAGCTACACTGAATGGAAAACCAAATCCTTTCTCAATTTTTTCATTTGCACTACATATGTATTTCATAGAGCCATAAGAAGTAAAACTTTTGGACAGGAGCATGATGAAGACCTGCCCTTCAAGGAGGTGATAAATTGGGGTTGTAGAGCTGCACATTTAAAACATGCCTCAGGAGCCCGGTATGACTGCAGAGCTGAGCAGCTTTGAATCAACTGTGTATACTCAAAACTAGATCCCAGGTTTTGTTGTTTGATCTTGGATACTCTTTCAGCTCTGAGTGTTGTATTTATACATATCCACAATGCTGTTCTTACGAATGTCATTAGAAACAAATGTAAGCAAGTTATTTGAAGTCTGAAATGCACAATAAAATCACCCACCCCAATGGCTTTAGTTACATTGCAGGCTGTACTTCAAATGTTACAGCCCTAAGGGCTTGGAAAGAATGTCGTGTCATCTTTAACATGGATTTTATCTAGGTTTTGTTTGCTTCAGTGTTAGATTTTTCAAGTTAACAGCACGGGCTTTTCATGTGGAAATACTTGGGGCTCTGAAATTCCTATAAAAGCATTAAAAGCATGAAACCCTGAAAACCTGGGGGCTGAGAGGCAGCCCCCAAAAAGTAAAGGACAAAGGGAGAAAAGTTAGTGTAATGAAGCGAGTGTATGTGAGAGCAGTGTATGTAATGCATGCACACATGCATGCGCTCATATGTGCAAACAGCACTGCTTACAGAGCAGGGGTGGCTATGCATTTGTGGGCACATTTGGTCTGGTTAAGTCTGGAGGTGAGAGAATGAAGCTGGGCAATGTACAGATGTGCACAGGAGCAAGAAGGAGGCTCCTTTTGGAAGCAGAGAGCTCATGTAAAGAATTGTATTTATAGGGTGCTTGAAATTAGAGAGTGAGAATGGTCCCCTCACTCCATCCACAAGTACAAACAAGAAGTGGGTTCTGTGGCCTATGAAAAGGCATGGTGCATATTTCTGGATGTAAAATGAAGGCAATATTTTGATGTTACCTGTGTAATTCAATTTACCAAGGTGCCTTAAACTAGTGCAAGTCTAAAAGGCTTTCAAAACCACTGAATTCTGAAAGACAGGAGGATATAGTGGGACATACTCCTGTAGCCTTTCTCCTCTCCCCAGCCCTCTCCTCCCTGAATCTGCCTTTAGCTGTGGTTAGAAGGTAGATACTGCGTTATGACTGCTCTTAAAGCCTCAATGTGTCCAAAAAGGGACAAAAATGAATTGTCTTAGTGTCTTGTCAAAGGTGTACAGAAATAGGTTTAATCATAGTGTAGGAATGTTAATGTACCAAAATGTGGATGGGGAGTGGTGAGCAGCTGTAAGCCATGCATGTAAAGAAATGAAGACCACAAATGCAGGGATATTTCTCACACATGGAGAACAACATGCTTTTTTGAGAGGGCTATGCTTAATTTGTATATTATGGTGGACAGCGCAAGTGGAATTGTAGGTTGTAACTGTACATTGATTTCAAATGTGTGGATAAATATGATGGTGAATACATGGAATGTTTTCTAAATGTAACTAATATGTACATATAAAAATCAGTGGCATATTCTTCCCCCAAATATGCTGAAATGGACACTACAGATTTATGTCAACATGCATTCAAAATTCAGAATTTTTTTCAGCTGGATTTGGTTCAGGTATAATACATTCTTGTAACTAAAAGAATTTCATAAGATCACAGACTGGTTTGGATTGGAAAGGACCTTAAGGCTCATCCTGTTCCAACTCCCGCCATGGGCAGAGACACCTTCCACTAGACCAGGCTGCTCCAAGACCCGTCCAACCTGGCCTTTGAAGCATCGAATTTGAGAAACAGCTGTCCAGTTTCCTGTCAGAGTGGAGTATTTCAGAAAAATAGAAAACAAAAAAGCCCATCTCGAGTTGCAGACACAATGGACTCCAAGGCACAGCAAACACAACCATGCACTTCACAGCCATTATTGCTATTTCTGCTACGTCTCAGTTATTCATAATTTTCTATTTGAAGGAATGGCTTAAAATAGTGAAAAAAAGGGGTATCTCTGCCTGGGAAGGTCATCTCTTAGTATGAGTTGGAAAACATGACTTGTACTTTGCACAGAATAATGTTTGCTCCTGGATGATTGTATTGCAGAGACTAATATTTTCAGTAGGATAATCTGTATTACTGGGGGGGGGGGGGGGGCACACGACCTCCCCAACAAACAGCTTTACTGTAAGCATAACTATTTTGATGAAAAGCTTATACTAAACCACCTTAAGATTCTGCTTTAGATGGCTTTAAGAACTGTATTGGAATCAACAATCCTGCAGTTGAAACTGGCATGAGGGCACAGTGAAGTAGAGCAGGGATGTGGATAAAGACTTCAAGTATTCCTGAATGCCTTATCCAATAAACTAAAGCAAAGAAGACTGCTTATTACTGCCTTTTTGGTAAAACCTTTCTTGGGTTCTTTCTGCCAAAGCTGCTCATCTGGGTTTAGTCATCACTTCTGACTAAGACTTTTATCTAAACATTTATGTTACAAAGGCTTTTGCTATTGTTTTGGTATAAAGAAAAGTACACAAATTTTGATTCTTTTTCTAACAAAGCATATGGTCCTCATAAGGACCAGTCAGAGACACTTAAAATTGAATTCTGGGTTTCTCTTTTCCCCTGCAGCAGTGAGAAACATTGCTGATGTAAGGCAAGCCCTACACCACTTCTGACCTCTCCTGGACCTGCCTATTCAAATGCAACCACCTCCTTCTTCCTCTTCTCCTTTCAGAGTTACATCTTGACCTATGCATCTGTCATGAGATCTTCACTTTTTGTCCTGGTTTACAAGCCTTTGAGTGACCTTTCCCAGGACCTGTGCACATGTGATGTGTGCTGTTGCTTTATGTCATGTGGATGATGCTCTCCTTTTTATTTTACAGATCAGGGTGCTCATTCCCTAATTTACCATTAAGTATGATTCCATCTGTTTCAAGCATTTCTGTGGCTCCAGAATGGTCTGTTTTCAATAAGTATTCCAGAGACACAGTGGGTCCAGACTTCCCAATACTATCCTTATGTACAGAGCAAAATAGGAAAATATCAAGAACTAAGTTGTCTTGCTTTTTAGAATTTGCTCCTGAGGATTTTGATTGCTATCCAAGAATGGTCAAATAATCCCTCGTTCATGCAGATGAGCAGTGATTTTCCAGCAGGGATGGTCTTAGAAGCCTGGTCAGTCCACATGTAGTTTCAACTTTTCCAGGCATTTCTCCTTGCTTTCGGCCAGCCAGTGTTTCTCTTGAACATGGTCATTTTCTGTAGAAAGCCCTCCTTGTCCTATTTCTAAGCTTCTTGCTTTTCTTCCCCAATCTCCAAAGGTTTTTTCTTTAACCTAGATATTAAGTACATTTTTTTAATCACGTACTTAAATCATTAAGAAATCTCAGTTTTAAAACTCTGTGTAATTATCAAATAAGTTGCTGATACCTGATCATTGCTACTTTAAATTTGAGTTCTGAGTATTACTCAACATTCATGGAGCAACTGAGCTACGAACTGTAACCTCATACTCGGAGGATATTTGGGAGTCCCCACCAGGGAAAGCTTGCTGTAAATGAGCCAAGCTGAGGAAAAGCTGCAGTTGAAGCTCAGGTTTGCCCTTTTGATTCTTAGATTTCAAAGCTAGAAAGTGTGGGGATGCTCCTGAGTGCACCTGGTGACAGCTGAAGTTGTTCATACTATGTGCCAGTCTGGCTTCATTCCTTTTGGAATGCTCTTAGAAACATTTGGTTTGGTTTTTTAAATATTAGGGTCAGTTCCATAGTGTGGTCACTAATATGGATATGTCCAAACTAGCACCTACCTAGCTAATACATAAGTAATCAGGGAAAGGCTATAGACCAAACATCAGGAAGGATGATGCTAAACCCCTGGGGCACCTAGTGGTTATTTCACTATGCTAGAAGTCTGTGCTTCTATACTCCCGCTGCTGCTGGTAGTGTGCTGGCTCCTTGAGTCTACCTCTTCTGCACTACACTTCTTGCATTAATGTTTGTGTTATATTTATCTAATATATCACAGGCAGGCCTCCTTTTTTAGCACTGGTGGTAGATTATTTGAAGCCTGTAGCCTTTACTCACAATGTCAATAAATCCCCATTTGATGCTTAACTCTTAAGGAAAATAACATTCTTTTTCAGTGAATGCTGCCAGAGTGGCTGCTCAGCTCTGCTTCATGCAAAGAAAGCTAAGTAGTTCTCTTTTGCTCTTCTAACCTCCACATTGCTTTGCTGCCTGGAACACTGAGAAGGACCAGTGTGTACCCCTGTGAGTACCATCATGACATAAGCAGCTTAACATTTGAGGGCAAGCTGCATTACATCTTGATAGAACAAGGGTGGGAATGGCAGAGGCTCTTGTCCCATCCTGACAGTTCTGCCTTGGGGGTTTCTACATGCACTGGAAATCATGACTCTTTTCTGGCTTTGGATCAAGCTGTTCCCAAATGTTTGGATTTGCAGGGATCTTGTCCAGCTGTTACACCCCTTCCTCTTGCAGAGCAGCATGTGTAACCTTCACCATGTCCTTTTTCAACAAGATGGCAACAGACAATGCAAGAAAAGATCCCATGTTCCAGATCCCCTCACTTGTCAGAACAACCATTGCCATACAGAACACTTGTACACAGGTACAAAATGTACAGGGTGGTAGCATCTGAAGGGGGGCTATAAGTATGCTGGGGAGGGACTCTTCATTAGGGGCTGTAGTGATAGGACAAGGGATAATGCGTTAAAACTTAAACAGGGGAAGTTTAGATTGGATACAAGGAAGAAATTCTTTACTGTAAGGGTGGTGAGGCACTGGAATGGGTTGCCCAGGGAAGTTGTGAATGCTCCATCCCAGGCGGTGTTCAAGGCCAGGCTGGACATAGCCTTGAATGGCATGGTTTAGTGTGAGGTGTCCCTGCCCATGGCAGGGAGGTTGGAACTTGGTGATCTTAAGGTCCTTTCCAGCCCTAACTATTCCATTCTATGATTCCATTATCTGGTAGCTGCCTTCTAACTGGTCTGAATCTGGGAGGGTGAGAGCTCATGATATAGGATGAGCTCATCTGGCTGTCAGGAACCTGTTTTGAGCCCATCTGCTTGCAAAACCCTTGGATAAAAACTATTACAAAATACCAAACTGCAGGGTGCCCCAGGATATCATCTGGACTCATATGTGAGAAACAAAGCAATCAATAGGGAATAATAACTTGAAAAGCCAGTCCTGGAGCCTCTGAAACCACATCAACGTTATTGAGAGGAATTTCCAGACTGGCATCAGCTCTCAACAGCTTTGATTTCAGTTGTAATAAGATGTGGCCAAGAGGTCAGAGTTTAGATTGGCAGTTGGTGGTAATATCAAACTCCATATCCACTGCCTGCAGTATCAGAGTAAAGAAAAGGCTTGAGGTTTTAACTTCTCTTATTTTCTCAGTTTTTCAGCTGAAATCCACTTATTTGGAGACAAAAGAGCTAAAACCTAAGATCTTGTGATACTGGATAAGATAGTCTTGGAATAAAATAGTTTGGGAGAGCTTGGTGTCTCCCATTCACATGCCAGAACAGACGACTTCAGGCAGGGTGAAACTTCATGAAATGCCTTCCCAGGGAAGCTTTAATTTGTATAAAAACAAAACCAAATTTAAAACCCAGAATATAGAAATCAATCCTACGTGGCCAGGAGAACAGTGGGTGAATCCACTGTTTAGTGCTGCCTTTATTCTACACAGCAGGCTGCTCCTCAGGAGTAAAAGATGCTGCAGTAGATGAAAGAGATTTGCCCATCTGTTAGAGGACATAGGGAGCACTTTGAATACTCACAAATACATGATGATTGAATCAGAGGAGCTTAACTTTGAATCAAGGAATTAATCTCATCCTGCTCAGCCTCTGTCTAAATATAAGAGTGCCCAATTTTGAAATGAAAAAAGCCGTTGGATTGTATTGGATACATTGCAGAGATGGGTATTGTGGGGGTGAGAGACTTCCTCTAGAAGTCTGGAGCAGACACAGTTTTGGGGATGATGGCATAGCTTGAATTCATCCAGTTTTGGCTTCTCTTGCTGGAAATTCACTGGTTGCTAGATGAGGCAAATCGTTGCTCCCCACAACCGGGATGTGAACAAATATAGCAGTAAAAATCTTTACCCATATGAACATTTGGTTTCTGCTAATACTGCATCCGTCCCTCAGCTTAGTTACAAATAAAACTATTCCAGTGGGATAAATTGCTCTACTTGCCCTTCACAAGGATCTCTTGATGGAAAAACACAAGCTTAGGAACAGTTCTAATTCCCTCCAAGGTGTGTAATGAGACCCCACATAACACTTGACAAACTCAAGGACTGACAAGTGGATGTTTTTCCATGCCCAACATCTTTCCTGCCTCACAAGAGCTGTGGAATAAAGTGGGAAACAGTTCATGTATCTTGGTACAAGCTGATTGAGTTGTTACAAATGCTCATTGCATCAGAAGATACAGAGGATAGTACAATGAGAACTGTTTGAGTTCTGTCATCTCCCTACATATAAACTTGATAACCACTGTGAGACTGTCCTGAGTATTTTCTAGGGCAGGGATTCCATGGCAGGGGGGAAGAATATGGAGAAAAGGAAAATCCATCACATCAAATAGGGAGAGGAAAACTCAAAGGTGCTCTGCAGCGTGGGTGCCAGGTGCTTGTTTGGAGCCACAGGAAGGTAACTGCTACTATCCCTTGCAGTGCTGAGCTACCATTGAAGCTCTTGAAACCTTAACATTTTTAGCTGTCTGCAGTTTTTCTGGGTAACCAATTTGCAGCTTCTTGAAGGAGGGGGGATTTTCAGGGGTGTAATCCTAACTGGAACTGAATTTGGGCACTGAAACTGGTAATAAAACCCCAAAACAAAACATCAGTACCGAAAACTTAAGTCAGTATTGTGAAATCTCTTAAAGGCACCAAAGGATTCAGACACAATTTAGATAGAAATTACCTCAAATCTTTTGGCTTGGATATTCTCAGTCTATGTTTCTTCCCTGTGATGATGCACTGTTTCCAGTTGCATCTGCCTGGAGCCCTTTCCTTTGAAAGATAGCCCTGATTTGAAGAATGAGGTGTCACAATCCACAGGTCTTCCAGCAAAACCTTGAGGCTACAGTATAGCAGATGGCTATAGCCAGAAGCCATTGTGCAGCTTGGAAGCTGAGATACTCCAGGACACCTAAAGCCTCAGATATGTTCTCTGCTCTATTAAACATCTCACAAGATTATGTTTGCTGGTGAGAGACAGCAAACATAAGGATTAACCAAACTTCAATATATCTTTTAGCCTTCTTAGACATACTAAACCATCTTGATTCTTCTCATTGAATCTCATTGCCGACAGCATCTCTTAGCAGAGTACCAAAGGTAAGGTATTGTTCTTCAATGTACGGAATGTTTTCAGAGGGTACTGCATGTTTTGCAGACACTGTGTTGACAGTGGAAAAGCCCTTTGTGGAGGAAAAAAAGATGGTGCTGGAATATTTTGTTTCTCATTCCTAACCTTCATTAAGGAAAAGGCAGGTTGACTTCTAGGTGCTGTGAGCATTTAACCCAGTGGATTTGAAAGGGGCGCAAGTAGTTTAATTTTACCAGGTTGAGTATTATGCGCTTTCTCCTCTAGAAGATATATCATGACTTAATTACAGCATCGTGGTATCAGTCATTCAAGATATGAGCCAGCCATTGGAAATACTATGGAAGTGCTGGGTATGTCCTGCTTCACACCATTTTCCCTGCTGCAGCAGGAGAGATGAACTCATACCCCGTCAAAGAGACTGGTGGGCTGACATGGTCATTTGCTGCACTTGGAGTAAGAGGGGTGTGTTTCTCATTGGCAGCACTGATTTTGTATCTTGCAATTATCTAGTCATGCCAGTATGAGTCTGTTAGACAATTTCTTAATGGAACTTTACTTACTGTTCAAATCCTTTGTTTAGATGTGGTGTCTTGTTTGCTTAAGCTGAATGAAGTAATGATCACTTGGGTCTCCTGAAAAGAAACATTAGCTTTGAGGAAAACAATCAGTTATTTCTCCTTAACAGCACCTCCCTTCCATTTCTGTTTGTTTCTCTTTCCTAGTTCCTCTGAAGTTCAGAGGTTTTGCAGTCTGAAGTGATGGTCATTTGGGAAACTCTTGATAGAGAGAGGCAGGAATCGAATGTTTCTATCTCTGAAATAAATTTATCTGATTTCTTGTTAATGAGAATATTTCTCTTGGTTTTTGGGGAGTTTTTTTGTTCTCCTCTGGGAGAGATTCTTAAGCAGCAAGGCTCTAAGAATGTATGGCTGAACTATCTACTGCTGCTCTGATTCCAGTGGAGTTGGGCCAGGGAGGGAACATTTGTCTGTTTCTCAGAAATGCATTTCTGAATAGATCTTCATTGTTTCCCAGAGGAAGGCAAACTCCACTCAATGTATTAATCCAGGCAAGTCTGTAAGTGGAAGAATCATATGGCAAAGAATACACATAGGAGTGAAGGCTACCTTATGTCCAATTGCCTCAACAGGCTATATAGTGCATGAAGCAGTCAATTATAACTCTTACATCTTCATCGAGATAAAAGGATCTCTCATTTGTCTGACACGTGGATGTGTATCTCTTCTCCCTCTAGCAATTTTTGAGTATGTAAACCAATGTCTTACATATCACAGGATAAAATCAAGTACTCAGAGGGTCTCTCACTCGGGTATAGTGAGGTTAAATCTGCCCATAACAAATAAGCTGAAGAGAAAAGCAAGTAGGTGATCATTCTGCATCAGCTTACTTCAGCTTAGCTATTCCTGTAAATATATCATAACAATCATGTCATATAATGAGTAGGGAGAACTCTGAGGACCATTGGTTTCTGGGTTTTGTGGCTGGTATTTGTTACTGGTATAAGTGATTTCAGGACACTGATGCATCTTGTTGGAAAAGTGTCTATTTGTTATGGGCACACGTCTTTGTCTAAATGCTCCACAAAGGTCAGCTGGGAGGAGCTCGCATGATGTATTGCTGTTGTTGAACACTTGCAAAGCTGGAAGTCTTGCTGTGCTTGCAGCTTTCATCCATGAGCTCGGGGATATCTGCATGATATAAACATTTCTGATCCTTTGTTGTAAAGTCATCTAACATTATAAAGTTCTAAGCACTCAGCTGTGTGTGAACAGCCAAACTGTGATGCCAGGCCTATGTAATGGCATTTTCCTTGAGTCAATATTCCTCCTTGGTGGGAATTCTGTGGCTTATTGCATGATGGGGTGCTTGTCACTGAATAAGATGACCCCCTTGAACTGAGTCATTGAAGGAGAGCACTTCTGTCCTTGGAGTTAGAGGGAATTGCAGGAGGTTAAACCTGCATCCCCACTCCAAAATTAATGTCACAGGCAGCACATGAGCTCCATTGCATGCAACCTTCTATAGGTATCTGACTTCCTTGAAGCCCCTCTTTTATAGGGGATTACAGTAGAGAAGTCATGCCTCTAATCCTAAAGCACCAAAAATTCGTTGTGCTGGCGTGGGGGGAGGAATTCTTTCCATTTCAGCAGCTTTCAGGCCTTGTTGCAAACACTGGGCTGTTTGACTGCATATCTTCCTGAGAACGAACTGAGTCCCTGACCAGTTCTAATGTCCCTTTTTTCACAACTGGCAGCATGTCTCTGCTTTTTAGACATGCAACGGTTGTGGCATCTCTCCCTGCTTTGGACAGAGGCACGGCGCGAACTTGTGGCTCTGTACAAAAGTCCACAGCCTTACTGACAAGACGCCATCATATGAGTCACTTAAAAGTAACAATATTCCAAGAGGTCTGAGCAGCTGTGAGGAAGATCCTGGTACGAGGAGTCTTCTGAGCTCTAGCTCAACTAGATCCATCCTTCCTTGCTGTTTCCCTTGTTCATCTTTTCATGCTTCTGCAGATGAACTTAAGTGCGGCTGACTGCAGAGCTAGGGGGAAATTTCCAAAGTGCTCCTAAAAGAGACCACCCGAAATTCCTGACCAAAGGTAGAAATGGTAACTGGGAATGAACCCTTCTGTAGAGAGGAAAAGTTATGGCCTACTGCTACTTAGACAACCTTATTCTCCTTTTTTTGGAAACCTTTCTTGGTTATGTTGGTAAGAGGTACTTCTGTTGGGGACTAGAATATGTAACCATATACAAGGGGCAGATAGATGTGTCTGCAGGTTCTTCTGCAAGTTGTTCCTCCAAAAGGGGAGTTGAATGTTTGTTGCTGAGCATTCCAGAAAGCCTGGAAGGAGTGGGGGTGATCCCAATCTGTCCCTTTGGCAAGCTTCAGTAAGAGACAGAGAAGGAAGAGGCATGATGATGGGGACAATGTTATGCTTCAGTGTCTGATCTGTGCACTAAAGGGCTATTCTCAAGCAGACTGGAGGGGAAAATTCCCTTTAGTAGACTAGACAAGGTACAACTTATTTCTCTTCCACCTGTGCTTGTCCGAGAACAGGACTAAGTCTGGCCTGCCAGGTATGCTTGTCCCCAGAACACAGTAATCATCTACCATAAAACACCAGCCACTGGAGCTTCCATGAAACACACTCTGAATAAATATTTTCTCCTTCGTCTATTTCTGTGAAAAGGGTCTTTTGATGAAAGTACCATTAGTACATCTGAAAAACCCATCCCCTGACTAGTTATTTACCAAGTCTTTAAATACACAGGCTGAATAATTGACTCTTGTGAAAGCTCTGCCACTGTAGACCGTGCAAAATGCCCCATGTCTCAGTTTGGAGGCTCCAGTAATTTCCTCCCTGTGCTACAGACAGTGGTGTGGCTGCATTTGTGCAGATGCCCAAGGGGAGAACTTCTGCCACCACTTCCTGTCTGACCCATGGGAGCAGGACACAGTCAATGTCTCAGACCTTCCATTTTCCTGTGCACCATGTTCCAGGCTGTGCTCAAATGGAGAATGGGGCCTGAAAGGAACTGTGAAACCTGCAGACATCAAGGGGCACGGAGTTTTCAACACCTTGTGTTCCTGGTAGGGCTGAGGTCAGTCTTGTCCCGCAGTACTATCTAACAAAAAGACCAGCCTCAGTTACTTTAGTAGAATTTAAGGAGTTTCAATGTGGATTTTGTACCTCTCTTGTGTGGAGGGTAAGGCTGGTGGTGTGGTACTGCTGCTCTCCAATCTAGCCAGCACTTTCTGAAAGCCCCAATCTACAATCATGTCTGCCTCCTCGCTGAGTTCCTATTCAAAGTAGGCACTGGTATGGGAACTCCATCTTGGATGGAAATCTATGGAACATCTGACTTGACACAAACTATTTCAGAACATGCCTTCTACTAAACATGACCTATTTTGCTGCAAGCCAAATACATATACATATAAGAAAAATAGTTGAGGGACTGATGAAGGGTTACTTGGTAAGCAGCTGATAAATCTTGACCCATTTCACATCTCACTGAGCTTATTATGAACTAAGGAGCTGTAAAATATCTGTGAACCCTGATGGCCAGCAACATATGAGATGAATAGCCAGCTCATACTGGAGAGTGTAGCAGGAGCCAGTAAATGGAAACAGTCTTGGTTTCTTTTGCTATAGGTGTTAGACGTTATTTTCAGTCATGGTTTGTGTCTGCTATAATGCACTTGGGGTGCTGCAAGATATTGCTTACAAGCAGCTGAAAGGTCCCATTACAGAAAAATTGATCAACTTTTGTTATCTTGTGTTTTGCTCTTACTTAGGGAAGGTGGCACCTGGGTTTGTGGAAGTATACAGCTATACCTGTGATGTTGGTGGGAAAGAAGTCAAGCTGCAGACCCTCCAGCTCCCGCTTCTGTGGGGCTCATTCTTTTGTGTTTTCTGGAGTTTTTGGGAATATTTGTGCTCTAAATTCTGGTAGGAATTGAGTTTGTAAATGGAGTCATTAAGTTTTATGAGACATGCACCATACTTAGAGTAAGCTTTTTGCTACAGTTATGTTTAACATTTCCTGAAGCTTAAGCCAGATCAGACACAATTCAATCATAATCCTTGTCTTTGGAGGAAAAGACAAAATTCTGGTGAGCTGAATGAACTAAGTGGGTTTTTTCTTTATGCACATAATACACAAAATAAATACATTGGTTGTACTAAGGATCACTTAGTCCTCCAAGTCCCGTACATTCCGTAACATAGTTCTTGAAAAAAGAGAAAGTTGCCTTTGCCAGTGTCAGCATCTTTAAGACCCTAAAGTAGCTCTTAACTTGGTCCAGTGCTCCAGAATCTTGAAGCTCTTTAGGTATCTGCCCCTACTGCCGGGGCTTAATTCAGTCTAGTAAAATAAGACTTAGGGTCCTAAATCAGATGGTGCTTACTGAAATATAACATTCCAGCCAGACGCTGTAATATAAATTATAGTTGCCCAGCTGCTAACATCCAGAAGTTGGTTCTATTGTTTCTTCTATAATTGATAAACAGGGATTTAGCTAAAACCAGATCAGTTCTATAGTTGCTTCGATTGCCTGTCTAATCATTTGTTCTTGACTACTTTTTATATTATAAATATTTGTATTATTCAGAAAGGTTTGATATTTTTAATAAGTTTACTAGTGTGTTTTGCCTGTCTTCTCCATTAATGAGGAGATGCTCTAATGGTGCTATATTTATAGCTCTGCAGTGCCATAACAGCAGAGTGTCCCCAGAACCTACTCATGAGCCTTGCTCTGTGTATTCAGGCATAGCATGGATAAAAATGTTGGCTATGACTGTGCTGTTGCAAAGGTGATGGGAACGTTTTGCAATCTGAAATCACTTTCCTGGTGTATTTTTTTTTTGAGAATTGAAAACCTTGGTAAAAGTCTGAATTTATTAATGTATTGCTACCATGTACATGTTGAAACCAAGAACCTTTTGAGGTTTAATGATAGATTCAGTCCTTCTGCATGATTCTGGGAAAGATTATTGAGAAGATCCCTTTTTATGCTACTAGGGCCATGAAAGGAGCTATCAGTCTGAGCTGGCATTCAGTTCTTCACATTTAAACTTGGGGAGAGAGTGTTTGACCCAAACCCAAACCTCTATATAAATAGTCTCAAAATCCATTTAGATACATGCCCTGAGTTACAGTAGACTGAAATGAAAACTGCCAACTTCCTTGTGTCCTGAACCATGGAGCTAGATTTGTGTGGGTAGGAACTGCCTATTTTAAACATGTATTTTGGAATGTGTAGTTTAAGGGCTGGAAATTGCACCTCTGTTCTAGGTATTTTTTGTTCTCCGTAGTTTCCAGACTGGTATCTTAATAAAATAATATTGATTGTGCTAATATTGAGTGTAAAGGGGAGGATGGCTTTGTGTTCCCCTCTTCCCAGCTCATCTTCAGGCCACAGTGATGGTCCAGCAGTGGCAGCACAGCCGTATTGCTCTCCAGCGCTGTGTATGAACACTTCAGTGCCCTTTTGAAAATATCATTTCACACTCATCTGTGCTGTCATGCAGACAGAACTTAATGCATTTACTTATTCATCTAACTGCCTATTCTGCTGCAGTTTCCATGTTGTTTCTGCTACTCAAAAAAAGCTTGGTGTGCTCAACAGGCCAGAAGAGCCACATGTTCCAATCACAATGGAATGGGTCATTTTAGCTAAGTTACCTTGAAAATTTATCTCCTGTATTACTATAGCCCTTGTCTTAAAATAACAAAGCTCATGGTTGCAGGACAGCATACATAAGATGTTCAAAGCAGCAAAGGGGACAACAACATCTATCTGTTTCTTATAATAGGCAGTGTATCAGTCATCCCTTAGTGTCAGCGTTGCGTAAATGCATTGCACAAGGCAGCCCCTGTTTGAGAAATCATTGGAACTGCCAGAAAAGATCAAACCAGAGACTAGTTGCTATGCTATTTACCAAGTAGGCCACCTATTCTGACTGGGTAAGGAATAAGCCACTTCCATGTTACCAACTGTGTTTTGAAGGGGATCTGAAAGGAGGCTGTGTGAGGATGTATGTATGAGGGGAAAATGAGCAGAAACAGCATTAGATATAGCAATGGGTCTTAAGAAAATGAAACAATGTGAGCATCAGCCTCAATGTGCAAAAAGACTTCATCTGGGAAGACCTGAGGAGCTGCCTATAGGCTAATGTCATAACTTCATTAGCTTTGGAAGCAGCTTAGTGCTGGTGCTGGCATTGCTCAGCAGCATATGTATGGTATAATATAGCATCCTCTGCCTCTAACACAGATATCTTGCCAAAGTTGGTGCATGAACATACATTTTGAGCTGTCATTTATCACTGTAAACAAAACTAGGCTCGGCTAGATGCTCTATTTAAAGCAGAGATAATAATGGTACTTGCTATGGTTATAGGCTTCCTACAGTACTGAGGAAACATGACAAATCCAAGCCAACTGTTTTTCTGGATTTAGTGCCAGAGCTCAGTTTGCATAGGTGGCAGTACTGGAGACTCTCCAGAGAAAGCTTTTTATCTGACCATTCACTTCTACGAGCTGTTCTCATCATGAATCCCTCTCAAGTTGAGTCTAAACCTGCCATAGCTGAAAATGCCAACCAAGCTGCTATCCAAAACAACTCGCTGGCCTCAAACCTACCGCAGACTGAGACAAGCGAGTCTCAGATAAAGACAGAGCTGGGCTTTTCCATATCCTCTGCTTATCACAGCTAAAAGCCCTTTTCTAACAAGTTGAACTCATCCAAAAGAACTAAAAGGGGTGGATATGGATTATTGGCTGATTGCTTTCTGCACAAACATGTAGGTTTTCATCACTGGCATGGGCAAATATAATATCACATAGTGTGCTGAAGCCCACCCACACAGGCAGATAGGTGGGTGAATGTGAGTTTGCCTGTGGGCTGCTCTTGCTTCACTTCAGTCAGGTTGGAGGTGAGAGGAGTGAGATGTAATGAGTTACTTCTGCCACTGGGAGTTGTGTCTACACCTCGGCTGAATGACTGACACCTCTGAGTAAGTGCACTGAGTAATAATGGAGTTTGTAATGAGCTCTCAGACAATAGGTCTGCTGTAGTGAAACTCCGGGGAATTGGGCTGTTGTCCCGTATCTGAAGATACTGGAATTCTCTGGTTCACAAGTAATAAAAAATAATATTCTTCCATTCCACAAATAATACCAAAACCTCCTATTCTATAATGTAGGTACTCTTCTAGAATGTGGATATGTACACATACTTATATGGGAAAAAAAATCACAATGGTTTTACTTTCTGAGCAGTTCTGTCAAGTGGCCACCCAATTTGAGCTGGTCCCTTTCTGGAAAGCAAAGCTCCTGGAAGCTCTCTTCTGATCTGGGAATCTCTGTCAGCAGCCTTGGAAACATGGCCTGCTTTTTTCAGACCAATATTTTCTGCCTGTATTTGGAGGGAGCCAACAGAGATGGACAGAAATGCGGTCACCTCTGAAATTCCAGGTTGTGAATGGGGATGAGGAAGGTGGGTGAATCCTTAAGTGTTTGAAGATGAAACATTGCCCAGCAGATTGAAACCTCTTGTGCTGTATATGCTTTGAGAGCAGTGGTTAGTGCTAAGCGATCTTAAAATTCCTGAAGCTACCAATTATTCAAAGGCTTAAACAGCCTCTGAAAGCCTTTGCTGACTGATGTTCTGTTATGCTGGAGAGCAAAAGGAAGGATCAGAATCTCATGACTATGAGAATATCCTGAATTTAAGCATGTTAAAGGCTGGGGTTTCCCTGTCCTCTATAGAATTGTTACTTTGTGCTGAGTTCTGAAAAACCAGACCACACCACATGCAAAAAGAGCAGGTAGCAATGCTGCTTGAACTGGCTGATCTCAGATGTGAAGTCGTATGTGTAGAGTCTGCTCCCATGGGATTCCCAGGGGAGAGGGTTCCTGATTGCAGCAGTAAACATAGTCTGAGGCATTTGGTAAGCATCTAAAATTCCTGTGTTCATTACAAAGTAAGGGCCATTGCACCTCTATGTTCACTTGGCTCCCTAGATTTGCTCAGCCTGTTTCTCTGTTGTATTATGGTTATAGTAGCTACACTGAAAGCCCTTCCCTGAGATACTCTTATCTTAGGCATATGTTTAGGTAACTCACCAGATGAGTTTAACTATGTATAAAGCAATTTTCTCTGTTCTCTCGTCTAGGGGAAACAGAAGCCATGCAAAGCTGGAAGGCATTGCCAGCTGGAAGCAAAGGGTTCCCAATCATTAGAGGCCTCCTAAGCCTGGGGTTAGAAAATTAAGCTGAAGCATAATAGCAGTATCAGCATAAGGTAGAACTTGCCAATAAGAAGTGAAATGCTGTCTGAAACAAACAGCCTCACAAACCTGTGCAGCTGGATTGATGGAGAAGCTTGATTACTCATCCTTTCCTGTCTAGACAGACCTAGCTTTTACTTTTTATTTAAAAAGTGAATACTTATCATGTTTGATGACTGTCTTGGTGCTGGGGTGAGGTTTTGGGAATTACTGTCAATATGATTGAAGATTGGAGTTTGGGAAAGTATTACTACAGTGGTCTTACTTTTTGCTGTAGTTTAGTGGAAAAAACATGCTTTTCATGGGGGGGGGGGGTATAAAAGAGAGGGAACTCTCCCCCACCTCCTTTGCAGAGTTCGATCACAGTGACTGTCCTTGGCATACTCTAAACTGGCATATGCAGGAAAATCTTGGCACTTTTGGCGATAAACAAGAAATATTAAATCCTACCGGGTATAAAACTGAACAAAAGCAAGGTTGCCAAATGTATCAGGTGTATGGAGAAAGGGAAGTAGATTAATCTGTACCTGGAAAACTTTTATAATTTGGGGATAGTGTCCTTGTTTAAAACCATAGCCTTATGAGGTGACTTGTGTAAACTGTGCCCCAGGCTTTACATTGCATGATGGTGGTAAAGTTGTTCCCTTACTTAGAGCATGCCCAGTCAGAGCAAAGGCTTTATTTTCCCCCTTCTATCTGTTGCTCTTGTTGCAAAGTAATTTCTCATTATTGACAGGGAGAGAAGGAGATGAGGAACCACAGAGGTGGCAGTGCGCCGTGCAGTCTTTAAGGGGGGCCATTTGTTGTCAGCCCTCTAACTTATACATCAGGGGCATGAGGGCCGAAGACCCTGATTTGAACCAGTCTTCTTTATTTTGACAGACTCCAACAGACTCAATGGAAATGAATGTGAGAAATAGATTTGATACTACCAAAACTCAGTTTTGTTGGAGAAAAGGAGCTCACCCTTGTTTCCCCTCTTGCTCTTAAGTCAATCTGGGCAAAATATAAAGAATCCAAAGAGATTTAAAATGCTCAGGCTTTGTGCTAAGACTCTACAGGTGAATAGAGAAGCATGACAGCTTATGATGGTATTTACCAAATATATTTTTAGGAAAAATAATATGTCAATAAGAAAAATATCTCCTAATGTTGCACTTAGGGCGAATTTCACAGCTTTCAAAGAAGTAAGAGAATGGTCATGGCTGTTTACTCATAAAGTAGTACAGATAACAGATCTACAACATGGTATTAATTTAGTGCTGCCTATTGCTCTAGGATTAACTTCTGAGCGTATTAGACAGCGATTCACCTTTTGCAACCCAGCTGATATTGAATTCAGAGTTAGGAATACCTGGGTACACTTTCCACTTCAAATGCAGTTGCTTTAAATGGTTGAGAATAGGAGAAATTAAGTCATTTTAGCAGAAGGGAAACCCTGGGCAAATCTAAGATCTGCATTTACAGAGTCTCCAACTCTTAAACTGGAAGAGAACAAGGGGTGCAAAATACCTGCAGAGGTGAACGCTGAAAGGGCATGACTGCAGCAGAGTTGAGAGCTAAATGACAGTCGCAGTCTAGTACTTCACTGGATGCTCTTTCCAGGTAGACTGTACTACTTGAGTCTACTATGAAGATCACTGAAACATCATTACATGAGGAACCTAACAGAGTACTAGAGATGATGCTGTGCCATACCAGAGTGTGAGCTGACTTCGTTAATGGCCTCCTCCTGATCTCTTCACTAACTCTCTATAGATGTTGCTGGATACCCTAGCTCCAAGAGTATCGGATCCTGAAAGAGACCTTGGAGAGAAGCTTTAGCAGATATTTGAGCTGGCCTTTCTTCTTTTATGAAGAGTGTCATGCTAAGTGCTCCTTGGCTGGTGTTTCAGGGAGCTGGCACAAGCAAAGTGCCAAGGACCTCATTTTAACAGAGCTGGTCTCACTAGCACTCCATACGCTGGAAATGTGCACAGCTGGATCACTGCCAAACAATAAATCTCTTCATCTGTGGCTTTCTGCTGGCCTAAAAATAAACTTCAAACAGACTTTATTAAAAATCTCTGTATGTATACCTATATAAACATATATATTTATACATATATAAACACACATTATGGCCAAGCTGGTGTTTGCCCATTGCCTGCTTAAAGGATGAAGTCCTGCTCTGTCCTTTGCTGGTGGACACTGTTAGGTTGAAAGAACTATGTTCACATCCAGGTCTTGATGTGACAAGTTAGGTTTGCCTCATATTAAGAGATACTCTGAGATACCCTGCTAGCTCCTGAGCTCAAAGGGGGACTGTCACCTTAAAGTACTGTGTCACCTTGGTTTACATGGCTGGATCCCCTCTGTGACCAGGCTGGCAGGCATTTCATCATTCATATGGAAATCTAACTTCTTGTGAATTGGGAATGTTTTGAAACCCAGCTTCTTCAGTAAAAGCTATAACAAGTGATTGTATGAAAATAGCAATTCAGCTGGGGTAAGAGAAAGACGAAATGGCGCTAAAAAATACCAGGACAGAAAAAAGAATGAACTAAACCTGTGACAAAGTATGGGTTGCTAGCACATCCTTCCCTTAAGGTCTGCATGGGGATTTTGATACTCAGAAGTATACAGAGAAGGACAGAAATAGATGAAGGGTGTGGAATGGCTTTTGTACAAGAGGTGACTGAAATTGTTGTTTCAGCATGGAAGAGATGAATAAGAAAGAACTTCTTTAACTCCATGACCTACAGGGAGAAGGTCAATGAGGAAGGCTTAGTCACCTCATGGTTTAAAACTCAGAGACAGCAGATTAAATTGCTAGCTAGATTCTTCAAAACAGATGAGAAGAGGTACTTTCTCACACCGCATATGAATTGGGTGCAGAAGTCATTGTCAAAAGTTGGCAAGCAGCTACTGAAATCCAAAAAAAACCCAAAACAAAACACAAACACCTTTAAAGAAACTACTGGAAAGATTTATTGGGATTATTAAACTCAAAGGTCTGTTTAAGATCAAGAAGTCTGAGCTGCACATGGCCAAAACCTGAGAGAAGAATGGGAGGTGTTGCTGAATGTGCGCCCTAATGAATGTCTGTCCTCACGTGCATCCTTATAGTTGGCTGCAGCAGTTCAAGGGATGTTACTGTGCTTGGGTGGCCCCATAGTCTAATCCACTGTATGCAGGTCCCCCAAGAGAGGGAAAACTTCCTGAGCCAGTAGGCTGCAGTTGAAAGGCTGGCTGCAGTGCTGCACAGCTTGAGTAACAAACATATCCCCAGAGCCACCATTTGAATTTCTACCATCTTTCCTTTGAGGAGCTAATATTCTGGACTTGATTCTTTTCAAAAGGCAGGGCTGGATCTTTAAAGACGGTTGGGAATTTTAATGCCATGTATTTTAAGGAGAAATCTGTACCCTTATGGGTCTTTCAAAAAAGAGGTCACCTATATTTAAATAGACCTATATAACTAGTTCTTGCATGCTCTGTTTTAGCAGCAGAAAGAAGATTTACCTGCTTATCTCATAAAGGCCCTGTTCTTCCCCAGGTTTTGCCCA
Organism: Myiopsitta monachus; assembly: GCA_017639245.1. Classification (NCBI taxonomy): domain Eukaryota; kingdom Metazoa; phylum Chordata; class Aves; order Psittaciformes; family Psittacidae; genus Myiopsitta; species Myiopsitta monachus. Next base: position 46,123,541 of record CM029921.1, read on the forward strand.
TTCCTGCATTTGTAGACATGTGGATTTCTACTTGGGAACTTAAAAATGGCTGGTGCATCTGAGCAAGTCATTCAGCGGCGCAAATCAGATGAGAGAAGGCAGAGGAGAAGTTTCATAGATCACAATAGAGGACAGGCTTGATTTTAGGGGGAGGGGAAGAATGAGAAAAAGCTTCACAAATTCAGTGTGGAAAAAAACTGTGGGAGAACAGTGTCAACAAATATCACCCTAGTAAGTGGTCAGCAGTGCACTATCAAATCATAGCTATACTGAAAGATGAATTAGGCTCCCTTCAGAACGAGGCCAGTTTACTGGAGTATACTGCACCATTGCAGACCTTCCAAGGATGTCTGAGACAGGAAATACCTGTTTACTATGTGTTTACCTATATGGTGGCTCAATGAGTGTGTCTGCAAATGATTTCTGTCCCCACTAAGATGATGTTGGGTATAACCACTATTTTCCCCATCATAGTCTAGTTCAAAGTTAGTCTTGTGGGTTTATGGCCGGCTAGTTCCCTCTCCATTCTGTTACATGGTCTCATTTTTAATTAAACACCCATCATTTAAGTAACTAAAAACAGACCAAAAAAGTTTTGTTGACCAAAGTCTGAAAATATGAAATGTTCTTTGGGGGGTTTTGGGTGTGGATCGTGAGGCACATTTTCGTAATATTTAGTATGTCATCTTCAAGCAATGTTTTTAAACCTCAAAACTCCAGGGAAGTTCTGTAGGCTTTAGCAAACAGATGTTAGCAGCCAGGAAAGAATTATGATTCCTGCCCAAAAATATTCCCTCCTGCCTATCAAGATATAGGAACACTTTCAAGATATGTCTCTTATGGAAGTGGGGACGCAATGTTTCTGTAGGTCTGTGAATCAATAGATTAAAAAGGAGTCTTGAGTTCCTCTTAATCTATCATCAAGGCCACGTATCATTTTGGATGTCCTGATTTACAAAAGCATGTATTAATGCACGCTTTGTCCCTATCTTGTAGCTGCCTAAAGTTGACTCAGCCGCTGCTCATAAGTTAACAGTCTTTTAAATTAAATGTGTGCACTAAGATTCTTCATATCCCAAATTCTGTAATCTGCTTCAGGGATCAGTGGGAATTAACTGTGAATCCAGCCCTCTGCTGTTATGAAAGCTGAGGAAGGGTTGGCTCTAGAGTTCTTGATAAGCGGAAAACTACAATATCTGGTCAGTGGGAAAAGCTTAGCTTCACCTCTATGGAACTACATCAACTTTCTGGCATTTTCTGTTTAAAGCTTAATGGTAAAGGTGTAAAAACGTTCCTGGGACACAGCATGAAACCATAGCTCACCAATCCAAAAGGACTGGGAGCTTCTGCTGTCTAACAGTGACTTCATGAAACTACCAAGCAACACAGGGATAAATGCTTGAAAATGAGCTGATGTTCTGCTGTTGTACAGTGAGAAACCAAAGGACTGTCTCTACATTCCCATTGCAGAAGCACCACATAATAACACAACTGCATTATCCTTGGGTTGATGCAACTCCACGTTGCATTCTTCCCATGGGAGAGCATAAAAGATATTACCCCTCATTCTTCAGAGCTACCATGCTTTAAGATTGATTGGAAGCATCTGAAATATTTCTCTTCTTTTCTAGCAGCCCACGGTGGGGTTGTTATAAAACCCTGTAAACAAATTGCCTATACAGCCAGCTGTGACCCTGTGGCCCCTTTTAGCCTCCTAGATTTATGTCCCTATCACCACCAAAAGCTGAACATACAGCAGAAGATCCGTGTGTTTAAATCCAGAGGTGGCTGAACTTAATCTCTGCACGTGGCTTCTCTGTTCTGCTGCTTTTCCTAACCTTTCCTGGGCTGTGAAGAAAATGGGAAAGGGATGTAAAGGAAGTTATAAAGGTTTTAGGTCTTCTTTTAGTGTTTTTGTCCGTGGGAAGCAGAGAAGATTTTGGTATTGGTCTTAGTCTGAACTGGTGTACCATTTTCTTCTCATATCTAGCCAATGGATCCAGCAGCATAGCTCCCCTTTTATCCTTCTGCTTACATTTGCATGATGCTTGTTTCAATGAAGGTGAGAATGACAATTCCAGTGCACTGGGAGTTCTGATGTTTGAACTTGTGGTGGGATTTATTAATAAGTTCAAATGGAGAAAAATCACTCCTTCAAATAGAATCACAGACTAGTTGAGGTTGGAAAGGACCTTAAGACCGTCCAGTTCCAACCCCCCTGCCATGGGCAGGGACACCTCACACTAAACCATGCCACCCAAGGCTCTGTCCCACCCGGCCTTGAGCACCCCCTTGGGTGAAGCATGCACATCTTCCCTGGGCAACCCATTCCAGTGCCTCACCACCCTCACAGGAAAGAACTTCTTCCTCATATCCAATCTAAACTTCTCCTGTTTAAGTCTGAACCCGTTACCCCTTGCCCTCTCACTACAGTCCCTCATGAAGAGTCCCTCTCCAGCATCCCCGTAGGCCCCCTTCAGATACTGGAAGGCTGCTCTGAGGTCTCCACGCAGCCTTCTCTTCTCCAGGCTGAACAGCCCTAACTTTCTCATCCTATCTTCATATGGGAGGTGCACCAGTCCCCTGATCACCCTTGTGGCCTCCTCTGGACTTGTTCCAACAGTTCCATGTTCTTTTTTATGTTGAGGGCATCAGAACTGCACACAGTACTCCAAGTGAGGTCTCAAGAGTAGAGGGGCAGGATCACCTCCCTCGACCTGCTGGTCACACTCCTTTTGATGCCGCCCAGGATACGGTTGGCTTCCTGGGCTGCAAGTGCACACTGCAGCCGGCTCATGTTCATTTTCTCATTGACCAACACCCCCAAGTCCTTCCATTGAACACAACTCTTTGCGTGCGGCCATCCAGACAGTTCTTTATCCACTGAGTGGTCCACCTATCAAATTGATGTCTCTCCAATTTAGAGACAAGGATTTTGTGTGGGACGGTGTCAAATGCTTTGCACAAGTCCAGGTAGATGATATCAACTGCACTACCCCTGTCCATCAGTTCCATAGACCCATCATAGAAGGCCACCAGATTGGTGAGGCAGGATTTCCCCTCAGTGAAGCCATGCTGGCTGTCACCAAGCACACTGTTGTTTTTCACATGCCTTAGCATGCCTTCCAGGAGAATCTGCTCCAAGATTTTGTCAGGCACAGAGGGGAGACTGACTGGTCTGTAGTTCCCCGGCTCATTCATTTTCCCCTCCTTGAAAGTGGGGGTTATATTTCCCTTTTTCCAGTCGTTGGGAACTTCACCTGACTGCCATGATTTTTCAAATATGATGGACAAATAGCTCCACTTCATATAACTACTGCATTTAGGATCATGTTCTACCAGTATTTACCATAATAAACAAGCCCGTTCTCCACATGAAATTTGTCAGGCCTTTATATTGCAGTAAGGTGAAATTGGCTGACTGTGTAAAAGTAAATATCTTTCTGATTAATAAACAGTAATATTAACTGTGCAGTGAATATAAGACCCTCCCATTCATCTTCAAAAACACTTCTTGTGTCTCTACTATATTATCTCATCTTACAAAAGATTCATCCTTTGTGATGGTGGGGTAAGAACACAACGGATTCCCAAGGAAAATGTTGCATTTGTCAGAACTTCAGTTTATTCGTATTTTTCTATGAAAATAGGTAATACTGTGTGTGGATCAGCTCTTTGGAGACCAACCCAAACTCTAGTGCTTGAAATGAACTTCCCTTTGATTTGTGTTCTGCGGTGGAACTGATACTTTCAAAGGTATTAATTAAACTTTAGACTATTGTGATGTCTTAATTATGTTAGGGGAATCACCATTAGTTTAGAAGGCAGGAAGGGAGTGATGAACCTCAACTGGAGAACTGCAGGTATCATAGGCCAAAAACTGCTTCTTTGTGACTGATATGAAGGAAAAGAGATGTTCCAAGAGCAATGTTAATGGTAGTAATTTTTTCCTAACTCAAAATCCATGAAGTCTTTGGAAAGGCTCCTTTTTGTACTTCAGGCTTAGGACATGTTCACAGGGCCCAGGAAAATACCCGGTGTGTTCACTGAATGTGAAGCCAGACATGTGCTGGCACATTCTTTGATTTAAAGTGAAATCCCTTGCAAATGGCTGAGTCCACCTAATAAAAATCAGAGCTGTGATCTCTCAGTTCACCAAGTCCAGCACAACTGTGATGATAGACTTCTGCTGTCTGAGCCGCTGAATAGTGAACAACACGATGAAGAAAGAATTTGCAGATTTACTTACTTATTGCCTTCACTTGTTTAGTGGCTGGGTGTAAAGATAAGTTACATGATTGCCAGGCCAAGAACGGTGCTCCCTGCACTGGTTTTGAGAGCTTTCAGAAATAGAGTGAGAGTTTGACGAGCTTGGATTGCAAAGTGCAAAATTCCAAGCACAGAAGTTCTCAAGTGTTTTTAAGAGGCAAAGAAGCTCACAAGTTTGGTTAGAGGCAAAGCAAGATTACATTTATAGCTGCTTCAGGCCTAATGTCAATGGAAAGCCCTTTGCTCGAGTTCATCAGCAAGGCTCTGAACGTGGAGAGAAACAAGATTTATGGAGAAAGCTGTAAATGGGCAGTTTACACCTTTCACCCTGCTCAGTAGAAAAAGCTGCTGAAGATTAATATGCAGCACTTTCATTGCTGAAGGCATTTGAACCATGAGAAGATGCAACAGCACTAGTAATGAGTGCTGAGATGCCGTCACTTGCATTTCCAGGGTTTATGGAAGGGTAAGCAGTGACTGTTCAAGGGGTGGGCATAGAAAAGCATCTAGCTAGGTATGTGAGGAGAAGCAAGGCTTGGGGGGGAGGGCTCAGGAGGCAGGGTGAAGTATGACAGCACCACCGCTGGTGCGCTGGAGACAGGCCAGGTACACATATTTGGTTACAGAAGATAAACAACCATCTGTCTAGAAGAGGATGCAAACATCAAGTTTTAACCTTGTGTCACAGCCTCGTCTGCTGCAGAAAGGAAGCCTTGTGTGCTGAGCTATTCTGCTGCTCTGTTAAAAGCTACTGGAATTTGGACTGTGATGAAAAGGAGCAATTTAGGGATAGATTTTTAATGTTTTACTCTGTTTTTCCAAAAGATGACTTTCTCATGTAGGTCCCTTCTGACTTGGGAAGGAGAAATGATTTGGAAGGGAACAAATCTCTACTGATATCTACTCACGAGAGGAAAGCCGCCAGTGAACGTGGGTGATCTAATATTAATAAATGCCATGGATGATGCATTGAATAAGCTCTCAGTTGTTTTTGTTATGCTATTAAGTTTAGCTTGAGGCTTCCAAGAACCACAGGCACACTTTTTTGGGCTGTGTCCATTTTAGTGAAACTTCGACTGGAGTATCAGCACAAGGACTGAAGTATACTCCAGTAGCATATCACGATTATAGCATGATCAGTCTGTAATACATGGGCTGTCAGGCTGGAAACCTACTGAATGCAACAGAGCCCTGCATCTCCTTAGCCTCAGAGTGGCTGCTGGCCAGGGGTCTGCTGGCATTGTAAAGGAGGATAACTTCTGCCTGAAGCATGATTGAACTGCTGTCTAAAACAACATATTGCTACAGAATGGTGTCAGAGCAGGAATGGACTTATATGTGTTAAGTGTACACCTGACCCACCCAACTCATATTGTGTCTTCATTGCTCTTTATCCTCAAACCGGTAGCTGAGGACAGGGAATATATTCCAGTCGGAATTAGGTTGGGTGCAAGCAAGAAAGGCTCCCTTTCTGCTGTGGCTGATCTTTTTGTCTTGTTCCTTCTACTTCTGCAATCCATCATCTTCTCCTCAGCCCCTTTTCTCGTATCTTATTAAAGCTGTTGAACACGAGACCATTTCTAGTCAATCTTCAGCTGCAGCCAGGAGTTGGATGGTAGGCATAGACCTTAAATCACATATTTTTAAACAGCTTTGCTCCCCAGACTTATTATGGATGTGCTCACAGGACCCAGGAAAATATCTGGTGTGTGCAGTGTCACTTTTCTTGTTGTTGTATTTGCAAGGTAGGCAAATATCATTTAACTGGAGCCTGTTATGTATCTGACTTAATAGAGGAAAAGTGCTTCCCAATATAATACTGCACCTTAGACTTAAGTCAAAGACAAGTAATTAAACTGTCTGATTCTCACAGTTGGACTCCAGTCCGCAGGAAATGAAGAGCATTGGATGGGGCTGTTCTATGCCATGAAACAGAAAATTGAAAAAATACCGGAGAGGTTTGATTTCCGATCACCAAACTAAAATCTGAGGACATGGCAGAAGGTGATGCGGGGAAGGTGTCTCAGGCTGCTTATGCAGTTTTGGGGTATTGGTAGGGAAGAGAAATGTGTGCTGGGAGTACAAACACAGCCAGGTCCAGATCCAAGGCTGCTAAAGGCAACGTACAGGCTCCCACTGAGTCTGTCTGTGTCTTCATGTTGGACCAGCCTGTTCCCTCCACCCTGAGCCTGAGGCTGGAGTATGTTTTTGGCATTGAGACGTCCAGCCTTTCAGAATAAGAACCTGACGTTAATGCATCTGGAGCAGCCAGAGCCTAGCTAACGGCCTGTTTTGATTTGGTGAAACATTCTTGGCAACTACCAAGCATTTTTAAACCAGTCCTTCATTAAGTACAGTTTTATATGCCAAAGTATGCCAGTTCCACTTTATATGCAAACTGTTTTAAGGAAACTTATGTGCAGGCTTATATTCATGATAATAGCTGGAGCTGCACTGCCACAGTCAGGCCAGGATTCCCTGAGGGAATGAGAACTGGCATTTGCTGTGTCAGGCAATATAACTGCTCCTGTTATTTCTGTCATCTTTTATCCACCTCGTCTATGTGGCCACAAAATCTCAGTCATATGGGCTCCTACTTACTTTTGTGGGGTCTTGTGGCATAGAAGTGGCTTCTCTAAACTGAGCTCAAAGCGCTGAGGCCTTTCAAGGCAGTGGCTGTTCTGTTCTGTGTGAGTTCTAGCTGGTGTTTCATATGTGGTTGTAGAGCAAGTGATGGCAATGCTGTTTATATCTTCTACTTTTATGGTAGAGAATAAATGCCATCACCTCAGAAAGCTAATTTTAATACGCCAAAATCACTTTTCAGGTTTGTTTAAGGTAGTACTGGTAGTAAAGATGTAAGTAGCAAACTTTGTTTTCCAAACATGTTTGGAAATACTGAATGGTTAGGTTCAGTACTCTCATTTTCATAGTGTTGTCAGACTTGCTGAATTTGACCTTCTAGGGTCTAATACTTTGCTATTTAGCATTCACATGGCTTATGTGCCTTTCCCTCTCCACAAACTTCAGGGACTTGATATAGTCTCCTTTGTAAATCCCATGTGTGAAGGAGAGGAAGAACCAAATGCAACACTTGGCAAGAATCATCACAGCTATTGCCTGCAATGAGGAAGTTGGTGTGTGGATGGAGTGGGTTTAGTAGCATGAGCATCACAGACAAGGGAAGGACTGATAGGCATGTTCCTCTGCACCTCTTATCCCAGGAAAAAAGGGCAGGAGCCACTAAAATCGGCAGTTCTTGGCCTCCCAAGCAAAAGCAAGCTTACATGCATCCTCCTTGGCCTTGGATCAGCTTCTACACTTGCTGAAACCTCGCAGAGGTTGAACAAGCTGCAGCTCTCCTATGCCCTTGGCTGGGATGGGGGAATTGGCATGTGTTTGGCTCTCTTCCTATAGTGGGCATATGGAGGTAGCTCTGGATCTTACAGGTGGGAATAAAGTGTGTTTGAGAGGTTTTCACACCTTCATTAATACATAAATGCATTGACGTTCTGGAAGGCGATCACTAGCTCTGTATTTGCCCATGCCCTTCTCCAAAGGGGATATGTACTCCAGTTGCAGCAGGACTGACTTCTCCAAGCACCATGTTTTTTCGTGTCTTATCCTCTATGTAAATTTGGAATCTATTTACTGAATGCAGGTCATGGCTGAATTAGGCTGAAATGGTGTCCACCCTGAGGCTATCGAGCTGCGGAGCTGTCAAGCACAGCAGCAAAGCGTGAACTCAAGTGTTTGGGTCTGGATATGTTTGAGTTAAGATATGTCTCTTGCAAGCTGGCTCAGGGCTTCTCAGATGGGCACCTCAAGTAGTCTTGTGTTCTAAGTGTCAGTGGCTGGGGCTGCTATAGGAAAGAGCATGGAGAGGAAAAGGAAGGTGCAGTAAAGCATCAGTGTGGCACCTGGGTAAAGTAGGCAGGAGACCTACAGGCATTCTGTTGTACCTACTGCCTGTCTTGCCTGTGCGGAGCTAGTCCTATGTCAATCCTTCAGGCATTCTGAAAGGTGCTACGTATTTGCAGTGTTGATTTGCAAGCCCTTGAAATTGAGCTGTTTCTCTTCTGTTGCACGCATTTGTCACCCGTGCCCTGGGCTGCATCCCCAGAGTGTGAGCAGCAGGACAAGGGAGGGGATTCTTCACCTCTGCTGCACTCTGGGGAGAGTCCTTCTGCAGTCCTGATCTAGCTCTGGGACATCAGCACAAGAGGGATGCAGAGATGCTGGAGTGAGTCCAGAGGAGGCCACGGAGATGCTGTGAGGACTGGAGCAGCTCTGCTCTGGAGCCAGGCTGAGAGAGCTGGGATGGGGCAGCCGGGACAAGAGAATGCTCCTTAAGGGGACACCTTAGAGCAGCTCCAGTGCCTAAAGGGGCTACAGGAAAGGGGAGGGGCTGGAGAGGGGCTTTGGACAAGGGCCTGTAGGGACAGGACAAGGGGAATGGCTTTAACCTGCCAGAGGGGAGACTGAGATGAGCTCTTAGGCAGAAGCTCTTCCCTGTGAGGGTGCTGAGGCGCTGGCACAGGGTGCCCAGAGAAGCTGTGGCTGCCCCATCCCTGGCAGTGCTCAAGGCCAGGTTGGACGCAGGGGCTTGGAGCAAGCTGCTCCAGTGGAAGGTGTCCCTGCCCATGGCAGGGGATTGGAACTGAATGAGTTTTAAGGTCTCTTCCAACCCAAACCAATCTGGGATTCTGTGACTTTGGTACTGTGCTGAGCGTATTGTCACTGGCTGAAAAATGCACATTTCAAATAATACTTTTGTCTTTTTCCTCCTGGCCTAAATGCAAGGCTTTGTTTGACCTCAGGTGGGGGGCAGATGAGTTCTATTTTTTGGTGCACTCAAAAATTTTATATCATTTTTGGATGGATCTGAAAAAAAGTACTCTGTTTTTAAGTTCAGCCAGGAAACCAAATACAATTATTTGCACAGCTGTAATCATACTTCAAAGGAAACATGACTCCTCCTGGAGCCCCAGGTGCATGGAGAGGCCACTCCAGCCCCTGCCATGAGCTCTGCATCCCTCCCGTCTGTACCCATGGAAATGCGGGACTACCACCGCCTTACTCCTTTGTTGACCACTGCAGCATCCCAACTAACAGGCTGTGTTTTACAGTAGGAAACTCAAGGTATGCCTGCACTATTTCATGTGCAAATGCAGCTCCTCCTTTGCTCTGGGTTGCTGAGCTATATTAATGTGGTGCTGACTTTGTCCTTTACAACTCCATGAACGTAATCATATTTATAAGTAGATAGGAGCAGCTCTCATCCCCTTAGCAGCACTCCAAAAACTGTGTGAAAATCAATGGGCTTTTTAAACCAAAATTTTCCACAGAAAGGTACCTCTGCGAAAGTATTTTTTCATAACTTTTTTTTCCCCAAAAATGTTCTCAAACTTCCAGCAAAATAATTTATCAAAACATTTTTGTCATCTTCCAGTGGTCAGAATGTACTCCTGATATTTGCATTAAAAACCTGGGGAGCTGCCTGAAAAACTTTGGGAAGGTTGTAAAAAACAGTGTCTGCTTTAAGTGCTTTCCAAAGAAAAATAGCAATTCTATTTTTATATCAGCAAATAGCTTTATGTCATCTCACCAGCTTGTCTCTTTAGCTTCCTCGTACCTCCAGCTTGAGCCAGTGTCCCAAGGGATGTGGGCAGTCTCGGAAGACCATTGCTCATCTGGCAAGGTGAAAGTTTCTTCTGTCTGGACCTGCTCATCTGTCTCTGCTCATTGCAGGTGGAACTAGATGAGCTTTGAATGTCCCTTCCAACCCAAACAGTTCCATAATTCTTATTTAAAAAGAGAATTCTTCAATTCAGGCTGTATTTTAGTGCTCATACTTAAAGATTTGCTTTATATGTGAGGGCAAAAATACGCATTTTTGCGACATTCTTCTTCTTTCTGTCATAGTCTATTCTGCCCAAAGTGCTGTGATGGCTGGTACCTGTTTGCTCCAGAATCTGTGGCTGAGGGCTCTTTTGTGGCATGTTCCTTTCAGGTGAAAATAAGAGAGAAGGGGGCTGGGAAAAAAGAGGAGGCTGCAAGTCCACATTATTTAGCACAAAGCCATGTGGTTCAACATCTTTTAGGAGTCCGGCCTGTTCAGTTTCTGTCTGCAACTGAGTTGTAGTGGAGATGGGGGAATTACTTAAAGGACTGCAGAGTGCAGCAAGGCAGGGTCCGGGAATATGGAAGAGAAAGTTTACCAGATTAAACCTACCGTGTTTGTTTCTCTTCTTTCCTATTGAGTTCTGTAGCTGATTTTAATGGGTAGTTATTCCCAGCTCACTTTAGAGAGCGGTTATTAAAAACCAGCCTCTTAAAAATTATTAGAAGTTGTTTCCATTGGCAGGGGAACATTTGCCCAGACAAGGTATGTAATTACTTCTGAAACCGGTGAGGGACCTGTCATTTCCTTTGGTCTCTGACAGTGTTGCCTCTCTTTAATGACCGGGTACAGATATATAGATACACATACATTTATTGTTAAAGCTTCTGGGAGCTTTAGCACAAGTTGGTTAGAGCAGACTGGAGGCTTCTGGGGTCCTTACTTCTCCAACAAGACCCTTTGAACAACTCCGTGGTCCAGGCAGACATCCAGCTGGATGTATTGATACTTTGCTGGAAGGATCCAGGAAAATGTCATTGCTAAGTTGTATCTTGCCCGGCAAATCCATGCTCAGTAATGGTGAGAGATCTGCCCAGCATGGGCTTTTAGCATTGCTTGGGACCATCTGTCCCACTTAAATATGGGACAGGAGCTAAGGGTGCTCTGGCATTGCAGCCTAATTGCTGTTTTCTTTCTCTTCCTATGATCAAAGACCCTCCAATAACTTGATTTGGTGCGAATTCCTTTGAGAAATCCAAGGTTGCTATGTCCCATGGGAGTCAGAAGTAGTTGAACTGACCTCCTATGTCGTGCCTACCTGTGTCTATAGCATCTTTCCACCTTAGTTCCTAAAGAGACAGAGATGAATCCCCAGCAAGGGGCTGAGGCTCCAGTTTTCGTGAGAGTTAAGAGTGTCCATAGGTTTTCCTTCAAGGAAACAGGTTATAATTTGGGGGGCAAGTGTTTTAAAGCTGCATTTATCCCCAAATTATCTTCCCTGTTAGAATCCATCTGTTTTTATGTGCCCATATTTGTGTTGCTGCCTTCTTAAGCATGACAGCAAATACACACAAACAGACTTAGGACAGGACATGGCCTCAAGGAAGATGAAGGACGATTTCTGCCGAACAAAATCCCTGTAAGGCTGTCTGGTGTTGGTTAGACACACTGAAACATCTGCTATGCTGTTGAACACTGCTTCCCTCGCTATCTCCTGCTGCCACCCATGTTCTCATACATGTGTCCTGTCTACCTGTCCTGACATGTGTGTGCTTTGTATGTCTAGACAGAAGTCTGCATCTGCCTGACAGCTCAATTGAATTCATTGTCCTGGATTGTCTGGACAACCTGGAAATTCTTTCTCTGGGATGCAAACATTCGTGGCTTACCTAGAGCTGCATCGTAGCCTTAAACCACAACTATTTTGTGTCCTGGAATAAGCTGTTCATTTACAAGTGTACTGGTTAAAACAGCAGCAGAGCTCTAACCCAGAGACCCCTGTGCCACACAGGCTGCAGGGATAACAGACATCCCCTCTTCTGACACGTCTGCCCAGATGCTGTTGCTACACTGGCTGCTTCTGTAATGTATTCAGTTCTCACCACTGATAACTGTTAGTTCAGTGATAGGCTCAGTGCCCTGAAGCACTGGTTTCTGAGATGAGGAGGTAACAGGCTCTGAATTTATGGCCCTTAGCAACATGTATTCAGTTTTCAGCAACTCATCAACAGCATGATGTTAGCAAATTAGTGGGTTATTAAGGAAAAGTGCAACTTCGCGGGCTGGTACAGTGGCATTGTTGCAGGGGAGGTTTAAATATTAACTCTGAGTAGTTTAACAGAGCAACACTGAAGAACATCTGTCTGCCAGAGATTCTGTAGTTCAGAATTATGGTATTGCCTCAGAAGAGACTGAAAGCACCTGAATCCAGAAAGGGGTTCCCACACCCTCAGTCACCTGCTCTCCAATCCCAGAAGCAGATTCACTGGTCTTCCCTCAGCAGCAAGAGCTGCCTAAAGTGGTCCCTGTGTCCCTTCCCTCTCCCTGCTTGTTTCTGACCCAGTGCCTGGCATGCCTGCCTGCATGGTAAATCTGGATCAGTGAACAGCTCCAGGCTGTGAAATAATCCTAGAAGAAAAGGCTAACTTGATCTGTTCACTAATGCTGTGTCCTGAGCAGCCCTGAGATCAACTGGGCTGTCAAAGCAGAGGGGACGACTGATGGGAGACAGGCGAAGGTGGAAGCTGTTTAAGCTGGCATAGCTGCTGAGACTAACACGGGCTGACTTCACCAACCACCTAAAATCCTGCTCGTAGTTAGGTATGCTTGTGGTCTAGACAGAGGCAGACATTTCAGTACTTAATCCTTGCTCCATAAATCAGTTATCCTCCAGTTTGCTTTATGCACAGGGTTCAAATTAGTACATGTCCTCAGCCTGTGCAGGGTCAGACTGATCAGGTCAGGGCACAGTAGCATTTGCCCCTTCCCAAGAAATGATGGTTATAGCACATCGAAGGATGAGCTATGCTGAGCTTCAGGTCTCCTCAAGGTGAGTCAAACCCAGCACATCATCCCTGTCCTTTCCCAATGGTTTCTAGCTTGTAAAATGCTGATTGTTGGATGGACAGTCCCACTTACAAGTGTCAGACTTTGCAAGCTTAGGATCCTGCACCCAAACCCTCTCTTCCTGTCAGTACCCAAAACACTAAACAATTGTCCCAATTCTCAGCTCACTTCTAATGGCTGTGGTATGCTGGGAAATAGAGGGAACGAGAGCACCACCTTCACAAAAAACTGGGTGCTAGGGCAGTCTCCTGCAAAGCAGAATCTGCAAGTTTTAGTCCCCCCAGCAGTGGGCTGAACCCCGTTGCGATTACCACCACTGAAGCGGTCAGATGAAACAGGGGCCATACAGCTACTCCTTCAGCCTTTAAAAGTTAAGCTCCTGGGAAAGCTTTTGGACTAGGAATCACAAGTGGAAGGAGTTGCTTCTTATTTAAGGTTAGGTGCCAAATTTGTGAGAAGATGATGGCATTTAGGAACTACTCTGGTGCTGTTTCCAATGCAGAGCAATTCCAGTTCTGTAGCAGTAAATCTGCCCATACACTTTGCAGTGCATCTAACTTGGATGCTTGAGTTTCAATAGGTGAAAGTGCATTTTAACTCTGAGCTCTGAGTTAGTGATGGGTGATTATATTCTTAACTATATACTATTACTTATAGGAAATGCCAGCCTTCAGCTATGCTTGCTTGATCCTCCTGCTCCAGAAAGGTCTTTCTGACCCTGAAGCATTTCTGCAGCTTCTTGACATCTGCTGTTGAAAACTATTTTATGAGCATCATGCTCGGCTTGTAGCAAACAGTGGTGGCCTTACTTACTGCCTGGGAGGAAAAATGAGAGGGAATCCAAGGGCTTTGGCATGCAGGGCATATAAAGGATACTAATGACTTCATATATTCAGCGTCAGACATTACCTCCAGTGGCAAATAGGAACAGCTGATGAGTGGAAAGACTAAAAGATCACCCCAATTCACATGTGACTTTTGTTAGGGACTGAAGTGGGGAGTGGGGAGCCCATGAAGCCTGTGGACACATATATTTGGTACCTTCTCACCACTGAGCTTGGCTGTGTGTGAGTCCAAGGCTGTTCTGAGGGCTGAATTACCCTAATTTGTGGTGCTGGATCCAACTTTCTAGCTAAATAGCTGGATTTCATCTAACAAAGCTATTGTGCCTTTAACAGATTGTGCCTTTAACAGATAGGAGGCTGTTTTATGGCTGAGCCATTCATTCTTTGGTCTCAGATTTGCTATAGCTACCCTGATCTGCTTGTGTCAGTCAGTGCCAGCAGGGACTACTCTGAACCGTCTTTTCTTTTTAATCAAGATATCTCTCACTATTATTGTTAGATATAGTGTTCAAAATACCCAAGCTATCAGACCAGTCTTTCTCAACATGAGTTTTATCTTGAATAGGCACATAAAAATGCTGGTTTGCTTTGGGGTTCCAGAAACAGGCAAGGGGATTTTATAGAGTAGCTTTGTTTGGGTCTTCTTGGCTGTGAGGCTCTTTGAAGATGATTTAAATAAACATCACTTGCTGGTGGCTCATTATCTAGTCAAACAAGGAGATTTCATTGTTTGGAGTTACAGAAAGGAAGGCATCAGCTAATGTAAATAACATTGGATAATTTTGATATTCATGGTTGTCACAAAATGAAGCTGGGACTTGCAGAGCATCTTTGAAATGATCCTATCAAATCCTTAGCAACGTTGCACTGAGCAGGCGAACAGCAGGGCTCCCTCTTTACAGAGAAGTTAAATTCTGCCAGAGTCTTTTGCTGGATTAGGAGCACTGTATGACATTCTTGACACCCTAAAGGCCTTACTTTATAAATATTAAATATTCATGGTATATTAAATATATAGGCATCATTATCTTAGACCTACTTATGCACCCAGACTGGGATAAGGGCTGGGATAAGGCTTAAAGAAACCTGATAAACAGACAAAGGAGTGCACAGAGCCAAATTCCTGCTTGGCAAAGTTCCTCCAGCATTAGAGCCTTTGGCAGACAATGCTTAACAAAGCACTTGCATCCACACTTAAAACTTCACACCATTAACATTCTCCACCTCTCTTCCTATGCACTGTTTTCCTTCAGATGCTACTGAAATAATAGAGATGAACATTACAGCTCTCAAGGTGTTCATGTCAGTACAAAGTAGAGGTGTTGGGTATTGTGTGTACCACTGCCGCTCATGTTTTGGATGGGCTAGTCCTTTGCTGTGCAAAGATTCCCTGTCTCAATTCAGTCCTTTGCAAGATCCCTTCAGCCAAGAGCAGAAGAGTAACAACTACTTTAGTTTAACTGCTGCCTGTAGAATGCTTGAAATGCACATTACATTTGGTTTGTCACTCTGCTGAGAGCCTGAGTAGCTGGAAAATAGCAAGGAAATGGTTAGCTGTGGTTTGGAAGCCTTGCTGGGGATGGAAACCCTCCCCAGCTCCACTCAAACAAGGGCAAAAAGCCACTTACCCCTCCTCAAAAACGAAGGAAATTGAAGGCTCTGTGCAGGTTTAAGGCAAATTTCTCGCCCCCAAGATGGGAACAGTGGAAAGGTCACAGTGTTGAAGCACACATCCTCTGCGGGAAAGCAGGGCAAGAGCAGGCTGTCAGACTGATCTGTGAAAACTGTGACAGTCAGAGGGTGCTGTGTGCCTTGGATAGAAAGAAAGTGCCTGAACTGGGCTGGCTTAGAGATGGGGTGACATGTTGGCTAGCAGGAGCTTGGGCGGCTACCCGGCTAACATGCAGAACAGGCAGTGACAGTAATGTTTCAAGAGACATTTAGAACAAAAAAAATCATAGAGGATGCAAGTTCCCAAGCCTGGCCACCTGAATTGGAACACTTTCTGCTAATTCTACTCACTTCTACAATTAGAAACAGATAGGTGTGGGTTCCTTTGCTATGTTGATATAGTCACTCCTGTTCATCAGGCTTGAAAAACAGGATGCATTGATACTGTATATATCCGAAGCAGGTATTTTCCTGGATGAATGCTTTCCAGTTACACAGTGTTGGAAAACTTAGAGGGTTTTTTTTGTAGTACGTTGGTTCATGTTCCCGCCTCTTGTTTCAAACTCTGCAATATTCAGGAGCTATTTCTTGCTTAAATATTTGAGTTTAAAGCATTACAGTTATTTAGAACTGAGCTATTTCATTCATCCCACTGAGAGCAAAAGGACGCTTTAGTGTTCTTCCCAAGTATCTGACCCTCTTCTCCATCCCTCACTGTCATTCAATTGCATCTTGTTCCTCTTGTTCACCTTATCATCTCTGGGTGATAAAGGAACTTTCTTCTTTATTTTATGCCCAGAGAAGCTGTGGCTGCCCCATCCCTGGCAGTGTTCAAGACCAGATTGGATGGGACTTGGAGCAACCTGCTCTAGTGGAAGGTGTCCCTGCCCATGGCAGGGGTTGGAACTGGATGAAGGTCCCTTCCAACCCAAACCATTCTAGGATTTTTCAGGTGGGAGAAACATAAGGCAATTAGAGATTTTCATAGAGTCAGATAAAGGGCCCTGCCAGAGCCAGAGCTGAATCACCCCTTTGGTGCAGTATTTATCAAAAGAGGTCCTGAGCTTGTGCTTCAGTTTTATACTTCATTTCAAAATCCAGTGCTTGCATCTGGGTTTTTTGAACTCAGAATCATCTGTGGGTGAGAAAAATGCCTCCCTGTGTGTCCAGCCTTCAATGAAAGGTAACACACATTCCTCTTTTGGTACGTAACTTCTTCTCTAGGCTGCAGTGTTGCTTGCTCTGTCTGCTCCCCGCTGCTCTCCCTCTCATTCACCCTGATATGGCTGGTAAGGCCACACCAGCTCAGTTGCCTGGGTGTTTTTCCCCTGCCTGGCCAAGCTGTAGCCTGTTCCCAGCACCTCAACGGGCCTCTGAAGACAGAGGCACTTTTAAACTGCCTGTCTTCCCTCTGCAGCTACCCTGGTAGCGAAGGCAGTAAATACTATTTCTGACCACAGCAAGCTGTCCAAAAGAAATAACTTTCACATCAAATGCCCAACAGAAATTCAAGATGATACCCCAGCTGCATGGTGTGTATGAGAATCACACACATGGTTCTCCAAGGGGCTCCCCAGGCTGCAGTGCAGGTGCTTGACTTCTCTTCTTGCCCTGGTTTAAGCCCAGCCACCCCTTTCCCCCTCCTTCCCCAGGGCACTCAGTTACCCTTGAGCATTGCTTTGCCATGGGTGTGGATCTATTGGAAAACTCACAGGCCAAACCTTCGGAGATGTTTTTCCAGGGGCTGGGAGCTGTGCCCTACCTGCTCCACCCTGAGAGCATCTCACGGCAGGCTCACGGCTGCAAGGGAGATGGTAGCAAAGGGCAGGACATGAGGGGGTATGGAGCCTGACAGTGTAGGCAGCAAATGACATGCCTGAGGTTGTGCAGCCCCTTTTTCTTTGTAACTTATTAGAGGGATCTGAGAAGTGCAAGAGGAGGTAGTGCTGAGTTATTGTTCTGATTTATCTCATGAGAACTAAGTTAGAGAGGCCTGCCTGCACAAATTCTGTCCGCGTGTCTCCTTTCTGTGCTGCCAACCTGGAAAGGGAAGACTGAAGATTTTGTCAACAGAGGAACCATGTAAATAAATATGCTGAGTCAAGGTGCTAACCCAAACCATTCATGCTGTAGGCAGACCCCTACTGCCTTAGGAAGGCTGTGATATGAGTCACACCTCGGAGGTCTCCAGCACCAGGAAAGGGGGATCCCTGAGCTGAGGAGAACAACATTCCCTCCTCTTTGCACTGCTCTCAGTTAGGGATGCTGCAGGACCTGGTAAATGGTTCTTCTGCTTATTTATTAACAGGGGGGAGAGGAGAAGGCATTTGCAGTCATGGATGGACCCTGGTGGGGGGAGAAACCCCCCTCCAAACAGATGCCCAAATCTTGCTCTGAACCCTCTAGCACTGCTTGCTCTAACACACATGGTCACTTTGATAGATGCTAGTGCTTGCTGGGGCAAAGCCTTGCTATGGAGTTGTGCTTTTAGGAGTGAAAAAGTGAAATGTTAGGTTTGCTTGATGGAACATCTATACTTCCGGACTTTATAAAGCCCCATCCCTTTCACTGTTCAAGGCCAGGTTGGACAGGGCTTGGAGCAATCTGGTCTAGCGGAAGGTGCCCCTGCCCATGGCAGGAGGTTGGAACTGGATGAGCTTTAAGGTCTCTTCCAACCAAAACCAGCCTGTGGTTCTATGAAACAGGAGTAAGAAACCAAACCACCCAAGGCTTTTGTTACCCTCCAGCCTCAAATATCTGTGCCTCATTCCACACTTTTTCTTTAACGGGTGTTTGCATATTCCTTTGCTTGGGACCAAATCCTGTTGCCCTACCAACTGCAGGCCTGATGGAGAGCAGCTCTTTCTCTCTCCTCACCCTCTGTTCCCCCTTCCTCAGGAGGGGATGGGAAGCGCGGGGCTCTGCGTCCGCCTGCCAGGCATTCTGCTTCACTGCAGAGCCCACCACCGCTCTCTCTCCAAGACAGGAAGTATTGTGCAGGCTGGAGGTGACTCCGGGTCTGCTTGTCTCAAGCTTTCTGGTGACTCATCTGTCTGCAGCTGATAGGATGTTGTCTGATACGTTTGTATGAAACTGCAGACAGCGTTTACATGCTGAGACACTGAAAGGCTGATTTCTGTTTTGACTGTTGTCATGTTGGCTCGCAAAGCATAAGGTATGTGTCACTTTCTGGGGTTAATCATTCTCATTCAGTAATTTTATTAATAGCTTCTAGGCTCGTGAATGAGAAAAAACCTTCAACTTGTTGAAATTGGAAGGAGTAGGAGGGAACTTCTCACTTTTTCCGGTCTGCTGTGGATTTCAGAGGCTTTCCCCAGAAAGAGACACTCAAAGAAGGCTGAATTTTATTCTGCCTTAATGGAGCCCCAGCTAATTACAGCACATCTGTCTCTGGCTCTGTTATGCTACAGAATAGATTGAGACTTATGAATGAAACCTGTTACACATTAACATGTCAAATATATCCCTGTGGTGTTTGGAGCTGTGTAGTAGCAGCTTAAAGGCTTAGAATTTAGAATAAAAAAACAAGTCAGTAGATTGTCTTAGGTTCATTAAAGAGATATAGATGTAGCATACAAATTAAAGCACAAAAGAAATCAACTTAAAAGGATTGGCTGAGACAACTTGAAAGTATTTCTCTGGCCTCTACCCAAGAAGTAATGATAGCAAATATGTCACTTCATAGAATCATAGAAACAAATGTGCCATTTCTTTCTTCTTAAGAAGTCTGTTTCTTTCAGTTTTAGCTGTATTTATTTACATAGCCTGTGACCATTCTGTGATTCTTCTGCTTTCTGACCAGACTCAACCTCTTAAATAATGTGGATGGCCTTTTCAAAAAGGCCCACAGGCTTAGGAGTTGTGCAGCTTTCAGATGAAAGTTTTATCATGCCTTTCAAGGGTGGCCACATGTCAAGTCCCTCATTGCTGATTCAGGGCATTTACCACCAAGCAGAGCATCACCTCTGAAATGATGAGCTTGGAAGGGAGAGGATCTGAACAGGACTATCTTTTATTGCCTAAATAAGCCCAGGGTTCCAGCTAGAGGGGAATGGACTAGATGTCTTTTGAAGGTCCCTTCCAACCCAAACCACTTTATGATGCTATGTGCTGAGGGAGAAGAGGCGGGGGGGGGGGGGGGGGGGGAGGGTAAAACTTCAGTCCTGCTGCACAGCTCCTGGTCCTGATCCCGCACAGTGAGAGCTTGCCTCTGGTCCAGCAGGCTGCAAATGATGCCTGTCATCTTTGGTGAGTATACCAATAATCCTGTATGTCAGAGGGACAGGGGAAATGAGTTGGTTGAGGAGCTCAGCCTGTGCATTAAGGAAGCTGCAGATGGACAGGGCTGCCTGAACCACTTGCTTAACAACAGATAGTGGGGGGTAAACAACACATGGGCAAATAGGGAAACTGCTGAATGTCAGAGAGAAAGAGGACCCCCCACCCCCCCATCAAGACCAAGGCAGTTCTACTGTGATGGTGTTGCATTCCTCCCTCAAAACAGAAGTCCCTGTGGTTGAAGTAGCAGAAGGAAGCCAAGTCTCGCTTGGGAAGTCTTAGGCAAAGAGGCAGAGGGGCCAGGTTATCCCTCTGGAATTTTTTATCGGCTCCAGCTGCTTTTCTCCGGGCTGATTCACCTCTGTCTCTAAGGAAATGTGGGGAAAAGATGACGTTTCCAGCAATCTGGAGGGACTCAATATGCCTTCAGGGCGCTGGGTGTATAAACAGAAGAATTTGAGATCAATTACCTGAACTGTTTAGGTTGGCTTTTCCCTCCCTTCCTTTGCTGACCTGTAACAGAACTTGCATTGAGGTGATTCATCCCCCAGGATTCTCTCGGTTACTGCGGAGTGCTTTCCAAACAGCATGTACCCGACATAACCAGTCACGTGTATATGCACTGAAATGGTTATCAAGGAGCTGGTGGTATGGTATGAAGTTCTCTTAATTATGTTTTCATTCATGTCAGTAATTGCAATGATAAAAATTGACAAGTTACAGAAAGAAGCAGTGTCTGTGATTCATGATGGGGTTTTATTGAAGAAGAAGAAGCCCTTGTGAGCAAAGTTACTGAACATATAGAATAGAAAAGAGATGATTTCTCCATGGGACTTTTAAAATGCATTTCGCTCAGGTGCAGTTAACAGGTACAATGAAAGCAACTCTTTCCTTTGCAAATACAGCTACTAGCAATATGTATCAGGTCTCAGGAGAGACCTTATAACAGTCTTCCAATACCTAAAGGGGCTACAAGAAACCTGGAGAGAGGCTTTGGACAAGGGCCTGTGGGGACAGGACAAGGGCTTTAACCTGCCAGAGGGGAGATTGAGATGAGCTCTGAGGCAGAAGCTCTTCCCTGTGAGGGTGCTGAGGTGCTGGCACAGGGTGCCCAGAGAAGCTGTGGCTGCCCCATCCCTGGCAGTGTTCAAGGCCATGTTGGATGGGGCTTGGAGCAACCTGCTCCAGTGGAAGGTGTCCCTGCCCATGGCAGGGGCTGGAACTGGATGAGCTTTAAGGTCCTTTTCAGAAAGGAGAAGAATAAAGACCCTGTTGCTGTTCACCTATGCCCAGACCACAGGCTGCTGCTTTGCAAATCATGGGTCAAGTCGTGATCCACAATCTGGAAATCTTTGGTCAGCAGCACTAGGCAGCTCAATGGAATTTGTGTTGTGAGGCAGAGCTGCAGGACCCTGTGCTGCAGCAGGTCGGTTCTGCATGAATTATATATTCTTACATTAGAAAAATTATCTGTTAAAACAGAAGAAAATCCCCATCCAGTGAACAGTCTCTGTTAAAAAAGCATGTAAGTTTATGGTAAGCCCTATGAACTACTGAGAAATGTCTATTGGGGCCCATAAATGTGCTGGCTTTCAGTCTCAGCCTTAATTACCCTGCGTGCTGCTTTACTATGTACTTCCAGCTCCTGCAAAGAAAATACATGGGAGCTGTATATAACATCTGCTCACGTGTTAAAGTTTCATCCTTTTGGAAATATATATATATTTTATAGCACTGACCAGTCTGGAATGTAGTTGATAGCTGAATTGCATTTATTCAGTAGGATGCTGGAATTCCTTCAGATGAAATCTGAGCCTAAACAAAGTTTGAGCACGTCTGTAGATGGAAATTGATGAAGAAAATTGCAGTGGCACTTATTTCTAACTAATCCTAACTCCTGCTTGAATGTGAGCTCTTTATATAGGCCAGGCAGTAAAGCTGCTTCACGATAAACCCCAAAAGCAGTCTAAAACATCATATTATATTTTTGTTAGCAAAGTTGCTATTTTAAAGTCTGTTTTCATTGCCTTTTCTCCCTCTCCCTGCCCCCACCTCCCCTCTTTGGTTTGTATCTTTGAGAAATATCTACTTTTCTGGTTTTACTTGCACTTTCTCACACCTTCCTCTCTGGAGATTTACAAATCTGAGATGTTTATAAGCTCCAATACTCTGATTTTATTGGTCTTCCAAGAGCTCCACGTATGGTTCAACCTTACAGTCGGCTAATGTTCTTCTCCATGGTTTAAACAAGGCTGTTAAAGAAATGAAACCTCCAAGGACATTCCTCCCCCCCCCCCCCCAGTCATTTATCGGACATTTGGCAGGCTAAGTAGCTGCTATGATAATACTTATGATGGGCTGAATGAAAGATCTATAATCCCTTTTCTGTGGTAAATGTGGGCAACTCTGGATCGATTCCTCTTAGCAACAAATAATGTGACATAAATTACACAGCAACTGCTTAGCGGAATTTAGAGGCTGGTGTGTTTTTTCTTCTTTGCCCTGAAGATGAACTTTATTTGCAGCGGGGCTGCCAAATCCATTTCATTGTAAAGAAATTTGCTTTCTGAACTAGATACCCCTAGGGATTGAAATTGTGTGGAAGCGAAGCCAAATCCAAGTGCTTGGCTATCCTTATGGGTTGGATGTACGTTAACAAACAGCATCATTCTTTACATCTTGCATTTACTAAGCTGTTTGTTTATTGGCTTTAGGCTGCGTTCCTGGAAGCCTATCAAGCTGCTAAAATGTGTGGAGCCTGTTGGAGAGCTCCAGGGGAGGCTCCCACCTTAACGTGGGGGGGGATCAGACATAGCTTGTTGCAAGGACCTGTTTTGTAACCCCTTAAGAGCTTCTCTTTGCAGGCTGGTGTCGGGGGCCATCCCATCTGCTATTCTGCCTCCTCCCAGCCCTTCTGTGCCACTTGGCATCTGATCCTCAGGTTTTTGCTGCCAGACTGTGTGACTTGATTTTCACTCTTCTTTACATGCTAGTATGAATATCTGATGGAAGTCATTGTCTATCCCTAGGGAAACATCAGAGCAACAACAACGTGTGTCAGAGCTGCAGTGCTGGACAATTTTAACCTTTCTTCTGAAAAATGGTTGTAGAGTAAACCTTCATTTTTTTCACAACAGCAATTCAGGCTGCTGTTTCCCTTGCAGGATAAGAGGTTTGCTGCTGGCTTTGAACTTACGAAGTTACAAACTCCAGGGTGTCTGTAGGTGCAACCCTAATATAAATAAACCCTTTACTCTAGCAAGCTCTTCCCTGTGAGGGTGCAGAGGCGCTGGCACAGGGTGCCCAGAGAAGCTGTGGCCTGCCCCATCCCTGTCAGTGTTCAAGGCCAGGTTGGACAGGGCTTGGAGCAACCTGCTCTAGTGGAAGGTGTCCCTGCCCATGGCAGAGGATTGGAACTGGATGAGCTTTAAGGGCCCTTCCAACCCAAACCAGTCTGGGATTCTGCAGCAGCAAGATATTTGTCTATCTTTGCCTTTGACAATCCTGCCTCTTCGACCTATCCACTACTGCTATCAACTTACCCTTTCCAGTATGGTTTGGTTGTAAGTATAGTACTCAAGCTCACTAAAATAATATAGTCCAAAAGGGGAAAAAGTGTTCTCCCAGCCAATTAGAGCATGCATTAAAGAATGAGTCATGTCTGATGGACTGAAAAATATACGTCCTGTTCCTGTAATGTAAAACATTGCTGCAGCTCCCTGCTCTAATACAGTGGAAATTCCATATTTATTTCTCATGAAGCCTATCTGTTATGTTATCCAAGTGAGTTACTTAGAAACAGCAGTCACCCCAGTGTTTTAACAGGGGACTGTAACCAAACTTTCCTTTGTGATTTCAGTGTAGGCTTGTCTTGACAATCCACAAAGATGATGTAACCAGAAAACAGCCCATTAATCTCATCCAAAGCTTTAAATTCCAAGGTGCAATAAATCAAGTTTAAATGAGTTTCCACTGAACAAAAGTAAAGAGGCTTTATGAAAAACTTTCATTTTCAGTGAGGGTTTCTTTTACTGCATATTATGATATAACTTCAAGCAGCAGCTGGTTATGGTAAACTGGAAGTGAATTTCTTTTTGTTGCTGCATGCTTATATTTTGTTAAACAGTTGCTGAAAGAAAATAAAAACGGGGGAGGGGAATTTTGGCTTTGTATTCCTGGGGAAAAAATGCAGAATTCCTTTCTTCATAGCCTATGGACAAGGCTGATTATATGTTGGAGCAGTGTAGAATGACCAGAGTCAGCTGGAGATGTCTGAATGCTCAGTTGGGTAGGAGTCTGTAAACTTATTTTCATGCTCTGGCACCTCTAAAGCACTAGAGATAGGTTTCTTTAAAGCAGTCTCCAGCATTGAATCTTTCCCTGTTCTTTAGCGCATAAAATTTGGCATGCTGTGAGTACATGAAAGAATATAGCAGAAGTATGTGAAAATGCAGCTTTATATGTCTTTGCTGGATAAAGATGATGGAGAATGTAATATATACAAATGTATGTGCATATGCTTCATTGTATATATACAGTTACATCAAATAAGCACTTGCAGTTAGGGCTGGCTCTCATTTGGTGACTTAGCAGAAGCTGTTGGCTGTCTCCCTGTCTATACATGTGTCTGTGTTCTCTCAACCCCCCTCCTTGTTTGCTCAGCTCCCTTAAACAGTGACGCTCCTCACTCTGCAGAGACAAATGTCAGCTCTGAGGAGCAGAGGCTCTGCCAAAAACCAGTGCTCTACCTTAGAGCAAAGCCTCCTTACATCTTTCCAGTACCTGCCAGCTCCTGCCTGCTGGAGGATGCAGAGGCTCTAGGATTACTAATGCCTGCCCCAGACCCGTCGGGCTCCACAAAGCCTCCAGTCAAAGTCCCATCAGCCATCCAAAGCTTCGCAAAAGCAACAGGAGGCCCTGCAAAGGGAGTGGGGAAGGGGTGGAAGCAGGTCCTGGCTGCCTGACTCAGCGCCTCTCAACACTACTGGAGTAGATCTCTCGGCTTCAGTGGGCCCCTGATTCTTTGGGTGTTTTATAAAATTCCCCAAACTGCTCAGCAGCTACAGCCACATTTGAGCATTTTGGCTCCTTTTCCTCATGTAGTCCCCTCTCAAAGTGATGACCTGGGGCAGAGATCAGCAAAGCTAAGAAGGGTAATTTATTTGCATGGAACTGTTTGTTAGGAAACAGCACTGTCATGGGCAAAACTAAAGAACCAGTAAGTTCTAACACTGGGGCGCTGTCAGACAGTAGCAAAAGGCTGAGCAGTCACTTTTTCACACAGGTCAGCTATAACCAGTGCAGAATGTCCCTGCTGAAAGAGGAAGAAACCTCTCCTGCGTAAGTGGCTTGTCTGGGATGTATGAAGGGACCTGGTGACCTTTCGGTGCCGGAATTTTTCTATGCAGCAAGTGCAGACAACTGTTTTCTAACTTTGCAGATCTGAGAGGAGACTAAACCATCAGTGCGAGGCTACCCCATATCTGTGTTACTGTGTTCCAGCAGTGATTCTGGTTTTCCATGAGTATAACTGCTTGGTTTCTACTGATTTGTGTTCTATGCAAGGAATAAAAAGTAGAATCTATTAATTTTCCTTTTGAATATTATAATGTCTGGAAGCATAGTGGGTGTGAGGATAGGAGGAGGTCAAGGATGGGAGGACACCTTTGCTGTGGAGGCCAATCTCCCCAACAGCTGCTGAATTCCTCCCTACCCTGACAGGCCACTAAGAATGATAGAATCATCATGGCCACAATGCATCTTGGTTTCTAGAAGCAGAATCATAGAATGCTTTGGGTTGGAAGGGCCCTTAAAGCTCATCCAGCTCCAATCCTCTGCCATGGGCAGGGACACCTTCCACTAGAGCAGGTTGCTCCAAGCCCTGTCCAACCTGGCCTTGAATACTGCCAGGGATGGAGCATTCACAACTTCCTTGGGCAGCCTGTTCCAGTGCCTCTGCATCCTCACAATAAAGAATTTTTTCCTTACATTTAACCTGAACTTGCCCTGTTTTGGTTTAAGCCCATAACCCCTTGTCCTATCCCTACAGTCCCTGATGAAGAGTCCCTCTCCAGCATCCTCATAGGCCACTTCAGATACTGGAAGCTGCTGTGAGTTCTCCACACAGTTTCTCTTCTCCAGGCTGAACAGCCCCAGGTTTATGTTTGCTGGCAGGCCCTGATGAGCTGCAGGAGCTATGTGCTCTGCTGCTGCCAGAAGTGTGAGCTGCTGAGGCTCCTTCCTCGTGCAGAGCTCCTTGCCCCATCTTCACATGGCTCTGCCCCAACTCTCACCAAGGGCTGTGGAACCTGGGTTCTCTTCCTCCTCTTTTCTTCCTCCACGATTTCTGTGTGGATGTGGAGGCCTGTGTGGAGTCTGGTGAATGAATAGGAAACACTTATGACCATACTTAGGAGTTTAGGACCAAGGAAATAAATGTCTTGGGTCACTTCCCACTGGATGGAGCAGCTGGGGAGGGCATTTCCCTCTATGTCAAAAGTAATCAGATAGATTGATGCTAGCTGACCAGGCATTGGGTCTAAGGAAAAAGTCATAAACCAGCCATACTGATACTTGTGTGCAGAAGTCTTCTGCCTCATAAAATCCAGGTGAAATCAGTGGAGATTCTTACTGATGTAGCAGGAACCTGAGTGTGCCTCTTTACCTGGATGATCTGTGAATTTTGCATGGTGACAACAGGAAAGAGGAATCATGTTATCACATTCTGCACTCATGACATCAAATACCATTTTGTTGGAAATCATGGCAGCATCACATTACTTTGAGTTAATACAAGGAGATGAAGCAGAAAGGCTGCAGAGGTAAGGTGTGCTCAAGTCCAACCATTTACATCACAGTTCATGTTTCTCCCTTAGTTCAAGAATGTGTTCTGGAAATGTCAGTCAAAGCTATTGGCCCTGTTAGGGGTGGCATAGATAGAAAAGAAGGGTATTTCCCACCCACAAGGAAGTAATGACAGAGGCTCACTGGCCCAGGTGATGGAAGAGGTGAAGATGTGTGAGCAAATGGGTTCTTTCTGGCCTTAGCAAAATGTATGAATCCACAAATTTCCTCTGATTTGAGCAAAGGTCTCACTGAACTGAGTAAGAGCTGAAGCATGCAACAGTTGGCTGTTTTGCAGTAACTAGATGCAGTAAGAAATAGCATGAAAGAAAATGGTTTCCTGATTAAATATGACCTAGGCTTACAGAGCTCTCCAACATGGGAACAATTCAGCTGGCCAGCAGACCACCTTTGCTGTCTACCTTGTCAGGGTGAGCTCTTTAATGAAAGCCATGTCAGTGTGCTGCTCCTCCCTTCCAAAAAGCATTTATAGGCAGCTTGAGAAAGATAGTAGGTTTGCTAGCATGTGTTCTTTTAAGCTAACTAAAGGCATATGTGAAGGCATGCCTTCCTTAATAAAATATTTAGTGAAGGGTTCTATTTCTAAAATCAGCATAGGAATGCTCTTGGGAGGTCTAGATTTCCACACCAAGACTCTCCTAGCTCTGGGACAATGCTCTGCCTCTGTTCGCACTGTCACTTTTTCCTTTCTTGTTATAGTGGTTTACAACAGTAAGCATCTGGGATAGGTGTTGCTTCAAAAACATGATGTTTGATTTTCTTTTCAGTCCTTATCAAGGCTGGGAACTTTTCTATTAGGGTGCCTTCCCATCTGATTTCCCCTTTTCTCCTATTAAATGCTTTATTGCCTGTACTGTATTTCACACAGCCCATTTCATGGGGCTGCCTATCAAGCTTGTGTGTTCTCTCAGGCACTGTGCAGATCAGACACAGTTTCTGATTTTGATCCTTCTGCTCTTCCTCCCTGAAGTGAGGAAATCTAGAAATGGTTGCTTTTGTGCTTCTCTGAAAGCCAGGCCTTCCCTAGCTATATGCAAATGAGACGTCTCCCTCCATCCCTATTCCTGCAGTAAGAAGAGGACAAACAGCATCATTAGATCACATGCAATGCAGCATCAGCAGAGGCAAGACGTTTGTTGAGTCAGCCTTGAGTCATAACCATCCAGCACTAGAATCTGCCTAAAGAGGCCTTGGTTACTGGCCTCTATGTGGGAGGAAGTCGCACAGCCTTGAGTAAATAACCAGAGTCCTAGAAGCCCACCAAGTCTGAGCTCAAAGCCATCTTCTGAAATGCACACTGCTGTTTTGAGTAAAGGAGATTAATCAAAGAGTTCATTCCCTTGAACATAATTATAATCCAGGGCATATACAGAAGGATAAGTGGGCTTTTTGATCTTCAGGATTCAGGAGGCATTTTTATGCCTTTTCATAAGTTTCTTTCAATGGCAGTAGGTTTCTGGGACTCTGGGGCCATTGCAGCCTTGCATTGAATGGAAAAGAACAACAGAGTGCAAGGAATGAATGCAGATCCTCTCACATGTTGAATTTATGAAAGCCTACGTATTTTCACTTACTTTTGAGCATCTCCCCCTCTCCTGAGTCCCCTGAAAACAACCCACTAAAAAGCCTGCAACCTCAAAAGATATATCAAATGTTTTCCCAGCAGGGAAGAAGTAATGTTTACCAATGTATGTTAATTTCCAGAATGAAATGCAATGAGAGGAAGATCTCGTACTTCTCTCTCTGTCTGGCATCGAGTGTCAATTGGTTTGTGTGCTTAAGAAATTCAGAGCCATGGTGTTGGAAGGGTCTTCTGGAGATCATCTAGTCCAAAACCTCTACTCAAGCAGGGTTGGCTACAGTGGGTTGGCCATGACCGCATCCAGTCAGGAGTTTAGTATCTTGGGAAGGTATTTTATTAAACTGTAGCGGAAAGAAGCTGCAAAAGAAGACCCTCTCTTAGGCAGAGAGCAGAGCTGCTTGCCTTTGGGCTTGTGCTTGGCCTTATCAGGGCATCTGGTCACTAGTGGTGTTCCCCAGTGCTCAGTATCTATCAACAGTCCGGATGAGGGGATTGAGTGCACCCACAGTAAATTTACAGGCACCAAGCTGGCTGGGAGTGTTGATCTACTGAAGGACAGAAAGGTTCTGCAGAGGGATCTGGAGAGGCTGGATAAATGGACTGTGGCCAGTGGTACGAGCTTCAACAAAGCAAAGTGCTGGGTCCTGCATTTGGGCCACAACAATCCCATGAAATGCTCCAGGTTTGGGGAAGAGCATCTGGAAAGCTGCTCATGGAAAAGGAGCTGGGGGTGCTGGTTGATGGAGCTGAACATGAGCCAGCTCGTGCCCAGGCAGCCAAGAAGGCCAACAGCATCCTGGTCTGTATCAGCACCCTGGTCCTGTGTCAGCACCCTGGCCTGTATCAGCACCAGTGTGGCAGCAGGGCCAGGGCAGTCATTGTGCCCCTGCACTGGACACTGGTGAGGCTGCGCCTCGAATCCTGTGTTCAGTTCTGGGCCCCTCACTACAAGAGAGACACTGAGATGCTGGAGCAGGGCCAAAGAATGGCGATGGAGCTGGTGCAGGGCCTGGAGCACAGTGTGATGGGGAACGGCTGAGGGACCTGGGGGGTTTAGTTTGGAGAAGAAAAGGCTCAGAGGGGATCTTATTGCTGAAAGGAGGCTGTAGTGAGGTGGGGGTTGGTCTCATCTCCCACTTAACAAGTGATAGAACAAAAGGAAACAGCCTCAAGCTGCTCCAGGTGAGGTTTAGACTAGATATGAGGAACAATATATCTATTGTTAGATATATTGTTATATCTGTAACATATATATATATTGTTATATCTATATCAGTGCTGGAGTCACTGATCCTGGAAATGTTCACACACTGTGTAGATGAGGCTCTCAGTGCCATGGGTTAGTGGTGGTGTTGGCAGTGCTGGGGAATGGTTGGACTGGATGGGCTTAAAGGGCTTTTCCAAGTTAAATGATTCTATGATTTCAAACCCTCAGCCGCAGCAATTTGTGAGAAAGTTGTTTCTATACCACAGGGAGAAGCAAAAGAATAATTGATGAAATTTCAGGCCACCTTGAAGCATAGGACTGCAAAGCCCAGCACTGAGCTGGAGGGAGGTCCTGGAGGAAGCACAGTTGTGTACCTGAGCTCCTGTGAGGTGGAGGAACCTTGGCTTTTGGCCTTATGCAGTGTTCCTGGCAAAGTGGCAGGCTGGATCCAGAGCTTTTGCTGCACAAGAACCTGCTGGTGAATGTTGCTGGGCCAGGCCCAGGCTCTGAGGGAGATAAGAAGTAATTAGGAATGATGGTTTTCTTTCTTTTTCCTTTGCATTTTCCCTTTTTTCCTTCCTTTCCTCTTGGTAATCTTGGAAGAGCTCTTGAGATTAGCCAAGGGGACCAAGCTTCCATGTGAAACTCTGGGTGAGAATGCCCACCTCGGCAGAGCTGCTGCTCCTCCCATGAGGGTGCGGTGGTGGCATGTTAGGCGTTTGGCATGTCGTACACCACGCAAATGCATTGGGTCACAGTCTGTCCTGCTCCGAAGAGAAATATTCATGGAAGTCTAACATAGTGGAAAATTACTGAGGGTAAACAAAAGTGTCCAAAGGAACAGAAACCTCTTCTGATGTACAGCCAGGAAACCTCAAGGTTTGCAGGAAGCTGTGCTGGTGATTCAGGGGGTGGTATTCTTCCCTTTGAGTCAGTCCTGAATCCATGCCTGGGTATGACCACATCTGACATAGGGCTCCTCTGACAGCACTGTGCCCATGAACACTGTGCTGGAGGGCTGGCTGCTCACTGGATTTTACTTGGAAAACTCCTGTCCAGGAAGAGTTCAGGCTTGACCAATGTAGCCAATGAAAGCTGGCAGAATCACAGCAAGGGCCTTGTAGCTCTGCTTGAGCAAGCAGAGGAATGCAGAGGTGTTAGATCAGATCCTCAGTTAGTAAAAGTCAGTATAACCTGGCTGAATTGCAGCTGCAAACAAATGGTCCAACACCATTAACAGCACAACTCTGCTGATTAAATGGGAGGGGAGGAGAAGAGCTGAAGACCTGCTTATTTGATATAGTTACAAAAAGATCACTATTACCAGGCTGGATTGGAGCAGCCTGATCTAGTGGAAGGTGTCCTTGCCCATGGCAGGGGTTGGAACTGGATGAGCTTCCACCCCAAACCATGTTATGATTCTGCTTCTAGAAACCAAGATGCATTGTGGCCAGTGAGGCAGAAGCAAGCAGGACATTGACAACAGTCACTGCTTGAATGAGTTCCAGCTCTCTGTATCCTGCCAAGGTTGAAACACTGCTCCATGCAAAGGGAAGTTAACTGGCAGTAGATTTCCTATCATTACTGAAGCCACTGTTCAGACATCTGTGCTAAGTAAGTTGGTTGGATGCAATGCTGTGGACAGCATGTAGGATGGCAAGTCACTTCATTTGGCACAAATTCACACCCTGGCATAGGA
Source organism: Myiopsitta monachus (assembly GCA_017639245.1). Classification (NCBI taxonomy): domain Eukaryota; kingdom Metazoa; phylum Chordata; class Aves; order Psittaciformes; family Psittacidae; genus Myiopsitta; species Myiopsitta monachus. The sequence goes on from CM029921.1 coordinate 46,154,666, forward strand.
ATGACTGGCTCGGAGGCTTGAATATCTTCTCATATCCAGGCATGGTTGCCACAGGTCTAGATTCTATCTTGACTGCAAATATGCAGAGAGGTTGGTGCTGCTACTCCTCTGCAGCAGTAGCTGTTCTAATAGAGTATTTCTGTCTATAGGTCAGTTCATGCAGTGTGTTGTAGGGAGCAGAAGATCCTTTAGCTGGAGGACTTTAATGCTTGGGAAGAACAACAAATGACTAAGAACTGTGACTCTGTTGTTGCCTTACAAAGAACCTTACAAAGAAAAAGGCAGCTGATGTGGGAGCGTGAGAAGTGATAAGGCCTAAAGAAACACGTTCTATAATAATGTTCTGTCACTTAATACTGGAATGGTAAAATGGCAAACAGCTGGGAAGTTATTTTCCATTAAAGTGAATACACTGAAAATAATGGGGCTTTCTACTGAGCAATGCTTTATAAAGCAGTGTGTCGATGCGGATGTAGTCCAATGTATGTCAGTGGTGTGGAAGATAAATTTCGTTTAAGTGTTTTCCTGAATTAGGTTAGGGTTGTAGGACCCATAGGAAATTGTGGAGCTGCAAGAGCACTTAAGCCTGTGTTAATTCATGTTTACCAGAAACTTATTAGGCTCCTCAAATACAGGGGCTTAATCAATTGACAGGTCACATATCTGCAGAAGTTAGTAGTATGATCTTCGGGTATCACATTACTTGACTTTGATCAGATACTCAGGTACATGTTGTCTTGCATAGATGTGAGTGGGAAGGAGAGAGGGTAATGACTGCTGCCCCTGGATTATTATTCTTCTGTTGTCCTGTCTCACTTGTGGGAAATCCGGTGTTTCTGGCAATATCCCTCTCCAGAGATGTTAGAATATAAGCCCCATGCTCTGGGACTGGGTGGAGCTATCTTAAGAGGGAGGGGACTCCCTCCTGCACGACCAAAGCCCCTTGTTCACACCCAAGCAGAGTCTACAGCCCACAGTATTGATTTGCACTAATAGGGCCGCTCTAAGAACACGTCACAGAGCTGATGGACCCTGGGTGAGGAGCGGGTGCATCTTCTGCAGAGTCCCAGGCTGAATACACTCCATCACTGAAGTACAGCGATGCAGCTTCACAGGTTCATTCAGCCATTTGATCTCCAAACCCATAATGATAGATGTGATGATGGTCAGAAGGGATTCAGCTGTGCAAATGTGGGAGCATGCTGAAATGGATAATAGTTTGGTCTTTCTGCTGACAGCTTTTGACAGAAACCATTTCTCTGATCCCTAGATCCACCCATGAATATTATGAGCTCAGAAATGAGGCCCGCAGCCAAACCATTCTTGGTATTGGTTTTGCAAAAGCAAACAGAAAACAAGTTATGAGGTCTGTCCATCTGTTTTTACCCATTTCTAATTATAGCACACTTCTCAATACAGTCAATTGCTCCTGTTGCCCTGGTGGGATGACTTAGATGGTCATTGGGAGCTGATGGTTCTTGCTGAGCCAGATTCCAAGGAACCTGCATTTCCCCATATGTTACCAACCAATGTTTGTGTGGCAAGATGGTTTCTAGCTACGTGCATAGGTGCTGAAACTCGTTAGACCCCATCACTGTGTCAGTAACCCTTGCTAAGCTGGTAAGAAGGGACTGAATAGTACAAGAGAGGGAGAAAGAGCCTTGCTAGAGGTCTAGGTAGAGAAATGAGTGCCCTCTACAACACCAGGAGAGCAGTGTGACAAGGCAGCTACACGTTGATCTGACCAGCTCACCTTGCAGGTGTAGCATGTCATTGGGCTGCTCCAGTGGTGTGTCATGTTCAGTGACAGTGATGTTATGGAGAGATGGAAAGGGTTGTCTTCACTGCTGTCCACAGCTTCCCTGTGACTCAGTTCAGAGGCAGCTGGACAATCCAAGTTACACTATTTTGGGAAGCGGGGCTAAATATGGTGGTGATAACGAAATCATGGAGGGGAGAGAATGAAAGATTTTAAGAGCTTGCTGGTGGTGATTTTTTGCTAATAGCTACGTACAGTTTTGACATATTTTAATTAAATCTAGTCAAACTACCAGAAGAAAAATAAAAAGCCTCTTTCAGACACGTGCATTAATGCTTTTTGGCTAGGAGTTCTAGCTTTCTTGGCATTGACTAGATGTAAAAAACAAGCTTGAGCTCAAGCATCCATTTGAGTTTGTCCTTTTATGCCCCACAAATGATTCTGAGAATAATTTCTGACCAGTTTTTTTTATCCTAATAAGCTCTGCAGCAGACATTAGCTCTTCCTGTTGCTCACCCTTAAAGCAAAACGAAGCTTCAGGGCAGGATCTTGGTTTTGTGGACAAAGATGGCCTGATTCGTGTAACATGTTTGAGCAGAATCGGCCAATTCCACCATAAATAACTTGCGGCAATGTCTGTAGCTTGTTTGGGTTCTGCGGAGTATTTCTGTGTTTGGGTTGTATTTTTTTCTCAAAACATCCTTTTTCCTCAATAATTATGTTACAGCATCTAACAGGGTAAGCAGTGCCAGTGAAAACCCTTCTGAAATGCCATTTTTCATGGTCATCCTGCCGTCAGGACTTAAACTTAATGACTCATGTGAATCTCACTTCCTCTCTCCCAGTGGGAGCTAATAAATCCTAAAGGAGTAGCTGCCACTTTATAACTCTGGGAAAGATGGAGGATATTAGCTCCATTAGGACTCTTGGATGGAGGACACAGAAGTCTGAAGTCTGAAGGAAACTCAGAAGAAGTTGAGGAACATGTGATGGTTCTTCAGCTGTTCTGCACATCTGGAGCAGCCTCTTTGCTTTACCACTGTGTTAATGCCATCTGACACTGAGATGCCCTCGTGTTTGTGTTGGCAGAAATGAGCTGAAGTCTGTTCTCAGCTGTTGAAAGACCTCAGGACACTGAAACAACTGAGGTTCCTCACTCCCTTCCAGTAGCATATTACAGTTTCAGAGGGTTTTAGTCTTTTCTCTGCTAACAGCCTTATTTTGTTAGGTCTGTTTTATGGTTGCAGTGAGTGTGGAATGGATGTGCTGTGAATTTTAACTGGTCTAAACATGCTCTTCTGTACTTCTCTGGGACTTGTGGGGAATGATTTCAGTGTCCCAGCTGGTCTCCAGTCTGATGGAGATAAGTGACATTCATATCCCATTCTCAAAGCACTGTCAAGGGAATGATTTATTGAGCACAGCTTCTTTCAAGAATGATGCATTTGCACAGACTATCAGCAAGAAGCTCGAATGGGAGGTTGGGGTCCCAATTTGCTAAGCACAGAGATTCACTGTGCAAGGAGATGGCTTATGTTATCATTGTGTCTGTTACAAGGCCTAGCATAGGAACCCAGCCAGGCACAAAAGCCCAAATAACAGTGGGAGGATGAGTAACAAGTCTGTAAGCAGCAGACACTGCAGCACGCTGCCATCACTCATTACTGTCACAGCTGAAGCAGCTGCAGAGGTGAAGTTATGCCGTCCCTCACAGCCTTAATGCAAGGCTGGGCTGGAGCAAGGTCTGCATGAATATAGGACGTGGAAAATATCCTCTGTGAGACAAAGGCCCTCACTATGGCCAAGTGCTCAGGTCACTCTTATGGGATTGCCTAAGGAGCTTCAAGGGGCTTGGGCATGCATGGTGGCTGGCTGCACTCAGGGTAAGGTCAAGGCAGTGTTGCTCTCCTGCATGTCAAATTCTCCTCACCAGCTGACCACAGCACATGGGATGTGTTCTAATTCAATACACTAAAAGGGCTCTACAAAGATACATAAAAATCTTATGAATTGGCTAGATAAGCTGAGAGGGTGTCAACTGAGAGCTGTTTCGAGGGCAATTTTTGCGTGCAGGTGCTTTGCCGTAGTATTACAGAGAACTTTGTCCTGATGAAAGTTACTTCCAAAAAATACCTTCTTCAGCTCCTGTGGTGATCAGGGCTATCCTCTCTTCTATCAACAGGATACCTGGTCTCTGCCTGCCATTTACCCATCATGTGTCAATTTAACTCCAGATCAAGAACAAATCCTTTCTCCCTTCCTCCCACAAATGTGTCCCCAAAATGAAGGTTGAGTAAGTCACTTTCTTTGGTATGAGACATCTGGTCTCTGGGATCTACAGCAACAGCAAAGCATGAAAAAGTTTGGGTGGAAAAACATCCCCACTTTTATTATCATGTCCCACAGAAATGCCACCCACAGAGCTGCATGAGACAAGTGAGGCTAGAGCTGATGAACAGCCCACAGACCAGAGATTCATTCCCTCCACTTTCCTTTTGGCTTTACATTATGTCTTGCACATCATTTACTCAGTTGAGATGGAATATCAGCTTTCATCACTGCTAAGGATTCTTCAGTGATAATTCAGATAACTTTGTAGCATGTGCAGTTGATCAGAAGCCATAGAATGCCAGGCTGGTTTGGGTTGGAAGGGACCTTAAATCTCATTCAGTTCCAAGCCTTCCACTAGAGCAGGTTGCTCCAAGCCCCGTCCAACCTGGCCTTGAACACTGCCAGGGATGGGGCAGCCACAGCTTCTCTGGGCACCCTGTGCCACTGTCATATGGAATAATCCCTTCCTAATACTTTGGCCATTTAGCTTTTTTGCCAAGGAATCAGACTTTTAAAAAAGTAAACGTTGCTTTTTAAACAAGAAGTTTGTGAATTGTGGAAAAAAAAATGTGGAAAACATCTACCTTTAAGCTGAGCACTCAAGAAATCCAGAAATGCTTCTGGTTTGCACCCCAAACCATACAGTGCTAATTCATGGGAGCTCTAGGACATATACGTTACAGCACTGAGCTTCCTCAGCTGTGCAGCAGTTCCCAGGATGCCTCACCATCATGTCTCTTCTTGTGGTAGGGCACTGATGTACCTTTTGGCTTACGAAAGATAAGGGGAGAGGAAGTTCGGCAGCCAAACCCATCAGGTTTTTTTATGCCACAATTTTCGTTTTAGCTGCAGCAGTCAAGTGTACAGATTTCTGCCCCAAAGTTGAAATTGTCACTAGACATGTTGTTGAAACCACAGGTAAGTCATTAAGGCATGTCACAAGATGATTTCACGTTCTGCTGGCTTCCTGCAGTATTCCATCCAGAGCTCAAATCTGCAGCCATGGATGCATTATTATAAGAATAAAAGAGAGAATCTGATTCTCGGTCGTTTTCTGAGTCTTCACTGTGAGCTGCCCTGACTCTTGGCATTAGTTAGAGCAGGTCTGGCTTGAATTTGTACCAAAGCTGGCCAGTGACTGACTCCAGGACTTAAACCAGACTCATCCACTGAAGCCAGATGTGAGGCCATTGAGAAACCTTTTCCCTGGTCTAACAACAATGCACCCAGCCCTCCTGGGTGAGAATTATTGTCCCTTAAACCAAGTCTGGCTCCAGCTGGGTGTCAAAGGACAGGAATGCCAAGTTTGTCTTGGAAATGTTGCTGTGTATCTTGCGGTGAGTTGGTCCACTGGCCTCACTTGTGAATGGTGCGTAGTCGAAAAATCCCATCTGGGCTCATTCTGGAAAATCTGAGGGTTAAATAGGATGTGAAGTTAAATATAGCAGAGCTGAGTCTGAAGAGAAGTCTGAACTTCATGTCCCAGTCCAGAAAAATGAGGATGAGAACAAATTTGCATGGCTTAGGAAAGGAATAACAGGAATGCCTTCTTTACTAATTTAAGAAGGTAGGAGGATGGATATCCAGCAAAATGGAGATGAGCAAAACTAGGAACATTTCCGGTGCAGAGACCCTCTGCTGGACTCTGTAGACCAAGGTAAACCTCTGAGGGACAAAATGCTTCAGGATCTTACTGGAGCAGCGAGGCAACCTCAGCACTGGCAGTGCAACAGGCAAAACATGACTGCATGTCAGGGTGAGAGGTGAGATTACAGGAATCAACAGCCATGGGAAGGGTGGGGTTTGTACCACATTATTATAACTTACAGCATGCCCTGTAAAGAGCAGCAGCTATGATCCAGAACTCCAGCTTTTTCCAATCGTTGCCATAGTGCAGAGGCTGAGGTAGGCTGCTGGAGAAAGGAAGGATAACCCCAATGAGTTTTTGGGTGGGGTCATGGATTTGCAATGTATTTATTAATACTTTCCACTTACAGAGTGGTTCCAGATATTCTTTGAAGATTGCTAGCTGTTTGCTAGGCCCTTTAGAGTGACCTTCAAGACACCATCCATCGCTTACACATCTGTTAAGAAATGAGCAACGTTGAGGACAGGGAGGGGCTCCTTCCTCAGAAATGGTTGGGATCCACTCAGCTGTAACATTGGCAAGCGGTAGACACCAAGAAGGATGTGCTTGCCCTCAGTTAAGGACACGGTACTGAGAAAGATGATGAGGAATGTTGTAGAAATTTAGGGGATGTCTGCTGAGTGTTCACCCATCTCTGAGCTGGGCAATCACTCTGAATTTCAGAACTAGATGATCTTCAAGATCCCTTCCACCCCTAACCATTCTGTTGTTCATTCTATGAACTCAGATAGGATATGTCGGAGTATATATCAGATGTAGGACGGTGGATCAAAAGTATCTTGGGGCCATTCTCACCATGGCTATTTTGTGGATCTCCTTTGGCTAGAATGCAGTATTGAATAACAGAAGTGAGAAAACCCGGTTTAAAACCAAACCAGAGCCTGAGAGTCTTGCCTGTTTGGATGGATGTCCCACTTTTTGTTCTGCATCCAGGAGAGGGTAGAGGTAGTCATAAAATCTTCCCTAGTTATTTTGCCCATGGCTGTTACCAGATGTAAGCTGGTTCCTCTTCTCTTGGTGAGGGCCCATGGCTTTCAACAGATGGGATCGGGGCTCTCAACCTCCTGCACAGAGCGGGCCTGTGGATAACTCCTTCATACTGAGGTTGGGGTTTTTTGTGATTCAAAACTGAACCAGGACTGTGGTTCACTGTAGCTTGAAGTGCTGGGGGACTTTCTGCTGCTCTCAGCACCCGGAGCAAGAGGCAAGGCACATCCTGCTCCAAAGCTGCCAGTGGAGAAGCATGGCCATTCACTTCTGTCTCCACACCACTTCACTGGGAGCATAATCTGTGCACCCTCCTAGAAACCTCTGGAGCATCTGCTTGCACGTGCTGAGAGTTCCTCTCATGAGGGAGCTGCACTACTCCATAGGGTAACAAAAAAGATGGGAGGGAACAAAGGGTGTTTTTCCATGTGGTGTTTTAGGAAAGTTTTTACTTTTCCTTCCACACTTCCAGGATAGATGTAAGTCTGGACCAGAACCAAACTTTGTTTTCTCCTACTTTTTAACTACCCACTTCCCACAAATTGGGAGCTGCTTATGCCGTAGCCAGGAACCTCTCACACATCAGTGGCTCATCTTATGGGTCCTCCTCCGATTACTAATGTTATTTGCAGTTGTTCCTGGATTGCTGTAATGGAAAGATCTGGATATAACCAATACAGTGCTCTTCATACAAGAACAGGTAATATTTCCACATAGTAGTTGGTGTCTTTCCATTTAAATGGGAAAGACAGAAAGAAGGGGGACCAGGATCGTGGCAACAACGAAATGCCCAAAGCAAAATGTTTCTGGTAAGTGTGACTCACAAGAGTCAAAATACTTCTCCTTAACCACTGGCCAGCTGAGCAAAAAGAGGAAAAGAGGATAAACAGGACAGGACAACAGAACAGCATCTCTGCAAAGTTTCCAGTCCTCCTGCCCAGTCTCTGAACATTAGTTTCCAAATGTCTTTCCCTCTTTTACAGCTCATTGGCAAGGACAGCAGGTGCTTCAATAAGATCTTTTCATATTATGTTTTCCAAGAAGGTATATTTTATAGGATTCTTCAGGATTAAAGTAAAATCAAAATAAAACTGAGAATTGTCCTGCCCATGGCAGGGGGGTTGGAACTGGATGATCTTAAGGTCCTTTCCAACCCTAACTATTCTATGATTCTATGAATTGTAACAGCTTGTCTTGAATACAAATCTGGCAATGATATCCTGATTGCCTATAAGTCTTCAGAAGCATCTGCCCTTCATTTTCTCTGATTAAACTCCACACACTCACACACATGTATATGAATGTATTCATACACACCTGAAACCCTGAAGAACCAGGGGTTGCGAGCCCAGATTAGACCAACAGTTCACGTCCCTGGTTTCTTGTTTACAGGAGTGGTCGTTGCTCAGTACTGTAGAGGAATGTGTAGAAAGCCTTTTATGAATCAGTTCTCAAGATACCCTGCTTCAGGAAGCTCTTTCAGCCTGCAGTCATTAAAGGTGAGCTTCAACCTGAAATACATGCCATAACTTTTGCAAGTGCCTCTGATTGATTTAGATAAGCCTGGGTATAGCTGTCATCCATAATTTCTTTACGTCCATGCTAAGCTGTCAGGCTCACGTTCTTCAGTGGCAGGGGGCTAGCCATGCACTGCAGGGCAAAAATGAGGCAAGGGCTGTTTAATCACAGACTGCTTTGGGTAGGAAGGGACCTTAAAGCTCACCCAGTTCTAAACCCCTGCCACAGGAAGGGACACTTTCCACTAGACCAGGTTGTTCCAAGGTTTCCTTAGATCAGGGAATTAGCTGCTTGAAATGAACACCTTGAGTACCTCTTCCGTTTGCAGGCAAGCTGGGAGCAGTTCACTGGGTATAGGACATTCTCAATGCAAAGATGTTGGCATAGGGAGATGAGGCTCATTGTTCTACCTCTAGCTTTATCAGGATACTTTATGTAAAGCTTTCTTTGGGGCCAGAGGAAGCAGACAAACACTATGGTGGACCAAAATACTCCCTTTCCCTCCCAACAACAGAAAATAGTATTTTCTCTGGAAACAATGCATTCACATGTTTTTCTTCCATTAGAAAATAATACATTCTGCTTGATCTCCAGTACTGGCAATATCAGAAGCATTTTTCCCTAAGAGAGCTTATGACATCTTAGAGATGTGGACACCAAAACCATAAAGTTTTTGTACTGTTCTTTGACACAGGGTGAGTTTCCACTGCGCTTTTAGCCTGAGTTTGAACCCTGACTTCAGCCTCTCCACACAGAGAAGCCTCCCTGGGGGTGGTTTAAGCCAAAGTGAATTCAGCACAGGGGATAGATAAGAAAATGATGCTCTATTTCACTTGAGTTCAAATCACCCACTCACAAGGGCTGCTTGTTCTCCATTTCCTTCCCACATTGCTCCTTACAGGATAAACATAGCTGTGCTGCACGTACCAGTGCAAAGCAGTAGAAATATTTATATTTATCTTCATTTTCCTTTGCAGTGAATAAAATCAGAACACAAGAATAAAGGGTTCAGGGCAGAAAGGCTTTTTACTCCAAATCAAAAGGGAAATTGTACTGATAGATGAATTGTACTGGCGGATGCCGTTGTGCTGATGACATTTACTGGTGTCCAAAACTGAATGTATAAATTCAGAATAAAATTTGATAGAAGGGAGGAATATATTTTTCTTTATATTTCCTTGATACTTTTTTTTTGTTAGGAAACTTGGAACTTAGTTCTTGAAGCACCACAGTTATCTGTAGGGATCTGCCTAGCAGAGATCCAGATTGCAAGTAAATTTGGAAGGCTCACAGTTGTATACTAAATCCTGCAGTGTGCTCACAAGAAAAAGCAATGTTGGACAAATGCAATGCCAACATAGATTCTATTCTCTTATTACACCTTGGAGCAGAGACAGATGCAGCCCAACATGAAATTTGAAATCGGAAGGTGCTCATCTTCTGTAGCATTTCTGATGGAAACCAGATAATAGAAATGCAGAATGTGTTTATTTTAATGGCTTTTCATCAGAAAACAACAGCCTATCAGTATGCCATGTATCAGATGTAATACCATGGAAACAAATAATTAGTACAGCCTGAGATTTTCTGAACTCTCTGATAGTAAGCTGCAAACCCTCTGTCAGTCTTCTGCTGACATTGCCCCAGGAAGCTATTTGGTTTGCACTTCTTGCTACTATGTAGGATCAAACAAATTCCTCTGTGGCAAGCCAGATCTCCCTGAATGCAAACTGGGAATAGATGGATAGATGAGGAAGCCTGAAACATTGCTGAAGAAAATCAATGCAGATGTGTCTGACACCTGACAACATATTTTCCTGATTTGAAGTGAGTCAAATTTAGGGTGAGATTTGTCAGCTCACTGTACATACTGGCATTGCAATGCCCAGGGGCAACATGTCCTAAATTAACCCTAGCTGGGACTAGGGCTCACAAAAATAATGGTACAACAGTTAATAGGGGTCGAAGTTTTGTCTGTGAAATATCTTGTGCTTCTTACCCTGGACATAAAGGTAGAACGAGTTAATGTAGGATCACCTTCGTCAGGGACTGTAGTGATAGGACAAGGTGGAATGGGTTCAAACTGAAACAGGGGAAGTTCAGGTTAGATACATGGAAGAAGTTCTCCCTGTGAGGGTGCTAAGGCACTGTCACAGGGTGCCCAGAGAATCTGTGGCTGCTCCATCCTGGCAGCTGTTCAAGGCCAGGTTGGACACAGGGGCTTGGAGCACCCTGCTCTAGTGGAAGGTGTCCCTGCCCATGGCAGCAGGTTGGAACTGGATGAGCTTTATGGTTCTTTTCAACCCAAACCACTCTGATTCTATCTGGGTCTGACTGACTTTCTTAGGTGACCTTGGGCAGGTCTCTCCATTTCTCTGTGCTTCAGCTTATTGTCTAAGTTATAGTTTTCTTGATTTCTCAGTTTATATTTTATTCACCTCAAAGCAGGACGGTTTTACCTCTTTATATATATTTTTCCCCTTTTTGGTGTGAAGGCGATGGTCACATTCAATAATTGGTCCAACCTCCTCATTCAAAGCTAGTCATTTGCAGCAGTGCTAATAAAACTTGGAAATAAACACTCATTTTTGCTAGAAATATTTATAGTGCTCAGTACAGTCAAGGAATTATGGAAGAAAGCATCAATATAAATAATATAAAATTATATCTCAACTCCATTTTCCTTTTGGAAGGAATATTTTCAAGCAGCCCATGGAGTACAACCAGCTTCCAATATTTCCATAACTTTGAGGAACTTCCAAGATTAAAATGCACAGTGCTTGTTGCTCATAGACTTGTGGTAATATGCAAGATTGAAAATCACAGCAAAAGCAAAATATGCCAAATTAACGCTAAACACCACAGCCTGCATATGTTGAAACCGTTCTTTGCTGGTGCCTGTAATGTTGTGTGGGTTTGGTCCACCAGGAAGCACTTGTTTACAGCCTCAGCAATTTCTATTTCTCTTTCGCAAGAGGAAGGCATCATATTGTCTCACTCCCGCCTCAGTTATCTCATTTGTTGCTCTGAAGTTATATTGCTCAAGCTCCAGTCCCATTTGCTTCAGCAATGAAAGTTGCTTGTTTGAAGCAATACCAGGAATAATGCAATTAAATTACAACCATTTTTTGGGGGGGGGGAAATAAATAATAAAAGCAAGCTGAAGGGAAGGAGACTTGGGAGAAGATTCTGAGCAACTTGGTGGCACTGAAAAGTAAGAAGGCAGAAATTATAACGGTCTCCATAGAGAAAATGAAAGTTATAAAGAAGGAATTCTTTCTGTAGTTGAAGATTACAGCAGTATCTGTAGGAGATAACTGGTATCATCAGGAAATTTACAGGAATTAATTGTATTTAAGCAAGTTATTGCTGATGGAGGTTACAGGGATCATCACTAGTTCTTGGGAGACTTTTCCACATTGAGTCTTGAGAATGCTTGGTATGCATTAGGCATTTCTAGGAGGGACAGCCTAGATTAAGTTTCTAACTGCAGTCCCTAGTACTTCAGTATTTAGCTTTAAAAGGAGCTGGTTTTAGAGGGGCTTTTTACAAGGGCCTGTTGGGACACGACAAAGGAGAACGGCTTTAACCTTCCAGAGGGGAGACTGGGATGAGCTTTTATGCAGAAGTTTTTCCCTTGAGGCTGTTGATGCGCTGGCACAGGATGCCCAAGGAAGCTGTGGCTGCCCCATTCCTGGCAGTGTTCAAGGCCAGGTTGGAGGGGGCTTGGAGCACCCTGCTCTAGATGCAAGGTGTCCCTGCCCATGGCAGGGGGTTGGAACTGGGTGAGATTAAGGTCCCTTCCAACCAAAACCAGTCTGCAGCACTATGATTAATCCATTGAAATGCATTAAGCAGCCGGGCTGCTAGAAACACTTAAATCAAAGTAGAGAAAACACTGTGCAATGCACATTGCGTATGTAACCACAGAACATGACTGTGCAGACCCACACAGTTCTGCGTGATGTAAGCCATAACTGCCTTATTTGGACACTAGGCATACCAAAAGCTTTCTATATGTCTTTTTCTGGTAGTCTGACCTTGAAGTTAGGATATGCTGAGTAGTGTAAAAAGATGATAACGGGGGTTGCTTTTTCTAAGCTTTATCCTTATCACATATGATAGAGCAGGAAGCAGAGCCTGGCTGTCAAACAGTTCGATAAGCTATGGAGCAGGTCAGTAAGCTGCTTCTTCCCAAGCTGCTTATGTGTCTCTGACAGTCACATCATGTTTTCCATGTCAAGAAGCTGATACCTTTCCTGTTAGCACAGAGATTTGTATAGTGCTTTTTTCCCTACTGTGCAGTCTCCTTCTTGACTCAGAAGGGAATAATAAGGGCTAATATCAGGTTTTCTTTCTGTGCAGAGGGAGAGCATACACCTGCCTGTGCATCTGCAGATGGTTTCTGCAGTTAGCAGCAGAAAATGGGGTTTAGGGTTTTTTTCCTATCCAGGGATGGCTTAGGTGGTGAACTGTACAGTGTGTCTGATAACATGAAATGCATGTAATCCCATCACTAGCTTTGGTCAGGAAAAGAAAATCATAAACAAAACTCCAGTGAGCACCCTGACTTCATCCTAATTCTTGCTCTTGGTACAAAACACCATTTTGCTGCCCTAAATAAAGGTCTCTCTTGCAAGTAATAAGGGGACACCAAGAGTTTCAGTTACATCTGAGTTATGAAGTGTTAGAACTCCTTCCCAAAGCAAGTCTTTAGCTGATCAGATAAACATTGCACAAACATTTCTGCTGGGGCTGCAAAATCTTTTCTCTCCAGCGTGCCTCAGCCGAGGAGAACGAATAAGGGCAGCAGATGATGCTGAAGAGATGTGTCTGCTGCATTTCCTGATTGTGGTAGACAAAACACCCATAAAGATTCCTCCCTTTCTTCTCTTGAAATTAATGCTGATCTGACACAAAGCCTTCTCTTTCCTTCCTCCAAAATCTGGTATGGCCTCTTGAAATATAGCTTAAGGTCTGGCTAGTCTACAGAAGTAGGATCTTTATAGCTCTCCATCCTCTATCATCTACCAGCAACTGTGGCTGTAATCACAGGGGCATCAAAGATTCAACTGAGAGGAAATTTGGGCTAAAATAAAGAAAAAATAGCAACAAAAATTTTGTTATATTTAGGGAAAAAAGGGAGGTAAATAAAAATATTATTCTCTTGCAAGATCATTACCACCACAAGCGATGGTCCAAGAAAAAGAGCTCATTGCCTGCCATAAGATCGTATTCAAAGCTACATATCTGGCAGAGCTCTTGACCAAAAGTTTCTCCAGAAGCTGGAACATTGCCGTAAGAGGGCATCACAGTGTGGGCATGGTGTACCTTCTCACTGCAGAAGCATGGTGCATCATAAATGATGCTCAGTACTTTAAGGGCATTAATTGATTTACTCTCTGCAGAAAACACTTTAAACAAGCTGGGCTCAGGTAGAATCACAGGATTGTTTAGGTTGGAAAAGGCCTTTAAGACCATCGAGTCCAGCTATTAACCCAGCACTGCCAAGCCCACCATTAAACCATGTCCCTGAGTGACACATCTTAACATCTTCTAAATACCTCCAGGGATGGTGATTCCACCGTTGCCCTGGGCAGCCTGTTTCCAACCCTTTTGGTGAAGAAAGCTTGCCTAATACCCAGTCTAAGCCCCCAGCCTCTCCAGATCCCTCTGCAGAGCCTTCCTACCCTCCAGCAGATCAACATTCCCACCCAACTTGGTGTCACCTTCAAACTTGCTGAGGGTGCACTCAATCCCCTTGTCCAGATAAGCGGTAGGGATATTAAACAGCGTGGTTGTGACCAGCTAGATTTAACTCCATTCACCACCATTTTTTGGGCTCACAAATCCAGCCACCTTTTTACCCAGTGACCAGAGCACCCATCCAAGCCATGAGCAGCCATCTGACAGGAACAGAGCTACTGCAGATAGAAGTGTTGTTTATCCACTGCAAATATGAGAGTTGTTTATAAGTGAGTGTGGTCTTGAGGGGCCTATCCTTATTCCTGTCACGTCTGCAAAGCTGCCTGGGAAACATCAGCAAATCGTGTGCACAGCAGACCTTCTTGTAAACACATGAAGCCAACTTTGTAGGTCCCAAACACTGGTTTCTGCCCTGGGAAGACACAGGCAGTTGCCTGCAATTCAGGAATTCCTCCAGTTCTCCCTTCTCTTGATGGGCTCACCGCTATTGCAGTACCGTGACTCTGTGCTTGCTAAAACTACCTCTCAGAAAGATTAGGCTCTGGTATGAAGCTGTGCATGCCGAGGCTTAAGCCAAACTGAGAGCCCAGGCTGCTGTTTTCTAAGCTAAAAGCTAAGGTGCTGTAGCTTTTATTTTGGCACAAAGAAGAACTGCTGTGTGTGCTTGCTGGAGGGGTAAAAGCAGGGTTATAAACAGTGTGCACCTGAGGTTCAGAGGTTTGGTTCCTGTTCCACGTTTAAGCAGCAGCAACTCTTTCGGAAGACCGTGTTGTAGCTCAGAAGCTGGGAGAAAGAACTGGAAAGACAAAATCTTGTAGCAGAAAGCTGATGCCTTGCAGATCAACACACATGGAGACTATGAGAGATGGAGCTGTTTGCATTTGGTGCCTCAGCAAGTAGAAAGGAATATGCTAAGTGAAAAGCACGAAGCTAATGAGACGGGTAATTCACTTTCTCAAGCAAAGCAGGTCTGTGCAGCAGTTTGTTTTCTCTCTTCTCTTTCCATACACAGCCAGTCCACATGAGTTTTTACCATGGATGGACTTAGAGCTGGCCAAAGCACTTACAAATTCTTGTCCTGCAAAGTGCCGGGACTTCTGCATGTTTTCAACATCCAGTTCTGTTTGCAAAACACATCCATCCTATCCCAACTGGTGATTTTAGTTTCATTGTAGATTCTGATTTCTCTGGTGAGTAAAGGCTGCTTGCTTGAGACAGGCTGTGGGATAAGACCTCGGTACTGTAAGCATCTTGAAATACAGGCTTTCTCCTTGGGCTTTCAGTAATGCTCCAGGATTGACACTCATAAACAAAATGATATCTGCGATTGACATTGTTCTCTAGATTAGGGTCCCACATCTGCAAATATTTGCACAAATGTTTATCCCTAAGCACATGGCTGGGCTCATCAGTTACAAGCTGCTTAACTTGAGACAGCAGGGAGCTATGCTGGGTTTGGAGGAAGTCCTCCTTTAAACAGCACCAGAGCATACAAATGGCAGAGGGAGAGGAGTGGTCAGATGAATACATTTCTCTCAGCCTCACTGGCTAACCATCATGGCAGGAGAGAGAGTTTCTAGTCTGCATCAAAGTGTTAGCAGAATCATAGAGCCACAGACTGGTTTGTGCTGGAAGGGACCTTAAAGCTCACCCAGTTCCAACCCTCTGCCATGGACAGAGACACCTTCCACTAGAGCAGCTTGCTCCAAGCCCCTGCGTCCAACCTGGCCTTGAACACTGCCAAGGATGAGGCAGCCACAGCCCCTCTCTGGGTACCCTGTGCCAGCGCCTCAGCACCCTCACAGGGAAGAAATTCTGCCTAAGAGCTCATCTGTATCTCCCCTGTGTCAGAAGGTGATATACAGCCTAAGCTGTGGGGTGGTCAGTCTTTGTCCTAGAGCATCTTGGACAGACCTGAATAGGTGCACTTTGCAAAGCTCTCTGTTTGTAAGCCTGCTGGGAGCAGCCCTGCCTCTGTGTGCAGTGTGCTAAGAAAGTGTGTCCTTTTCTGGAGGCACTGCCTGGATCCCACTGCGTTGGCTGATTCTCTCAGATAAGGGTAGCTTCATCAAGTGCATGACAGGTGATGGGCCCAGATGCAGAACTGATTTTCAGCAGCTTAATAAATTAGCACTCATGAGGTGAGGTGCAGACACTGTCAGGGTATGCTCACAGCCTTCCCACCTGGGATAGAGAGAAACTGGGGTGAAATCTCCAGGAATAGGACCATGCTGCTTCTCTACTGGACAGGAAATTGCTGTGGCTCAGTAGGCAAGAGTGGTAACTTGTTACGCTGGTATACACAACCCCAAGTCTCATCCCAAAGTCATCATTTACAATAGTATACATAAAGAGTGTTTGGTTTTTACATTTCCTTTCACTTCCAGAGAGGTGAAAGATGATGCTCATGAGAGATTTCTGCTGAAGTGTGTGATGTAGCCTGTAGCCAAGTCACTGGGACCTTCTAACCACTAATTTCTTTTGGCCAAGATTTTACTCACTGGCCTCGCTTCAGTGGAGTAATGATACTCTTACTCGGCCCACAGGTTCTCATGACAAAGAACAAAATAATAACTTAGTAAGGAATATTTATGTCAAGTTTGAATAGTTGCTGCGTGTCTTTTCTGTCTGTATTGTGTAAATTATTTATTTCTGCTACATATACCTGGGTATCTCAGATATTTACTATTTACTTCTAACAGCAGTAAGAGAAAAAGGGGATGATGAAAACTTCTCCAAAAACCAGAAAGTCATTTCTGCTATATTCTGCTATTCATTTTCAGCAGGCTGTACAATGCAAAGGAGACAGGCAGGTTCAGGAGCACATATTACTTGTAAATAAAACTGCTTGCCTCTGAATCTCAGATGAGAGTGCCTGTTGGAAATGTGCAATTGCAATTTATGAAACAGGAAACAGATGTATTCTGTATTGTAACTCTCTGTGGTTGGGAGTTGGGGAGGTAGGAAGGGTATGATAGCTACAAAGATACACTGCAAAGTAAAGGACTATTAACTCAGAGAATAAGAAGTAGCACTTGTCACTTACTGCCATGCTTCTGTGTGGGCTTCAGGGTGCTTTGCAGGTGGTAACTAATTAGCCATTGTCCCCTCTGCCTCTGATTTGTGATAGGGACATAAAGACCATGATTCGGTGGTATGGTAAATCCAGCTCTTGGGTTCCTAGCATTAAATCAAACCATGATGGCAGCATGATGCAAAACAAGACAATCCCATGTAAAGTCACTATTCTACCTCAAAAAGTTCTAAAAAGTGCAACTGGGTTAACTCTGCATTGGCAAATGTTATGCTAAGTTAGGAAGTGTCTGATTTCTGACAGCTGGGACAGAGGTAACTTAAAAGCATGAAGCCAGGTGAAATTCCATCTCATATACTCTGGATTATTCAACGGAAATGTGATTGTGCGAGCTGCTGTGATGAGGGTTACATCCATGATGCAAGTACATAGATCTGGTTCCAGTTACTGTGGAACCAAGTCTGCAGGACCTGGAGAACAGAGGTGGCAACTTGCAGTCCAAATCCCTGCAAATGGGCTCATAAAAGTGGGTTTTGGCCACCCAAGGACAGCAGCTGCCATGCTTTTGCTTCAAATGCATGTAAGCTAATGGAGCGAATTCATGCTCACATCTGCCTTGCTGAGCTTTTGTTCCAGACACATCAGCCATTGCTTGGGCACATGCTGCTGATGGGGCACATTCGGAGATGACCCACAAAATGCTTCTGGCTAGGAGTTTGTCTCCTCTCCAGGTGGCATCTTTATCTAACATGCATCAATGTGTCTATCACCAGAATACGCAGTGTTTAAACTGCTGGCTCAACAGTACCACAGCAAGATAGTGTTGTGCTATTGTCGCTGTTAACCAATGGGGCAGTGAGGCACCAAGACAGGAAGCACTGGTACTTAAGGGCTTAATTGTTCCTACCCAAGGCCCGGCTGGACAGGGCTTGGAGCAACCTGGTTTATTGGAATATGTCCCTGCCCATGGCAGGGGGTTGGGACTGGATGAGCTTTCAGGTCCCTTCCAACACAAACCAGTCTGGGATTCTCTGATTCTACCCTTGGTGCCTATGATGAGACTCACTGTTCTATTGGCAAAGGAAAGAAGAAAGTAGATAGGAGAGACACGTTTGGATGTAGACTGCTGGATTGCAGCTTCCTTGGAGTTCATAGCTCAGCAGGAGCTCTGAGAGCTGCCTGTTCTCCGAAGACACTGCCTCTCACAGCTCCTGCTGAGCACAGAGCTTAGCAGGTGATCCAAGAGTCTGAGGTTTTCTTCAGATTCCATTGCTGAGCTGTGCCTTGTGGCTGCAAGAGGTGAGGGCACCTAAATCCACCCCATTTTTGAACATGTGGGTGTACCTATCTCAGTAGCAACATAAGCAGTTGGGGAAGTGGTGTGCCGTCCTATATCTCTCTACCACGCACACAACTGTCTGCTTTCTCACAGCGTGGCCACTGGTTATGCTCTCAGCATCTGAGCTCCATGGGAAAGCAGAGATACAAATGGATCTGAAACCCATTTCAGGCTAAATTTCTGAGAGATTGATGCCTTTCTTTTCCCAGCAGCTCCAGTGGACTTTGTTTAAATTCCCTGATTTGTTTCTGTTGTTGGACTCAAATTTATGAGTCTGCTCTGAAAAGCAAAGCTGTGCTCCCAAAGCCTGGGGACTGGCATGTGTGAGATGATGGGAAAAGTAAACAGCGCTCCATGGGGAAGAGATTTTACCTGGGCTTTGATTTCTTTTCTGCGTCCAACAGGAAAGGATGTAAGAACTTGACCTAGCTTTGGCTTCTTCATCGGCAAGCTCAGACAGCCCGTTGTGAGAAAGAGAGGTCAAGCAGAGGCAAGTGTGCAGAAGTGGGCAGCATCAGTGTGACACCAGGAGCAGAGGGAAGGAAATTGGCACATCAGGTTGTTTTCTTCTGTGGTGCCAAGCAAGAGCAACTGGGGAGAATAGGTTGTTGCAACGTAGGGAAGCGGAAACAGATGGAACTCTGCTCCCCCATGGCCAGGCAGCGCTGCAGTCAGCTCGGGAAGTGGGTGCGATGGACACCGTGGGATGCCCAAGGATCAGAGCAGGGCAGCTGAGGTCATGAGGGTGGATTTCAGATTGAGAGCTGGCTGGTGTCGAAACACTCTGTGGTATTGCTATGAGAATATGAAATAAAGCCATCCTTGCAGCATTTGTTGGGCTGTTGCTAGGCAAACGTTTCAAAAACAATCATATTTTGCAAACTGATTCCTTCTTGGTTTTTTTTTTTTTTTTCCCCTATTTTTCTATACTTTCCTGAGGCCCTCAATAAACTGCACGGGCAGACCGTGATTTTTATCACATTAACTCTTCTTTGCTGTTACTATGACTTCTCAAATCACCCATGAGCTGATTTATAAAACATTCATCCAGGTATTTGGTGCATTGCAATTCAAGTTCCTCTGGCTGCATTGGTTCCAAAGGCACAGGAATTGTTTCTTCTACATAAGAACTGGCTGAAGGAAATCAGCCTTCACAGCTTATAGCCAGAACGACTTTTCTTCCCTGTGGGGATTGGAAACCCTTATTTCTTAGACATTATTAAGTGCAATCTGTTAGAATGTGTTAAACACATCAAGTGTTTTCAATTAAGTGCGCCAGAACAAAGCTATTTACTTCATAAGATGACTTTGTAAGTGAATTTAAGCTACTTGTCAAATATCATGATTACAGCCATGAAATGGTATTCTCTTTTTCTTTCGTGAGTGGTGGATGGATATAAACCTGGATTCACCTTTCCGAATATGTTTCCCCTTGTGCCATGACATCCCACTGCCCACGCTGATTTACTATTTGCCAAAAATGCTTTCGTGGATGATCTCTCTTTTGTTCTCCAGGGTAGCTTGCTTTCCTCCCTGCTATATGGGGCCATGGCAATGAGATATGCTTGCATCAGTGTCCAGGACATGCAGGTCAGTGCTGGGAGGGCAGCCCTAAGCATCAGCCACACTTTGCCAGCCGGAGAAGAGAGGGTCATGTATTGCTCAGAGCTCCAGCTGCTTGCTTTTGATCTGCTGGGCTGTCATTAAGACCTACATTCACTGCATTTAACTGTAGGCATCTACCTGGCTTCTCTCTCAGCTGCCCTGAACCCTTTCTCTGGGATTGCAGCCATGAAGCAGTCTCTGGAGCTCTAAGCCCTGCATGCTGACGCATGGATGAGGACATACAGAGCCTCTTGGCATGTGACCAGCCCCAGGTCTCACTGTCCAGTTTGTCCGTCCCAGGAAAGATCAGAAGCACCTAAGCCTGGTTTCCAATGAGCGAGAGGTGAGATCATCCCTGGCACAAACACCAGAGCAGAGATCTCCTGCCTTTCTCAAAGCCATGGCCTCTCAGCCTTGCTCTGACCCACTAAAAACTGCTGTTTCAATCTTCCCCCTCCTGAATGTACCCCATCCTGAGTGGAAGGCTGAAAGTAGGAGGTCACCGCTCCATGTTCCCTCCGGGGCAGACAGCTGAAGATAGGAGGTCCACGTCAGCCCAGGTCCTGAGCTGCTGGGCTCAACAACGACTGGCAAGAGACACAGGTGGCTGGTTTTCAAGGCAAAGAATTAACGTCACTTCCTGAGCTTTGTGACGTAGCACTGATTCTCACTGCTGGAGCAGCCTTGAGGGCAGTCATGCTGCTTGGCCACAAAATTAGCAGCCAATATCTTGGCATTGAGTAGTGCTGTGGGCTTCATTTGGTTAGTATCAGCAGAGGATTTCAGCTCAGGTTTGTATCTGTTACACATTATTCCTACTCAGTGTCTAGTATCTTGTATTCTCTCCCATCATCCCAAGTTGACAATCAGGTTATCCCCAAAGAGTACATAGGATAGACTTGAAAGCACACAACTTCACTCCACTTGCAGAGCACCAATTGTTTCCTGTGTTCAAATGCTTGCATTTAGCTCCCTGGTTTTCCCACAGCACTTTGCATACATTTTATCTCCTCAAGCGCCACAAAGGAATCTACATTGTCACACACAAAAAAGTGGGCTTGAATGAATTAGTCTTTGCATCTCAGCTGGAAATAATAATTTGGACCATTCCCCTGAAGCAGTGCAATAATACACGTAAAGTGCCTGAGAGGAGCCCAGCTTGGAGGCTTCTAGTGGAAAAAGAAAGTTCAGATAGACAAAAAACCTGGCACAAAGGAGAATGTCATGAGATCAGCCCATAGAATATGCTGAGGAAGACACAAAACAACAAGTCTAAGTAATTTTGGTAGCAGTTTGCATTTATGAAGTTCTGGCTCATCAGATGAATCAAATTAGGCAAGTGTACAAGTGCCATGTTTATCATACCAGGCTCTTAATGAGCATCCTCTGTCTTCAGGAGCTCCATTTAAACAAACAAGAGGCAGAATGCCTGGGAGGTAATGAGGTGGTGAGAGGAATGTATGTTGAATTCAGCACTTCTCTGGCTAACTCTCAATCCATTAGTCCCGCAAGAAATTCCCAAACATCTTGCATGAAACATCTTACCCCATGTTGTCTAAGTGGCCTCAACCACGTGGTGTCTACTGCTGACAGAGCCCAGACCCCATCGCAACTCCTGCTTCCATGGAGAGTGTTGGATAAATCCAACATTCCTGGGGGTGCAGGATTTGCTGGTGATGTGAACCAGGCCAGTCTTCGCTTTCTTCCGTGCAGACTCTCTTCCTGCATCAAGCTCTTGTTCTTCAAGTGCTTTGTCTAGTCCAACTGGGCCGCTAGACTGAAGTGCTCTGGTATTCCAGTGAATATCCCAAACAGCATTTTCATCAGTTCCTTCTCATTGCATGCTCTGACTGTAACTGACAGCCATGAGCAGCAAAACCACCCTGGGAAAGAAAACAATAAACAAGTCAGAAGGAGATCTCATATGCAGAGATTGACAATTTCTCCTTAAACTCAGATACTTCCCATGTCACCCAAGGAGTAAACTCACAGATGCAATCTTAAAACCTAGTGAATAGGTAAGCAGGCATTTAGCCTGGCTAAAGACGAGGTTCGCATACCAGAGAGCTGATACATGTCTTCAGTACCTCTATGACTGTACCTCTGCACTGTGGTTGCCTTGTCCCACATCCTAGGTCTCTTACTAGGGTTATGAAAAGCTGAGATTTGGAATATTTTCCTGAACAAATACCCAGTGTCTAGTGGGGGCTTGTAAACGTTCTTGGAGCACTGATATCACAGCTCTCAAAGGGAAACTTCACCTTTTCTTAAGGGTTTTCTAAATGTAACTATTTCATTGTGTCGTATAATCATATGCATTTATCCCTTAATTATTCCTATTATACATGGGGGAGTTCTTTTTTTCCCTTCAGGGTCAGGAATCACCAGTAATTTCCACATAGTCTCACTGGTGATCCCTTTGCCAGAGATGCTCCATTTCTAACACACACAGCAGTTGCATACAAATGAATTATAACCATCTTGCCATACTGTTTTACAAATCTGTGTCCTCAGATGATAACCTCCACCCCAATCCCACTTTCAGATTGTATTTCTTCCACCAAATATCTGCATTTTGGAATCACTTTCCCTCCCTGGCCATTCACCTTTCCTCCTTCCCATTCACTATCCTAAACTGAGTCTTGTTTCACTGTTTCCTCCTCGTATTTCGAAGTCCTCAGTGCAACACAGATGTTGGCTGCATGTTTCAAAGTCATTTCAGATGTGAATGTACTCATTCCTTTGTATTCTCAAGGAATTAATGAGGTTGTTAAATAAAACCAGACACCAACTTTAATCTTTTTACCTGTTCCCTCAGGTATCTCTGCCTTCCAGTGTGGAACAGCTACTATTTCTTCTTGTTCTATGGTTCTTCCATCAGTTTGCTTTCTGGATGGAGGGCTTCACATCTTCTCCACTCTGTATGTCTCTTGAGACATCGTACTAAATTTTTCTTTCTTTCCCTGCAATATCACCTTCAACTCATTTGGGAATACTTGTCCACGTCTAAAGCTGGGTTGTGGTTTATTTGGTGCAATAAGCTCTCTTCCTGTGTACGTGTGAATACGCAAAGGAGACTAAAAATGAACATGTAGGCTTAGCACCCCTGCTGTTTCTTGCTCCTAGGACTTTTTGTATTCTGAACTATAATTTGCCCTCAAGGATACAGCTAATGCGGGTTTCTCCTTCCCACATAATCTTCTCTCTGTTTATGGAGACAGCAGAAGACAGGGTTGTGACCTGTTGGGTTGTGTCGCTCTTCCACAGAGAACAGGGCAGGTTAATCTTGGCAATGTTTTCCAGGACTTTGCTCAGACCACCTTGCAATGACTCAAGCTCAGGCTGCTCCCTTTGAGAGTTGATGCTACCATCTAGCAGACTCACACCCAGGATTCTTTTTTACCCTCCTGGCTGCTTCTTTGCTCATTTCATCCCTTTCATCCCTGTGCCATGTTCCGTTTCCTCGCCTTTCAATGTGACCGATGCCTTCAGCACCACTGGGACCTACTGTTTCTGGTTACAAGCTTCACAACTCCTCAGAAAATGCCTACATTTTAAAAAGCATTGTGCACCCAACATCTTCCCTAAGGACCAGTGAAAGCTTTTGAGTGCGGAGCACATGTGAATCATGGTAAACATGGACTTTCAGCCCTAACCTCTATTCTGAAAGTTTAGGCTGTAAATAGGACTGCAGAAATATTCACTAAAGGAGCTGACAGTACACATACATCATCTACTTATCATCTCTATATTGTACCAAGCTCAACCCAAAGGAGGCAGTCCTTCCTTTATCTCTTCTCTCTCCAACAGGTTTGAATACTCAACTATTTCCACTGTACGTTCATTTCTTCTGCAGGCACCAAAGTTAGAACAACTTCTGAGAAGTTATGCAGCAGTTGTTACAGCTCAGGCCCTTTTATAAATGGAGCAATATTGAACCAGCATTTTGGAAGTGGCATCTCTGCTCTTGGCTCAGGAATGAAGTGGTGGACAGCACTACTAGATTGTTTCACTGCCCCTATGAGACATTTCAGAGATCTGCTAACAAGAAGAGCTATAGTACCTGTAGCCTGTGGCCATACAAATACACATCCACATCATATCATGCAGTGACTTCTTTTTAATGCAAATGGACACCACCTAATTCTCACAGCGTTTAAGAATGCAGCATTACTCTGTTTGAAAGGAGTTCTTTGGGGTCAAATCCTATTCCCATGAAAGCAAATGGGAATTTTTCCTCTGGCTTTCCTGGAATCCTGATCTGGCAAGCCATGAATGGAGATATGTCACATTTCTTTCTCTTTCTTCATTAACTTACTGTGATTTTTTTCCTGGGAATCAGATTAGAGAATTCTCATTTGGCTGAATACCTCTCTGAGGTACTCCAGTGAGACTGGAACATTTCCTGTGGCTATCATATCCGCTTCAATATGCTTCAAAGTGAACGTCACAGCCCTTAACCATTGGAACAGGCTTTTCTTTCACAGCAGCAAAACAGCAAACCAGCCTGGATAAGATGAGAGGAAGACCATAAATATTACATAGGGTCTGAGGTATTTGCTGTAAATTGAACAGGAACTTTTTCTGCTTCTCACTGGGAGAGATTTCTTGGGAATAGAAAACTCTCTGGAGTTTCTAATAACTTCTTAAGTGCTATTGGGATTTTTAACATTTCATGTTACACAACAGGAAGCAGAAATGCTGCATACAGTTGCCTTTAATAGGAAACAGAGTCTATATAGCAGGGGAGGGATATTTTAAATGGTCTTTCCCTTTCTTTTGTATTTTTCAGTTAAAACGTGGTTTAGATAATTTTTCATTTACAGAACTCTCTGTGATGCTTTATACTGACAGTCACAAGGAAAACCTGTTATACTCTATGGGTTAACTGGATCCTCCTTCTCCCAAAGCTATGGGACTGGCCTGGGAAGCCCAGGAGAAGAGGCTGTCATACGAATGCCCTCAGGTTTCAGCTTTGTGTTTGCAGATGTTCTTGCACAGATAGGACTGAGCTGAATCTAGATCCAGGCATTCTTTAATGTCAGCAGGACCTCCTAAACTTCAGGTTGAAGCAAGATGAGTTTCCTGTTGAGCCTCTCTTAGAATGGTGCAAGCTTCAAACTTCAAATTGGCAGTGTCTGGTTTTGTTTGCCTGCTATATGAGTGTAGGATACAAAAGCCTGACTGGGAATTGCAAGCTCACATAAAGGGAATGGGATGCTGGTTAAATCTACAAGCCAGACTTCCAACTCCTCGCTTATGCTGAGCATCAGAAAAGGCAGGCAGAAAAGAAAGGCAGGTAGGGCCATACCTGAAAAGGGGGCTCCATACCCTCACTAGAAATGCCAAATGCCTCCTTTTCCCATTTACACGAGTGAAAAAACCACAGTCAGTGCAACATATATAGCAAACTATAGTTAGCAACTCCTTAGTAACTCCTTCACAGAGAATTTACTCACTAGGACCTTAATTCACTGAGGCATGGCTTAGCCTTCTGCTACAGATAGGTTATGCTGTTTGAGGTTGTGCAAGTGGTCAGGGTGGTTTGCTGAACAGGGTTTGCTGGTCATATAGCCAACACCTGACAGCAAGGAAGGATTCCCCCTGCTCCTCACTCTGGAGAACTGTCTTTGTGCTTATTGAGAAATACCCATATCATTTGAGAGTCATAAATGTGTTTCCTGACTTTCAGCTGAGAGAAATTCCTTCCAACTGACGTTGCTTCTTTACACAAACGGCAGGGTACACGGGCTTGAATCGAACCCAGCCCTTTCGCTTGAAGGTAATTTGCAGCTGTTCCTTGGGTCTGAGCGAAGAATGGGGCTTGAACTTCTCCTTCCCCAAAAGCAAGTGGCTGGTGAGTAACACTTGTGAGTAAGCCTCATCAGATGCCTGCGCAAATGAGCCTTTCCCCCACTCTGTCTGTAACACGTACAGAGTGATCCAAAGAAAGTTAGGATTTTTCAGTGAAAGAGGAGCTGGAGCAAGCCTTGGCACCAGAGTTCACCTCCAACTGCAGGGAAGCTCTGCCTGGAACCCTTGTTTCATTTCCAAATACGCATGTGGGATACTGCTTACAGTAAATACAGGTCTGGGAAAGAATTTCATCTCTATGCACTTCTGTGCTTTCTAAGAGAGTTAGTTGCATTTTATAGCATGTTTTTTATTTGTCAGTGGTAGAAAGGGGCTTGTGTTGTAACAAATGAGTAATCAATGGGTAGCACCCAGCAGCTTGCTGTTGGTTGTGTATCATTTTCCCGTCTGTAAAGTGCTCGTAGAGCTCTACTGACCATTTACGAACTCCATGCATCGCTTAGAAATCAGACTGCTGAAAAGGCGAATATAAGAGGCCATATATTAAAGGAAATGTCATGCCTGGGAGCTGCATTAGGTCCTGGGTGGTTTAGCGCCACACTATTGGACAACAGTGAGAAAAGGGCTCCTGCGCCTTTCCAGCCTCTCCCAAAAAGAGCAGGACAGACGGAATTTTTGCCCTGGAAGTTTGCTTGCATGCTCATCCTCAGAGTCTGGTACTTCTTGCTCGTGTTTGTAGTCATTTCCAGGCAAAGCTGTTGTGAATAATAACTAGACTGAGACTGAGATCTGGTTGTGAGCTCCTGAAGAAAGCTTTTTTCCCGCTGTGCCAGAGGCTTGCATGCTGAGTCCAGATTCAGACAAACCCTTACCAGGCTCCCCTGCAACAGGCTTGGAGGGACGGAGCTGTAGCAGAGGGAAGACTGTTTACAGCTTGAATGTGGTTATAAACCAATGCTATGTTGGGAAGCCGCTCTGCCTGGAGCAGTGGCTACTGGGGATGGGACCGCGTAGCTCCCTCTGTGCTTTTTTGCCCTTTAAATTGGAAGCTGTCTCCTTGCTTGGAGATGCAAGAATCCTGTCTTCACCTTCTCCACCTTGCTCCTGAGCTTCAGAACAGAGGCCACCACAGCCAGGCAATGGGCTTTGCCAGATGACAAGAAGGAACATCATCCCCAGCCCCAGCTGGGAGGGATGGGAAGGATTCTACCCTCTTGTCATCTGCTTTTTTGCTGCTCTGGAGTGAGGCATGGGAGAGCAAGCTGATGACAGGTCAGGCCTTTTGCCTCACTCCTGCTCTTTCCTGCAGGCCATGTGTAACCTCCGTTTCAGCATTTCTGTGCCCTTGGGATCCAGGAGATGAAGATTTCTTTTGCCGCTGTGCTCCTGACCTGCAATGTGATTGTAAGAAGTCATTTCACAGCTGCCTGCCTTAGTTTCGCCGTGCAGGATTCCTGTCTCTCACCCCTCTCTCGGGGATGCTGAGCGTGAGGTTTATCCAGGAACTGAATTACCTGCAAAAGAGATCAAAGAAAGGTTCCGGTTACAAAATTAGATTCCTGGTTACTCACTTCTGACCTTTCTCGTTTCTGGGACTACAATCCATTTCTTTTGTGATTTCGAGCATGTCTGGACAATTTTGGCAAGTTTGGTGTCAGGAGTTTCTGACCTGGAACTGTCTGCAAGAAAAATAGGGAGGTCTGTGTGTATTTTTGCCTTTCCAGGACTGAAAGCTGCTGTAAGTCACAGAAAGGCTTTTCCTACATTAATAACATTTTGTGGCTTCTATCATGAGGCATATTTTAAAAGGCTTGGTTTTCATAAGGTGAATAATAAGGTGAAAATTGTCTCCTGTTGCTATTTCTCAAGCCTAGCCCTCCTCCCAGTTAGTACCAGAACTGTCCCCCCTGCCCCTGAGCATTGAATTCAACTGCTTAGACTTCTTAATAGCTGTTAGGTTTAGCTTCCTGCATAAAGCCATAGCTGTAGCTCCTCAGTGGGTATAAATAGACACAAATACACAATGCAGTGATGCCGACTGACATTAAGTGGGAAGGAGGCCCAAACATGTATTCCTTCTCTTCACCTCTGCTGTCTTCCAAATGCAGACACACACACGTACCCGCATGCATACTTGTACAGACCAAGACACTGGAAGGGGTTTTGGAACTTTACCTCTTGCAAATCCTCCAGCTTTCCTTCTACTGTGTAAATGGATCTGTAGTTTAAATCTGAATGTGAAAAAAATGGCCATAACAAGAACTGTGTGCAGACCTTTGACGGCATTTTGCAAGAGCACGAAGTCTGCAGATGAATGTGGCGACCCACCAGAAGCACTGGAAGTTTAGCATTCCTTCTCCATGACTTTATGTATACAGTGTTTGGAGGAGGAGGCTTTTTCTGGGACTTGGGGCTTGGGGTTTTTTTTAAAGAAGAATAATTCTAACCCAGCAAAGCATTTTAGAGCTAAAGGGGAAACCATCTCCCATAAGTCTGTCTGGAGTGACTCAGCTCTGTGTTGGGGATCTACAGTGCAAAAACGAGGAAATAAATGTGTTCCTCAGCCATTTCTCCAGGGATAGCTGCCTCCCACACAACCCCATGGGTCCTTACTCACAGCCAACATCTCTCCACACTGAATGAGGGCTATATTCAGCCCTCAGGGATGGGTGAGAGAAGCAGGATTCTATAGGAGCATGTGCTCACATGGTAGTGTACATGGGTGTACCCACTTCAGCACAGGCAGATCTGAAAAGTGAAGGACACATAGTCTGGGGTCAACCATCACAGCATTAGTGGGGCACACTGGCCTCATGTTCACAGGGCACCATCCTGAATGCTCATTCCCCAACTGGAGTTGCCAGCAGCAAGAAGCCTGTCTGTAGGCAGTGGATGTTGCTTATCACACCTTATCTTTGACATCACCCTCTGAGCTCTGCTTTTGGTAGCTCTCTGCAGGTCATTTCAGTCTATAGTGCACAAAGCAGCTGGTCAGAAGTGTTTGGTCAAGGCTTTCCTTTTCTCCTCCCCCATGAAAATGGCTTTTAGACAAACTACTTCCCATGGAGAAATTTCCTTTTGCATGGACATTCCTGGAGGAGGGGGCAATGTCCAAAACACTGAATAGCTTTTGGAGGATGTAAACATCTGACGATGCTTAGACACAGGAAAATAACCCCAAACACATCCATTTTCACTGGACTGAAGTGCTCGAGCATGTTCTCTTACAGAAATAATGTGTGATTATCCTTAAGTGGTTTCTGTGACTGATAAGCCTTTTCTAAGGGCTTGCTCTGCACTGGCTGCTCAAGGCATAAATTCCCGATGTCGTCTTTTTTTTGAGCCTTAAATCCCATTTGGAGAAAAGCATCCGAGGGGCTCATCCGCATCAGGCTGGATTTATAGGAAGCAGGCAAAAAAGGAGGGGGAATGTTTTCACATTCTTTTGAAACATACATTGGAAAATTTCCCTAGGAAAGAAAACTGCTTACGCAGCTTTAGTTACTGTACATGTGCTTTGGATTGTGTGAAACCCTATCTGCTTTTTCTCAGCAGAGTCCTGATCCCCACATGAGAGAGGCAGACAGACAGGCAGACGGACAGGCCCAGCCACAGCGACTTGCTGCAGAGCCCTTCAAGATCCCGCAGGAAAGGGCTGAGAAATGCCTCCACCGCCTGCATTTGTTGGCTCAGGAGGGTGGGAGGAAGAGGAGGAGGTCTTCCTCTTCAGGCTCAGACCCAAAGCACTTGTGAAAGCACAATGATCAGGGTGCAAAGTCTAGAAGAGATCACCATGGCTCCAAAGTGCCTCAAACGTACCATCAGGGGAGAAGTCTTAAGGGTTAGAGGGTCTGTTCCTTTACTCCATGTCTTGATGCTGCTCATGCAGCTGGATACTCCCTGCCTATGGCAGAGCATACTCAGGGTGGCAAACCCAGGACAAAGCCTCTAACAGCATGCCCAGGAGGGCAGTGAAGAATGGATAAAACACTGATTAGTCTCAAGTCCCCAGTACTCTATCCTACCTGTGGAAGGTCTCACCTCCCACCCAGGGGCTAAATGCTCAGACAGCTTTGTTTGCCTTTCCTGGAAATGACATTCCCTCCTCTGCTGTGCACATGTGTGTCTTGAAAAAGTCTGGGGAAAGAAATGCTTGTGGGCATGTGTGTATGTATGTAAGCAGCCACACTATCGCTATAGATGCCAGCAAAATTACACCTTTTTGTTGCTCCTGGCAGGATTCAAGGGCAAAAGCACCTGTGAGAGGACAGAGAAGTCCCCTTGTGCTGCAATGGAAATGTGGTGCTGGAGAAAGCAAGGAGCAGCTTCCAGGAGACGACTGGGCTAGCACAAGGGCTTCTCCACCACTCCTGCCCATGGACATGTGTGTCCCCACAGGGGCTCGGCATATTTGTGAGGAGGAGGAGACAGTTTCCTGAGAAGGAAGGCAGGGGAAGCATTGGAAATGCAAATACCGCAAACCTAAAGCTGCTAATAATTACAGCCCAGCAGTGCTGCTAGCAGTGTTGCTTTTCAGGCTGGACCCTTACCCTAAACTGACTCCTTGGGCACCCCTGGACTCCTCTTGGCTGAAAGCTAGGCAAGGTCTGGTATAATAGCGATGTGCGGGCAGCTTCCACTCTCCTGAATCAGCATTTTGAAAGCTAGACATGCTGAGTTACCCGCCTTCCTCCTTCCCCCAGGACATGTGTGGCTACGTACAGATAGAAAATACACATCTAGCCGTGTGTTAGGACACACACTCCCGCCTCGATGAAATGTCAGCCAAAACATAATTCAAAGATTGCTCAGCCTCAGGCTTCAGAAACTACACCCCCCTCCAGGAATGGGTAAGAGCTGACACAAAGCAGCAATAACAAAAAATTTCCCAGCTGTTGTGTCTGGCTTTTTGAAAACAGGAATTCCTTGGTACAGAGACTGAAACCTTATTCTTTCCATTGGGCATTGCCTGAGGGGGCTAGCACTAAAAGGATGTATGAGGAAGGATTTATTGTCAGTAAGGTGCTTGGAGCAGCAACATTGTTTTTTTAAAGACCTGAGTATAGCAGACATTAAGGAGCATGGGGGGTGGCCATTGTTTAGGTCTGTTTTTCTTCCCAGGACTGCCTGCATGGAGAGCCACTTGCAAGAAACACATTATGCTCCGAAGTCTAATAGCCCTATACCACTAGCAGAGATGGCTCGTAGCTCTTCATGGTTTAGTCAAGTTGGCTGCAGTCAGGGCTAAAGAAACATGAAGCAGAACAGGATCCTCTCAGGAGCATCCCATGGGATAACAAGGTACGATGTTCCGCTTGTCCTGTTTCACCTGGGTTCTCTGGGGATATCAATTTTCAAAGGAACAAACTGTAGGAATAGCCAGTAATTCTCTTAGCTG
Organism: Myiopsitta monachus; assembly: GCA_017639245.1. Lineage (NCBI taxonomy): Eukaryota > Metazoa > Chordata > Aves > Psittaciformes > Psittacidae > Myiopsitta > Myiopsitta monachus. Next base: position 46,185,805 of record CM029921.1, read on the forward strand.
CCGTCAGAATATGTGTAGATTATTCCCAGAAATTCAGGACTGGGATGGGAAGCAGGATTCAGCAAGACCCGGATTAAGAGCAGAAGCTGCTGTCTTTTAACTTTCTGGTGCACAGGACCTGAGGCAGGTAGGGTATGCCTGACAGCATCCCAGGCCAGGGCTACAGGAACTGGCTGGCAGCGTGAAGGAGCTTTAAAATGCTCCACTAAGCTCCAGTGTGCCTTCCATAGGTCTTTGGTACGTGACTTGATGAAATAAAGCTTCAAGTAAAACGCTCAGTAGCCCAAGATGCTATTGCAGGAGTTGGTTACTTGATATATCTCACCTCAAGAACATAGAAGCCCACAGCTTTTGAAACAGCATGTTTCCTCCAGTTTATAACATGCAGCTATTCCCAGGGCAGTCAAAACCTATAGTTCTTGATCTGGACATTTTCCTTTCATGGCTTGTGACATTGTCTCTAGTCAGGTGGTTGGTAATGTGTCTTCAGCTGCATGAAGAAGGCTGCACTGATTTAGGCTAAACTTTATGCTTCCTCTGACATGAGCAAAAGCAAATCCTTGGGAGCACAGAGCTTTCCTCCTTTCAGCCTCCCCCCAGGCAACCCACATCTTCCCGCCATCTGATGATACAAACATGCAGTTATTTCAGTGCAGGCTCCTACTGTTCACAGAGTCCTTTAATGGTAGAAACCAGACTTTGTACTTGGAGTGCTTACTTAGGTACTAGTACAAGCTCTGATTTATAGCCATACTCCACTTTTCATTAATGCTGTGTACATAATCACGCCACTAAAATCAGATCCTTTCGGTCAGAACTCCACACAAAGCTGAATACTGGGGACTAGGCATTGTGACAAGATTTTGACTGATCAGAATGTCTAACAGTTGGAAATTACACTGAGGTTTCTTCTACAAAGTGCTGCTTTTAAAGTTTTCTTTCAAGATATGAGATGCATGAAGAAAAATCTGGTTCAAAACACTTAGACTTGGTGAGCATTTAGTGTAAGTGTAAAAAATGGCTTTGATGAAAATTTGATAATGAGAACTCATGATTTGTCTCATGCCTTTAACACAATTAGTTGGAGTTTGTTTTGTAACAGATGCTGCAAATGCAAAATCCTGGAAAAGAGATTTGAAAAGTGCCCAGTGCTTGCTTTGGCTCTAAGAAACCTGTTGGTTTGAGGTGAAGAGCATCTGCAGCTCCTGGTGATTTCAGGAGGACACTACCTCCAGAATTTGAACAACATGTGATGGAAACAGTTAAAAGCAAATCATTCATCACATAAGTCAGCACTGAGAGAATGATCTCATATTTATTTATGTCCCTAGCCAAATTTGTACTCATTTCCTCTGTGAAAGGTAATAAATTGCCTCAGCTAGAGTCTTCCACATCAAGCTTTTAAGCAACATGATGCCCACAGTCCCTGTGGCATTGCTTATAGTCTAAAGAGGTCATGCATGGCTTCTAAAGCTGAACGGACAGGAAGGGCCCCTGTGCACTACCTTTTCAGTGCCACCTTTCCCAAGGGCCTGTGGAGGTTAGGGACCACCAGTCTATTCCTTCTTACTTGTCTCAGGAGACTGTGTCTGTGCCGTGTTTCTTAAATTATTAGACCCTGCCGACTATTTCACTGGCCAGCCCTTCAGCTTTGCTCTTACAGGAGGGAAGCTGAAGACCCAGGGTCATAGTTGCATCAGTGAAGTTAATCTGTAAGTGAAATATAAAGAGCTAATCCATAAATAACAGTACAAATTTAATCACTTAGCACAAGCTATTAGCAAGTCCATCAAATTAACAGAGTGCCTTTAACCAAGGCTTAAAACCACCTCCATCACTTCTCATTTTCTTTCTGACCATTAGCGATTCTGCTTATACCACCTGTACAATGTTCAGCCCTCATTTCTTGTTTAGCCATCCAGCAATTCTTCATGGAGCTGGGCAAAAAGATTCACCAGTATATCAAATTCTAAGAGTAGTTGTTCTGTATTTTTAAGTTGATCAGTATTTCCAGTAACTGGTAGGGCTGTGTAAGTGGTAATATTACAATTATAGTTACATTCCATGATGTTTTATTTAAACAAACTTTTTTCTTTTCCAGTCTAAGTAATGTTACTGTGTTATTTTTATGATGTAGTCCTGTGGTTTCTAAACTAAGGCTTGCAAAACCTGCAAGCTGACTGTCCCAGAGCTGGTCCATGGGTTGCACTTGCCTGCAAACTCAAAAAGAGCCCCCTGCTAGCTGATATGAACCTTTATGTTCCACTGCCAAAGGGCTTGACATGTTAGATGGGTACCCTGGTGTGTGATGGTTCCTGTTGGAGCTCAGTAGTTCCACACACATAAAAATTGAAACAGATTTGGGAACCTCTTACCTACTACATTGTTGTTCTCAAAGGGATATAGTTTTGTCAGTATTTTACAAAGAATTAACCCTAAGGCATGGCCCTGGAGAAAGAAGGGTTTAATTGGTTCAGAAAGAGCAAAAAGCTGCTCCCATAGCAATCAAAGGAGGGTTTGCCATTGTTTCATGAAGTTGGAAGAGTTTCAGAGCATACCATGATGGCTGCTTTGGGTTATGAGAGTTATGATTATGGCTTCTATTGCTGCTCTTTGAGTCACAGCTTGCTTCAGATGCAAATTCAAAAAGTCATGGGTTTGGGGTATGAAATAGAGACATGCTGGGGAGATGGGATAGGAAGCCAGCTGCAGGTGCAGTTTCAGCCCGTGGGCTGGAAGGGATGTGTTATACATTTCATTTCCCCCACTGTGGAGCTAATCTGGAATTCTGAAAAGATTTTCCTGCTATAAAACAACTTGTAGTTACTACAGAAAGACCTCTTCATGGTAGTGCCAATGATGGCTATGGTGGCTGCAACCCAACTGAAAGAAGAGACAGACATCCATCCCTCTAGAGCTGCAGGTGTGGCAGAAGTGCATTTCTGGGGGAGGATAAGGCAGCAACAGTCATTTTTTATGAGCAAGGAGTTGTCACAGAGTGCTTTTAGAAGCAGAGTCTGTCTATGCATATCTCCAGAAAGTTATGGCACCCATCTGTACAATCTACTTTTGTACACCTTTTAGGGAGGTGTTCATACCAGTGTTTCACAAAAAATCCGCAGGTAACACTTTTCAACAGGGCAAGAGTCCAAAGGAAGTTTCAATAAACCACCCGAGCTGGAGCTGGCTGACTTGGAAAGCTGGCACTATAAAATTTGTAAGGCTATTCTCACTCCCTTTACAAGTTAGAGTTGTTTGTGTGTGAAGTAAATACTTACGTGCAAATAAAAGATGTACTTGCAATTTAAGGAGTCCAGGGGAAAGTCCGTTTTCATTAAACAGTTCATGAAACAAAGGACAGCAATGAAAAACAGGAATTCTTCTTAAATCATCAGTGCTATTAAAACCTGCTTTTTCTGGTTCACCAAGGCAAGGAAAGTGCTAACCCCATGGAAGAGGTGTGAGGTGAGGCCGTATCAGTGCCATGTGTTCCTCCAATCACAGTTGGTTTGAAGGCCTGGCCTAGGGCTGGTCATCCCTGCTAGCTGGTACAGCATTAAAGCTGATTTCAGGTGGAGATGCTGGGCTACAAGATGTGGCATCGGGCTGAGGGAAGATTTCAAGAGCGCTGTGAGGGCGTGTGGCTTCTGGCTTCCAGATGGTTTTGGATGTGCCGGTATCAAAACTGTAGTCCATCCCTGTTACAATAGGTGAGCACAGAATCATAGAAAGATGGTTTGGATTGGAAGGGACCTTAAAGCTCATCCAGTTCTAACCCCCTCCATGGGCAGGGACACCTTCCGCTAGACCAAGTTGCTCCAAGCCCTGTCTAACCCATTCTCACTTCTTTAACATAATCACCTTCCTCAAACCCTGTATTTCAGTGGAAACAGGAGTAGAAGGTATCTTATCTCCGGATGTATGAGGAACCTGCTGTAAAGACTGAACTTGGGTCTCCCAGGCTCCTGCCTCCAACTCAAATCACCAGATAACTCCTGCCCTCTTCCTCTGCAGCCACTAATCCGGAAAAAGCTGTGTCAATAACCTGGTGATAAACCTTCAGATCGAACAGCTTTGCCTTTAACAAAATAATCCTATAGAATGACTTGGCTCTCAGCTGAGAGCAGGAGGAAGATCTGGGCAGTGTATCACTGTCAGGGTACAGCACCAGAAGTAATGTTCATAGCATGCACGGAAGTAACATTCATAGCAGGCACGCCACTGCTCTGTCTCTTAATTCTTAATCCTTTGCCCATCACACTATGGTTGGGGAGTTTTCTGAGGGGAAAGCAAGGCTAATTTCTAGGCTTACTGTTGAGAAATAAATAAATCTGGCTGTGAAGTTTTGTTTCAGTCCTCCGTAGTTAAGCCGCCAGCTGAGCTGACTGCTCTGCCCTGCCTCTCTCTGTTCACTTCTGCAGTGAGTATACCAGGAGGTGCATGACCCAGAGGTATTAAGGGGAGCTTCATCACCCAAATAGTTCAATCCCCTGACACACGCTTCCCTCTTGTGCTGACACTATCAGCTGGTCATGAGGTCAAGACCACCAATGTGCCTCCTGTTTGGAGCTCAGGGCAGAATATAAATGGTTTTGTGCACCACCACTGCTGCCCAAACCCACAGAATAAGGGACAAAAGAGTCACTTTGAGACCAGTGTGTCAGCCACATGGTAGTGTGTTAATGACACTGTGGATTAGCAATGATGTGGCATTCAAAAGCATTCACCTCATCCCACGCCACCCCTGTAGAAATAGGGTAGTGGTAATGAAAGTGTGAAGCTGTGTCTTTGGTTCCTTTCTAATTTAAAGATTAGATACAAGACTATATAAGGCAAGAGATTTGGTGGCTGGTCTCTAGATGTATGGCAAATCTTCCTCCATTTCCTCTGGCCAAAGCTGTGAAAGCAAGCTTGAGTCCTGACCCAAAGCGAAGTCCCCAGCTGCTGCCCAGTTGCTGGCATATCTCTTTGCCTCTGAGAAACTCTGTTACATTGATGAATCCCAGATTTTATTTTAGGGTATAATAATACTGATAATCAGGGACTTGTCTCTAAGGATCTGTTCTGCAGAAATATTGTGATGTTCAGAAAAACACCCTCTCTGTTAACAGCAGTGCTTACTGAACCTTTGGCTAGCTTGCATTTGTGTTGGTGAAGTATTTTGCTGAGCATGGCCAAAAGAAGGTGTATAAATGGCAGATTGGTAGTTCCCAGTAAAAAGTTTTTCCTCAGAGGCTTTTAAGGAGAAAATGAGGAGATGATTTCAATACAGGAAGGTCTCGGGCAGCTGGAGACATCCATAGTTCAGACATAGTGCAGTTGTCTCATAAAGTGAAATAGAACTTTCCTTAACTCTAGAGCTGCAGATGTCACATTTCTAATTGGAGCCCCAGGAACAGGGGCTTGTGGTTCAGTCCTACTTGGTTAACACTTCTCAGCCTCTGTGTGAGCTTGAACTTTCAATTCATTCAACACATTAATGCTAAGCCCTGTTGAAGCCACCAGGTCTCTCTCCAATGGATTTCCTATCAAAACTATTAGTTTTACATGATCTATCTGTTCCCAAATATGTAGCTGTTTAAAATTGCTGGAAAACATTTGGCTAAGCTTGTTCAGATCTGGATCTTTGCTCATTTCCAAGGTTCATGAACCTTCACAACTCTCTAGGTGAACTTGGCCTGACTTTCCTATGTAAAACCAAATCCCAGTCCAGGTCAGTCTCATTTGGTTTCATGTTTCACTACAGACTCATTTTACAGCTCAATATTTAAAGACCTGAGTGTGGGACAGAGACAGGGCTCACATAAACACAGGCAATAGCCGTGATAATAGTTGTACATCTCATTTGTCATATCCAATGCTGAAATATATTTCCCTATAGTGAATCTTGCAGTTACTGTGATGTGAATTAGTTGCAAAGCAGAAATAGGAATTGTTCATATGTTAAAATAATTCCACCAAAGTTTGATTTACTTCAAACCTCTGTTTGGTCTAAGGCATTGCAAGGCTGCAAAAGTACCCAAATGCAGAGGCAGGCAGCTCAGTTTGTTCTGAAATGACCACAAAAGGGCAAAGACATAGGCTAGAAATGTACACTGTAATGCATAGTATGTGAAGTCTGCCAAAAAGTCTGAATAAGACAATTCTCTCATGCTATTTCCTTATAAAAGCCCAAAGAGGCGGTGCTTTATGTCAAGAAGCATGAGTCAATCCCCAGAGGAGGATGCTCAAATGGAAAACAGATTGAAGGAGGGCTCTGCAGGCTGTGCTGCTGCAGGTCCTGTCCCTTGAAGTGAAAAGCAGAGGAAGGGAGGAAAACTGGGATCGGTAACAAATGATGTGACGGCAGAGTGTCAATCACAGTGGAATTTCGTCCTGGGCCCATGTTACGGCAGCGCTGAGAGAGCTGCTCCAGCAAAGGCTGCGTCAGCACTTTGTTCAGCTTATACTCTCATTTACTATCTGCCTTTCGGGCTGAGGCTGATTGTTCTAGGAGTCAACCTGGCAACAGCTCTCTTCATGTATTTTCAGATGAAGAATTGTTTAACCTCTCAGTCCTGCAGCCTCAGTCCCAGCTTATCCCACCACAACACAGTTTTCTCACGGTGGCTGTGGTTGTAAGCCTGAAATGCAGGCTCTGTAGCAAGGACAAGGGTTTGCACAGAGCCCCATTCCCAGAAAACACCTGCACTCTCTGCTCCTCCCTTCTTTAGGCTGAAAGCCCTTTGGAGGCTAATGGAACTGGTGGTTATTTCTGAGGCAGTTTCCAGCTAGTTTGAATATGAACATTGTGTGCACCAGGGAAAGTGATTTATAACTGCAAGCAGCAGGATTGTCCTATCTAATCAGTTGCTGCCTGTCAGCAAAGCTGGAAAAAATGCATCTTCTTCATCTAATTCTGTTGTGAAGTAAAATGCAATAGCTTAAAATCCCCCATCTTTGTAATGGGACATGAATGCAGCCAGCTTGCCTGATAGTTGATGGCTCATTAACCCAGCATAACTTGTTCAGACCAAGCTGAGAGAATAAACAGCAATAAATTGCTAGAATTAGATGCTCTTCCCCCAGAAGCTCTGGTGCTGCTTAGACAGGAAATGAAAGCACCACTTGGTGTAGTGTGAAGCCTCTTGCTTAAGTCAGTCTCTGTGCCTAAAGTTTGGAGCATGGTGAATATGTCACCAGTTCCTAAAGCATCTCCTGGGATCCATATACCAGGAAGACTGACTTCTATGTCAGACAAGCCTGACAGAATATGTAGAATTAGCAGGCACTTGGATAAAACTGATAGACTGGGGAGAAGTTAGTGTGGCATCTGTGGGGAGAAATCACACTTCACAAATCTATTACAACTATTTGAAGTGTCAAACAACCCTTAGCTAAGGCTGAGCTGGCTGATGGAGCCAGAAGGCTTTTAACAGCCCCCTTCACAGGGAGGGAAAGATTTTCATCAATGACGAACATGTAACACTAGCAAACAAAGGACAAAAATTCTCAGATTTTTCAGTGAAGTGTTTTACAAACACTCTGGAGTGTGGCAGAAAAAGTGATCATGTTTGCTAATAATGCATAGTTATTTACAACTACAGTGACTGCAAAGAGATGCAGAAGGATCCCCTGGTACTGAAGGCTTCATAGAACCACAGACTGATTTAGTTGGAAGGGACCTTAAAGCTCATTCAGTTCCAGCCCCCTACCATGGGCAGGGACACCTTCCACTACAGCAGGTTGCCTCAAGCCCAGTCCAACCTGACCTTGAACACAGGTAGGGATGGGGCAGCAAAATGAGGCAGAGATATTCAGTAAAACTGGCAAATGAGATTTGATTTTGCCAAAGGCAAGGTAGAGCACACAGGAGGGAGGCATCCCAACCACAAGCACACCCGGTTATCACTGCTTTGGAAAGCGTACTATGGATTGGCCTATACAAACATCAGCTCAGTGTTCACTAGAGACCAAAAGGTAGGACTTAGCACAGACAAATAGCAAACAGCACAGAAAACACTCTTTATGATTAAATAAATCCCTGGTGTAGGGATTCTGTGTGCAGTCCTATTCATCTTGTCTCATGAAGGGCAGAGTGGAAAGAGGAGGAAAACAAGTAAAAGGATGAGTGCCTTCAAGGGATATGAGAGAGGGCTTTTGATCACATATGGCACAGAGAATACAATATTGAAACTCCTCGACAGGGACTGAAAATGTAACAGGATTCAGCACAGTGCAGGTCAGGTTCGGGGAGAAGATATCTGGCTGTCCCTGACCCATTGGTGGATGCAAGGAGGAGGTCATGCCAAGGGAAGGGTATCTGCAGGCTCCCCTCTTCTTGCTGTCACTCCCTAGCTCTGGTTATCTGCTGGGTTTGATGTGCCTTTGGTTTGAGCTCAGAAAGAGCTGTTCCTATGATAGTTTCTACCCTAGCTGCCATTAGGGTCCATTCATAGGCTCTTTTCTAGCTGAAGACTTTACTGTTCTGTCCTGCTCCAGCAGCTTGCCATGACCAACTCCTGGAGATAATCCTCCCTTTTTCCAGTGCAAATTGCTCTTGGTCCTTCTCAGTCAAAGCCATGTGTGTTAGTGAGGTCTCTTTATCTGAAATGCTTAAGCTAAAGGGCTGATTGCATTGAAATACTTTTAGGAATCTGCAGTCTCTCCTAAAAGGAAGGTGGTGGGGAACTAAGGGCACTGATTTCTTTTCATGCACAGCTACAGGATGGAAGAGACTTTTCAGGATCAGGTTTATGAACCTGGACTTGTTTTATAAATCAATCCATCTTTTGGTTGGAAACTCCCATTCTGGTAAAGAAGTTTTGGGTTTATTTAAATCTGTGCCCAGTCAGTACTTACTTAAGATGTACAAAACAAAAGCTAGGTAAGGTTATCTACCCTTGTTTTCAGTGCAACAGATGAAACTCACAGCCAAGAACCTAGTGAGAAACTTTCCCTGAGAAGTCCTAAAATCTGGTGATGGACGAACCTATGCCATGACCTGAGGATGGCTGTTTTTTGACCAATAAATGAAATATCTCTTGTGACCAGCCTCACTGTGAAAGTCCAACAAGGCAAGCAGTAGATTTTGAAAGGAGAGCTGGCCAGATTAGAGTATTTGATTATGAAGGGGAGAGGCTTTGGGCTGTAATGGGAGTGGAAATACTAATGAATACACAGTATTCATAGTAATGAATACACAGTACCAGAGGAAAGGACAATCTTTCTGATAGGATTCAAGCTATTTTGCACTGTGTCACCCACACCAATGTTCATAGCAGCTCAGCTGTGTGCCTACACACCTCCAGATCTGTCACACTGTTAATTTTTTGGAGATTTTCTTAGTCCTTTTAACAGAAGAGTTTAGCTTTTCCAAAGAAAACCATACAAAATTTCACCATCAATGACCAAAGTCCTGAATCACAAGGTTAAATGGCCAGGAGCAACGGGCCTGCTTTCCAGAAAGCAGGATTCTGGAGGGCTGCAAAGGAAAGACACCCAAATTATGAGCTACGCCGGAGTGCTGAAGCTGCACATAGGAAGGTATCCAGTGATTGTTGGAGAATAGCTTGTCTTGGTTGTTGACCAGGATGATTGCATGAGAAAGCTATTGCTCTTACCAGATATACACCACGCACTGCGAGACAGTGGCCAAAATCAATTAGGAGTGATCACATCACACCACAGAAAGCAAATATGCTGTCAGTCTTCTGTTGAGCAACAGGACTGCTTATTAGCTTATTGAGGATGTCATAGGAATAGCAAGGGGTGAATAGTTCATGGCAGATTATTTATGCATCAGATTTCCTCCTATCCGGTCTGTTTGCAATTTGACCTTGACTTTCCCTCATATATTCATAATTCAGAACTACTTGGTAACTAATTTTGGTGGCACAGCTTCTGATAGCTCAAAAGTGGGCTGGTTTTGTAATGACTCTTAACTCTTCCCATCCAGAGGCTTAAAGGAGGCCTATATCATGCTGGAGACATACAGGGGGACTCTATCATGATGGAGATGTTTTATGGAAGCAGTATGGTGAAATACAGAGGGACCCAACAGCAAAGTCCCAGGAGCAGAACCCCTCCTCTGCCTTCTTTTGAGCTCAGTCGTTTACTCCCTGAACTTGGCACCCACAGCCATATGCAAAGCCTGATGATATCCCTGAGTACCCATATCCCTATGACCCCCATAGGTTTTTGCTGGATCTCCTCTCTTCTGTATGTAATATCACAGCCTGCTTTCATACAATTGAGTGGTGAGGTCACACATTCAGGCCCGCAGGTCTGCGAGCAGTGAGGTCAAAACCCATTTCGGTCAGGGGAAATAGAGCAGAAAAGTATTTGGCCCTACTCAGAGACAAGGGAAAGGAGAGGATGAGCTGGGCAAGAGCCCACATGTGCTTGAAAAGAACGTGCCTGATGCTTTGCAGACGTGGGGAGGAATGCTCTGGGAGACCAGGCTGGGGGAGCTGCTGCAGCTCTCACTTCAGAATAAAAGCCCATGTAGAAGGGACAGGCAAACAAGGCAGTACTCGCAAAGCCTGCCTGTGTTAGCAGGTCTTGAGGTGGGTAATGCTTTTCCTTGCCCTGTGCAGCTGGGATCTGCAATGCTGAGAAGTGACAAGCTTCTTCCTGACACCCAGGAGAGACCAGCTCAGAGGCACTTGAGCACGGGTAGTGCTTTGGTGGTCTAGCGAAATCACTGATGAGACAAGGCCACTTCTGCATTTTCTAGGGTGTCACAATCTGGGGTCATTTGGATGAAAGTCTGGTTGCGTTTGAAGAGCTCTAATTATCCCTCCTGGCAATGTGAAGGACCAGAAATTGCCTGCAACATGTAGAAAGCTCAGGGTCACCCTGACCCAAGCCCTGAGTCAGACTGCCCAAAAAGCGTCTGTCTCCACGGGCAATGCATTTGTGATTTCCCTGAACGCAAGTAGGGCCCTGGGGCAGTCCCAGAGAGGCAGATGGCACAAACACAACACTCCTGAGATGCTTTCTGAGGTAGCTTGGGAAAAGCGCTTTTGCACTTTGGGCCGGAGCTGTGAAGAGCAGGAATCTGTCTGAGGACGCCTGCCCTGGCTGCTAAACGGGTAGGTGATTCAGCAGCGCTAGGTGCAGCTCTCCCGAGCATAAAATCATAGAATCACAGACTGGTTTGGGTTGGAAAGGACCTTAAAGCTCATCCGGTTTCAACCCCCTGCCACAGGCAGGGACACCTTCCACTAGAGCAGGTTGCTCCAAGCCCCGTCCAAGCCTTGAACACTGCCAGCTGTTTAACCTCTGGCAGGTTAAAGCCATTCCCTCTTGTCCTGTTCCTACCCGCCCTTGTCAAAAGCCCCTCTTCAGATTTCTTATTGGCCCCTTTAGGTATGTGAAGGCTGATCACCCCTGGGCCTTCTCTTCTCCAGAGGCGCATAAAGGTGGCCTGTAAGTGCCAGTGAAGTGGAGTAAACACTCGCCAAGGGGCTGGCTGCTGCAGTAGATGTTAAAGACAGCAGCCACCAAGAGATGGGAATATTTTCTGAAAGGGAAAGTCCTCAGCAGGATTTAAGAGCAAATCAAAGGAGCCCTCAAGAATTCCTGAATCCTACAAAGCTGTAAGTTCCGTGAACTCACTATATTGTGGTGACAAATCAGATACAAGGAGATGGAAGAAGTTGCTCATCCTGGCAGGCCCTTGGAGGGCACGCAGATTGCCCAAGCTCTCTTTAACAAAATAAACAAGCTTTTCTTTTTCTTTAACAAAAAAAGCCATCACAGCTGTTTTTTCAGGGAGTTGCTCTGTCAGGAAGCAATGAGGTCTTGCTGCCTGATTGATAAAACACACACAAACTGGAAGAGGTTTCATCTGTTGTGGTCTTCAGGGCATCACTGTGCTCTGTAACATTAAAGATCACCCTGCTGACTCACGCTCTGCTCTCTGGAAACTGGAGCCCTCTTGGCAATTCCCTTCCTTTCCACCCTCCACCCCTGGCATCTTTTTCCTTGACAGCAGTTTTCCAATTTCTTTTTCTTTTTTCTTTTAACTCAGACTCCATCCAGAAGAGTACAGCTTGTTGAGGGCAGTGTTTTACCTCCTCTAATCCTATTGGGAACAGATGGAAGATTACAGAAAAGCATGCCAGGGTAGCTGGAGAAAATGCTGCAATATCTATAGCTGCCTGTGTCTTGCACACATCTAGCCAAATGCAAGGCAGACCTGGATGCTTCTTCCCAAATCACTTGAAAAGATTTAGGGTGAGAATTGTGAATATATCAAAACTACTTTAATTTCAAAGCTTTCTGGAAAATAATACAGTTTAAAACATTCAGTTGAAGTTTTCCCTAAACAGTACTATTTTGGAGTGGTTTGTTTTTCCTATCTAACCTATGATTTTACTCGGGATGTTTTTGTAAGATGAAGGTTAATCTGTTCTAACTGTTGCCAAACACACACCTCTGATATTTGTCCCCTTTGAAAGATCGTATTTTTTCTTTCTGTGTTCTTCTCGGTGTAAGCTATTGTGGAACATGCTTTGAGCATATTTGGAAGGTGTTTTGCTCAGGGCAAGAAAAGAGTTTCAGAACCAAGCTGTGTTTCCAGAGTCTTCATGGCCATCATCTCTTTTCAGCCTGGTGTTCAATGTCTATTCCAGTCACTGACTGCTGTTCCCGAAACAGCAAACCGTCAGTGGTCAGAAATCCCCAGTCCAACTTGCTGGCCTCAAGCATCTCTGCTGAGGAGCAGCAGGGTAGATGTGGGGGGCACATATCACATGCAACATTATTAACATCATTAATGCTTGTGGAATATTAAAAAGAAAACACTAAAAAAGCCTTTGAGCACCCTACTCTAGTGGAAGGTGTCCCTGCCTGGGGGAGGGGGGTGGAACGGATGAGCTTTAAGGTCCCTTCCAACCCAAACCGTTCTATGATTCTATTACTATGCTAACCTTGCCCTTTCAATTTTCTTCTTATTCACCACCTAATTACTACTCAGCATCTGATACTTAACGACAGTTTCAAGATGATCCTCCAGCCTTTAAATCCACTTTTCAGTCCATTGTTGTTGTCTCTGGGATTATTGTCATAATAAAAGCAATTACTGTATTGCTAATCACAATGACAGACCGGCTTTTGGAATTGTAGAAAACTAGTTCCCAGAGCTGAGCTGAAAGCATAACATGTATCGGGGTTTGGAGGAGGAGGAGGAGGATATAATCCTGTTTTTCCCAGGAATGGCAGGTCAAAAGTGAGTAAGTATGGGCCACTCTCATGCTGTTACTAAGATTTTCTGTATCTGCTGCTGGAATTTCAAGCTTCCCCTTCTCTTTGCTAGCTCAGGAGTTGTGTAACTACTTGAGATTCTAAAGGGGTTTTCTTTTCTTTTAGCAAAAGTGTTAGAGAGAAAATCGTGACAAGTGCCAAAGGAAATCAGATATGCTCAGTTGTGTGATTAGGCTGAATGATCAATGTCCTTAAAACCTGGTGTTGCCAATAAAAATCTTTCACATTTTCTTCTAATAATGGCTACAGACTGTATTAATCTGGTAAAATAGTCTGTTCAGCTCACACTTCTGCTTGCTCACTTGACTATTGTGGGTTTCTGCTGTTAGAATTGTAGTATCAGAGACTGGTTTGGGATGGGAGGAACCTTAAAGTTCATCCAGTTCCAACCCCCTGCCATGGGCAGGGACACCTTCCACTAGAGCGGGCTGCTCCAAGCCAGCATCCAAACTGGCCTTGAACACTGCCAGGGATGGGGCAACCACAGCTTCTCTGGGCACACTGTGCCAGTTTAGCTGAAAAAAGGGAAGTGATGCTCTCCATAGCATTTTGGGAAGCCAAGTATTAGCATATGTGTCTACTAACAAGCCCATTGCAAATGCTAGCACTGCTCTTTGGTGCACTGTTTTGCCCCTATTCATGGTTCTTTCACTAAGACCTGGAAATTCTAAGCTATCTAGGAAGCGGTTGTATTTCTTGTAGGATGCTCAGTAGGGACCAATTTGTCTCTTAGTGCAATTGAAGTAATGAGTGTTAGGTGAGTTAGGGGGCTTTGGGAGGGTTGTTGGGGTTTTTGAAAGCTTTTCTTTGCGGCTGATATTTGTGATGCTATTGACTGACTTGGCTTTTTTTTCCTCATCTGCTTCTGCTTAGTTTAGTGACGAAATGCACATCCAAGTAGAAAGAAGGAGAATCAGCAAGAAGCAATTTACTGCCCTGTCTCAGAAAGGTGTCTTGTGAGAAATCTGGAAGAAAACCAAACCAGGCCAGCACTGCAGCTGATGACCTGATCATCCATAAACTAATCGGCAGAGCTGTTCCAGTTCATACAGGTTTCAATAGCTGAGATTCTGGCCACAGATCTCTCATTTCTAGAGAGCAAGAAACAGACAAGCTCCTCCAGCATTCTTCTTGCATGGGAAATGACACACTTGTTTACTTTAAGACCTTGCTGCTCTTTCAGCCAAGGAGCAGCCATATGAGCTTGAGCTCTCTCTGTACAAAACAAATAACCATTTTAAGGGAGCCAGCTTTATGGGGCACTGAAAGGGACTGCAAGAGTAGAAACATCTCTAAATCTCTGTCCTGCCTTCTGAGATTGTGCTTTTTTAGGTTCATCTTTACTGGAGACAGAAGAACAATAAGCCACAAGATCACCATCCATTTCTCCAAATCATGGGTGCCCCTGGCCCATGTGTGGGACTGTGTGATGCAACTGCTATCACAGCCTTCCAGGAAAGTCACAGGTTTTGCAGGACCTGGAACATTTTCCATGCGCCTGCTCACTGGAACTATGAGTGTTTGAGGGCAGGCACCATGTTGTTTTGTTCTGTTTCATACAATATTTGGCAAAGAGGAAAGAGAAGGGTGTCTTGGCTCTCTACCAGGCCTCCAAAGTGCTAAAATAATACCATCCCTGTAATAAATCTCCAGTTTTTATCATTGTCTGACACTCTGCAGCTTATTTTGGCTCTGGGAATCCGCAAATTTGGACAAAAAATGTGAAAACTCGTCAATGTGAAGCAAATGAGAGCACCCAGCTTTAGTCTGTTTAGCAAGACACAGCTATGAACGACTGCTCCATGGTGAGAAGAACACAGGATTTCCTGGAAACAAATTCAGGCCTTGACAGAGCTGTTTGATCTCCAATTGATGTTTTGTTTTTGTTTTCTGAGCAGTAATAACATCATTGTAAGTTATAAACAGACCTTTTTTCCTTGTCCTCAAAATGAGTCATTAATTAGTTAACATCATGAATTAATTATTGCCTGGCCATAATTAAAGGGGCCATATTTGTTTTATCTGCTATGCTCTTTCTAATAGTGCATTTGCACTAATAGTCTCTCAATATCCAGCTCTCTCTGCCCCCCTCAGGATTCAGCTCTCCTTAAAGCCTGGTACAACACCTATCCCTATGGGATCTAATGAAATGCAACCATCAGGCTTACCCAGAGATGAGATATGCAAAATAATTACTCTTGTATGACAAACAGAAGCCCCACAGGCTGGGTTCACAAAAGAATCCCTTGATTTTTCCGTAAGGTTTGACCCCTGCCTGCATTGCTCACCCGAGAGCCAAGCTGTTATCTTGGAATGGGAATGTCAGTGCTGAGTTTATGGCCTGAAACTTTTGACAATTGCTCTGTCATCGTATTTGGTGGCTAAATAAATGGTTTGTCCAATTCCTTCCTGAAAAGATCTTGCTGACGGGGCTGTGGACAGTTTATATGTGTATATTTCAAGCTGCTAAAAGAGCTTCATATGTCCTCAAAATAGAACTTACTTTTTGATGGAGATACTTCTGGTAGACCAGCAGGGAAGAAACAAAAGCCAAGCCTGGGAGTGCCTGCCCTCTTTCTGGGAAGCCAATTTGTGCTTGCCTCTTGCCTTTCCATCAATGGACTGTGTCCTGTTGACCTTGTAACAATACCTAATGGGACTGACAAGAAACCTGCAGAGGGGCCTTTGACAAGGGTTTGTAGGGACAGGACAAGGGGGTATAGCTTTAACCTGCCAGAGGGGAGACTGAGATTAGACATGGGGAAGAAGCTCTTCCCTGTGAGGGTCATCTCTGAGAGCTCTTCCCTGAGGCGCTGGCACAGGGTGCCCAGAGAAGCTGTGGCTGCCCCATCCCTGGCAGTGTTCAAGGCCAGGTTGGACACAGGGGCTTGGAGCACCCTGCTCTAGTGGAAGGTGTCCCTGCCCATGGCAGGGGGTTGGAACTGGATGAGCTTTAAGGTCCCTTCCAACACAAACCACTCTGTGATTCTGTGACACATGCCGTGAATTAGGTGCAATAGTTTGTCCTTTGAACTGAGTTTCCGTAACCTATTAGTAGAAATGAGTGAGACATGCTGCACAGACAGCAAGTGTAGTTAAGTTCCAGGAACATATCCCTCTGCCAGATCCCTTCGCCAAACTTGTAATGGAGAAGACAAGTGCTGAAGCTGAGTGAATCTGAAAACCTGTTCCATGCTTCACGGCATCTCTTAGTAACTCACCATTACACTTTAAACACACTAAAAATGCATTCCCCCCAAACACCTCAAGCCAAATAGAAACCTGACATATTCAAAGGGAAAAATATAATCTGATGGCTTCCTTTACTGAAGTGATAAAACTGTCTTGGTGATTCCAAATTGCTCTGTGTATCTGGGGGACAAATAATTGTCATTCTTGAGAAATGTTTGGTCAGATTGGGCCATTAGTGGGCATCCCAGGAAAGCTCAGGCATCTATATAAAAACTGTGACTTTACCAGATTCATCAGATCCTTCTTGTTCTTTCACTGTATCCTTCCACTGTCTGTGTGCTGCCAGTCTCTGAAGGACTTCTTACTCCCAGATGTACTCCATGTCAGGCAAATCCACTCAGTGCAAACAGGAAAAAGCCCTCCTTCCTTCCTTCCTTCCTTCCTTCCTTCCTTCCCTCCTTCCCTCCTTCCCTCCTTCCCTCCTTCCCTCCTTCCCTCCTTCCCTCCTTCCCTCCTTCCCTCCTTCCTTCCTTCCTTCCTTCCTTCCCTGTTCTAGCATGTCTACCCTTTATAACAAGAGACATGTTGATGCTTTGCTAGGTGCAGTGCACGCCCTACATTGGCAGCCAGCATACATACATACCTATACCTGAACCAAGCACCTGCTCGCACAGATGTCCACTCAGTCATCTTTGTTGTAGAGTTTTCGGGTTAATGTTTTTATATGTGCTCCAAGACTTGACAGGCTGAAAGAAATGAGATATGGCTGGCTATCACCATGTATGATTTGTGTGGTCCTTGGGGGAATGGCAGGAAGCTCTAGGAGTGAAGTTGTGCCTCCCTGTCCGTCCCACTGAAAGATCCAGCCATTGCACCAGGGCAGTACAGCCCTCCTGCAGGTGTTTGGGTGGGATTGGTGAGGGGCCTGTGCCGGGGGCAGTGCTTGGAAAGGCTGTGGCAAGACCTGAGGAAGTCTGTGGTGGTGAGGAGGGAGTAGGGCAGCATTCCAAGAAGAACTGAGACTCTTCCAGCTATTGAAGTGTTCTGATAAGTGTCCATTAGCCCATCCTGGCTGGGGTCACCTTCCCTGCAGGTGTGAGTCCTCCTTCCTGCTCATGGCCCCAAGCACGCTCTTCTCCCAAGACTGCAGGTTGCAGCTTGGCCCTTTAGGCAAGAAGATTACACCAGCATCAGCTGATGTCATGATCTCATTCCCAAATGCCTTCCCACATGCTTGAGGTGTGTTTAGCAAGCAAGGGAGAGCTGGCAAAACAAAGACTCCTCTGCTGTGTTTAGCTCCTCCTAGCTCCTTTGAGCTGTAGTTCATTTGACTCAGGCTTAGCAAGCCATGTCACTATCTGTATCTTCATCCTGGCTTTAAACCCACCCTGTGAAATGTTAATGCTGGCTCCAGCTACCTGAGTGTGGGATCACACTAAACAAAGGGGTCAAGGCATTGAAAGCATTGTGGAGCTATTCTAGACCTAGAGGTCCAAAGGCTACTGACTCCCTCTGTTTGTGGAATGGAAGAATAATGAGGGAACCAAAGAGCTGTGTGTTTGGGGTGTTTTTTCTGCTGCTGTCTCACTTGGAAGATGTATTGGGCCACTTGAGCGGAGGTTGTGACCTATCTGCTGTCTGCAGGAGGTGTGCATGTAGCCAGGAGTCAACATGGACTTGACCTCTGATTATGAGACCTGGAATGCAGGAGAAGTCCTGGGAGCTGCACAGCAGACACCAAATACCTTCTCTTTAGCTGCAGCTTCTTTCTCCTTCCCCTCACACCCTCTCTTTACTCTGGAGAAAGTAGCCCGAGGCCATGAACCAGCAATGAATATTAACAAAAGCAGCTCAGTAGCCTGATGTGCGTTCCGGCTGTGCTGGAGGCCCTGATGAGAGGAGTCCTTTTTGTCCCAGCCACAGGCACTGTGGTGGCCTCCCCATGATACTTCACTGAAACAGTGGGCTTTGGGGCCAGTGCTTGCTACTGGTGAGAGCAGATTCCCTATTCCCCAATAGAGGTGGCATGAAAAATCCTTGCCTATCCCTTCACGCCCAAGCAGGCTTCCCAGTAGCTTATGCAGGCACAAGGATTCTTACAGGGAGTCCCAGGGTATGAAGACAGGCTGCGAAAGTTGGGGCTGTTCAGCCTGGAGAAGAGAAGCTGAGAGGAGACCTCAGAGCAGCTTCCAGTTTCTGAAGGGGAGCTATAGGGATGCTGGAGAGGGTCTCTTCATCAGGGACTGTAGCGATAGCGCAAGGGAGAATGGGTTTGAACTAAAACAGGGGAAGCCCAGGTTAGATATAAGGAAGAAGTTCTTTCAGGTGAGAATGGTGAGGCAGTGCTCAAGGTCAGCTTGGACAGGGCTTTGAACAACATGGTCTAGTGTGAGGCATCCCTGCCCATGGCAGGGGGGCTGGAACTTGATGATCTTAAGGTCCTTTCCAGCTCAATCCATTCTGTGATTCTATGATTCGATGCTCAGCGCTTCATGCTGCTCCAGTGCTGCTGTCCCTCATGGGCAGCACTAATCCAGACAGCTGCAACCTGCTGCAATCCTCTGGAGCTGCGTATAAGGTGTGTGCATGCTTTGGGACGTGGGGGGTCATGCTCATGGCTGGCTGGGAAGAACCACTCCCATTCATCACTGTGGAAAAAACGTGTTTTGCTTCCTGAAAGATGCATTTCGCTGCTCTCCTGGGAAGGCTGCGAGTGAAGGGCTGTCGACAAGCACAAGCGCTGATATTCCCATCCCCTTACTCCCTCGGAGGAATGAGGCTGTGGGCGGAGAGCCTGGACAAAGGAGTGAGGATGGGCCTTACTTTTGCATTCAGCTGAACTGCCCACTGCGCGGCTGAGGAGAGGGTGTAGCTGCTCCCTCTTTATCCAGCCCAGTTGTCGAACGTTACTGCCTCTGCCCCCCTTCAAGAGCAATGCCTTTTCCTTGGAGCTCCACGGAGCTCTCTGGTCTTAGCAGAGCACAGCTGCAAGCACACGAGCAACTGCTGGGCTGATGCTGCAGCTGTTTATAATAATCATAGGATCATGGAACCCCAGTCTGGTTTGGGTTGGAAAGGACCTTAAGATCAGATCATCCGGTTCCAGCCCCCTGCCATGGACTGGGACTTCTCATGCTGAACCATGTTGCTCAAGGCTCTGTCCAGCCTGGCCTTGAACACCGCCGGCGATGGAGCATTCATGACTTCCCTGGGGAACCTGTTCCAGCGCCTCACTACCCTCACAGTAAAGAACTTCTTCCTTATACCTAACATGAACTTCCCCTGTTTCAGTTTTAACCCATGACCCCTTGTCCTATTGCTACAGTGCCTGATGAAGAGTCCCTCTCCAGCACCCAGTTTCTGTGACCACAGTTTTAGTTAAAGAAGCACAAAACTTAAATAAACTTTTGCTTTCATCTGTTATTTGAAACAGTCCAACCAGGACAGGTCAGGGCTTGGAGCAAATTGCTCTAGCTGAAGGTGTCACTGCCTGTGGGAGGGGGTTGGAACTGGATGAGCTTTAAGGTCCCTTCCAACCCAAACCAGTGTACCATTCCATGATTCCATTATAGAAGCTTTGTACTCCTGCAGAGACTGTAATGGTCCATGCCAGTAGATACTATTGGTAATAAGGAGCTGTGACAATCAGCTGCTGCATGCGGTAACAGGTCTCTAATCAAAGAAGCTTGTTCCAGCCTGACCCAAGTGGAACCAAAAACGGCACTGATCAGGGGAGCAGGGCATGACTGGCTGCCACAATTGTGGGGCCTTTGGACTCGGCACAAGGTGCATCTGACAAAATTCCCACAAGGAATGGGCCTGGCAGCTTGCTTGGAGAGAGGTTAGATTGAAAACAACCACTTAGTTCTGCCACTGGCTCAATGTGAATCTGACACAGGGCTCTTGTTAAAACCTCTAAAGCCTAGGTACTTTCTTCTTCCACACCCTTGATTCTCAGTTCTGATGAGGGAGTCCTCAAGAACTCTAATGGGAATCAATAAGCTGTAAATAACCATTAGGTATATCGGGTTAGATATAAGGAAGGAGTGGATGAGAGTGGACATGCAAATGAAAGATGCGAATCACAAAACCTGAGCTTGAAAATACTGTATCACAGAATAGTGTTTCTGTTGTGAACGCAACCACAAAGCAAGAAACTCATCTCATGCTAATTAGCTGTGTGGGTGTTCTTATTTTTAAACACAGATTTCCATATACAACAGATGTGGGCAGTTCCTACTTCATTTATCTTTGCTATTGAGTTCATGTACAAACAATCCAAATTCCAGATATGTTATTTCATGGTGATAAAGCAAATAGGATCCCGTAATACAGAGCTCCTTAAAGCTAGGTTAAGTGACCCTAAAACTTTGAGAGGCATGTTCTGAACTTATGTAAACTGCAATTTATGGGGCTACCCCTAACTCTGGCATTCTGTAAGTTGATATAACCTTGACAGAGCTGTGTCTGTTTCTAGAGTATCTTGTTGTCTCCTCTTTTTCTTTCAGATTCCTTAAAGTAAATCTCCTTTATATCTACAAGAGAACAATGGTTTGTGGAGAGATACCGTGTTATGGCATCCTTTAACATATGAGATGTGGGCTGGAATACAGAACAAAAAGCAAAGTAGCTGCAGGACAGGCTCTGAATTATGTTCTCTATATCTAAAGATCTCATTCAACCCTATGAGGTGTTCAAGTACATGTCTGGGTAAGAGAAGCTGGAAGAATAGCTATGCTTCTGGAAGAAGTGGTGTAGGAACTCATGCCTTGCCAGCACACCTAGGTATCCCTCAGGATAGTCTTGGCTGGCAATATTTGCTCTATTTAAGTCTTTAAGAAGATAGAAAGCCGAGCTGCAAGCAGTAGGTTTCCCTGTTGAGGATACTGGGAGCTTTCTGCAGGACACATCTACCTACATCCAGGATTCTCACTGCGTTTTGCAAAACTGAAGTATTTTGTAAGAGGGAAACAATATAAGATTGTCCAGCTCCTTTTCTGCCATGCTCTTCAAATACCACTTCTAAAGTGGGAAGTTTGTCATAAATCGTTGTTCTTGGCTGATCCTCATGTTCTGTTTGCAGCATGCAGCTTTGTGGGGTTTTTTCTCCAGTATTTATGCAATGTAGATGACCTTATTTGCGATTAAATGAGAATACAATGAAAACTTCAGTCAGCTGAGTAAAAAATCATGTGTACTTCCCCTAAGTGCCAGGCAGGGCCTAAGTGAGCTTTTGGATCCAGTGATTTCACGGTTCTCAAGGCTGAAACTGAATTCCAGCAATTCCCACTCTTACCGTTATTCCAGTGATGACTAATTCCAGTGATGACTAATCAGCCCTCTGACTCCCTCTGCTCATGGCGCTCCTGGAAAGGATTAATTCTGATTGTCTCCATTCACAGTGTCTTCTGTTCACAGTTCCCAAGAAAGGACAATCTCAAATAGGTTAAAGGGTAGAAGACCTTGCCATTAAGCCTTCATTGAACTGAATGATTGAGGTGTCCAACTGTCCTGCTAGGTATTTCAGCCGAAGAGTGAAAAGGGTTGTTGCAAGGGCAGCAAAGAAACCTGTGGAGTAGTTCCCTGCCACTTTACAGCCAGACATAATACATTGTTAAAGCACTGGCTCTCAAGCCCTTTGGAGTAATAAGGGAGACCCCCACTAGCGGTGGATACAGCTCCCTCTGCATTCAGGCAACAGCCACAAGTCACAGGCAGAACTGATCTTTCCTCTGTAGCAAAGGCTTAAGAAAAACAAGATGCAGGAGTGAGAAATGTAAGGCTCTTTTTCTACTTTCAAAACTAAAACTAAGCCAAGTGATGCTTTTTTCCCCACTGTATTTTTATTTTTTAATGGATCTTTTTTCTCATAGCTCTGTTTCCTGAACTGATTCCATCTCTCGAGGTTATCCTAGGGCTGCAGATCCTCATGGCATCACTCTTCCCTTAGGCCTCCCTGGCCTGACGGAGATCTCAGAATTCTTAGGGAAACTGAGAAGCAGCAATAGCTTGTCTCTGCACCAAGCTGTGTTTCCTTGTGTCTCCAGCTATCTCCTTTCCTTTGGGGCTTGCACACTAGCATGTTGCTTCTGATTCTCAATTGAAGATGGAGATGTGACCCCATGTTTCAAGGTTCAGAAATTAACCCTGTAACCGTATTGGATATCTCAGGGTCTGTAGCACTCAGGCGTTCACCCCTGAGGCGCTAAGGGCACTTCTTGGGTAACTTCAGCCACTGGAAGCTGGGTGTGTGGAGGTGCCTTTTGCAAATGCCAGCCTCCATTCAGGGCACCAGAAACTGGTGCGACTGCCTTAAAGGACTGTGGGCTAAATTAGCCCTTGGTTGTGGAGAGGAGCTGAATGGTTTCTTTGTGCCCAGATGACTGGTTAACTGGAGCTTTTAGTTATAACTTTTTCCTTACTGACCCTCTTCTCCCTATTATTCTCCCTTGTTCTCTAAATCAGATAAGTACAACCCAGAGAGTAAAACCAGGAACTGCAACAGGAATGAAAGCTGAGAGCCTGGATCTGACTGTCTTGGAAGAAATCAATTGGCCTTTGTACTCTTGAGATAAGGAGCACAAGGGGATAAGGGTTTGTGGCTGAAGTTTGCAGGTTCACGAATGTTATCTGCTTTGTGAAAAGCAAATATTTGATCAATCACACTGTGTGGAAACTTGGGGGGGATATGTACACAGTCCTGAAATTGTGCTGTTATTGTTCAGATGTGGTATGGGATGTCTCTTTGGCTTGAAATGGTGTATGAAGGGTCTAGCCAGCAGGATGTGAAAGGCCTCTGACAGAGAAAGGGTAAGAAGTTCACCATTAAAAAAGCAACCTCCCCTCTCCCCAAAGGGGAAGCCTCTAGCCTCTGCTTCCACAGTTATCTTCTGGATATAGGCAGACATCAGTGTGTAAGTGGACTGCAGAGAGGAAGTAGGAAGAAAAGAAATTTCATAGGGTAAATCCTGCTTGCTGCAATGTTCCCATGGGCTGGGAAGCACTCCTGGTCATCTCAAGGATTGCTTTCAGTGGGAGAAGTATTTTGAAAGATAATGGAATTGCAAAGCAAGAGAATTTTCTTGTGCTTTGTTCCATGGTTTTGCTGCCAGAAAACAAGAAAAGGCTGCTGCTTACACATTTTTTCCTAAAGACATTTCTGTAATGGCTGCTTTATTAGAAAGGGAACATGGAAACTTACAGGAAGGGAATAAAAGCTCAGCCTAATTATTATTGTTCACCAAATGTAGGGATGTCTCCACAGTGGCTCACAGCAAAGGCTCAATTTTACGAGCATCCTTCTTCCACAAGTAACTGGTGTTGTGTGCAGAGGAGAAGAATTCAAGGATAGCAGAAGACAGAATGAAGTGTCTATGGACTTGCCCACCCAACATCCACCAGTCCAGCCTGGGAACCTCTGAAGCCCGCAGGCTGTGTCTACATCTTTGGTTTGATTTACTCTCTTGGGTATTCTGAGATGACTACCAGATACCAAAATTTAGTACGTTCCTTTTCTACTTACAGCATTTTACATACCAGAAATTCTTTCAGTAGCCTCATTTTTGTGAGGTTAAATATATTTTGACATTAATAACACTTAAATGACTTCACTGTCAGTTTACTTTCTCCACAACTTACTAGCAAAAAATGCACACTTTTCTTATTACAGTAGATCTTAGAAGCCAGATCACTCATTGTTTTAAATCAGGGTGTTTCCATTCGGAATTATGAGTTGTTCCTTGCTTTTATCAACAAACCAGCTGAGAATTGGCTCATGCAACAAACCCACACATGTGGGTGTAAACCCAGACAGAATAAAAATAGCCCTTTGCACATCTTGGTGTGCAGTCCTCGCCTTCAAACCCTGGTGAGAACCAAAATCTGACCAAATACTGTCTTGCCTACCCAGAAATGGAGACTGGGAACAGAGCTTTAATGTCAACAACCACCCCCTTAGTCCCAGTAACTCTGAAACCTGCAAATAACGTCTGAGAAACAGCGGGAAGAGCACAGCTAGGATAGGACTGGTTAGTGGCTGGGCTTGAGACAGCATCACCAAGATCTACAGTTTCTAACACGAGTGTTAAATACAAAGTATTTTGTGCAGAAGAGTAGAAAAAGCGAGAGGGAATTGCAGTCATCTCCCTCCCATGTAGCTGAAGTGGGAGTCCAGGAAGTTTCTCTGAAGTGTGGAGATAAACCACATCCAGAGAATATTGCAGCATGTGAATATTGCAAAACATGTCTGGGGCATATGCCTGTAGTACTTCTGATGGGTGAGACAAACTCAGACCTCTCCATCTCTAATTCTTGCAATTTAGTGGAAATGGTTCCTGAGCTGATTCCCGCCAGGCAAATAGATATGCTTTGGTCCTTGTTGCTGCTTCAGGACTTAACCTATGCAGTCCCCAAGACATCTATATGCATTTGAGGTGGTTTTCCACCTCAAATGTTTTCCATGCTAGGTCTCTTCAGTAGCAGACTTTCTCTTGCATGTGGCTCCTTGAGCTGGGACAGCATCTCTTGCATCTCCCCTTTTCCCTGTGCAATGCTATGCACTCTGATCTCACCTTAGCTAGCTGATCTGGATTATCCCAAATTCAGTGAGGAGCTGGGCCATGTGCTGTGCCTGACTTGGCTCCCTTTTATCGTTCCTTGTGGAAACACACCTCTGCTGGGCAGCAGATTGGAATTTCAGGCTTGACTCCAGCAGCATGTGAACTGCTGTCCCCAGGTCAGTTTATAGGTATGCCTTCTGCTCCCATGAATTTGATGTAGCAGATACCTGCTCATGAATAAATAACTGCAAGGCAAGGTTCCTTCTCCAACATTTGAAACAGGCCTGCTTTCAAGGGGGTTTTTCTGCTGAACGCGAGCTCTCTTCTCCAACTGAAGCAGTGCCAGATCAGACTTCTCCAGCCTGAGGTCTAAGCAAAACCAGAGGCTCTTTCTCTTTTAGCTCACACATCAGACTGACATGTAATATTTCACAGTGCCTGCTATAGGACCCCGAAGAGTTAAGCTGCTGCTTTGGCTAAAATCTATCCAAAAGAAATGAAATAAATTTAATCCTGCTATATCTGGACTCCGAGAGGTCTGATGGCTCAAAGTATTGAGCTGTGCAGCCATTCAGTGTTCATCCACACTGGTGTCTACCTCACATTCTGAGTTATGTGCAGTAAGTACAAACATGTGCACTGCATTTTCTTACATCCTATTCTAATGTTTGTATGGTTTCTTTAATAGACTTCCCCCTTTTCTCTTCCTCTCTGCCATCCTGGGTATCTGGTGCTCTTCTCTTTCTGGGGACTGCAAAGCCATTTCTCTGCTTTATCAAGGTCCACTGCAGCCCACCAGATCCTGCTCTTTCAGAGCAGCTTCATCTCATACCCTGCAGCAGCCAGAGGACAAGAATTTTCTTACACAAGGGGCAGGGATTGAGTACTGAAAAGCTGCTCTTTGGATGCACTTCTCTTTGTAATTCTGAGAGCAGAGGCCAGCAGGATGCAAAACTTGCTCTCTGGCAGTTTCACCAGCTCTTGCAACTCTTGTTTTATTTTGTGCTTGAGGACCTTGAGATAAACTCAAGAGGTGAAAAAAAAAAAGGGGGGGGAACAAATCTGTAGCTATCATAATTGTAGATTCAAAGCCTGAAAATACAACCCTACTGTCTGACAAACTGAGGTCAAAAGAACCCAAGTGTTACTACTTGGTAAGCCGCTTGCCTCATTTCTCAAGGTTTGTTTCAGGATTACTTGTAGTGCTTTGCAGTTGGCTAAAGGGCAGGTAGTATAATAGCAGTTGTGCTTCAGGCGTGTAATCATATCCTGAGACAGGGCTGTCAGCCTCGGGGTGAGAGTGAGCTGGCCTGAAAACTGAAAGATTCCATAGAAGCAACAGAAGTGATTGAGCAGCTGAGGAGAGATGTCCTCTTTAACTCCTCAGGTGTGGATTTACGTAACTGAACCACCCAAAAAAACAAGACTAACCCAAAAACTCTACAACAAAGATGACTGAGTGGACATCTGTGCGAGCAGGTGCTTGGTTCAGGTATAGGTATGTATGTATGCTGGCTGCCAATGTAGGGCGTGCACTGCACCTAGCAAAGCATCGAGATGTCTCTTGTTATAAAGGGTAGACATGCTAGAACAGGGAAGGAGGGAAGGAAGGAGGGCTTTTTCCTGTTTGCACTGAGTGGATTTGCCTGACATGGAGTACATCTGGGAGTAAGAAGTCCTTCAGAGACTGGCAGCACACAGACAGAGGAAGTTTATGTGAACTGAGGTTGTCAGTTAAGATACTTATTAATTTGCTTCTCTGCTCTCTCATGCATCCTTGCTTCAAAGTCTTACGGTGCTGAATATAAGCTGAAGGGACCAGTGCTCTGAGGGATGGAGATGCCTGTCCAGAGCATAAAACACGATTGAGCAGACCTGCTCTGAGACCACAGGAGGCTTACAGAAGACTAAGGTGGCAATCTGGGCAAGCATGCACCAGCATCTGTGTGTGCCTGTGCACATGTGTGGTTGAGGACAAAGGCTGTTGTGGGGTTGTTGCCTGGCTTTGTGCTATTTTTATCTTTATTTCAAACAAACATTGTGGTCCTATTCTTTGATGGGCTGAAGGACATGGGAGCCTCTTTTTCCCAGATACTTTTTCTGGGAATCTCTGTTCTCTCCTCAGAGCGCAGAATAAACAAACTAGAAATTTTGGGTTTTAAAATCAAAATAAATAACTATTGTTCTGCCTTTCCCCCTGCCTCCTTCCCTTCCCACCATCTGCCCAGCTGCCTTCCCTTGACCAGAGCATCCCTTGGGAACTCCTCTGTCCCAGATGTGATGGCAGTCCTGAGATAACACGTCCCACCATCTCCTCCTGCTGAGGCCAGAAGAAGGAAAAAAAACACCCCAAACCACTGAACCTTGCCTGCTATGTGAGGAAGAAAGATAGCAGGGTCTTCTGAATCCCAGGTAATCCTAGTATGGCATATCGGGATGTAGGTCTGACCTTGTAGAGGGCCAAGAAGAAATCCGGAGACGGACTTTTTATGATGGAATGTGGGGACAGGACAAGGGGAATGGCTTTAACCTGCCAGAGAGGAGATTGAGATGAGCTCTTATGCAGAAGTTCTTCCCTGTGAGAGTGCTCAGGTGTTGGCAACAGGGTGCCCAGAGAAGCTGTGGCTGCCCCATCCCTGGCAGTGTTCAAGGCCAGGTTGGACACAGGGGCTTGGAGCACCCTGCTCTAGTGGAAGGTGTCCCTGCCCATGGCAGGGGGTTGGAACTGGATGAGTTTTAAGGTCCCTTCCAACCACACCAGTCTGTGTCTCTATGATGATACATTGATGTGAAAGCTGGTGACAGCTTTTCACTAAATGTTGCAATTAAAAAAAGAATCTAATGGGGCTTTTGGCTGACTGTAATAAGGCGATTTTGGGGGTGTTGCTTGGCGGAGACCTGAGAACGAAGCTTTGCTTATTCACATTAGCTGTAGTGCAGCTCAGATCCATTGGTTATTGCTGGGTACCAAGGACATCCATCAGGGACTGGTGGTTCATTAACCATGCTGGCAAAGCAAAGACACAAAACAGCGACTGGAACAATGTGCTGCAAGCATGTGCCAGTGCTGAGTCTAATAGCAATTTGTAACAAGCTTCATTCTGTGAGCTGTGCGAGGTGGAGATGGGGCACCTTCGCTGAGGCCCTTCTATCCTGAACAAAATAGTCAGTGGAGCATATCCCAGCCTGCAGGTGGTGGCCACAGAGACTGTGGAGAGGAAACAGGCATTAGGAAATAGGTGGTTGTCTTTAATTGCCAAAACACCACAGCAAGGCTGCAGGCAGAGTGGCTGTAAGGAACCATGAGTTTCCCCCCCACCTCCCACCTCTCAGGTGTCCCCAGGCACAGTGAGCAAGACTAGCGAGTCTGGCTCTGCACCCCCGCGCTGTTCTGGGAATTACAGGGAAGGAGCATTTATTTGCAGTGAGTAAATCCGATGGTGCTCCTTGCCTCGTCCCGGAAAGACTGAGCTGCTGCCAGCAACTCTTGGTAGTTATGCTTCTCTTGAAGGTGTAAATAGCTGCAAGAGGCTCCCAGGTCAAGGAGAGGAACAGGACCATAAAGGCAGATGATGCCAAGCAGAGAGAAAACTGAGAATGCTGGGAATACCGAGGTACAAGCACCTCTGCTTGGTTCCTTCCTGAAGCTCTGCAGGAGCCCGGGGAGATGCTTATGTTCCTGTAGTGCAATAAAAGGTGCTTGGGCCTTTATCAGAGCTGTGACTTTGCACTGTGTCTTTGGGAGAGACACCATAGCATCTCCCCTCAGGTGTCTGGCAGTTTGGAGTTGTTTCTTATCTCATGAAGGACCCTAGATAATAGGGCATTCTGATAATAACGGACTAAAAGATAATAATGGACTCCAAAATAATAACGGGCTCTGATCCCCAAGCCCCTTTCCACATGTTGACTCTTCCCATAACAACAAGTAGATTGGTAATGGAGAGTTGAACTGGTTCTATTAAAAATATATGTAAATAAATAAAAAGGAGAAGCTAAGGCCCCTCACCCCTACTAGGTGCAAATCAACAACATCAACAACCATTAAATATGAAATTATATATAATTACTGTATTATGTATCTATTTATATGTATTAAGTATGAAATCAATCTTCTTAAACATCCAGAGGAAGATTCCACAGGTAAGCTTGGAGAGCAAGCATAGGGATGTATGAAAGTATTGCTTAATACGTAACCAAAATCATCCTTGATGCAATTTAAGTCTGGGTAACAAAGACACTTGAATGTGAGATTAATTGCTGGACTTGCATTTAGACATACATGCCTGTGCATGGGGAAACAGAAAGATACAGAAATACTGGGGAGCACTCAGTGTGGTTGCATAGTCCTACCTCCTACCTCCATTAGCTACAGACAGCATCACAGTTCTGCACAGCACCAGCAGACAGCACCTTCTTCCCATGGGATATACAGGATTTTGTCCCAGTTTGACCAGTACTGGGCTTTTCTCACTGCAGCATCCTCCAGGCGTGGCCAGAGCCCAGCTTTTATGCCTGGGGAGGGCCAGGCCCAGTTTATAATGGACACTCATTATCAATACTCAAGGAAAAGTGCAGATAGGACTTGTTTACTTGATGTGGGTATCCCAATGTCCTGGGTTCAGCAGTAGCAGTCATTCTTCTCCTTCTTGGTAGCTGGTGCAGTGCTGTGTTTTTTACTTTCTGCCTGGGAACAGCGCTGATAACACCAGTGTTTTCAGTTACTGCTTGGTAATGTTTTGGTCTGGCCAAGGACTTTCTGAGCATCATGCTCTGCTAGGGAGGAGGGGAAGTGGGGAGCAAGCAGAGGTAGGGCCCCTGGCCCAAACTGACCAAAGAGGTTATTCCATACCACAGCACATCATGTCCAGGATGGAAAAAACGGAGGGCAGAGACCCAGAAGGGTGGGGGGTTCACTGCTGGGTCAGGTTTGGTATCGGGTGGTGAGCAGTTGTATTCTCTTTCCTTGTATTTCCCTTGTCATTATTGTTATTGGTGGTAGCAGCAGTGATTTGCATTATACCTTAGTTACTAAACTGTTCTTATCTCAACCTGTGGGAGTTGCGTTCTGTCAATTCTCCTCCCCGTCCTCCCGGGAGCTGGGGGGAAGAAAGAGGGAAGAGTGAGTGAGCGAACTGCATGAGGGGCTTAAACCACAACATCCCACCTGGCTGCTACCAGAAGAGCAAACCAAGAGAACAAGGCTATATTGGGAATGGCTGAAATAAAAGCAGGACAGCCACAATGTGTATGGAGCCAAATGCTTTGCATAGTTGCACTGTCAGCAAACACAGCGAGCCAGGAAGCAGGGAACCAGCGACTCGCACGGTTTCTTTCTCCACTCCTATTTGCCTTTGCATTTGTTATCTTGGATATAAAGAGGTCTGTAAGGCTGGGATTTGGGCAGTTAACCTCAAATAAACCCTAAAAGCACTACTCCAGAGAAGTGTAACAGTGTCTGTTGAATTTAATGGAGCTGGGCTTGCTTTCACCAAGGGCGATTTGGACTCTGAAAGCTGTTTCCTGAAAGCTAATGGCATTTTTGGGGTGTCTCATTTTGCTTTGTGTGTAACTTTGATTGCTGTTTTACCTTGGCTTTATGTCAGACTCCTCAGCACAACTGAGTTTGTGTACACATGTGTGAGAGAGAGCATCCAGCAGTGAAAGGATGCACCACTGTAAAAACAGGCATTTGGCTTTGCTGTGAATTATCCTTTATACTCAGGCAGACAGCAAATATTTGACACTGAGCAAGAAAATCAGGTATGCTGTTTGACAAAGCGGATGTCGTGACTCACCATCATATCATTTCATTGCCTCACCCAGCCCCATCACTTAAAAACACTGTTTAGGATCAAAGCATCCTGCAGGCAGGCAGTTCTGTTTCTTTAAACAAACCCAAATCATGCTTTATAAGGTCAGAAAGCTCCCAAAGAGTGACTTGGTGGAATACAGCTGCAGATGGATAGCTGTGGCATGAAATGAAGCTGTTTGGAGAGGCCGCCAGCAGCTGACAGCTTTCACATGGAGGGCTGGGTGCAGGAGCTCCCTGGTGGCACTTTGACAGGTTGGGGATTCACTGATGGGTAAAGGAAGCTCACAGCAATCAGAAGCACTGGTCTCAGCTCTTGGCAGGTAGTGGATCCTGGATCATTTCCAGCTGTACTTATTGATCTCTTGAGGGCTTTGGGTTGTTCAGGTGCAGGCTGGAAAATAAGCCCTATCATGGACTGTTGGAAAGAGAGCCAGCAACTGTAGTTACATACAGGCTTTGACCAAGCAAAAAGTTATCGAAATGGGTCTCTTCTCTTGCTCTAGCAATTGAGAGATCACTAAAATAAAATACAGATCCAGCAATTTGGAGGCCCTGGAAGATAAAAGCCTGACTGCACCCGTTGCATCTCCTAAAAGCACTAAGCTGTTTGATACAGCTTCCAGGATTGGGACTTCTGATGAGACCCGCCTTGAGAGCAGCAAAGCAGAGGAAATAAAGCATCCCCCACTTGGGGTGGCTTCTGGACAAAGTCCAAAGTGGTCCCACGTACTATTGGAAAAGCTTGGCCAAAGGCAGGCAGGAGCAGAAAGAATTCAACTCCTAGTGAAACCATGTTTTTAATAGGATTGGATCCAAGCCACAGTCTGGGAATTCAGAAGGCCATATCCCATTCTCTGGTTGTCAGTGATGTCAAGTGTGATTTTATTTATTATTAAATTTATTTATTTATAAAGATGAAGAATTGTATGTTCACAGCTCTCCTGGTGACTTCAGTAAGCCTGGACTGACATCTCTCTAGGATCACAGGGCAATCTAGCACATCTCTGCTCTGGTCTTACATGTTCTACAGAGGTATGCTGGGCCCCAAACCCCGGAAACCTCAGCAGTGCCCGAGGATTAGGAAGCTGTCCTTCCCCTGGTGTCTCCTTGCAGCCCATTGGAAACCCAGCAAAAGCTACTAACCCCTTCTCAAAACTCAGCCTATCTATTTGCATGGCATTTCTAAAGAAAGATGCAAAAGATCTTGGTGGTTATTCCTTTTCAAGCCAAGCTTCTGTAGGTGGATGAGGCTTATGCTGTTGCTGAGAAGGATCTGTGCATTCAGGGGCTGATGGGGGGCACAGCAAAGCCCTTTTCAGCACACACTATCTCTTGTGAGCTTTCTGCTACCCCTGGTTATTGCTGGGTGCATGGTGAGGGAAGAGATACTCAAGTCTGAGAGCTCTGATTTAATTCAGACAGAGCACACAAGGCAGAGTGCTTTCTCCTTCCCTTCCTGCCAAGGAGAGGGCAGGATGTTTATGTACTGCTCAGCTAAAGGTACCCGTGGCCTCAAAGCCTCTTACTCAGTTTTGCCTGGTAATTGGGATTTCTTATTGGCATATCCAGTATCAGTGGATCCAGCTGAAACCTGATGTCCCTAAACAAACCATGCCTTCAAAGCCCGGCTTGCAACATCCTCCCAGAGGTTCCTGGCTGGCCGTCATCCCACCCGGAGTTCCTTTCAAACAGTCCCTTGTTAGCCCGGGAACAGGGCGCATCGCTTGGCTGCACGTTCACAGCCCCCATCGCTGCTCAAGGCCCAACCAGCCAAGGGATTTATGAGACATGGAGCCCAGAGGAAAAGATTGGGTAATCGGAGAAGTGGCCTCAAGGAGCCGGTGAGGCTGTTTATCTCAGCCTCCCCTGGGAAGGCAGCTGCATCATGTCACCTCCTGTCGTGCAAATCCCTGCCCAGCCTCATTCATAACATCCTACAAATGGGATAATGCTCCTTTATCCCCCCAGTGCCTGGATTCAGGCCAGCTCAGCCAAGGGGTGCCTTCATCTTCCCTGGCAGTGTGTGTGTGCAAAGCCTGGCAGCAGCAGGATCAGGCCTGCCATAAATGCCATTTGCAGGAGGAGAGCACCAGCCATCAGCAGGTAGGACAGAAATCCCCTGCTGCCAACATCTCAAGGAAGGAGCAAGGAAATGGTGCTGTGGAGCTGGGGAGCTGCTCTGAACCAGCACTGTGTGAGATGGAGGAAGGAGGGCTGAGAAGTTTTTTGGGGTGTGTTGCTGTTTTGATGCCATCACACATGGGCCTGTGGGTCATTCCTGACCTTCAGGAGCAGCCCAGCTGCAGGTCAGCCCCTCCGGGAGTGTAAATCTGCTCAATTCGGATCAAAAGCGTGTTTGCCACCTGCCTGCTTTGTTAACTGGATTAGCCATTTACAAGCAGTTGCTCTTTTATGGCTTCAGTGTCTGGGTTTCCAACATAATTCTTCCTTTCCCTGTCTCAGACTCTGTTGAGTCTGGCCCCTCGCTCTCTGTAATTGAAATATAAGCACTGCTGTGCAGCAGACAGACTCAGGCTCTCTTTCTGGGCTTCTTTTCCTTTTTTTCCCCTTTAATTTCTTTCACGGCGACCCACGGGAGTATGGCTGTAACTTTAAATACCTTCCAGCACCATTAGTTGAAATGAGGTTGGGGAACAGGGAGAATTAAAATATGCTTCAAAGGAGTACACAGGAGGAATACAAATAGGAACAGGTACCCTGAATTTAATAATTTTTAGGGTCTTTCACAGAGAATATTGGCTCAGGAGGGGCTAGTGCCTTTAAGAGTAGAAGGAGACAGCTGCCTGCTACTTCCTCCTCTTCCCAAAGTCTTTTATGGAGAGGATGCTGCGCTCCAGGGTGGGCAAATGTGGGGTCCTGGGGATTTTTTCACCTCTCCCATCAGACCATGTAGCCTAAATTCATTCCTCACCTCTGTCTGGCAAAGAATCCTCCCAGAGCAGGATAGGTAGATAGGTACGTGGACCTAAAGAAGACTTAAACTAATAAAAACCTCCACTGAAATGTCAGAAACTGGTTGTACCCACTGATGTGCTCTGACCAAGCAAGGTACTGAGCTGCACAGTGCAAAGCAAACAAAAAGCCTGTGAAGACATCACATCTGTCTTTTCCGGGGGTGGAAAATCATTCAAAAAAGCTGTAACAAATGCTGCAAATTCAAACTGAAAAGTTAATAGCCGGGGAAGTGTGTGTTTGCTTCCATCGCCTTGTTTACTGAAGACTTACACCTGAGAGTCAGAACAAATGCCTTCTTCTCCTCACTGTCACTGATCACCTATGAACCCAGGCAACAGTTCACCAGCTCTCAGGGGGAGCCGCTACCCTGGCTCGGGATGAAATCAGTTCTACATCTTCAAAAGTCACAAATCATTCAAAGGGAGGAAGAAATTGTACAAACAGAGAGTCTGGGGCCAGGTCCGGAGGTACCTGGAATGGGCAGAGCTGCAGTGATTTATGTGAGTGTACTCCAGGGCATGGACCCTCCACTTGCGCACTGCTTGGAGAGCTGACCTCAACCAGGAAAGCTTGCCAAAGCCATCAAGAGAGGGCTGTGTTCTGAGCCACAATCATCTTCACTGCAGGATAGGAAAGAGCCTTGGGAATGCATCTTGGGAACCCTGTGACACAAAGGATTGGGTATCCTCACATCCTGTTGCTGTTGTTGACATTTGAAGCTACAGAAACATCTCAAGGGTGCTGCCTGCTGTGAGTGATGGTGCTCTACTGGCCTGGGGGATGCAGGCTGACATCCTGCTAAACCAGGGAGGCACTTGAGAAAGGAATTCAAGTGAAAAGTAGCATTTGGTGCACTTAAAGCAAGAGGAGAAACTGCTCCAATCAGGTGTGTTTACAACTTTGTCATAGACATCCATGCTGGCCTCTTTATTACCCACAATTTGCTGTTCCCTGCATGTAAAACGCTCTTTACAGTGCAAGACTGTACAATTTAATGGGGAGAGACTTTTTAGCAGGGCCTGTTGCAATAGGACAAGGGGTGATGGGTTTAAACTAAAAGAGGGGAGATTCAGGCTGGATGCGAGGAAGAAATTTGTTACAATGAGGGTGGTAAAACACTGCAACACCAAGTGCAACTAGTCTTTAATGTAAAAGAAGTTGAAATAATGGCAAATAGCATCTCCAAAAGTTGCTCCTAAACACAGGAATGAAAAGCTGGGTCGTGTGGACCACTCTCCTCTTCTGGATGATCCTTCTTCAGCATTGAAAAGTGTATTTGTTTTTACCTGGAAGCTGCATGGTGACTACCCATCCTCCCAGATTTAAGCCTTTCACTCTTTCCACTGAAGTCAACAGACATTTTGGCATGAACCATTACAAGACGGAAAGAGTTTTGTTATCCCTAACAAACCTTTCTGCCTAGTGTCGTGGGTGGGAGGCTCAGCCCCGGCTGATGGTTACGTCTGTACCACGTATTTCACAGCATAGCTGCAGGTTCGCCGACTGTCAGTTCGCATAGTTTCACAGCTACATCTTGCTCTAAATATAGGAAAAGTCTGGTAACCGCTGACGTCAGGCTATCCTGTTCCCAGCCAGCCCCCTACCACCTCATTAACTCTGAAACGTGCAGGTTTACATTAATAAAAACTAGGAAATAGAGAGGTGTGAAAGGTAAGGCTCAAAGGGAGAAAACAAGTACCAGCAAACCCGACATGGAATAAAAATAATAAAACCTAAGGAAGGACTCTGAAAAAGGAGTGATGGATTGAAAAACAAGCCCCAGCATTTGAACCAGGAGTGCAAATTGTCACTGTTTTAAGGAAAATAAAGGCTGGAGAGGAAAGAAACTGCTGCTCTGATCCTGCAGATGCTATGCAGACGTATGAAGCATGTGCGTTGCTGTTAAACTTCTTGAGACCTTTGATAACCCGTATACACAATTGAGAGAGAAATTAGCACTTGTAAGTGGTATTTATGAGTATAGGAGCAAAAACTGCACTGAGGTTACCTTTAAACATCCTGTTTGTCCATCGTCTAGCAGGGTTTGTGTTGGCTTGCAACCAGGGGGCCAGATCCATAGCTGGTCCAACTGCCCAGAGAGTCTTGAAACTGAGGTTTCCTGATGGACAAGGAGCAAGTAACAGTGAGAGGATGCTGTGTTTGTGACCATGTTTGGCCCCTGAAGTGTCTCCAGGCTGAACTGATCTTGTGGGAGACATCAGGGCTGCAGGGGAGTTGACTCGAGTCTCACTTTCTCCTGGTGTGCAATGATCCATGTATGTAGGTACACTCATTTTGTCACAGCTGCCTCGGTGGACAGCTGACTACAGCTTCACCAGGCATCTGATGTGCTCATCAGCAGGACACCACTGAGCACCCCAGTACGGGAATGGCGGTGTTCAGGTCTAGGGCACCTCCTTGGATACTTAAGCAGATTTAAGTACTTGTTGGGCTTTCCAAGCCATTCACGATACCCAACATGTTTGCATGTGCTTCTGGGAAGCTCTTTCTCTTTGCAAAGCAGAATTAGAGCAGAAGCACTTGGATAGTTTGTGCATCCTGTAATTCTCCTCTTTTGCCATAGACATTGGAGAAGCGACACAAATGACGTGATTACCCAAACTTGGGGAATTTCTGCACTGCATCTTGTCCAAAGAGGTAGGTAGGAAAACTGAAAATCTTCTTCATGCAATTGGGCAAATTAAAGCCAAACAACACTGTAAAAATGCGTGTCTGATTAGTTCAGGACCAGTTGCTGTATGTTAACTGTCTCCCTGTTCAGCAGATCTGCCAGTTCGTAAACGTTCATGGAAGCAAAAAGGCTGCATCTGCCTTTAATTGGGACAGATAAACCTCAGGCAAGCCAAATTCCTGTGCATGCCTGCACACGTCCTTTGCAGAGCTATAGTCTCTCTTGGTGATCTCACTTAAACATAGTCAAAATGATTAAAAGGTGCTCTTCCCTTATGTTTTGAAACGTGATTTTCTCTTAAAAAATGATCTTAATGCTACTGAGTGCCACGTAACACAAACTGTTAGTAGATCCCAAAGCAGTTCACAACAAAGAGTTAAGTATTAGGCAGGGTTAGGATTTAAACAAAACTAAGTTAACCGCTTTTCTGTCTGGAAATGCTGATTTATCAGAATTGAAACTATTTGTGGGAATAGGTATTCCCCTGGATTAAGAAAAAAAAAACCAAAACTGTTTTAGCACTGCTTTAAAAGGCACTGCAGTGATCTGAATTTCAAGTTTCATTTTCTGGATAGGAACAATGCTTTATCTGGATTCTACTAAAAAGCTGGAGAACATTTAAAGAAAAAAATAAAGTCAAAATTGAAGCAAAACATCTTGAAATTATTATAGCAGAGTTTTTTGGATAACAGCCTGGTGACTGTTTTAGAGATACAAAGTTTTGCTTGAAGACAGATGCAGAAATATCAAGACCTTGACAGTACCCCCTGCACAGGAAGGCCATTTTGCCATCAGCACTAGTAGGTGCAACCTCCCCATCCTGCACTTGGGTGACCTGAAGGGCAGACACAGATGGGGCAGATCTAAGAATAGAAATGGGGGTTCCAAATTCTAGGCCAATTTCCTATCACCAAGAGTGATTAAAGGTATTGAAGGAGTATTTCACAGAGGGATTAATTCCCTCCAAACCTGCTCTCCAGATGAGTGTCACAAATCTTCTATTTCACTGCTTTTTAATTAAAAAAAACACCCGTATATAGTTTAATGTATTTCCTTTGCACCAACCACCACTTCTTTGGCTGGGTGGAATATTTTGTATGCAAATACTGTTTTCAAAACAAATTGCTCACGAAATTTTCAAAATAGGAAGAGATTATTTTGAGCGAGAAATAATGGAGGTTGGCTGAGACCTCCTGAGGTCTGACCCGAATATACCCTTGGCCATGAGAAATGGTTTGCGCTTTGTTTTTTTTCCTTCAGGCAAGTTTAGGTAGATCTTCTCATCGCTTATAGAAACCTCTTCAGAAACCATACTTGTTATTTCTGAGACTTTGATGCAGAAGAGGAATAGATGGGCAGCTGGCACAAGTTTTGTTTTTGACTTCACTGGTGTCTGGACTTGCCCTAAGTGTTTGTGTCTCCAAAGTCTGACTCAAACCCAGTTCAAGCCAACAGAAAGAATCCAGCAGCTTAACAGATATAAAGTTGCCACTCTTGAAAGGATAAACTTTCTGTAACACATGGTTTCATAAATCTCTCTTCTTTCTGATCTGCTGGTGAGCTATCATCAGACTGGGTTTTTAACGATGGTTATTCAGGCATACACAAACACATTTCATCCTGCTGGTGCTACCCAGATGACACACTGTGCCACACCATCACAACACCTTTCGGCACCAACACTGTACCGGTTGCACACAACCTTCTCCACCTGCCAAACTGCTCTCTCTACTTTTTGGCCAGTGGCTGAGCCTAGTGGCCTCCATTGATGCCTCTTGTCTTTGCTTTCATATGGCTCTACCTCTTCAGCTGTCGACTAGCTTGACTGCCTAAAGCAGTTTATTTTAATGGTGCTGGGTCCTATCACATTCCTCAGCCTGCATGGTGTCTTCATTTCCTAATCCAAGTAAGACAAAACAGTCACCTGAATTTATTACCTGAATTTATTAGAATTGAAAAATTACTGTTCTCCTTAAAGGGTAAGGATAAGGCTTTTGGGGAGAGGTGGGATGTTTCATTAAACCAACTGATATTAAAAACAGACAAGATTTTGGCTATACGAGTCTTTCCTTAGGGCATTTTTGGAGTGGCCAGTGGGCAGATTTCTCCATGGCCTCCCTTGTGCAAGGGCAGCTCCCCAGTGGATGTGTCTGCAAGGTCTGCAATTTGTAAGACAAAGAAATGTCTCTGATAATCCATAACTTACCTAACAGGGACTCCCCATGCAAAAAAAAAAAATACCCATGTTGTTTTTCTTCAAAGAAATACTTTCAGAAAGCTCTTTTGTGGTAAGTCACTCAACATTCCGGATCCCCATTAGATTAGAAAAGTACACACTTTCCCTCCAGGAAGAGCATGTAAGTGTTGGAATTTCTAACATTAGAAATGATTGAAACTGAGTGGTTTGAAATGGTAATTTTTCCTATATCTGAAATTTAAAAGATGACAGTTTTCTTTCCCATGTCCATTCTCATTATTTATCAGAGCTTTTGGTATGATTTACACCCATAGCAAGTAACATGGAAAGCCCGACTCTTTTCAGACACTGCCTCCCATCTTCTTCGCTTTTCCCAAACGCCTACACTGCCACCTTCTGCCTGTCTTACAGCTCACAGCTGAATTTCCACCACGATTCTTACATGTATCCTGCCAAATTCATGATGTATGTCAAGGAGAACTTGGAATACAAAGAAGAAACCACGTGTGCACACGCACAGTCAAGATGATCTGTAAATTCACCTTTGTTTCTAGCGGGTCTCACTATACCTAATTCCCAGCTTTAATTTAGAGGAAGGGAACTTGACAGTGTTTCTCCCCACGACCCAAAACACTAAATTTCCTTGCTCAGCCCCTGTCAAGCCAATAACGAGGCACAAGTGTTTTTCCAGGTTTGCTCAACAGCCTGATGGATACAGGCAATGCCTGAAATATCCAAATGGGTGCTGGCAGAAGACAAGGCTCAGACCATCAGTTGGTGTAAGCCCACATTACCCATGTTGGAGAAGCTACCCTGCTGTCAGCGCGTACCAGTACAAACTGTGCTAGCTGTGTCTGCTTCTACTGCGGCTTAGAAAAAGGAAACCCAAGTGGCACATGTCTATGGCTTATGGATGAAAGAAAAACGTTCCTTCTTTTTTTCCTTCTTTCCAGTTGTAGTATTAAATACAAAGTTGAGAATAAAACCCAGAAACTACCTGAAAGCCAAGCGCAGCCAGACGCACTTCAACCCTTCTCACATTGCTCATTGTCAAGAATTTTTGGTACTTTACCTTTCCTGGCAAAGGAAGGGGTGCCAAAGTCACCCTCTAGTTGGAAAAATTAATGTCCTTAGCAAACATGCCAATTCCTGCAGCAGCCAGCCGCACGCACAGAGGCACTTCCAAGCAGGAGCAGAGGCCCTGGAACCTTCCTAGGAGAGATGTTCTTGCCACGGAAAGCACAAAGCAGTTGCAATCATCTCCCCGGCAGCTTTACCAGGCAGACAGCGCTTGCAGGCTTCAGAGACGCGGTGCATGCGAGAGAGCGAAGCTTCCCCCCGCATTGTAAACACGGTGGCTTCCCCCAGCATGCTGCAGCATGGCCAAGTGGAACAGCGGCATCTAGTGTCCGCGGGGCTGTCCTGCAGCCACCGCTCCCCCGGGCACAGGCAGGATTTGGCTCCCCGCATAGAATCATGGAATCCCAGACGGGTTTGGGTTGGGAAGGACCTTAAAGCTCATCCAGTCCCAACCCCCTGCCACGGGCAGGGACCCCTTCCACTAGAGCAGGGTGCTCCAAGCCCCTGGGTCCAACCTGGCCTTGAGCACTGCCAGGGATGGGGCAGACACAGCTTCTCTGGGCACCCTGTGCCAGTGCCTCAGCACCCTCACGGGGAAGAGCTTCTGCCTCAGAGCTCATCTCAGTCTCCCCTCTGGCAGGTTAAAGCCATTCCCCTTGTCCTGTCCCTACAGGCCCTTGGCCAAAGCCCCTCTTCAGGTTTCCTGTAGCCCCTTTAGGCACTGGGAGCTGCTCTAGGATCTCCCTGCAGCTTTCTCTTCTCCAGGTGAACAACCCCAACTGTCTCAGCCTGTCATCACAGTAGAGGTGCTCCAGTCCTCTGATAGTCTTTGTGGCATGCAGATATCTAGTAGCACACAAGACCTGTAGGATGTCAAAGACATCAATACAAATGTCCAAGCATAATACAGGTCATATGGGAGACTCAAGCCCATCTAAACAGCAGCTGGAGAGCTGGATGATGCATCGAATGAGCGACAGCAAAGCTTGCTTCCAGAGAAGAAGGTAATTGCTCTTGTCAGGGGATGAATTCTCCCCATCCAGGACCAGGGCAGTGAGGCAGCATCACTAGGAAGCCTCTGACTGTCTACCCAGATGCCTCTGACAGTCTGTGTCACAGCAGCTCCAAGGGCATCATGCTCAACCAGTGGTCTTATCATCCGAATGTCTCAGTTTAATATCATGTTCCCAGTTTAAAACCCTAAAGGCAAGTGCTTGTCAGTGCCAGTGATATGAACTTACCAGAATTTCGAATGAGTTTCATTGGAAGATGGTTTTTGTACCTCTTTCCCCATCTTTGCTCTTGCCATTAAACAGGATAGTCCCACCATATCTGCTGTACAGGCATGGGTAACTTCCTCTGTAGAGCCTAAATACAGCATTTAAACACCTCTGGCAGACCGGTACCAACAGGGAACTGGGCAGTATCTGAACCTTATGTGTGTTCCATCTCTGGGTTCCAGGTGGAGGGTCCTCTACTTCTGGTCCCTGACACAGCCACACTAAGCTGCGTTTCCTTCTCCTGGTGCATGAGGAGGCCCAAATCTGAGCTAAACTGAAGTTTAAGATGTGTGCCTCCCTGGTAATTTCTATGCATATTAGAAAGGGCAAATTACTCTGCATTTTGCTAACGGAAATACAGCTTATCAGACTTCTACCTCAAGAGCATGAAAAACAGGGTTTTTCCAACTGAGGTGACAGAATGACAAACTTTGAGCTTGGACCTCTATGAAAACCATTTCTGCCGCTTTCTGTAAATGTTAAAATTGCAGATTTTTTTAGCATTTTTGC
This sequence comes from Myiopsitta monachus, assembly GCA_017639245.1. Classification (NCBI taxonomy): domain Eukaryota; kingdom Metazoa; phylum Chordata; class Aves; order Psittaciformes; family Psittacidae; genus Myiopsitta; species Myiopsitta monachus. The sequence continues at coordinate 46,227,356 of CM029921.1, forward strand.
ATCCTTATACTTCACCAAAGGCTGTTTTGCAGTATCGGCGGCTCACCCCATGAACAGTTTTATCCGAGTGCTGGGACTGACAGACTTCTTTTCTGCTCGTGCTGGGATCAGTGCACAATGTGATGCACAAGCTCCTGAGCCTGGTGACTCCTCTCTGCTGCACGCAAGTGAGCAGCTCCGCTCCGATTCCATGCTGCTGCGGATTCCTGCTCCTCCCTGTGGCTGTGCTCTGAAACTCCATTATCTCCCTGCACAGGGCCTTTCTTCGGTACCTAAGCTCATCCAGAGCTCCTAGTTATTGCCCTTTTTAGGCAGTTGCTGTCCTATTAAGTTACTACAACAAAATGCACTTTGTTGATATCATAGCTGGTTTCACAGCTACAAGTGACAGCAAAGGATGGTTCTGCAAAGGCACTGTTTAACATTGACCACCACCAAAAAGAGCAGCACTATATCTAACAAGGTATCTCCTCACCCATGAAATCATCAGGTCTTTTTACACACCACGTGCTTACATAAAACATGTAATAGCGGTACTGTAAAGTGATAGCATCCCGAGGGCTGAGTACTGGGTGGTGTCACATACTGGGTGGCACTGTGCTCCTCAGACCAGCTGGGTCTCTGTTCTCCAGCAGCTGAGTTGTCATGCCCTGAAGTTTATTTTCTGTACAAACACGGGAGGTTTTCCAAAGTGCAGATGAACAAAAAAAAGGAGAAAATCACCAGGAGCAGAGCACCTAAATCCCACTGAAATTAAATTCAATCCCCCTCATCTCATACAAAGACTTTTGGTCTTAGGCTGGCAAACAACCCTACTCTTGCAAGTCAACAGGCAATTGGAAGTGTGCGGAGAAGAGGTCGCTGAGGCACATGCTCTACAAATACCCCAACTCCTTTGCTATCCTCATTCAAGATAAATGTTGCTGCCTGAATAGGGTTGCAGAGAGTAAGAAACATTCGTTTTGTAATGTGTCTTGTTTATTAAGCTCAGTTTTCACTGATGTCCTGAGTTGACAAAAATGTTTCCCAGCAAGACAGACAAACAGAAGTAATTCATAAATATATTTATATATACTCCAAACACTGTAGGTATAAACAAGTAAAAGCTCTGGTTTGCTATTCTGGGAGGTCCTGTGTAACCAGCATCTCCAACTGGCCAATCAGCAGCACGTGTGTTAATCAATGAAGAACTTCCACTTGTTTTTAAAGGATCAAATCCAGTGTTTTAAAATTATTGCTCATTATCAGACAAAACCCAAGACATAAAGGATATTCATTAAAAATGCTCATTAACAGCAGGGACCATATATTCTGAGAGGACATGCAGCTTTATAGTGGGGTTTTTTATGTAATTAAGACCAAAACCTTCAGAAGTGAATTAAGATGTTGGGCAGCCAATCTGAGGACAACACAGGAGCCAAATTCTCAGCAGCTCTGACCTTGGCACCTTCCTAAAATCTACCTTCTTTTAAGCTGTCAGGCTGAGCAGGCTCAACACAAACATCTCCAAACCACTAACGGCTTGGGGTAGAGCACCCAACTGCAACACTGCTCCAAGGCATTGCCAGGGCATTATCTCTCCTCTTGGAGACTGTTGCTCCTCTTTGCTGAATCCCCTGAGACTTGCACGGTGGGGCTGCCAAGGGCTGGGGACGAGGAAAGAGGAGCAGCGCACAGAGAAACATCATGGAGTTGCAGACTGCAGTATTCTTCCTCCCTCTCTCATCATCCTGGCTAGCAGGGTCGAAGGAGGGGACAGTGGCAGGTACCAATGGACGGTGGAAACGTGGACCTCCTCGCAGCGCTTGCAACTACAGGCATCTCGACTTCTGCAGCTACTGGTAGCAACACCTCGTGCGGCAGGGTCTCCCTGCGCCAACTGCATATGCTACTCAGCTAGCAGTCTCCTGTCAGGGCTACACTACAGCAGTTCTTGCTCCCTTCGGCTTGGGAGGACCTTGGGGCCAGCATCCGCCCTCCTGTGCCCTCCTGGTGGGGCACAGCTCACTGACCTCCTCGCTCTGCTCCGGCCGGCCCACTTGCTTCTCTGCAGGAAAACAAGGAGTAGCACTACTTCTGCTAACCCCCCAGCAGAGGAGCCTGGTCCCAGAAGGGAAGAAACCCGCTACCCATCTTGTGCCAGCAAGGCAGGTTCCTCAGGGCATCACAACAGAGGTGCGCTGCAGGGCCTTCTGGCTATCATCCACTCTGTCCCCACTGGGTCTCTTCGGATACACCATGCTGGCCATCTTGAAGAACTCATCTGCAGCATCCAGGGCTATGAGCCGGTCCTGACAAAGCAACAGGTTCACAGTCACTACGCGCAGTTCACCTACCTGCTTCCCTCCATTTGAGCTCACCTGCAGGGACGGGGCAGCGGCAAAGAAGGCATGCTAGGAGCTACTCACCACCACAAAGAGGTAGCGCTCAGAAAGCTCCCAGCTAGTTGGGAAGATGTTTGTCTCTTCAGAGAGCTTTAACAAGATGTCCCGGGCTTTGCCCATGTTCTGAGAGTCACTGATGATGCTGAGCTTGGTCACTGACAAGAGGGAGTCCGCTTCCTTCTGGAAACCTGGGAAAGGGGTGTTACAGACATGAGTCAAACAGGCGAGCAGGGTCATCCCTGAGCCCTCCAGCCTCTTGCAAGGTTCCTTCCTACCCACCACCTTGGGCTGCTGCGTTCCCTACTTGCTAAACCAAACCAGCGTTTCCCCCAGGCAGGCTGTGTCTGCACTTGAGGCAGGTATAAGCATTCAGAGCAAGTCTGTTGCTAGTTTTCCACAGGCAGGGTGTTGATTTCTGATGCCGCCAGAGCTTTCAGGGCTGGTGCTGTTGGAGGGTAACAGTGATAAAAAACCTTTGGCAGTAAAGAATGCTTGGGTAATTTTTCCTGTAGCAGTCAGTGTGCCTTATAGGAAGGGTATCCAAGGAAGGAAAGGAGGAAAATAAATGCAGGGATCTTTCAGTGTAATGGCTACCATTAACTCTTTGTTCAGCTCCAGGGAGCTGGTGGTGGTGTGTCTAACCTGAAAATACCTATGAGGAAAGAGTGGTGGTCTTAGGATTAATGCACACCTCTAGATAACAAAAGATAGCAGGTTTTACATCTGATTGCACTTAGCTACACTCAGGCCAAATGATCCCTGGCCTTGAGCTTCCCCACCCTTTGCAAAACAGCTCCGGAGCCATTGCAGACATGAGGGAGATGTGGGAGAGCCACATCAATGTGCAGTAACAGATGCAAGGGTGTCAAGTGATCCCTCCTGTGTTCACTCTTTACTGGCTACACGAGCACCTGGGTGAAGATGAATGCTGATACCTAGTCATGAATTTATCATGTTCCTCCCACCCAGGACAGCAGGTAGGGCAGGAGCAGCTGAGATACCCATCTCTGTCTCCCAGTGATAATGCCCTTGAACAGCCCAACCAGTGTGCTCGATTCCCACATCCTTCTCTCATTAGTTGCCAACCTCCTCCAGAGCATGATGCAAGTCCCCAGGCTGATGTGCCAGTATGGGAAATCTCCTTGGCCTGAGTGTCACATGCTATGTATGTATGTAAGAAACCAGGCCACACACTGAATTCTCCAGAGGAGCAGCAGCTCAGCACATAGGACTGGTGGGTGCAGTTCACTGTTTGCGGGCTAGGACACATTCCAAAAGTAGGAGGGCCACTGTTGAGTCACTTCATTTGGTGAAAGAATATTTCAAATAGGAGTAAACAAAGTGGGTGGTTTAGCTCTGATCAGCTGGCATGGGCTAAGGAAGAAAACTAAGACGTATCTGTGCTCAAATCTGAAAGCAATATTCCTTTCTCCCTGTTGATCTTGTTTAGAAAAACACACATGAACTCGCAGGTGTCCCCGCTAAGTTTCCACAAGGAAGCTTGAAACAGATGACTCTGCATGCTATTCCAGGCTTGAAAGGCTCTCCCACTGATCATGGTTTATGGGCTTTTTGATGTGCCACGGTGGCCCCATCTCCTCCCAGCCATGCTTGAGCTCTGGAGAATCTCCACAGGCTCTCAGCTGCTATGTGGGCTATTTGATGGCATTGCTCAGCAACCTTATTCTGTTTGCCTGCAGTTCTCCCCTACCATCCTGATTCTGTGGAGCTATTCACATTCCAAACCATCACTGGTACCACAGAAATCACATCATTTTGTCCCCTGGCTTACCCAAATCCTCCAAAATGTGTTTCCACCTGCTTCTCACTTCTTTTCGGGTCTGCCGTAAGGTATAAATATCATAGTTGAGCTTTTGCCATTCCTGCAGAACAAAGGGATAAGAGACAGTCATTTCCATGTGGGGAGGTTTCTGCTGCTTTTCTAGGAATTCCAGCTTTTCGAAACAGATCCAGAGTACAACTGTTGATGTTGTTACAGAGGGATTGGTATGACGGCTGACGAAGGTCTTTGGGCCAAAGCCCTTTACTCCAAACCTTGACACTCCAGCTAATATCAAAACCTGAGCTTGTGAAAACACCTTATTCAGCCTTTACAGCTTGAGAAACCACAACCACACATTAATATATTGCAACACCTTATTTCCATAGCCTTGCAGTTCAGTTGGCATGGCACATTTTCTTACAGCTGATGGTAGCTCATGCGAAACTAAAAGTTACGGCTCTCAGCATGGGCACACATACAGTGGCTTTTCCAAACTGCTCAGCCCTCTGTTTGGCATTTAACTGGAGTAGGCAGGGTTTCAAAAGTATGAGAAAACAAGAAAAATATAGTCGTCTCTTTTTTTAAAGGCTGGGGAATCCTTTTTTAAATACCAGAGAAGAGGGATGCACGTGGATGGTTGAGGACTGAACTGGAGACATTTGACATAATAACTATTAGTGGCTGCCAGTTGCTACAGCTAATGCCTCACCTAGCTCTACAGCTTAAATCCTAGCACTTGACCTCAAGCTTTACATTCCCTCATAGTGTTCAAGGCCAGGTTGGACTGGGCTCGGAGCAACCTGGTCTAGTGTGAGGCGTCCCTGCCTGTGGCAGGAGTTGGAACTGGATGATCTTAAAGGTCTCTTCCAACCCAAACACTTCTATGATTCTACGATATATCTGCATAATGGGTCACTGTCTAAAAGGAAAGAGCTTAAGGTTATTTATTGAAGTTATACCAGCACAATTGAACACATCTCAAGGTCCCTTCCAATCCAAACTATTCTATGATTCTATGATTCCATTCTATAAGTATGCATTCCTGTGGAAATCCATGTATGCTGCAGGAAAACCAGGAGTACTTTACTAGCTGAGTTTAACCAATGCCCACATTGCAAAGGATGCATTCATGGAAGCATCCCAACAGCAGGTCATAACATCGCTCAGCTAATTCCCCTGCACTAATAACCTTAATTAATCTCATTTCTCAGCAACAGATTACAGAGATGGACTCTTGTAGAATAAACAGCCATTAATCCATGCTGTCTGCTTGGGATTTTCCTAGGTGTCATTCTGAGTTCAAAGGGGTTAAACAATACCCAGGAAGGCTGGATGTATGCTAGAAATCCCACTGGTTTTCCGATACCTGGTGCCTTAAGGAATTGATTTGATAAAGAGTTGGAGATTAGACTTTGAAAGAAGCAGCCAGTGGGGCTAAGTCACCGCTGAATTCAGGTCAGGAGAACAGGGGAAACAGCTCCTCTCACTCTGCACCTCTCACCTTCCCACAGAGCAGAGAGAAAGCAGACAGGGACATCCCAGCACTGCATTCAAAATCAATCCTTGAATTAAAAATATCCTTTTGCCCAAATCTGAATTAACCACAGGAAGCCAAAGCAGGTTGCAGTTCCTGGCCCTGGGCTTTTTTGCAGCTAGTTTTGCAAGGGAAAGCAGGCAGGGACCAGACCCTCCTCTCTTGCGGCACCAGCTCATAGCTAGGAACCTAGCTCCTTTCAGTGAAAAGGAGAAGGGGGGTTGTATTGTATTGAAGCTTTGTGGGAAGTTTATTGCAGACTTGAAAGGTTTAAAAAGAGATTAAAAGATTGCACGATGGTCCCTGCTGGCAGGGATCACTGGAAACATCTCAGCCTGCTCATGACCCCGCAGTATAAGCAGAAAGGAGAGCAAACCAGCCTGGGCATGCTGGTGGGGGTATAAGTGGCAAGTCTCTGCCCTCCTGCAGAGATAAAAAGTGCTTTAACACAGACAATCAATCCAGATGGCCACTGTGATTCCAAGTGTGCTTCATGCAGATGAATTAGCGAGGCGGGGTGCGGGAAAGATGCTCCTCTCCCCAAAACGTGGTTTGCTGGCACTTGGCAGCAGCTTTCAGGGCTAAGCTCCACAGCAAGCAGTGCTTAGCACACAGGGAAGCTGCTCCTGATTTTCCCTGGATTAACAGCAGGGATTATGAGGATGAGGCCGGGCAGAGATGGGCTGAGCTCTCAGAGGGACTCATGCCCTGTTCTCTATCAGCCTCAGCAATCCTGAGTTTTCCCAGCCAACTTCTTGTGGCAGAGGCATCCTAAACACTGTGGGCAGGAGGCTGTTCGCTGTGATACTTTAATGAGGAAATAAAGAACATCTTTCCACCCCCAGAATTATTCTACCAAGCATCTCCCTTTAACAACACAGCAGAGGAAGAGCAAAGCTTGTCCTGCCCGCATGTAGGAACGGGCAACATCAGAGACTTTGGCTGCATCTGTGCACCGCATCCTGTGCACCAGCATCCTTAGTGTTTCTATGGGTCTGGGACATCCCAGCATTGCGTTCAAAATCAATCCTTGAAGAAATAAATATCCTTTTGCCCAAAATATGAATTAATCACAGGAAACCAAAGCAGGTGTAGCAGTTACTGGCCCTGGTTGAGAAAACCCTTTGCGCATGGGTCAAGAACATCCCAGGAGCAGCAGGGGAGCTCCACCAGCTGTCTTCTCTGAGTGCTCAGCCCTTCAGGTATTTACCTGGAATACTTACTGTAGTGTGATATACTAAATCTGCAAATGCCAAATGGAAGTGAGGAAATGCTGGGCATGAAATACAAGCCAGGCTGGTGCATAACTCAGAGCTCTGGAAAAAAGTGTGCCAAGGAAACAGGCAAGCACTGCCCAGCTTTGCATCCCTGATCATATGGAAGTTTTCCAGTTAGTACAGAGCTTTCTTCACGTTGCCAAAGCAATCTTCTGTCAAAAACATTCCCTTTATTTCTTTGAAAGTAATTGGTGTCACCATTCTGTTCAAGAGTTACTTTGGAAATGAGGTCAAAACAGAGTTGTCAGGGAAGAACTGAAATATCAGTGCAGGAAGGTACCATGCCACATGCAGGGATGCTCCTGTGTGGCTCCTCTGGAAGTAGTTGAGCAAATACAAACTCTAGATCCACGCTCATACACTGAACCATCAACTGACTTTGCAGCTTCGAAAAAGCTTAAACTGGGTTCTATTTAAGAAAGGCATACAGGTTAAGAGGGTCAGTTCTGGGCTCCCCAGCTGGCATCCCCAACCCTGGACAAACCCATCATGCCCCAGCAACAGCACGTTGCAATACTGACCTTCTCTGCAACCTGTTTAAAAACAAATAAGCCAGTAGGAGAGCAGGAGGAAGCAGGAAAAGGGGCCGTGTCAGCTCATTAATGGGCTTGCCAGGAGGAGTTCTGGGGTCCTCGACATAAAAAGGACATGGAACTGTTGGAACAAGTCCAAAGGAGGGCCACGAGGATGATCAAGGACTGGAGCACCTCCTGTATGAAGATCGGCTGAGAAAGTTGGGGCTGTTGAGCCTGGAGAAGAGAAGGCTGTGTGGAGACCTCCTAGCAGCCTTCCAGTACCTGAAGGGGGCCTATAAGGATGCTGGGGAGGGACTCTTCATTAGGGACTGTGGTGATAGGACAAGGGGTAATGGGTTCAAACTGAAACAGGTGAAGTTTAGTCTGGATATAAGGAAGAAGTTCTTTACTGTAAGGGTGGTGAGGCACTGGAATGGGTTACCCAGGAAAGTTGTGAATGCTCCATCGCTGGCGGTGTTCAAGGCCAGGTTGGACAGAGCCTTGGGTGGCATGGTTTAGTGTGAGGTGTCCCTGCCCATGGCAGGCGGGTTGGAACTGGATGATCTTAAGGTCCTTTCCAACCCTAACTATTCTATGATTCTATGATCATGTATAGCTCTGCTAGCCAGGTCCCTCACAGAAATGCAGACAGAGGAATTTGCTGCCGGCGTTTATGATGCCACCTTCCCCAAAGGAATAAGCCAAAAGAAGAAAGAAACACTGCACTTACAAGCCATAAGAACAGTAGTTTTTCCTTGGTCATAATGCAAAACCCCACCTTTAGTTTCTGTTCACAGCCCCATGGTGCAGCTGCCCAAAACCCGGCTCGTTCTCTGAAACCAGTGTTAGTGCAACAGCTCAGGCTCTCTGCCCACAGCTGGGTGATGCAGAGGACACTGAAGCAACAGGATCACTACAAACTGGACCTCTGGGAGCTCCACATCACATACATAAGCCCAGCAATGAGCCCAGGGTAGCTCTTGCTGTTAAAACTGAAGAATTGTCAGAGCCACAGTAGTTCCACTCCCCACAAAATGCTTTCCTCCACACTAGCAGGGTACATGCTAGAACAGTGACTGCACTTATATATAGGCAGTATCTTAAGGAACATCCGGTTTTCCTAGAAAGTCCTCAATTCACCTCCAGGTATAGGGTTTTGCTTTACATCACACCAGGTTCAACAATGCTGCAGAACAGGAGCATATTTTCCATATCTGAAATGTTGACCCCAGCCTTCAAAAGCTTTGACAACAGCTTTGATCTCCAAAGGCTGCCTCAGCTGTACCAGCCCCCCTCAGCCAGCCCTTCAGCTACGGCTTTTCTGGTTTTCTCTGGACATACTCTTCTTTGCCCACAATTTGTTTCCAAATGTGCAATCCAAGTATGTGACACTCATCGGCCTCAAGCAGAGAGAAATGTGAAGCTGCAAGTTGTTCAGTCCTTCTGACTTTAGGAGGCTCCAGTGAATCTTGCCTCATCTACCTACTGCACGGTGGGTTTGGCAACCGCTGGGTGCTCCAGCAAGCTCCACCATGGTCAGTGGCCCCATGAGCCTACACTCCCAGCACACAGCACTGAGCAGGAAGAGCAATTGTGTGTGTGAAACAGGGTGCACCCGGGACGTCACGGTGCTCGCTTTGCTGAGCTTCCTGCCCTGGTTCAGTGAGAAGCAGCCCTGCCATCCTTATACAAGCTAAGGGCACACTGAGTTTGGGCTGGAGCTGCCAAATTTCTCACGGTGGGGCCACCAGGAAGAGGCAGGGAGAAGAAACACTTCCGCGTGGATCACACGCGGGTCCAGCCCCATGGTGGGGGCAAGGAACTGACCCCGAAGGAGGACACCAACGCTGCAAGTTGCTGACAGCCCCACCACAAATGATAACAGGGTGCATTCGGTGTCGGAGCGCCTGGCCCTTTGAATGCATAGTTTGGTTTATTCATTTACTGCAATCCACAGCACAATGATGCCCAGGCCAGGAGAGATCCATCCTGGGACCCTTCCCAAGTCCTGTGCTAGAAAATAGCTAAGAAAAAGGTGGGGAATGGCAAAGCATAGACTAAGTGCACAGCACACCGGAAGTTCTTTAGGTGAAGGAGCAGAAATAGAGGCTATAGTTCTCCTTTCAGTCCCATTTTAGCCAAGAGAAAAAGAGGACCTATGGTTTCGTAATGCTGGTGCACTGCACACACAAAACCCGCTCCTCCATCCCGTCCTGCAGCACCCACACACTCTCCCCAGGGGCTTTGGGAGCAGAGCAGTTCCCAAAGCAGATTATGTTTTTCACAGCCCAGTGCTGTTTTGCGATTAGACTTTTTTTCCTCTCTCTCAGGGCTGAGGACTCATTAGGAGGGGAGGGCAATGCAATCTGGCCTACTTTTAAAATGCTTGCCAGTAGTATGGAGAGACTTGGGCAGCCGAGGCCGAACACAGGAATGTTGGGTTTTCTGGCCAAGTCCCTCCCTGTCCTGCCACACAGGAGTTGCAGCTGGAAACTGCAACAGCTTGCTGGGCTTAATATATTATGCCTCAGTTTCCCTAGCTGTAAAAGAGAGAGGCAATCGCTAGCTGCAAAGGGCACCGTGCCATCATTTAAATACAGCGCATCGAGCGCTGGCTTTCTTCAAAGTCAGCCTGATATTGTACTCCTCAGGCTTTTTTATTAACCGCATTGCATAAAGACCCCAGGGTACGTGATCTTATATCTGTCATGGAGAGGAAGCCGCATTCTCTTTGTACTTTCCTTTTTCAGTAGCAGGAATAGTGACTGCTCAGACCCACTAAGAACCTTACTGATAACTGAATGCAGGAGAAAGCCTTGGTGTTAGGACAGGCAGGCACACTGGGCTAGGACAAGGGGTTAGGACAAGCAGGCACATTGGGGTTAGGACAGGCAGAAGCAGGAGAGCTCTCCTGCTCACCTACAACTGATGTTGTCCTCTGCAGGGCTGACACACAGCTTTCCTCTGCCCAGGGAGCCATCCTTTTAGCAGCTCACCCATTTGTGATACTGTTTTGTAAGTAATAATAGCTTGTAGGAGGCCTGCCCCATCATGAGCCCTAAACCAAGCTAAAAGGCGCTTGAATGGGCTGGAATCAGGAGCTTCAGCACTGCCCTAAGCACACCCAGCTCTGCAACAACCAAGGATTGGCACGGCCCCCTAAAACAGAGGTGTCCTTGTTTCCTTCAGCCAATTTGGGGTGGATGACACTTCCTGTCTTCTTGAAGACAAGCAATCACAAGGTAGAGAAAACAGCAGTGGGGAAGGGAAGAGAATATCTTCAGTTATAACCGTAAAGGTTACATGCAGCCATTAAAATATAACAAAATCATCTGTTCTAATATTAACTCAACCCTCCCCAAAAGCCCCCTGAAACAAACACATTAAATGGGCATTCTGGTCAACTGTATACAACGATTGCATTATCTCATTTTCAGATATAAATACTGCAATTTTGATCTCAGCTTTACCTCTGGAGTTTAATGCTTCTTGTGAAAGCCGAGCTAGCTTTTGGTTTTGAGGGGACTACAACAGGAGGAAGAATTACAGTCTTGCGGTCTCTTGGATGAAATGGAATCATGTTGAAATTAAATGGGAAGCCTCCAGGCTTTGCTGCAAGCATTTTGAGGTCTTAGAAGCAATCAGAGAGGGGGAAATGCGTCACTATTTGCTACAGCCTGCTCCTAATCAGGCCACTGAAATCTGCTTTGCGCCCAAGTGCTTTAGTGAAGGAAATCAGGGCTGCAAAACAGCCTTTATGTAACAGTGATGATTTTTCCCTTCTGCACTAAGAGCTGTGCCAGTTCTCTGCTTCTCAATAATTGCTGTACAACCCATCACAAAAGTATTTAACTTGACATGTCAGTGGAGCAGCAGCTCAGCTCCAGGCACTGCCATTGCCAGGCGAATGCCACTGCAGGCAGGACTAACACCAGTCCGACCAGGGAAAGGCCAAACCAGGGGAATACTGGACACAAACAAGCAGCCTGTGAAGCTAGGAAATTGAGCTGGGGATCCCAGTGCTACCAGTACATGTCTGGTGGTGGTGGTGTAGAGGTGCTTGCAGGGCATCATGCATCGCAGCTCAGGGAGCTTCCCAGGGATGACATCCACAGATGCATCCACACCAGATATAGGGTAAAATCTGAAGGGTGAAGGAGCAGACGGGAGGACATGATGTCTATGTGAGCCACAGTGGGGGACTTTGGGGTGTTTATAGCAGCTTAATGTGCGCATAAAGGTACTTGCAAAGCATCTGATGAAAGCACCAAGTCTCAGTCCTTGGTGAAACTTAGTGCAAGGAATGGCACCACCTCACCTCCGAGTCCTTGTCCAGCTGGTTCCTGACCACAATCATGTTGTACAGAACCCGGTCATCATCTGCCTCTGTGTGGGTCACGTCATGTGGGGTGCTCCACAGGTTCTGCTCCTCATCCCGTGCCAGTGTGGCTCCAAAGGAGGCGTAGGGGTTGTTGTTACTGCAGAGAAGGGGAGAGATGAGCCAGCATTAGGTACTTCAGCATCATCCTTTTTCCTCTCCAAGTACCACTGAGTACTTGCCTGTGTGCAAGTACCTGATGGGAGAGAGCAAAGGAGACAGAGACAGACCCTTAGTGCTGCCCCATGATAGGACACGCATTGAAATACAGGAAATTCTGTTTACTCATAAGAATGGTGGGTGAACACTGAGGTTTCCCAGAGAGGTTGTGAAGTCCTGGGAGACACTTAACCCGACACGGTCCTGGGCAACCTGCTCCAGCTGACCCTGCTCGAGCAGGGACTGGAGTGGGTGCTCTCCAGAGGTCCCACATCCACCACCATGTCTCTGTGTGACCCTGCAGGTCTATTTTCTCCCCCGCAGCCCAAACCCTACCAAATCAAGCAGGCAATCCCTGCAGGTGCTCACCACCCCAGCAGCTCCTACCTGAGAGGTACAGTGATGCACTGAGCTGTGTGGGGACCTGTGCCAACACACAGAAAGGACATGTTAGCCCCATCTTTATCTGGGGATGGAAATGTCCACAGCCTGCATGTGAATTCTGGCCTTAGTGGTCAGCAAAGCAGACCACCATCTTCTGGGAAGGCTGTCCCCACCGAGGGAAGTCTTCTCTGCACTGGTGGCAGTTCTGTTGATTTTATGGCTTTATGTTGCTATGGGGTATGCATTTTTTTTTACAGGACTATTTAATTTGGCAGTTGGAACTGGATGATCTTTAAGGCCCCTTCCAACTCAAACCATTCTGTGGTTCTATGAATTCTGATGGGACATCTTCTAGCAGAGGATTTCCATAATGTTTCTAATCAAGATGTCCAAACACTGGAGCAGAGCAACACAAATGCAGAACTATTTTCAGCCTTACCCAATAGTCTCACCAGCCATCCTGTGGTAATCCCTGCTCACTTCTGTTTATTCCCACTGTTTATTCCATTTGCTATCCAAATCTCATTCCTTTCACAAGGAACCCATCCAGCAAAACATCAGATAACACTGCGGGTGCTTAACCATGATGCTAAGCCATAAAAAAGATGCTAAGATGAGCTTCAGCACATAGATAAAATAGAAAAAGCCCTTCATATCAGCATTCCTGCAGAAAGCTTAATTAGACTTTCAACAAACCAAAAACCTGAGCAACAGGTAATAAGGGAAAAGATAATCTCTTATAATCTCTCAATTAAAGACAAGCAAACAAACGTAACTTAGAAGGTGTGGATGGCATAACTCAACCCTTCCTACGCTGGAGCCAGCATGGGTTTTCTCAAACCATTTTCCAAAGGTGGAGCAGACAGGATCCCAGCCTGGAAGGGACCTCTCAGGAGCCAGATGTGCTCTCAGCATGTGCCCAGTCCCATCCTGCCTTCAACAGGCTTCTTCCCACCCAGTGACTTACTACTACCCGGAACATCTGATTACTTTAAACAGTAACACCAACAAGCCTTAGGTTCTATGAGCCACTCCCTCACAGCTTGCAAGGCACTTCCCAATGTGCCTCTATTTCCAAAGCATCCGGCGGCCTGTCAGGGATACAGGCAGTACCCAGGAGTCAGCAAATCCATACAAGCACGAGGAGCTGTGCCGACAGAGAACACCCTGAGTGTGCTGGACTTCCGAGAAACATTTCAAATGAAGAAATGGGAGCAAAAATAGGAGCACACAAACAGGTTACTGTGGGACCAGAGGGGACCCAGACCGTTTCACGCTCTGGGTTTTACCCAGAAAGTGGTGAGCACCAATGCCTCATCAACGCGTTTCTCCTCCAAGGGAATTTCAGTCCGCATTAAACTCGTTTTAGAGTCCAATTTCTCATTTTATTTGCATCCCAAGGACACCATCTGAGCCAGATTCCACTTTTGTGCATCAAGAGACAGGCAGGCAGCCTAGATGCGTCCCTGCAGCAGCCCAGCTCACTGGCTTTGTCCAGGATTTCCTTTCCCAGCCTCACACTATGGTCCATCCCCATCTTCACAGAGTGCTGGCTGCTCTCACCGGCCTCACGGGTTGTATACACCCGGGTAAATATGCACCTCCTTATACATACATTACCTCCTCCTCACTGCTTTATTCTTTGGCACATTGGACTTACAAGGCAGCAACCAGTCCACTTGGGGAAAATAAGGTGAAAAGTCATAAAGTCAACTTTTTGGTAGCAACACCACCTCCCCAAAACCTGAAACTCAGCTAGAAGATCTGAAATCTCAAGCAAGTCCTTCCTTTTAAACAATGCTGCAATAAAACCAACAATACAGCAATTGTGCTTTGGCAAGATCCCTACCTTGAAATAAAAGCCCAAAGCCTCCTGAAGAGGGACAAGCCAGTGATTAGCCTGTTAGATTAATTACGCTGGCGCAGTGTGCAAGAGCAGGTGCCTTTGGAACGTGCAGCATTTACACAGGCTTTCCTGCTTAGAGCTTGCGTTAAGTGGATCCCCAGCAGAAGGCATGTTACTAAAGAAAGGTGCCTGGGGAGGGACAGGCACCCCGGCCAGCAATGCACAGGATGGAGCCCCCCTTCATGCCTGCTCTGCTCTCCTTAGGTTCATTGCCAATTTCCTGCACTGAAAGTCCCATGCTCAGGATTTTCTGGTTATCATTTAGGGGACTGTTTTAATAGCACAAAATCAGGACATTTCAAACCCTGGTGCCAGCTCTGCTATTACCTGACACCTATGTAGGCCACAGCAGGAGCATCCCACCTTCCTTCTTGAAATGCCCCTGTCCCACTGATGACCCAGGGAGTGCACGGTCCCTGCCCCATCCCAGCCACTACGGGCTTTGGCAGCAGCCAGGACCGCAGCTGGACAGGAAGGAGAGGTGCCGCAACCCCCGCGCACAGATGTTTCGCAACATGCAAACCCTCCTTTATGTGCTTGCACAGCTCACAGCTCTTCTCCAGTACTTGGGGCTTCATCTTTAAACACAATCCCCCCCCGGGCAACCTCACAGCTCTGTGTACAAGACAGATGCAACTGACAGCAGGAGGGAAAAAGCTGTTTTCTAGGAAGCAACACGCATGTTGCTTTCATATAAAGCCAGCTCCAGTAGTGTGTTGTCATCTGCTTTTCAGCATCCCTTGCCTGGGAACAGAGCTCTGCCCAACGGTGGGACCTGACCCCTGGCATAATGATGGGGACCCCTTTTTTGTTCAGTGCCTCAGCCTCCTCTATTGAAACCCCGCCACAGAAAGACAAAAGCTGAACGGTTCACATGGTGAGGAGCACACAGGAAACACCAGAGATGCTGCCTTTGGTTCACTTGCTAAAACTTAACATAGAATCACGGAATGGTTTGGGTTGGAAGGCCCCTTAAAGCTCACCCAGTTCCAACCCTCTGCCACAGGCAGGAACACCTTCCACTAGAGCACATTGCTCCAAGCCCTGTCCAACAGCCTGGCATGCATTGTTCCACGAGGTGTCAGAAAGAACCCGGCCCTTATGGAAAGCCAACCCGGGTGGAAGGAGAACTGGAAGCAGTTTGGTACCAACGGCAGAAAATCCCTTGGGGGTCTTGACCGGTTCTAACAGGGGATGGCCAACTCCGCAGGGCTGTGAAATCCCCGAAACGGGCCCAGGGGGAAGACGAGGCTCGGCCTGGCGCGCCGGGGCAGCCAACCTGCGGGAAAGGGCTGCGGGGCGCGGGGGAGCAGAGGGGCTCACGCGTGGCTGCGGACCCGGGGACCGGCCCCATTCCCGGCGGTAGCATCGGCGGGAGAGGACGGGGGAGCTCAGCCCCATCTCCCGCAGGGGCCGGGGGCCGACGGGGTCTCACCTCAGCAAGGGCTCCTTCTCGGCCACCGCCGCCTCCCCGCCGCAGCAACCGCAGCATCCGCACAGCGAACACAGCCAGGCCCGCAGCCCCATCGGCGCGGACAGAGAGCGCCGCGGGGCGGGGCGGGCCGGTCCCTCCCCCGGTCCCTCCCCGGTCCCTCCTCCTCCCGTCCCTCCGTCCCCCCACTCCGGTCCCTCCCCCGGCCGCCGCTCCGCCCCGCGCCCTTCCGCGCTCCCACGGCCGCTCGGGGCGGGTTGACTCAGAGCCGGACGGCCTTTGCACCTTCTGTGTACTGCCGCAGTCTCCTGGTGCCTCCCGGACCGCCGTCGGCGCAGCGCCGCATTGTCTTCCTGGCCTCGTGGCCCTTGTGCCTCTGTGGCTGTAAGGGGCCACCGCTGGACTGCTGGAGTGAGTCCTGAGGAGGCCACGGGGATGCTGCAGGGGCTGGAGCAGCTCTGCTCGAGCCAGGCTGAGAGAGCTGGGCTGGGGCAGCATGGAGAAGAGAAGGCTCCTGAAGGGGAGAGCTCAGAGCAGCTCCAGTGCCTGAAGGGGCTGCAGGAAACCTGGAGAGGGGCTTTGGCCAAGGGCCTGTAGGGACAGGACAGGGGAATGGCTTTAAGCTGCCAGAGGGGAGACTGAGATGAGCTCTTAGGCAGAAGTTCTTCCCTGTGAGGGTGCTGAGGCGCTGACACAGGGTGCCCAGAGAAGCTGTGGCTGCCCCATCCCTGGCAGTGCTCAAGGGCAGAAGCATGTAGGAGCATCCGGTCCCTGCAAGAGGCATGGAAGATCTTGCATGCTCTGCCAGGAATTCTCAAGTGATTTCTAACTTCCATTTCATTCATCGCCACACAGTCAGTCTTCCCCTCTTCCTTAATTAAAAGGTGAAATTATGGGAGAAGGACTTATTGCTTCTGGAAGATACCAGTGCTGGGGCTTTGCTCTCAGCCAGGGCTCTCAGCTCCCCCACATGATGTGGGGAAGGATTTACAGCAGGGTGAGCTAAGAGAGGAGGTAGAATTTATTTCTTCTCCACCATTTTGTGCGCTCAAGCATGAGAACAACCAGCCACCGGCCAACGTGCCACCTGCCTTGAAAAGGATGTAGCAGTCGGCTGGGACACCGCATCCTATGGGAAGAGGCTGGTGGAGGGGCGGTGAAACCTGGAGGTGAGTGGGACATTGACTTCATTGCAGGGAAGGAGGATGAATGACACATCTTTAGGGAGAAGGGAAAACTCAGCTTTAAAGCTTCCCAGGTAGAAAACAGAAGGGCCCAGGGTTGTGGTGTCTGGGCTTAAAATACAGTCATGGAGAAAAGAAATGAGGATTTGTTTTACACTTGAAAAATGGGGGTAATTAATTAAAGGAGTTCATGAGTTTTGCAACACGTTTTGTAGCTGCAGGAAAAGAAGCCGGTTAAGAGTTCTGCAGGTGAAATGAGGGAAGGTTTTCTGCCAGAAAGTTAACTGCTGGCGATGGCATGAACACAATCACAGAGCCAGGCTTGCCCCGAGAGCCACAGCTCTCTTCTGGAGCAGCTCTTCCAAAACAAGGGAGGGGGTTCTTGACAAGGCTGCCCAGAAACGCTGTGGCTGCCCCATCCCTGGCAGTGTTCAAGGCCAGGTTGGACACAGGAGCTTGGAGCACCCTGCTCTAGTGGAAGGTGTCCCTGCCCGTGGCAGGGGCTGGGACTGGATGAGCTTTAAGGGCCCTTCCAACCCAAACCCTTCTGTGCTTCTGCGATTCTGTGAATATAAGATTTGTGGTGGGGAGTCAAAGGCAGCTCAGTCCAGTGTGCCAAAGGCTGGGAGAGCTTAGGAAAGGACTGTTCCATTTGCAGCCCATGCCTGGCTTCTGTTTTCTTTGCCTGTAAGTGTATGGGCTCAGCTGTAGCCAGAGGGTCCTCAGTTAAGACTCATCTGTACATTGCCCGTGGGAGCAGCCTGTGCTATGGGGACCTCAGAGTTAGAAAGCGGGCAGGTGACTGAAGCCCAGGACATCATCCTTCCTGTGCGCAGCCCTGCTGCCTGCAAAGAACAGGCAAACCCGGGAATATCTAAACCCCAGAGAGGCCCAACTCTTGGCAGATGCTGCAGGACATTGCAGGTTATGGAAACACGTGGGGGTGTGGTGCTTGTGTTGTGTTTTCCCTTGGTGCAGATACACACACATATACATACAGACACCCCAGGCACAATTAAGGGCAGATGACCCAGATGAAATACTCAGGACACAAGCCCCGTAACTTCAACCCATGCCGCAAACTGCTTCAAGGCAGCCTCCGTCTGCACCCCTGCGGGAGTTCCACTGATTTCTCTTTACATTAGGAAGGGCTTAAAGGTTGTGTTACTGACCATAGATTCACGGTGCTGTGCAGAATACACACTGAAGGGAACGTGCTTCAAGCGAGGCAGGGCCATGCTGGCTTCATGCTGTATGGAGTTAGCATTACTATAGCATGCAAGGGGATAAAATCCTGCCCCGAACCAGGGGAGGGGCTTTGCCTAGTCCTGAAATACCAGTGCTGTGTGTTCTGTAGTTGGTGCAGGCGTCACACTGTTACCGACAAGCCTCAGTCAAGAAAAACCTGGTAACACCAATTTAGTGTTAAAAGGGAGGCATTCTTTATTACAGCGCTGGACGCACGGGGGATCTCTCCTCCAAGCGTGCATAACCGGGGTTCAAAGCATTCATTTATCCATAACATTGTTATATATTCGTACATTCCATTCTGCATTCCAGTTTTGATTGGTCACCACAAACACACACCATATGCTAATTTCTGTGCATGCGCACAGACTTTTTCTATTGCTCTAAATTGAGTCTGGGGTGTCATTTGGGTCGGTGGATATTGAGTTGGAGGTCGCTATCTCCCCTGCCGGAATTACCTTTCACCTACGTTGGGTTTTTTCTCATTTCCTTCTCAAGTCAATTACAATCATTTGCCCCGAAATAACCTATTCTTTGATTGTTTACTTTAGACGTTCTTCCTGAGGCCATATTGACGTATTGGGAAGGGACTATACAGTGGTAACATAGCAACACAGATAACAAAACTTCAAGTTATAACTGATTACGTAGTTACAGAGCCTGTTTCAGTGCCACGGGTACAAAACAAGGCTCTGATTGTGCCTTTGCCCTCTGCCGGACACCAGCAGCTCTTTGAGTACATCTCTGGGGTGCCCGCAGCGTGTCAGTGCCGTTCTCCTGCAGCACCTCTGCCCCTCGCTCCGCACCCCCACTCGCGGCCCGCAGCTCATCACAGGCGCGGGACTCGCGCAAAGGCCCCTGCGCGGCCGCGTCCCGGCGGGGCGGAGGCGCCGGGCTCTGCCTTCCGGTCCATGCCCCAGCGGAGCGGGCGGTGCCGGCGCTGCCCCTCGTCCCGGCGCGGGGTGCGGCCGCGAGGCGTGCGGAGAGCTGCGGGGCTGGGAGCGGCGAGAGGAGGGTTGAAGCCGCCCGGGACTGGGGGTAAGGGGGTTGCTGTGGGGCAATGCTGCCGTGAGCGCACGGAAGGCACCTCGAGGGCTGCCCTCCGCCAGGGTTTTGGCAGGGCTGCTGTGGCGTGCTGGGAGCAGTTGGGCATCTCTTCTTGCAGCACGGCACGCAATAACCCTTTACTGCCTGGTGTTTGATAGTTGTGTCGCTCGCTGTCCTTGCATCCTTCTGCCTTGCTTGCTGTGAGAGCGTGAGAGGGGCAGTTGCTGGTCAAGCTGCAGGGAGGCCTGTGGGCAGGCTCCTGGGCCTCATGCTACCGAGGTGTAGTCATATGGCCAAGAGCCTTCTGGTACAGTGTGATGGGTGAAGAGCAGCGTGCTATAGAATCAGCTAGGTTGGGAAAGACCTTTAGAATCATCAAGCCCGTCGGGGGCTTGTGGGAGCCTGCCCAGTGTGGTTTGTAGGACCTGGAGGGGGGTAAATGGATGGCTGAGCAAGGGACCTGTGTGCTGTACCTGTGAAAGCAGCTCTGAATGCTGGGCAGATGGTGCTGTGTATGTGGGGCTGATGTGATGGGAGGCATAAGGAGTCCTGCGGTGAGGCCAGGCTCCCCTCCTTGTGGGGGTGAGTCTGTATTTGAAAGTGACGTTGGGCAATTCTGGGGCAGCAAGGGATGAAAGGAATGCTCGGATGGTTCAGGCGGGGCAGGGTGCAGTTGCTGTGATTGTGTTGCTAACGCTAAACCATGGATTTCCTTTAGAAACAAACCAGGCTTTTCTGTGGTCGTCTTTTTTTTGTGATGCTCTGCTCAGTCCCCCGAATTTCAGAGAGAATCCAGCTGGAGTGGTGATTTGTTTCAGAAGGCACCCAGGTGGATGAGGAAGGCAAAGGCGTAAGGAGAAGGAGGGTTTAAAAACCTGGAAGGCTTTTCCTTGTCGGACGCCGCTGGTTTGCTTTGAGGTGAGCTGCTCCTTGTGGGAGGGATGCCTGGAGAGCATGTGGACACTGTCTGCATGGAGCCTCATGGGCAAAGGCCTCCCTGGGCCCCTGCCAGCAGCTGGAGACTGCAGTGCCCGCGGTCCCGTGCTGAGGAGTTGGATCCTGTGGTGACACACCTGACTGGCTGCCTCCTTCCACATGCCAGGTCACCCCAGCATGGCCACCCAGATGTTCGAGGCCAGGGGGCACGCAGCCATCTACCAGAAATACAGGTTTGCACCGGGCGAAGAGCTGCAGCGAACCATTCTCAGCTACCTGCGGGAGAAGGTGCGTGGGGTATGGCCAGGCTGAAGGGAAAAGGGGGTGGTGGCATTTGCCTTAATGGGAGCGTCACCTTGGTTGGTGACCCTGGGAAGGACAGATCAGTAGGGCTTAATGCAAGGTGTGGGCATAGAAGAGCCTTTTCTGTGGGTTGTACCATGCCAAGGCTGTTCCTGTGTGGATGCTGGGGGAAGGAATGGAGTGGAAGCACCAAACTAGGGTGATGGCTTGCTGAGATGCATCTGCTCGTCCCCGCAGGGGACAAACGCTGCCGAGCTGGTGGTGGATGTCGGCTGTGGGTCTGGACAAGGCACCCGTTTCCTTGCAGAGCACTTCAAGAAAGTGGTGGCAATGGACATCAGCGAAGCACAGATCCAGGAGGCCCGGGAGGGCCCCTCTGTGCCCAATGTCTCCTACCTGTGAGTGTCGGGGCAGCAAAATGCAGGTCCTCATGTGGAGGTGGTGTTTTGTGAGTGTCACTGTTATAAGAGCCAGCTGGCACCAAGGAAAATCCTATTTGATGGAGTTCTTGGTGTGAGCGGGCATTATCCCAGACTTAGAGTAGCCACGGTCTTGCATCCCAAGGGGTCATCATCAACTCCAAAAAATACCCCCTGACTTAACGTGCTACTCTCTAATTCCCATACTGCACAGTGCCCTTTTCCCTTCCCCTTCCAGTGTGTGTCCTGCAGAGGAGCTGCCGTTCAAGGATGCCTCAGTGGACCTCCTGACTTCGTTCACCGCTGCGCATTGGTTTGATCTTGAGAAGTTCATGGGGGAAGCAAAGCGTGTGGTCAGGCCAGGTGGTTGCGTGGCCCTCAGCACCTACACCGTGGACATGAGTCTGCGCTATGGAGAGTGCTCGAAGGAACTGACCCAGGTCTTCAGGGAGGTGAGGGGACGAAACCTAAAGCTCAGGGCTTCCCCTCCTCGTCTGGGCAGGGGGTAGTGTGTAGTGCTTGGAGGCAGAGAGGAACGTAGTGGGCTTGGGGCATACGGCAAGGTGGATGCATGAGGAGAAGAGGGCATTAGGATTAATAGGGCAGACTCTGGTGTGGAGAGAAGGGCTGTAGAGCAGATGTGGGGGGCTGGTATTGTCAAAGAGACTTGTTTTGCTCTGTTCACAGTGAGAAGAATGGGAAGTAAAGAAAGGGATTTTTTGGCGATGTTTCTTGACAGAGAGTGTTTTAATAACTCGATAAAAGGAGACTTTCCACTATGAGTAACAGCAGTGTAGGGAGCAGGACAGGACCCTTATGTCTATAATAAAAGAGTATTCTCAAGTTCTTGATGCTAAGAAAGATTTTGGTGTATTTTAATGCCAGGAGTGTTCAAGAAAAAGTACGTTTGTGAATGCATCAGGTCTAGGGCCAGGTGAAACTGCGAGCCCTCAGGAGGGCTGTGTTTGGTTTTTAATACGCTGCCTTTACAGTTCTTGGACCTGCTTTTAACATACTCACATCACAGAATAAAACATGTCTTGGAAGACTACAAAGAGATCTTCGAGGCCCTGCCATTCCCAGACAAGAAGAGGTGAGCAGGTGCCCTTCGGTGCAGCACCAGCAGTGGAAGGAGGTGGCATCTCCGCTGCTCTCTCTGCCGCCAGTCCAGATAGAGTTGGGTTTGCCAAAGCAGGCAGCTGCCAGGTTCCAGCACATGCCTTTGCACTGTGGCCAACATGGGCTGCACTTGCACTTCTGCTGGATTGGATGTGGGTCTATGCTGTGCCCGCATGTGAGGTCTGAGGGGTGCAAGAGCCCTTCCTGCTCAGGCCAGAACTGGGTTAGGGATTTTTCTGAGGTGAGTTATGGTAATTTGAGGGTCTGGAGCGATTGTCTAATGGACGAAGGGGAAACAGTGGAGTGGGTGAAAGAGCCTGCCAAGAACTGCAGGGAGCCAGTGCCTGCCTCCCCACCAAGGCCTGGGGCAGGGGCTGACTGCGCCGGCAGAAAGGACATGTTGGCAGTGGTGGTGCAGAGGTGTTGGTGTCCTGGCTCCTGGAGGGGAACAGGCCTGTATTGAAAGTATTCGCTGCCTTGTCAGTCTGTTGTCCTTGTTCCCCTGCCTTTGAGATTTAACTTGCCAATGCTGCTTTCTCCACCATGTCTCCTAGAGTTACCGATATCTTTGATAAATTTCCCATGACTGTCGCTGGCGTGGTGGGTTACTTGGAGTCTTCTTCTCCATATCAAGCCTTTCTGAAGAAGGACCCCGAGGCTGCAAAATCCCTCCTCCAGGAGACTGAAAAGAGGTGAGAAATCTGCTTGGGAAAACAAGCAGGGCATGGAGGGTGAGGTTGCGGAGACCCCTTCAAAGCTGGAAGCGAGCTGGGCAGTGGTGTGTTCCCTCCTTCCCCCATTGTGGGGGGATACTCATCAGAGGTTAAACAGCAGATCCTCAGCTCATCACAGAATCGTTGACATCAGGCTGAGTCTGTTGACTTAAAGCTTTTCAAGTCCATGTAGCTGTATAGTGGGCTTGCACTGGTGTATCCATGTTAAGTCCTATGTCAGAGATGACTTGGGTTTCTTTGCTGTCCTCTTGACCAGCAGAGGACAGGAGAAAACACTGACACTTGCATCTTGAGCAGCCTATTTTGGCCCACAACAGGGGCCTGCTGCAAAGCTGGGAAAGGGCAAGTGTGCCTGCTGACTTACTCGCTGACCAGGACATCCTCCGTATATGTGTTGGAGCATCTGCCATTAAGACCTCTGTGCAAGGCATTTGACACTGTCCCACGTGACATCCTTGTCTCTAAACTGGGGAGCCATGTATGTGATGGATGGACCACTTGGTGAATAAGGAAATGGGTGGATGGTCACACTCAAAGAGTGCTGGTCAACACAAGGGGGACATGGAGCTTTTGGAGCAAGTCCAGAAGAGGCCACGGAGATGCTGCAGGGGCTGGAGCAGCTCTGCTCTGGAGCCAGGCTGAGAGAGCTGGGCTGGTTCAGCCTGGAGAAGAGAAGGCTCCTGAAGGGGAGACCTCAGAGCAGCTCCAGGGCCTAAAGGGGCTGCAGGAAACCTGGAGAGGGGCTGCAGGAAACCTGGAGAGGGGCTATGGCCAAGGGCCTGTAGGGACAGGACAGAGGGGGATGGCTTTAACCTGCCAGAGGGGAGACTGAGATGAGTGCTCAGGCAGAAATTCTTCCCCGTGAGGGTGCTGAGGCGCTGGCACAGGGTGCCCAGAGAAGCTGTGTCTGCCCCATCCCTGGCCGTGTTCAAGGCCAGGTTAGACACAGGGGCTTGGAGCACCCTGCTCTGGTGAAAGGTGTCCCTGTCCGTGGCAGGGGGTTGGAACTGGATGAGCTTTAATGTCCCTTCCACCCCAAACCCTACTGATTCATTCTGGTTCATCTGGGGTTGTGGGTGTCACACCATGCCAGGTGGGAGCTGGCTGAGCAGAGTGAGTCTCTTCTTCTGCTTCATTTCAGGATGCTGGAGACGATGGGAGTTTCTTCTCGTGAGACCCCAGTGGAGTTCTGGGTGAGGCACGTCTGTGTGCTGGGCTGCAAGGCACAGTGAGAGGAAACCCTTCTCCTGAGCTGTGCTGGAAGGAAGGAAGGAAGCCCACTTGATAGCCCACTTGATGCCACTCTTATTCCTTGGGGGGATTAATTTGGGGGGCTTAAGATCTGGATGTGTGGAAAGCAGACAAGGGCTTGTGCCAGCTCTTGGGTTCCTGTCCAGCTTGGCCCTCCAGTCTGCCCAGTGCTGCATGGGAAGGGTCCCGTTTCAGCCTGGTGGTTGTGCTGCACGTGCGATGGGAATCCCAGTAAGAGCTGAGAAACTTCCTGCATTTCCTACACAGTTGGGAATAAACCAAGCTGAGAACAAGTTGGTGTGGTTCCTCTTTTGTAAGAGAGGCTGCAGAGCCCCTGCTGGCATGGGAATTGCTGCGCTTCGTGGTTACATTGGTTTTCCAGGCCCTGCGTGGCCTCTTGTTCCATGGGACGGATGGGATTTAGGGAGAAAGGGCTGTTTGCGCTTCCCCTGCCCAGGCTAAGCTGGGAGCTGTATCCTGCCCCTTAAGGCCGAGCTGGAAAGGGGCTGTTCTCACCCACTGTGTGACCATCCCTGGTGCTTTGCTGGCTGGTGCGGGTGTCGCAGCAGCTTCTCTGCCCAGGGATTGCGCGGCATTGCTGCTTCAGCCCTCAGGAGGTTTCTTGCCCACAGCACAGTGGGGAACCTTTCTGGGCTTGTTGCCCCAGGGCCAACAGCCCACTGTTGTTCAAAGGGAGGATTCGAGGCTGTGTTTTGTGGTGGGGCAGGTAGGGGCAACAGGGTTCAACGCTGGGCGCAGCATGGCACAAGTTCCCTCCTGTTTGCCTTTTGGGTATTTCAGCCCAGTCACAGCCTCTGCTGGGATCCTTCCCTTTCCTGTAATTGCTGCACTTGGCAGGAATGCTGCCCCGATGCCATGGGGAGGGCTGTGGCCTCTCTCGGTTACAGCTTGGTATGTGGCAGAACTCATACCTGTGCTCCCTGCCTCCGAGAGCGCTCCTGGAGGAGGCTCGTGGGGCTGGAGGTGTTTCGGTGTGGTTCTGGGGCTCTCCGGGGTGGCCCTGCCATGACTGCAGAGTCTGAGCCTCCTCGCCCTGGCTAAGGGTGCCTGACGCTGGGTATATGAGCACTGGGGTCACCGGGTGCTGGCTCAGCTTGCCGGGGGGGGGAGCAAAGGCTTTGACCCTGCTCGGTGCCTCCGCAGGGGGCTCTGGGGACAACGCGTGCTTTGGGGTTTTTCTCTTTAAATCGAACCCATTTTTCTCTCTTTCCAATGTCCTCACTGAATAACTCTGGAGCTACCAGCCCTTCCCTCCCCAGCGCTGGGCAGTGCTCAGCACTGCCCCAGGGTGATGCAGGAGGTGACAGGCAGTGATGGAACACCAGGGATTGCATCACCAGCATGGGACACAGCGCGTGGCACATGCAGGCCCACGGCCCCAAGAGGCGGTGAAGGGTTCTGTGGTGCGCAGCAGCACGTTGGTGGCACTGACCCACTGCGCTGGTGGGTACAGTCCAGGAGATGCTGCCAAGCGGAGGCCACGCCGTGTCCCTCTCCTGCCTCAGCGCGTGGCCATGGGCTCCTGCACGTCTCCGGGGAAGGGGGGGTATTTTTTAAAGTGGCTTTTGGGGGCAGCATTTTTGGTGTTCTCTCTTCTTTTCCAAGCCTGGCGACTTTGGCAGGAGCCAGTTCATCCCAGGCAAGCCCCAAAAGGGCTCAGGAAGGAGCCACCGGGGCTCCCCCTCACCTGCTCGCGCAGCGTGACTTGTGGCCAAGGCTGTTCCATGCTGGCACCACGCAGCAGCCGATGAGTCACGGGCAGTTGCCTCCCCTGCCTGCGGCCGTGCCCGGTTTCACTTTCCTTCTTGCACCCAGAACTTCCCCATGTGCCGGAATTTCTTGTCCGTGGCATTCCAGCGGCTCTGCCGGGCTGTGTGCGTTGAGGAGGGAGCTCCATCGCTACCCCTCTCCAGCACAGCACTGCCTGCAGGTGGGGCTGGGAGCCGCCAGGGCTGGAGCGATGCCGGCGGCTGGTCCCCAGCACCCTGCAGACCCCACAGGGCACAGCATGGTGTCCCCAGTGCGTGCTGGCTTTGGGGTCCCTGTGCAGTCACGGCAGGAGCTGACGCAAGCGCCTGTGGAGGAGCCGTGCCCAACACAGCCAGGCCTTGCTGGCGGGGCAGGGACTGGGATGTGCTGGAGCATGGCACTGCTGTGTGAGGTGTTTGCCGAGGTGCGGATGCCCGGCATGGCGAGACCGCGTCCCATCAGTGACAATCCCTCGCTGCTGCTCAGCTACAGCTGGGGCCAGTGGAACACGTGCATGCAAGCAAGGTGCCCAGGAGCCCTTGGTGAGGCGCTGGCACAGGGTGCCCAGAGAAGCTGTGGCTGCCCATCCCTGGCAGTGTTCAAGGCCCGGCTGGACGGGGATTGGCTTTAAGGTCCCTTCCAACCCAAAGCGGTCTGTGATGGTACGATTCTATGATCTTCAGCCTGAGTGCTGGGGGCTGCGCTTGTGGCCGCAGTTTCGCTGCTCAGCTTTCGCTTTTCCTTCGTTCCTCTGGATCTCCTTGTGCCTGCAGGAAGACACGAGGTTTCGTTTACTTCTCCAACCAGAAATGACACCCGAGAGCTAAAAGCCACAGTGGTGGGAAAGAGCCGCCAAACTGGGTCCCACAGGGGCATGATGCTGCTCTGGGACTTGATGGGTGACCCGAGTGTCCCCAGCCCTGTCTTTGGCCGGGGCCTGTGGCAGTGGTTCCTGGTGGGTCTGTGTGCATGCCAGGGCCATCTTCCAGCCCTGCTCTGGGTCCTGAGGGTGTAGACGAGGCCGTCCCAGCACAGCAGGCACTGGACATCACCTTGGTGCTGGACATCACTCTCTGGGTGCTGTGGACCTTGCTCCAGCCCCACTGGTGGCTGCTGGAGATGCCAAAACACAGCGGCCTGGCCCGTACCTTGGTCCGGAGCAGGAAACTCCCCACAGTAACTGCCCTGTGAGCTGGCTGGCCTCCACCATGCGAGACCTTGAGCCACCATCACTCTCCCGCTGCTCCACTGAGACCTGAAGAGTTCCAGGCAGGGCCTGGACCTGTTTCCTCCCCTTTCTCCCTGGGGCCACGTTTCTTTTTACATCCATCGGGATTTTCTGCTGAGGTGCCACCTATCAACAGCCCCGAGAAGCTGTGGCTGCCCCATCCCTGGCAGCGTTCAAGGCCAGGTTGGAGGGCCTTGGAGCAGCCCGGTCCTGTGGAATGTGTTCCTGTCCCTGCAAAGGTTGGACCTGGATGAGCTTTAGGGTTCCTTCCAGCCCAAACCAGTGTGGGATTCCACCCCAGCTGGGCTGCGCCTCACCTGGGTGACATAGGTGATGGTGGTTTTGCCGTTTGGGCTTTTGTTTCATAGTTGTCTTGATTGTGAACTTGCTGCAGTCAATAAAGCTTGTTCTTATAAACCTGTGCATTTCTGGCGGGAGGTAGAGGTTGAAGACAGCACCATGGTCTTGTTCACGGGAGGGCAGCAAAGGAACTGCGCCCCGGCTGGGGCTCAGGCTTTTCATTACTGCTACAGCAGGAGAGGCTGGTGTGGGAGCCTGGTGCAGCAGCAATGTGTCTGTGACGTGCTGCGAAAGGAAACCCTGATGGGAATGTCATGAAGCTCAACAAGGAGAAAGGCAGAGTCCGGGCTGTGCTGGGGACAGCCCACACAGAAAGCAGCTCGACGGGAAAGGCCCCGGGGGTCCTGGTGCGCACCAGGTTGAACATGAGCCAGACACGTGTCCTTGTAGCACAGAAGGTGGATGGTGTCCAGGGCTGCATTAGGAGTGTTCCGAGCAGAACAAGGGAACAACCCCTCTGCGCAGCCCTGGTGAGGCCACCCCTGGAGCGCTGGGTCCAGTCCTGGGCTCACCAGTGCAAGAGAGACATGGACAGACTGGAGAGAGTCCAGTAAGGGACCACGAGGATGACGAAGGGTCCGGAGCACGCCTCCTGTGAAGAAAGGCTGAGGGAGCGGGGGCTGTTCGGCCTGGGGAGAGGAGGCTCCGGGGCTCTCGGCGTTGCCTATGGACGGGAGAGCCGTGGGCACCACCTGAGAGACGTGGAAGTCCACACGGATGTGAGAAAACACAGTTTCTGTGAGGGTGGTGAGGCGCTGGCACAGGTTACCCAGAGGGGCTGTGCGGTCTCCATCAAAAGCAGGCACAGCCCTGGGCAGCCGGTGCTGGCTGACCCTGCTGGAGGAGCGGGTGGACTGGACGACGTCCGGAAGTCCCAGCCCGCCTCCGTGCCTCAGCACCGCACGTCCATGCTGGTGTGCCCGCCGCAGCTCTACCTTCCGTGGCCTCCTGTAAGGACTTTGCTCCTTTGCTCGCGCTCCTTGAGGCTGGCAGCTTCTTTCCAAATACGAACGTTAAAACTCGGGACCTTCTGGAGCGGTGACCTCTACGGCCACCACGTGAGGCACCGCAAAGCGTGTGTGTGCCTCTTGCTGCCGCACTGCGCGTTCGCTTTTTGGGTACGGGCATTGCCCTAACTTTCAATCTCTAATGCCTGAGGAAGGCATGAAATGAAAGCTCAGCAGCGACCGCTTCACATCGCAGGAGGGTACCTCGAGGAAGGATGGGCTTTGCTGAGTGGAGGCATCATTCCAGATCTCAGCAGAGAGATGCCCACGCGTGAAAGCTGCATTTCCAGGCTAAGCAGGGAGGAAAACCCATCCGGCTCCAGCACTGGTGGCCGTGGCAGCCCCGCTCGTCTCCAGCAGCCTCCCTGCACAGCTCTGCATTCCGCCTGGAAAACACTGCGGAAGCGCTTCTGCTTTCAGCTGTTTTCCTGCTTTTTGCCATGAACCTGCTCTGCCTGCGTACCCCAGAGGTGCCCGCGGCCTGCGTTGCGCGGTGCCCGCTCTGCGGGTTGTGCGGTGCTGCTTCCATCCCCTCCCTGCCACAGCTGTTGTGCTGCGCTTCCCGTGGGGAAACTGAGGCACGAACTGCTGCTGCTGCTGCTGCTGCTGCTGCTGCTCAGGAGGCAGCGGGGCCCTCTGAGCCCGCTGTGCCCATTGGGCTGTGAGCCTGGGGACGCCCATGGCTCCCAGCACGTGCCCGGCTGGGTCACGCCCGGGGCTCCCCGAGCTCGCCCGCACCTCTGCACCACTCGACGCGGCAGCGGCGTCCCCCCGTTCAGCTCCACGGAGGCTGCGCTGGAGGCACCCCGAGCATCCCCCCGCTCTCCGGGCTCCGCGGCGCTGCCCTGTCGAGGCGGCAGGGAGAGGCGGGATTCCCTCGGCCGCCGCTTTCGCTTTCCAGTTTCCAGCGCCGACGGGCTGTGGATTTTCCTGCCACCTGAGAGCATCGTCGTGCCGTCGGGGCAGCATAAAAAGCCGTGGAGATGAAGCAGAGGAGAGAGGTGAAGCAGCTCCCCAGCACCAGCTCCCAACCCGCCTGCCCGCAGCCGAGTTCACCGCCTGCAGCAGCACCAACGGGGATCCAGCGCATCCAGCCCGCAGCGCTGCACTGTGTCCTCTGTGGCTTCTGGCTCCGCAAGCTCCTCGCCCCATCCGTCATCACCTGCTCACCGTCAGGCTCTCGTCGGCACGATGCTGTGCCTCGGCTTCATCCTGCTGGCGCTGGTGGCAGGGACCGGCCACGGGGCTGCCATCCCGCAGGATGCCCTCAAGCAGAGCTGCAGCCTCTCCAAGTACCAGTTCCTCGTGCCCCACGAGCTGGAGGCCGTGCAGAAGATGAAGGAGCACTTTGTGAGTAGGGCTGGCAACAGGGGGCTGTGAGCTGGAGGGGGCAAGGCGGAGGGGATGCCCAATTCGAGACCCTGAGTGACAAGGTGGATGCTTTCTGCAGCAGTCTGGGGACAAGGAGGATGCTTCCCAAGGGAGTCTGGGGACAGGAAGCTTGCTGAGTCAACCTTCAGCCTGGTTTCAACCCCCTCAAGGCTGACCAGGGCTGCACAACCTCGCCAGCAGTGCAGGTGACAGTTTTTCAATGTCCCCCTTGGTTTGTGCCGGCAGGAGGACATCATGCTGCTGTCAGGCCACAGATGCAACATCAGGCTCTTCCATCGCAAGTGGAGCACGCCGGAGCTGTCGGTAAGAGCACAGCAATGCTGTAAGAAGGGGGTACGGCTCCCTCCAGCCAGGAACTCCCGTCCCACCTCCACCCATCCGCACCACGGGCGGTCTTGCAGACCCCGTCCTCCAGCCCATTGCCGCCCCTGGCAGCGCGGGTGCCTAACCAGGACGCTGCTGCCCGCAGGTGCCCGACCGAGTGATGCTGGTGGAAGCTGAGCTGGACCTGGCCATCGCCGTGCTGCGGCTCCCCGCTGCACCCAGGCTCGCGGAGCTGCGCCAGCAGCCCCTGGCCTTCCTCACCCAGGCCCGGGAGGACCTGCGAGGCTGTGTGAGTGTCTCCCCAAGTCCCCCGGCCCGTGCACCCCATGCGCCCACGTCAGCGCTGGTCCTCACTCAGCTGCTCTATTGTAGGTGGCCCGGGAGGCTCCTTCTCATCATCCCTCCGGGAAACTGCGGCACTGGCTGCAGAGGCTGCAGGCGGCCAAGGAAACAGTAAGTCAGGGCAGGGGGCTCTGGGGTGTTACCAGCTGCATGCTGCGTGGGGCTGCTGCACCCCTCTGTGGTGCCAGCCTGACCCTTCTCCCCACCACAGGAGACTGCCGGCTGCCTGGAGGCCTCCGCCATCCTTCACCTCTTCCAAGTGCTGAACGACCTGCGGTGTGCAGCCCTCCGGGTGCAATGCACTTAGTCCCTGCCAGTGGCATGGCGCAGCGTGGCACAGCACGGCGTGGCATGGAAGGGTGCTCACCAGCCCCAGAGGATGTCTTGAGGACTGGGAAGAACGGTCTTCACTGCATCACCGGACTGTCATTTCCTATTTAAGCATTTTTCTTATTTATGTGAGCTCAGGGAGCAATTCTTTCTCATAGTCTGTTAAATTATTGGGGTTTATCGTGTACTTACGAATAACTCGGGAGGAGGTAAGGAAATGTATTTATTGGATATCTTTGTTTTGCTGGTTTTCAAAACACTGATTGGTTTTTAAAGAAATCTATTTTTATCTGCTATTTATTATATATATTTTTATTATAGATATTATATATATTATTATTATATCTGCTATTTATTATGTATATTTGTCGGTGTAAGTTGTTTCGTACATGCTATTTAATATGCAGAATAAAACAGATTTTATAAACAGACGAGCTGCCATCGTATCTTTTGAATACGCTTCACTCTAACTTCATCCCTTTGGAAAAGTGAGGTACTGGGGAGGAGGAAGGACATTGGGTGAGCTTTGAGCATTTGCAAGTAAATCACAAACCTTTGGTGCTCACGTTCACCTCCAGCTGCATGGGGACACCCCAAATTGCCCCCTGGGGTTGCCTCTGGGGACAGATGAATGCTGTGGTGGCCCTGGGGACAGGAGCCCTCTGGCCACCCGTGTTGGGTGGTGCAAAACAGGACACGAGGCCTGGAGGAAAACACACGGCCACCTGCCAGAGGGGAGACTGAGATGAGCTCTTAGGCAGAAGCTACCCCATGGCAAGGGGTGGAACTGGATGAGCTTTAATGTCCCTTTCAACCCACACCAATCTGTAGTCCTATGATGTATGTGTATGTGTGATGGCCTGTCGTGGTTTAAGCTGTAAATCACACATCCCGCTCACTCAGTCCTCCCTCTTTCTTCCCCCCCCACTCCTAGGAGGGAATGGGGAGAAGAATCGAAAGAGTGTATCTCCCATGGGTTGAGATAAGAACAGTCCAATAACTAAGGTATAACACAAACCACTGCTGCTACCACCAAGAATAATAATGATAAGGGAAATAACAAGGGAAGAGAATACAGCTGCTCACCGCTCAACGACCGAGCCGTGAACTGAACTCTTGCAGGTTCCTGCCCCCTGTTTTCACATCCTGGGCATGACGTGCTGTGGTATGGAATACCTCTTTGGTCAGTTTGGGTCAGGTGTCCTGTCTCTGCTTCCTCCTGGCTTCCCCTCCTCCCTGGCATAGCATGAGACTCTGAAAGTCCTTGGCCAGACCAAAACATTACCAAGCAGTAACTGAAAACACTGGTGTTATCAGCGCTGCTCCGGGGCCCAAAATCTGTTTTTGCTCCTTTGCCAGCCATAGGTGATGGAACTGAAAGTGCCACAGCTGGCCAGCATTAGCCTCACGAGCCTGCCAGCTTTTTGTAGTGCAGGATGAGTCCCTCTGTTTGTCCTGGAGTGTGCTGCATGTGAGCCAGCAGAGCTTTAGCTTCCTGTGCAGGCTCATGTAGGGGATGCCAGGAGGGAGACCCTGCGGAGTCAGAGCCTTTCTGAGCACTGCTGAGTGCTTGGCTGGCTGGGATGATAACGGCAGTTCCCCAGCCTCCCAGGGAAAAACAGACAGGTGTGGTCTCCCTGTGTTCTGGGTCAGTTCAGACACTGAAACAGCAGAAGGAAAGTCAGAAAGCCATTTTTTCAAAGGGATGAAGTTACAGTGATGCATATACAGAAGATACAATGGCTGAGTGGCTTCCGTCCAAGGTCAGTGCTAATTCACCTGCAGTTCGGTGGTTAAACCACTTCGAGATCTTCTGAGGGCGCCTGGAGCGGCCAAACCAGGAGCTGGCCCAGACCGTGCCAGAAAGTGAGCATTGCATTAGGCTGCGTGTTCCTCCAGGCCTCGTGTCCTGTTTTGCACCACCCAACACGGGTGGCCAGAGGGCTCCTGTCCCCAGGGCCACCACAGCATTCATCTGTCCCCAGAGGCAACCCCAGGGGGCAATTTGGGGTGTCCCCATGCAGCTGGAGGTGAACGTGAGCACCAAAGGTTTGTGATTTACTTGCAAATGCTCAAAGCTCACCCAATGTCCTTCCTCCTCCCCAGTACCTCACTTTTCCAAAGGGATGAAGTTAGAGTGAAGCGTATTCAAAAGATACGATGGCAGCTCGTCTGTTTATAAAATCTGTTTTATTCTGCATATTAAATAGCATGTACGAAACAACTTACACCGACAAATATACATAATAAATAGCAGATATAATAATAATATATATAATATCTATAATAAAAATATATATAATAAATAGCAGATAAAAATAGATTTCTTTAAAAACCAATCAGTGTTTTGAAAACCAGCAAAACAAAGATATCCAATAAATACATTTCCTTACCTCCTCCCGAGTTATTCGTAAGTACACGATAAACCCCAATAATTTAACAGACTATGAGAAAGAATTGCTCCCTGAGCTCACATAAATAAGAAAAATGCTTAAATAGGAAATGACAGTCCGGTGATGCAGTGAAGACCGTTCTTCCCAGTCCTCAAGACATCCTCTGGGGCTGGTGAGCACCCTTCCATGCCACGCCGTGCTGTGCCACGCTGCGCCATGCCACTGGCAGGGACTAAGTGCATTGCACCCGGAGGGCTGCACACCGCAGGTCGTTCAGCACTTGGAAGAGGTGAAGGATGGCGGAGGCCTCCAGGCAGCCGGCAGTCTCCTGTGGTGGGGAGAAGGGTCAGGCTGGCACCACAGAGGGGTGCAGCAGCCCCACGCAGCATGCAGCTGGTAACACCCCAGAGCCCCCTGCCCTGACTTACTGTTTCCTTGGCCGCCTGCAGCCTCTGCAGCCAGTGCCGCAGTTTCCCGGAGGGATGATGAGAAGGAGCCTCCCGGGCCACCTACAATAGAGCAGCTGAGTGAGGACCAGCGCTGACGTGGGCGCATGGGGTGCACGGGCCGGGGGACTTGGGGAGACACTCACACAGCCTCGCAGGTCCTCCCGGGCCTGGGTGAGGAAGGCCAGGGGCTGCTGGCGCAGCTCCGCGAGCCTGGGTGCAGCGGGGAGCCGCAGCACGGCGATGGCCAGGTCCAGCTCAGCTTCCACCAGCATCACTCGGTCGGGCACCTGCGGGCAGCAGCGTCCTGGTTAGGCACCCGCGCTGCCAGGGGCGGCAATGGGCTGGAGGACGGGGTCTGCAAGACCGCCCGTGGTGCGGATGGGTGGAGGTGGGACGGGAGTTCCTGGCTGGAGGGAGCCGTACCCCCTTCTTACAGCATTGCTGTGCTCTTACCGACAGCTCCGGCGTGCTCCACTTGCGATGGAAGAGCCTGATGTTGCATCTGTGGCCTGACAGCAGCATGATGTCCTCCTGCCGGCACAAACCAAGGGGGACATTGAAAAACTGTCACCTGCACTGCTGGCGAGGTTGTGCAGCCCTGGTCAGCCTTGAGGGGGTTGAAACCAGGCTGAAGGTTGACTCAGCAAGCTTCCTGTCCCCAGACTCCCTTGGGAAGCATCCTCCTTGTCCCCAGACTGCTGCAGAAAGCATCCACCTTGTCACTCAGGGTCTCGAATTGGGCATCCCCTCCGCCTTGCCCCCTCCAGCTCACAGCCCCCTGTTGCCAGCCCTACTCACAAAGTGCTCCTTCATCTTCTGCACGGCCTCCAGCTCGTGGGGCACGAGGAACTGGTACTTGGAGAGGCTGCAGCTCTGCTTGAGGGCATCCTGCGGGATGGCAGCCCCGTGGCCGGTCCCTGCCACCAGCGCCAGCAGGATGAAGCCGAGGCACAGCATCGTGCCGACGAGAGCCTGACGGTGAGCAGGTGATGACGGATGGGGCGAGGAGCTTGCGGAGCCAGAAGCCACAGAGGACACAGTGCAGCGCTGCGGGCTGGATGCGCTGGATCCCCGTTGGTGCTGCTGCAGGCGGTGAACTCGGCTGCGGGCAGGCGGGTTGGGAGCTGGTGCTGGGGAGCTGCTTCACCTCTCTCCTCTGCTTCATCTCCACGGCTTTTTATGCTGCCCCGACGGCACGACGATGCTCTCAGGTGGCAGGAAAATCCACAGCCCGTCGGCGCTGGAAACTGGAAAGCGAAAGCGGCGGCCGAGGGAATCCCGCCTCTCCCTGCCGCCTCGACAGGGCAGCGCCGCGGAGCCCGGAGAGCGGGGGGATGCTCGGGGTGCCTCCAGCGCAGCCTCCGTGGAGCTGAACGGGGGGACGCCGCTGCCGCGTCGAGTGGTGCAGAGGTGCGGGCGAGCTCGGGGAGCCCCGGGCGTGACCCAGCCGGGCACGTGCTGGGAGCCATGGGCGTCCCCAGGCTCACAGCCCAATGGGCACAGCGGGCTCAGAGGGCCCCGCTGCCTCCTGAGCAGCAGCAGCAGCAGCAGCAGCAGCAGCAGCAGTTCGTGCCTCAGTTTCCCCACGGGAAGCGCAGCACAACAGCTGTGGCAGGGAGGGGATGGAAGCAGCACCGCACAACCCGCAGAGCGGGCACCGCGCAACGCAGGCCGCGGGCACCTCTGGGGTACGCAGGCAGAGCAGGTTCATGGCAAAAAGCAGGAAAACAGCTGAAAGCAGAAGCGCTTCCGCAGTGTTTTCCAGGCGGAATGCAGAGCTGTGCAGGGAGGCTGCTGGAGACGAGCGGGGCTGCCACGGCCACCAGTGCTGGAGCCGGATGGGTTTTCCTCCCTGCTTAGCCTGGAAATGCAGCTTTCACGCGTGGGCATCTCTCTGCTGAGATCTGGAATGATGCCTCCACTCAGCAAAGCCCATCCTTCCTCGAGGTACCCTCCTGCGATGTGAAGCGGTCGCTGCTGAGCTTTCATTTCATGCCTTCCTCAGGCATTAGAGATTGAAAGTTAGGGCAATGCCCGTACCCAAAAAGCGAACGCGCAGTGCGGCAGCAAGAGGCACACACACGCTTTGCGGTGCCTCACGTGGTGGCCGTAGAGGTCACCGCTCCAGAAGGTCCCGAGTTTTAACGTTCGTATTTGGAAAGAAGCTGCCAGCCTCAAGGAGCGCGAGCAAAGGAGCAAAGTCCTTACAGGAGGCCACGGAAGGTAGAGCTGCGGCGGGCACACCAGCATGGACGTGCGGTGCTGAGGCACGGAGGCGGGCTGGGACTTCCGGACGTCGTCCAGTCCACCCGCTCCTCCAGCAGGGTCAGCCAGCACCGGCTGCCCAGGGCTGTGCCTGCTTTTGATGGAGACCGCACAGCCCCTCTGGGTAACCTGTGCCAGCGCCTCACCACCCTCACAGAAACTGTGTTTTCTCACATCC
The DNA here is from genome assembly GCA_017639245.1 of Myiopsitta monachus. Classification (NCBI taxonomy): domain Eukaryota; kingdom Metazoa; phylum Chordata; class Aves; order Psittaciformes; family Psittacidae; genus Myiopsitta; species Myiopsitta monachus. Next base: position 46,263,387 of record CM029921.1, read on the forward strand.
GTGTGGACTTCCACGTCTCTCAGGTGGTGCCCACGGCTCTCCCGTCCATAGGCAACGCCGAGAGCCCCGGAGCCTCCTCTCCCCAGGCCGAACAGCCCCCGCTCCCTCAGCCTTTCTTCACAGGAGGCGTGCTCCGGACCCTTCGTCATCCTCGTGGTCCCTTACTGGACTCTCTCCAGTCTGTCCATGTCTCTCTTGCACTGGTGAGCCCAGGACTGGACCCAGCGCTCCAGGGGTGGCCTCACCAGGGCTGCGCAGAGGGGTTGTTCCCTTGTTCTGCTCGGAACACTCCTAATGCAGCCCTGGACACCATCCACCTTCTGTGCTACAAGGACACGTGTCTGGCTCATGTTCAACCTGGTGCGCACCAGGACCCCCGGGGCCTTTCCCGTCGAGCTGCTTTCTGTGTGGGCTGTCCCCAGCACAGCCCGGACTCTGCCTTTCTCCTTGTTGAGCTTCATGACATTCCCATCAGGGTTTCCTTTCGCAGCACGTCACAGACACATTGCTGCTGCACCAGGCTCCCACACCAGCCTCTCCTGCTGTAGCAGTAATGAAAAGCCTGAGCCCCAGCCGGGGCGCAGTTCCTTTGCTGCCCTCCCGTGAACAAGACCATGGTGCTGTCTTCAACCTCTACCTCCCGCCAGAAATGCACAGGTTTATAAGAACAAGCTTTATTGACTGCAGCAAGTTCACAATCAAGACAACTATGAAACAAAAGCCCAAACGGCAAAACCACCATCACCTATGTCACCCAGGTGAGGCGCAGCCCAGCTGGGGTGGAATCCCACACTGGTTTGGGCTGGAAGGAACCCTAAAGCTCATCCAGGTCCAACCTTTGCAGGGACAGGAACACATTCCACAGGACCGGGCTGCTCCAAGGCCCTCCAACCTGGCCTTGAACGCTGCCAGGGATGGGGCAGCCACAGCTTCTCGGGGCTGTTGATAGGTGGCACCTCAGCAGAAAATCCCGATGGATGTAAAAAGAAACGTGGCCCCAGGGAGAAAGGGGAGGAAACAGGTCCAGGCCCTGCCTGGAACTCTTCAGGTCTCAGTGGAGCAACGGGAGAGTGATGGTGGCTCAAGGTCTCGCATGGTGGAGGCCAGCCAGCTCACAGGGCAGTTACTGTGGGGAGTTTCCTGCTCCGGACCAAGGTACGGGCCAGGCCGCTGTGTTTTGGCATCTCCAGCAGCCACCAGTGGGGCTGGAGCAAGGTCCACAGCACCCAGAGAGTGATGTCCAGCACCAAGGTGATGTCCAGTGCCTGCTGTGCTGGGACGGCCTCGTCTACACCCTCAGGACCCAGAGCAGGGCTGGAAGATGGCCCTGGCATGCACACAGACCCACCAGGAACCACTGCCACAGGCCCCGGCCAAAGACAGGGCTGGGGACACTCGGGTCACCCATCAAGTCCCAGAGCAGCATCATGCCCCTGTGGGACCCAGTTTGGCGGCTCTTTCCCACCACTGTGGCTTTTAGCTCTCGGGTGTCATTTCTGGTTGGAGAAGTAAACGAAACCTCGTGTCTTCCTGCAGGCACAAGGAGATCCAGAGGAACGAAGGAAAAGCGAAAGCTGAGCAGCGAAACTGCGGCCACAAGCGCAGCCCCCAGCACTCAGGCTGAAGATCATAGAATCGTACCATCACAGACCGCTTTGGGTTGGAAGGGACCTTAAAGCCAATCCCCGTCCAGCCGGGCCTTGAACACTGCCAGGGATGGGCAGCCACAGCTTCTCTGGGCACCCTGTGCCAGCGCCTCACCAAGGGCTCCTGGGCACCTTGCTTGCATGCACGTGTTCCACTGGCCCCAGCTGTAGCTGAGCAGCAGCGAGGGATTGTCACTGATGGGACGCGGTCTCGCCATGCCGAGGCATCCGCACCTCGGCAAACACCTCACACAGCAGTGCCATGCTCCAGCACATCCCAGTCCCTGCCCCGCCAGCAAGGCCTGGCTGTGTTGGGCACGGCTCCTCCACAGGCGCTTGCGTCAGCTCCTGCCGTGACTGCACAGGGACCCCAAAGCCAGCACGCACTGGGGACACCATGCTGTGCCCTGTGGGGTCTGCAGGGTGCTGGGGACCAGCCGCCGGCATCGCTCCAGCCCTGGCGGCTCCCAGCCCCACCTGCAGGCAGTGCTGTGCTGGAGAGGGGTAGCGATGGAGCTCCCTCCTCAACGCACACAGCCCGGCAGAGCCGCTGGAATGCCACGGACAAGAAATTCCGGCACATGGGGAAGTTCTGGGTGCAAGAAGGAAAGTGAAACCGGGCACGGCCGCAGGCAGGGGAGGCAACTGCCCGTGACTCATCGGCTGCTGCGTGGTGCCAGCATGGAACAGCCTTGGCCACAAGTCACGCTGCGCGAGCAGGTGAGGGGGAGCCCCGGTGGCTCCTTCCTGAGCCCTTTTGGGGCTTGCCTGGGATGAACTGGCTCCTGCCAAAGTCGCCAGGCTTGGAAAAGAAGAGAGAACACCAAAAATGCTGCCCCCAAAAGCCACTTTAAAAAATACCCCCCCTTCCCCGGAGACGTGCAGGAGCCCATGGCCACGCGCTGAGGCAGGAGAGGGACACGGCGTGGCCTCCGCTTGGCAGCATCTCCTGGACTGTACCCACCAGCGCAGTGGGTCAGTGCCACCAACGTGCTGCTGCGCACCACAGAACCCTTCACCGCCTCTTGGGGCCGTGGGCCTGCATGTGCCACGCGCTGTGTCCCATGCTGGTGATGCAATCCCTGGTGTTCCATCACTGCCTGTCACCTCCTGCATCACCCTGGGGCAGTGCTGAGCACTGCCCAGCGCTGGGGAGGGAAGGGCTGGTAGCTCCAGAGTTATTCAGTGAGGACATTGGAAAGAGAGAAAAATGGGTTCGATTTAAAGAGAAAAACCCCAAAGCACGCGTTGTCCCCAGAGCCCCCTGCGGAGGCACTGAGCAGGGTCAAAGCCTTTGCTCCCCCCCCCGGCAAGCTGAGCCAGCACCCGGTGACCTCAGTGCTCATATACCCAGCGTCAGGCACCCTTAGCCAGGGCGAGGAGGCTCAGACTCTGCAGTCATGGCAGGGCCACCCCGGAGAGCCCCAGAACCACACCGAAACACCTCCAGCCCCACGAGCCTCCTCCAGGAGCGCTCTCGGAGGCAGGGAGCACAGGCATGTGTTCTGCCACACACCAAGCTGTAACCGAGAGAGGCCACAGCCCTCCCCATGGCATCGGGGCAGCATTCCTGCCAAGTGCAGCAATTACAGGAAAGGGAAGGATCCCAGCAGAGGCTGTGACTGGGCTGAAATACCCAAAAGGCAAACAGGAGGGAACTTGTGCCATGCTGCGCCCAGCGTTGAACCCTGTTGCCCCTACCTGCCCCACCACAAAACACAGCCTCGAATCCTCCCTTTGAACAACAGTGGGCTGTTGGCCCTGGGGCAACAAGCCCAGAAAGGTTCCCCACTGTGCTGTGGGCAAGAAACCTCCTGAGGGCTGAAGCAGCAATGCCGCGCAATCCCTGGGCAGAGAAGCTGCTGCGACACCCGCACCAGCCAGCAAAGCACCAGGGATGGTCACACAGTGGGTGAGAACAGCCCCTTTCCAGCTCGGCCTTAAGGGGCAGGATACAGCTCCCAGCTTAGCCTGGGCAGGGGAAGCGCAAACAGCCCTTTCTCCCTAAATCCCATCCGTCCCATGGAACAAGAGGCCACGCAGGGCCTGGAAAACCAATGTAACCACGAAGCGCAGCAATTCCCATGCCAGCAGGGGCTCTGCAGCCTCTCTTACAAAAGAGGAACCACACCAACTTGTTCTCAGCTTGGTTTATTCCCAACTGTGTAGGAAATGCAGGAAGTTTCTCAGCTCTTACTGGGATTCCCATCGCACGTGCAGCACAACCACCAGGCTGAAACGGGACCCTTCCCGTGCAGCACTGGGCAGACTGGAGGGCCAAGCTGGACAGGAACCCAAGAGCTGGCACAAGCCCTTGTCTGCTTTCCACACATCCAGATCTTAAGCCCCCCAAATTAATCCCCCCAAGGAATAAGAGTGGCATCAAGTGGGCTATCAAGTGGGCTTCCTTCCTTCCTTCCAGCACAGCTCAGGAGAAGGGTTTCCTCTCACCGTGCCTTGCAGCCCAGCACACAGACATGCCTCACCCAGAACTCCACTGGGGTCTCACGAGAAGAAACTCCCATCGTCTCCAGCATCCTGAAATGAAGCAGAAGAAGAGACTCACTCTGCTCAGCCAGCTCCCACCTGGCATGGTGTGACTCCCACAACCCCAGATGAACCAGAATGAATCAGTAGGGTTTGGGGTGGAAGGGACATTAAAGCTCATCCAGTTCCAACCCCCTGCCACGGACAGGGACACCTTTCACCAGAGCAGGGTGCTCCAAGCCCCTGTGTCTAACCTGGCCTTGAACACGGCCAGGGATGGGGCAGACACAGCTTCTCTGGGCACCCTGCGCCAGCGCCTCAGCACCCTCACGGGGAAGAATTTCTGCCTGAGCACTCATCTCAGTCTCCCCTCTGGCAGGGTAAAGCCATTCCCCCTTTGTCCTGTCCCTACAGGCCCTTGGCCATAGCCCCTCTCCAGGTTTCCTGCAGCCCCTCTCCAGGTTTCCTGCAGCCCCTTTAGGCACTGGAGCTGCTCTAAGGTCTCCCCTTCAGGAGCCTTCTCTTCTCCAGGCTGAACCGGCCCAGCTCTCTCAGCCTGGCTCCAGAGCAGAGCTGCTCCAGCCCCTGCAGCACCTCCGTGGCCTCTTCTGGACTTGCTCCAACAGCTCCATGTCCCCCTTGTGTTGACCAGCACTCTTTGAGTGTGACCATCCACCCATTTCCTTATTCACCAAGTGGTCCATCCATCCCATACATGGCTCCCCAGTTTAGAGACAAGGATGTCACGTGGGACAGTGTCAAATGCCTTGCACAGAGGTCTTAATGGCAGATGCTCCAACACATATACGGAGGATGTCCTGGTCAGCGAGTAAGTCAGCAGGCACACTTGCCCCTTCCCAGCTTTGCAGCAGCTCCCTGTTGTGGGCCAAAATAGGCTGCTCAAGATGCAAGTGTCAGTGTTTTCTCCTGTCCTCTGCTGGTCAAGAGGACAGCAAAGAAACCCAAGTCATCTCTGACATAGGACTTAACATGGATACACCAGTGCAAGCCCACTATACAGCTACATGGACTTGAAAAGCTTTAAGTCAACAGACTCAGCCTGATGTCAACGATTCTGTGATGAGCTGAGGATCTGCTGTTTAACCTCTGATGAGTATCCCCCCACAATGGGGGAAGGAGGGAACACACCACTGCCCAGCTCGCTTCCAGCTTTGAAGGGGTCTCCGCAACCTCACCCTCCATGCCCTGCTTGTTTTCCCAAGCAGATTTCTCACCTCTTTTCAGTCTCCTGGAGGAGGGATTTTGCAGCTTCGGGGTCCTTCTTCAGAAAGGCTTGATATGGAGAAGAAGACTCCAAGTAACCCACCACGCCAGCGACAGTCATGGGAAATTTATCAAAGATATCGGTAACTCTAGGAGACATGGTGGAGAAAGCAGCATTGGCAAGTTAAATCTCAAAGGCAGGGGAACAAGGACAACAGACTGACAAGGCAGCGAATACTTTCAATACAGGCCTGTTCCCCTCCAGGAGCCAGGACACCAACACCTCTGCACCACCACTGCCAACATGTCCTTTCTGCCGGCGCAGTCAGCCCCTGCCCCAGGCCTTGGTGGGGAGGCAGGCACTGGCTCCCTGCAGTTCTTGGCAGGCTCTTTCACCCACTCCACTGTTTCCCCTTCGTCCATTAGACAATCGCTCCAGACCCTCAAATTACCATAACTCACCTCAGAAAAATCCCTAACCCAGTTCTGGCCTGAGCAGGAAGGGCTCTTGCACCCCTCAGACCTCACATGCGGGCACAGCATAGACCCACATCCAATCCAGCAGAAGTGCAAGTGCAGCCCATGTTGGCCACAGTGCAAAGGCATGTGCTGGAACCTGGCAGCTGCCTGCTTTGGCAAACCCAACTCTATCTGGACTGGCGGCAGAGAGAGCAGCGGAGATGCCACCTCCTTCCACTGCTGGTGCTGCACCGAAGGGCACCTGCTCACCTCTTCTTGTCTGGGAATGGCAGGGCCTCGAAGATCTCTTTGTAGTCTTCCAAGACATGTTTTATTCTGTGATGTGAGTATGTTAAAAGCAGGTCCAAGAACTGTAAAGGCAGCGTATTAAAAACCAAACACAGCCCTCCTGAGAGCTCGCAGTTTCACCTGGCCCTAGACCTGATGCATTCACAAACGTACTTTTTCTTGAGCACTCCTGGCATTAAAATACACCAAAATCTTTCTTAGCATCAAGAACTTGAGAATACTCTTTTATTATAGACATAAGGGTCCTGTCCTGCTCCCTACACTGCTGTTACTCATAGTGGAAAGTCTCCTTTTATCGAGTTATTAAAACACTCTCTGTCAAGAAACATCGCCAAAAAATCCCTCTCTTTACTTCCCGTTCTTCTCACTGTGAACAGAGCAAAACAAGTCTCTTTGACAATACCAGCCCCCCACATCTGCTCTACAGCCCTTCTCTCCACACCAGAGTCTGCCCTATTAATCCTAATGCCCTCTTCTCCTCATGCATCCACCTTGCCGTATGCCCCAAGCCCACTACGTTCCTCTCTGCCTCCAAGCACTACACACTACCCCCTGCCCAGACGAGGAGGGGAAGCCCTGAGGTTTAGGTTTCGTCCCCTCACCTCCCTGAAGACCTGGGTCAGTTCCTTCGAGCACTCTCCATAGCGCAGACTCATGTCCACGGTGTAGGTGCTGAGGGCCACGCAACCACCTGGCCTGACCACACGCTTTGCTTCCCCCATGAACTTCTCAAGATCAAACCAATGCGCAGCGGTGAACGAAGTCAGGAGGTCCACTGAGGCATCCTTGAACGGCAGCTCCTCTGCAGGACACACACTGGAAGGGGAAGGGAAAAGGGCACTGTGCAGTATGGGAATTAGAGAGTAGCACGTTAAGTCAGGGGGTATTTTTTGGAGTTGATGATGACCCCTTGGGATGCAAGACCGTGGCTACTCTAAGTCTGGGATAATGCCCGCTCACACCAAGAACTCCATCAAATAGGATTTTCCTTGGTGCCAGCTGGCTCTTATAACAGTGACACTCACAAAACACCACCTCCACATGAGGACCTGCATTTTGCTGCCCCGACACTCACAGGTAGGAGACATTGGGCACGGAGGGGCCCTCCCGGGCCTCCTGGATCTGTGCTTCGCTGATGTCCATTGCCACCACTTTCTTGAAGTGCTCTGCAAGGAAACGGGTGCCTTGTCCAGACCCACAGCCGACATCCACCACCAGCTCGGCAGCGTTTGTCCCCTGCGGGGACGAGCAGATGCATCTCAGCAAGCCATCACCCTAGTTTGGTGCTTCCACTCCATTCCTTTCCCCAGCATCCACACAGGAACAGCCTTGGCATGGTACAACCCACAGAAAAGGCTCTTCTATGCCCACACCTTGCATTAAGCCCTACTGATCTGTCCTTCCCGGGGTCACCAACCAAGGTGACGCTCCCATTAAGGCAAATGCCACCACCCCCTTTTCCCTTCAGCCTGGCCATACCCCACGCACCTTCTCCTGCAGGTAGCTGAGAATGGTTCGCTGCAGCTCTTTGCCCGGTGCAAACCTGTATTTCTGGTAGATGGCTGCGTGCCCCCTGGCCTCGAACATCTGGGTGGCCATGCTGGGGTGACCTGGCATGTGGAAGGAGGCAGCCAGTCAGGTGTGTCACCACAGGATCCAACTCCTCAGCACGGGACCGCGGGCACTGCAGTCTCCAGCTGCTGGCAGGGGCCCAGGGAGGCCTTTGCCCATGAGGCTCCATGCAGACAGTGTCCACATGCTCTCCAGGCATCCCTCCCACAAGGAGCAGCTCACCTCAAAGCAAACCAGCGGCGTCTGACAAGGAAAAGCCTTCCAGGTTTTTAAACCCTCCTTCTCCTTACGCCTTTGCCTTCCTCATCCACCTGGGTGCCTTCTGAAACAAATCACCACTCCAGCTGGATTCTCTCTGAAATTCGGGGGACTGAGCAGAGCATCACAAAAAAAAGACGACCACAGAAAAGCCTGGTTTGTTTCTAAAGGAAATCCATGGTTTAGCGTTAGCAACACAATCACAGCAACTGCACCCTGCCCCGCCTGAACCATCCGAGCATTCCTTTTGTCCCTTGCTGCCCCAGAAGTGCCCAACGTCACTTTCAAATACAGACTCACCCCCACAAGGAGGGGAGCCTGGCCTCACCGCAGGACTCCTTATGCCTCCCATCACATCAGCCCCACATACACAGCACCATCTGCCCAGCATTCAGAGCTGTTTTCACAGGTACAGCACACAGGTCCCTTGCTCAGCCATCCATTTACCCCCCCTCCAGGTCCTACAAACCACACTGGGCAGGCTCCCACAAGCCCCCGACGGGCTTGATGATTCTAAAGGTCTTTCCCAACCTAGCTGATTCTATAGCACGCTGCTCTTCACCCATCACACTGTACCAGAAGGCTCTTGGCCATATGACTACACCTCGGTAGCATGAGGCCCAGGAGCCTGCCCACAGGCCTCCCTGCAGCTTGACCAGCAACTGCCCCTCTCACGCTCTCACAGCAAGCAAGGCAGAAGGATGCAAGGACAGCGAGCGACACAACTATCAAACACCAGGCAGTAAAGGGTTATTGCGTGCCGTGCTGCAAGAAGAGATGCCCAACTGCTCCCAGCGCGCCACAGCAGCCCTGCCAAAACCCTGGCGGAGGGCAGCCCTCGAGGTGCCTTCCGTGCGCTCACGGCAGCATTGCCCCACAGCAACCCCCTTACCCCCAGTCCCGGGCGGCTTCAACCCTCCTCTCGCCGCTCCCAGGCCCCGCAGCTCTCCGCACGCCTCGCTGGCCGCACCCCGCGCCGGGACGAGGGGCAGCGCCGGCACCGCCCGCTCCGCTGGGGCATGGACCGGAAGGCAGAGCCCGGCGCCTCCGCCCCGCCGGGACGCGGCCGCGCAGGGGCCTTTGCGCGAGTCCCGCGCCTGTGATGAGCTGCGGGCCGCGAGTGGGGGTGCGGAGCGAGGGGCAGAGGTGCTGCAGGAGAACGGCACTGACACGCTGCGGGCACCCCAGAGATGTACTCACAGAGCTGCTGGTGTCCGGCAGAGGGCAAAGGCACAATCAGAGCCTTGTTTTGTACCCGTGGCACTGAAACAGGCTCTGTAACTACGTAATCAGTTATAACTTGAAGTTTTGTTATCTGTGTTGCTATGTTACCACTGTATAGTCCCTTCCCAATACGTCAATATGGCCTCAGGAAGAACGTCTAAAGTAAACAATCAAAGAATAGGTTATTTCGGGGCAAATGATTGTAATTGACTTGAGAAGGAAATGAGAAAAAAACCCAACGTAGGTGAAAGGTAATTCCGGCAGGGGAGATAGCGACCTCCAACTCAATATCCACCGACCCAAATGACACCCCAGACTCAATTTAGAGCAATAGAAAAAGTCTGTGCGCATGCACAGAAATTAGCATATGGTGTGTGTTTGTGGTGACCAATCAAAACTGGAATGCAGAATGGAATGTACGAATATATAACAATGTTATGGATAAATGAATGCTTTGAACCCCGGTTATGCACGCTTGGAGGAGAGATCCCCCGTGCGTCCAGCGCTGTAATAAAGAATGCCTCCCTTTTAACACTAAATTGGTGTTACCAGGTTTTTCTTGACTGAGGCTTGTCGGTAACAGTGTGACGCCTGCACCAACTACAGAACACACAGCACTGGTATTTCAGGACTAGGCAAAGCCCCTCCCCTGGTTCGGGGCAGGATTTTATCCCCTTGCATGCTATAGTAATGCTAACTCCATACAGCATGAAGCCAGCATGGCCCTGCCTCGCTTGAAGCACGTTCCCTTCAGTGTGTATTCTGCACAGCACCGTGAATCTATGGTCAGTAACACAACCTTTAAGCCCTTCCTAATGTAAAGAGAAATCAGTGGAACTCCCGCAGGGGTGCAGACGGAGGCTGCCTTGAAGCAGTTTGCGGCATGGGTTGAAGTTACGGGGCTTGTGTCCTGAGTATTTCATCTGGGTCATCTGCCCTTAATTGTGCCTGGGGTGTCTGTATGTATATGTGTGTGTATCTGCACCAAGGGAAAACACAACACAAGCACCACACCCCCACGTGTTTCCATAACCTGCAATGTCCTGCAGCATCTGCCAAGAGTTGGGCCTCTCTGGGGTTTAGATATTCCCGGGTTTGCCTGTTCTTTGCATGCAGCAGGGCTGCGCACAGGAAGGATGATGTCCTGGGCTTCAGTCACCTGCCCGCTTTCTAACTCTGAGGTCCCCATAGCACAGGCTGCTCCCACGGGCAATGTACAGATGAGTCTTAACTGAGGACCCTCTGGCTACAGCTGAGCCCATACACTTACAGGCAAAGAAAACAGAATCCAGGCATGGGCTGCAAATGGAACAGTCCTTTCCTAAGCTCTCCCAGCCTTTGGCACACTGGACTGAGCTGCCTTTGACTCCCCACCACAAACCTTATATTCACAGAATCGCAGAAGCACAGAAGGGTTTGGGTTGGAAGGGCCCTTAAAGCTCATCCAGTCCCAGCCCCTGCCACGGGCAGGGACACCTTCCACTAGAGCAGGGTGCTCCAAGCTCCTGTGTCCAACCTGGCCTTGAACACTGCCAGGGATGGGGCAGCCACAGCGTCTCTGGGCAGCCTTGTCAAGAACCCCCTCCCTTGTTTTGGAAGAGCTGCTCCAGAAGAGAGCTGTGGCTCTCGGGGCAAGCCTGGCTCTGTGATTGTGTTCATGCCATCGCCAGCAGTTAACTTTCTGGCAGAAAACCTTCCCTCATTTCACCTGCAGAACTCTTAACCGGCTTCTTTTCCTGCAGCTACAAAACGTGTTGCAAAACTCATGAACTCCTTTAATTAATTACCCCCATTTTTCAAGTGGAAAACAAATCCTCATTTCTTTTCTCCATGACTGTATTTTAAGCCCAGACACCACAACCCTGGGCCCTTCTGTTTTCTACCTGGGAAGCTTTAAAGCTGAGTTTTCCCTTCTCCCTAAAGATGTGTCATTCATCCTCCTTCCCTGCAATGAAGTCTATGTCCCACTCACCTCCAGGTTTCACCGCCCCTCCACCAGCCTCTTCCCATAGGATGCGGTGTCCCAGCCGACTGCTACATCCTTTTCAAGGCAGGTGGCACGTTGGCCGGTGGCTGGTTGTTCTCATGCTTGAGCGCACAAAATGGTGGAGAAGAAATAAATTCTACCTCCTCTCTTAGCTCACCCTGCTGTAAATCCTTCCCCACATCATGTGGGGGAGCTGAGAGCCCTGGCTGAGAGCAAAGCCCCAGCACTGGTATCTTCCAGAAGCAATAAGTCCTTCTCCCATAATTTCACCTTTTAATTAAGGAAGAGGGGAAGACTGACTGTGTGGCGATGAATGAAATGGAAGTTAGAAGTCACTTGAGAATTCCTGGCAGAGCATGCAAGATCTTCCAGGCAGTTCTAACCCCCTGCCGTGGGGGTTGTGTGATGTAAGCGTGATGGCCACACTGGGGCAGAGTATCCTTTGGGTATCTCCCATTCAAAGGATGTTCACTGCACATTAAGGGTGGTCTGACTGCTCCTTTGCCAGCCATAGGTGATGGAGCTGCAAGTGCCACAACTGGCCAGCATTAGTCTAACACCCCTGCCAGCTTTTTGTAGCTCAGGACGATCCCCTCAGCTTCTCCTGGAGCGTGCTGAGCCAGCAGTGCTTCAGCTTCCCCCTGGGTAGATGAGGGAAGCTTTCTGCCCGGCTGCCCTGGCTTGTAGCAGCCTTGCAGTCACTAGGATATTTGCTTGTATGTGCAAATTAATACTAGCCTAACTTGGTTTTGAATAGGGAAGAGGGTTTTGGGTTTTTGTTTGTTTGGTTGTTGTTTTGTTTGTTTGTTTGTTTGTTTTGTTTTGTTTTTGTTTTGTTTGGTTTTTTTTAAAAGGAAAACCCTTTGGGATTTAAAATCCTGGAATCCTGCAGGATTTAAATAGGATAAGGTCCTTTGGGATTTGGCTGATGTCTGGCTAAGATAAGGCAATAACAAGCTAGTTTTTTTCTGTTGAGGCTTTTGTGCCATTTTCAACATCACCTAAATATGCTGGTCCTGCAGTGAGGGTTGTGGCTAAGACGTGCTGCTGAGATCTCTTTTGGTTTCTTTTTCCAAGTGCTGTTTATGCAATGGAGCCTTCTTTTGGAAGGCTTGTTCTTATTTCACATACATACACACTTTCCTGCTGCTATCAAATAAGCAGGGGAAATCATCTACCGAATTACAGAAAAAGTAGTGGAGTTTGGAAATTTTTCAGCTGAGCCTTCTTAAGGCTGGTCCTGAGTGGCAGAGCTTCTGCAGCTAAGCAGGGAGTGCTGTCTAACAGGTTGGAGGTGATGGTTCTGCAGGCAAATCAAGTAAGCCAACAGCCGAGCTTTATTGATGGATCATGTTATACATTCCTGCTTCAAACCCTCTGACCAGAATCCGGGTTGATAATATGTAAGGAATCAGTGTGCTCTCACCTCTCAGTGGGAGTGTGTTTTGGGGATGCCTGGCACTCTGAGGAACAGGAAAATGAGTTGCTGCTGGTATTATGGGAATGTACTGTTTTCTAATGCACCAGATACTTTTGATGTTGTAATTTCTGCTCCCATTTGGTGCTGTCCGTAATTCAAAATAATAATTCCTGTCTATCAGCAATCATACTGGGAATAATTTTGTTATGTTCTCATGTTGCCCCCTGGGGAAAGAGTGTTCAGTGAGATCCGACTGCTTTTAATTTGCTTTGATAAAAAAGTTTATTTGAGGAATAACCTTCACTATGAACCACAGGTGACTTAAGCTGCACTTGCAGGAGTAGCTGATGGGTTACTCATTTTCATGCAAAACACAGCACTTTGGACTACAGGGACAAGCCAAAAGATACTGCTGAAGGCTGCCTGGAGTCCAAACTGCTGCCTCAATCAGCAATGATGTGCTTCCCCTGTACATCAGATGTCTCAGTTTGGCTGTCACCTCTGTAGCCACGGTTGAACCATTCTTTCTGGAGAACTTCCCCCCACATCCTACATCCCCTGCATCTCCCTCTGCACTCCTGCTCCCACAGAAGTGCTTGCAGTTGAGGCTGGGGTGGCTTTTCTGTCCCAGGGTATTCTTAATTTTCTTTTTTCATTAAAGAAATCTGATTTCTATGTTCTCCTCAGAAAGGAAGACTTAGTGCCCTGAGACCACGATTCTCTGTGCACAAACTGTCTCCAACTTCTTCAGATAAGTTTTGCCCCAGTACTGATAGACTTGACAGATCAATGTAATAGCCTTTGAGAAGGGGGAAAAAATGGAGATTGACAAAACAGAAGGCTGCAGTTTGTGTCAAACCTGGCAGAAATGGGAGAAGGTATACTGGGGGAAATGCAGTAATTGAAATAACGTTGGTGCAGGCATGTAAAGGTGCAGGTTTTATCAAACAGCCCCTTGCATCTGTATGTCTGTATGACTGAGTTGTCAAAGTAGTAAGGAATTCTAGCTGGTTCATAGGAAAGACCTGAGAAAAGGCACTGGCCTTCACAGGCCCAAGGTAAAGGTCCCATCCCTAAATGCTTGAATGAAAAAGGATGAAGGAGAAAAGTTCAGACATGCTTCATAAGTATTTTTCCAAGTCACTCCCACGGTCTCTTGCCTGGTAGGATGTGTCTGGGTTGGGTACCATAACTGTGCTTTATTGAGGCTGCTTCAAGTGCTGTTTCCACAAAGAATCATTTTACTTAGCAAAACAGCTCCCCAATCATAGAACCATGGTTGGGGTTAGAAAGGACCTTAAGATCACCCAGTTTCAACCCCCCTGCCATAGGAAGGGATACTTCACCCTAGACCATGTCACCCAAGACTCCATCCAACCTGGCCTTGAACACTGCCAGGGATGGAGCATTTACTACTTCTCTGGGCACCCTGTGCCACTGCCTCACTACCCTCACAGCAAAGAACTTCCTTACATCTAGCCTGAACTTCCCCTGATTAAGTTTGGACCCATTACCCCTTGTCCTATCACTACAGTCCCTAATGAAGAGTTCCTCTCCCTAGGAGGCCCCCTTCAGATACTGGAAAGCTGTTCTGAGGTCTCCACACAGTCTTCTCTTCTCCAGGCCGAACAGCCCCAACTTTCTCAACCTGTCTTCATACGGGAGGTGCTCCAGCCCCTGACCATCATCATGGCCCTCCTCTGGACTTGCTCCAACAGCTCCATGTCCTTCTTACATTGAGGACATCAGAACTGTACACAATACTCTGAGTTGGGGTCTCATGAGAGCAGAGCAGAGGGACAAGATCACCTCCTTCAACCTGCTGGTTGTGCTTCTTTGCATCAGACCGAAGGAGCTCTCAGCCCATTCTGTCTGTTGCTCCTTACAGTTCTAAAGGCTGCTTCTCTCCTTAAAAGCTGATGAGCTTGGGGCTTCCCAGATCCCTGGCTGTTGTACCGTATTGGGTTCTGAATGTGTCCAGAGTGGAGACTCCACAAACCCCCTGGTCAGCCTGTTCCAGTGCTCTGCCACCCTTGATGTCAAGAAGTTCTTCCTTGTGTTGAGGTGAAACTTCTTGTGTTTTAGTTTATGGCCATTGCTCCTCATTTGGTTGCTGGGCACCACTGAAAAGAGTCTGGCCTTGGTTACTGTCATCTCAACACTGCAGCATCAGTCACCTGTTTGGACCACCCTAACTGAATGATGGCTGTAGGCAATGTGTCGTGCCATGTCGGCATGTGGATACGAGCCAGTAGGATGTATATGGAATAACAGATTAGGAGATGGACTAAAAACCTTAAGGTCTGCTTCACAGAGGAGCAGGCGCCCAGGCTCTGTCAGTGTTAGGGGCAAGGATGCCCTGCAAAAATCAACACCCTCTCATGGTCCTGTCCTGGCTCCTCCATAGTTTAACCACAACTCCAAACTCCAGGTTGACACTGGAACTGTGTCTACCATGGACATAAAGTCACACAGGCAGACCACACTTCAGGAGACGGAAAGAGATGATTACTCTGTCCAGGAAAAAGAAATTAAGATTAGGACTGGTCTAAGCAAGAAACCCAAACCTTAAGAAAACCAAAATCATTGTGGGTCTTTTGCTTTATTTTGTTTTTTTTTTTATCTAGACCTGCAGGCAAAAACCTGGCTTTCTAATCTGATTTTGAACCCTGCTCTGGTGTTAAGTTCTCTGGTTTTAGCAATGCCCAGGGAAGCAGCAGCTAAATTCCAGGTCAATGCAGTCCCTCAGCAGTGTCAGCAGTTGAACATGTACACTGATTTTAATCGGAGAGTTGCATGACTGCTTGTTATAGAGCATATATCAAATCTCAGCTGCTTGGTAGTAATCATGAGCCCATGGGGCTGTTTGCCTTCCTCTTGGCATGTCTCTCCTTCAGTGCTCTGCTTACAAACTGTCCACAGTGATGCAGTTATTGACTAACAGAAAGCCAGTTGTTACTGCAGGAACTCTTGAGATCCCCTTTCAATATGACTTTAATAAAGCAGAGTGTAGAAAAATGCTCTGATGTTGCCATCATGACCACAATAAAATTACAGTGACCTGCTCTTCTTCCGAACGGCCTGCAGCAGATGTGAGTTGAAGTGTGCAGGAGGGAAAGTGTTACATGTGGCAACAATCTCATGTGCCTCACATCAGTGGTACTCACTTTTTCTTGGCTACATGCATATGAACTAACAGTTCTAATACTTCACATGCCATTGTCATAATTACTTTCACACAGCATCCTCTTCCTTCTGATACTCCAAATCCAGTTTCAGGTCTGCTGTGACAGGTCAGTCCCAACTCTAATGATTTCAGTCTAAAAGCAGAATGCATTTGTTTAAGAGAGGGAGGGGAGAAAGCCAACACAGGTTAAACACGAACAAGCAAGCAAAGTGGTGGAAAGCAAAGACTATTAGTAAGCAGATTATCTGATGTGTCGTCTTTGTTCACTGGCTTCTTTCACTGTTAGAATACAAGTTGTGCAATACCATGTTACTTTTATCTTTGTAGTGAAAACTGAACCCCTCATCTATAGAGTCCTTAAAACCGGATATATCATAGAATCACAGTCTGGTTTGGGTTGGAAGGAACTTAAGGTTCTCATTCAGTTCCAGCCCCCTGCCTTCCACTAGAGTAGGTTGCTCCCAAGCACTGTCCAGCCTGGCCCTGAACACTGCCAGGGATGGACCATTCACAGCTTCCTTGGGCAGCTTGTAAGAAAACTAGCCTAAACCTGCCTCTGTCTTAGGGCCTGAAGCCATGTGGCTTTCTCCATTAAAGTCTGTACTTTTGATTTCCTCTAGGCAAAATGTGTGATCCCAACTGTCCTGGCTTGCTGAGCACTTGAGTACAAATGCAGAACTAGCATCTCTTCTGAGATTGCAAACTCTGGGACCAAAACATGAGCAGCAGGGACTTCTACTTTATTTTTCAGCGGATGGGATGTGTCTGAATATAGAGTTTGCATTTTTAAAGTAAGAGCATAGAAAAGCTGTGTTTAGAGAACCCATGAGGGAGTTTGGATGATGGCTGTTTCTCTTTGTTCCTGACAATATGAGAACTTTCACAATTGCTTATAAAGGCAGGAGCTCATACTTTAACAAAAAAGCAGACTTCCTTTGCTTCATTCCCCAGCAGACACATATGTGTTAAATAAAAGCTTGAGAGAAAGACCAATAAGGACAGAAGAAGACATATGTATTCTTTAAATGGTGGTACAGTATAAATGCAAGATGTTTGTTTCATCTTCTCTCTAGCTTTAGCAACAGTGACAGTGGGGTAATAAGAAATGGTTAGGTAATTGCCTGAAATCCAACAGAGAAGAAACTTTGTGTTTGTTTGCAGCAGCAGGTGATGTCTGCAACTGCTCGCATTCTTGCTGTGGGAAACATGAAAGACTTTCCAGGTGACAGGCACAATGATCAAAAAATGAAATATTCTATCACATGTGCATCAACTGAGATGAGATTACAAAATTACTTTAGAAACTACTCTTGCCAGTAGTTACTTCCTCAAGTGCTGAATCTTTGAGACTCTTGCCTCTTCAGCAGCACCTTTGAAAATATCTTGGTTTGAGGCCTTAAACATGCCTGACTTGGGGTATCCACCAGGAAAGTTTTCACTGGAGAAGTCTGAATTCTCCCCAGATCAGCTGGTACTTCTGAAAACCAAGGTTCTCTGTAAGCAAACAGTATTGCTCAAGATCCTGGTCTCTTCACTCTGTTGGGTGACTCAGAGTTCAGCTTCAGGAGTAGCTTACGCTATCCTCTGTGAGCTTAAGTGAGAAAAGGAGGTGACAGAATGAGGAAAACCTCTTGTCAAACACAACATGAAAGAATGAATAAACATGAGTTCAGAAAATGTGGCAGTGGGAAGTGTGTGCACGCCCCATGTATCCCTTATGATACATATTTTATGTATACACAACAATTCACTTAGTTTTTCCCAGACTAGATGTTATGTGGGTAGAAAAAGAACACAGTAAAAAGAGGAGACTCTTGCTTCCAGTAAACAGCACTGCTGTCTCTCTGTCTAGACTTGCAACAACACTGTCTGAGGAAAAAGAATAACTGGGCCATGGGTTTAGATTAATCTGATTTGCAAAGACTTTTCTTCGTGCTGTCATAAACTGAAATTGTCAAATAGTCGCAGAAGGTCACCAAACATTGGGTGCTGAATTCTTCCCATCACTAATAAGAGGAACTGGCTGAGGGTGCAAGGAGACTGGACACTGTTAGAACCTGTGTTGGACTGTATTGGCTCAGCTTTAATTAGTCTTTAGAGCAGGCAGCAGTTTGTTGACAGCACCTTTAAAAATTGTCTCATAAAAATGTTCTATTAATCCCAGCACAGGTCACAGTGGCCAGATATTAACTGAGCTGCTGTACTGCAGAAAAAGGAAGGACAGCTGGTGATACTTGAAGACAAAATAGAAGCAGATTTCCTGAGTTTTCTAAAGAGCAGCTTAGCTGTTAAGATAGGGCATTTTGAGCCTAACTAATAATAATGCTGTGGTGAGTCTGCCTTGCTTATAGAATTCTGGACATTGGTAGTGGGCAGTGACCTTTGGGAAAGAAAAAGTATCAGCAAAAGACGTACGTACATCAGTATGTTGAATATTCAAGCTCGTATTTCCAGAATGATGCTATCAAAAGGCAAATGAGCTGGGAAATCTGAGTGCTAAGGTTGACTTTGCAACCTTTATCTGCCTCAGAATATCCCAGCAGGCTTTATGACAGGCTCACGAAATTGCGTCATAGGGTCCATAGTCCACTGCAGAGTGTGAAATGGCTTCGGCTTATTGCTCTTCAAGGTACAGCTCTCTTCAGGACATCTTCCTGGTTCTGAGCTGCATGGGAATCTGGAAACAGAATCACACAGAGGCTTTTCTAAGACACTTAGCATCTTGAGTTCCTCACAAACACAGTCTCCAACTGCCTAGCAAAGGAAAAGGGACCCTCTGCCATGGCACAGCTGGGGAGGAGGCAGGCAGTGAGGTCTGAACAGATGTAACCTCCATGTGAGGTGCCCTGTCAGGATCCTGGCTGTCTCCTGCATCTCTACAGCCAGCCAATGGGCTCATTTTGAATCAACATGCACTCGGATTAGTCTGTAATCATACCCCGCTCCCTTGGGTTCAGTGTTTTGGATGATTTTTGAGATTATTCTCCTGTTAAAGTTGGTTATTTTTAGACACCCCAGCTGGTGTGTCCATGTGGCATAGCCACAGAGACAGTAAAAGGAGGGCTGCCATGCTCACTCTTTCCAGCCATTGTCAGCACTCCTGAGAGCAGGTTTTTCTAAACGCATACCTTATTACTTCATCTCCCAGTTACATTTTTTTTCCCAGCTAAAAACCAAAGCACAAGCAATTCACAGTGGAGAGGCTGTTACTGAACTGTGGAACAGGAAAGTGCTTTCCAGCCAATTCCGCTCGGTGCTCCTCTTTCCCATTAAGCTGGTAACAGGGTTAGGACAATTTAAGGCCTCTGAGTGATGGTTCTGCACTGGTTTAACTAGATTGGACTAAGCTAGATTCCAGTTTTGGTTTTGGTGATGGTGAGGTGTATCATTCCAGTGAATGTTTAAGACACAGAGAGTATTTCGATAGCTGTTTGCCAAACTTTCCTTGTGTCTGGTCTCTAGCTTTGCTTCCTCAAACCTTCTAATCCTGCTCTAATGGCTTTTATTTTGGTTCCCTTATTTATGGGAAGCTACCAAATGAAGAATTTGGGAAGTTTATGCACATATTTAAGTTTTACGGGCTGAGGGGCTGATCTAACTTAATCGTGAAGTTTCAACTGGTCACATTAGTTATGATAGTCAAATAATTCACTCTCGATCGTTGAATGCTCTTATGACCAGGTTTTTTTACACTGATTTAATCCGACTATTGTTTCCACAAAGCTGCTGCTGGGATGTATAGAGTAACTGAACTAATTTAAGCAAGCACTAATGCAAAGGGTACAGCCAGCGTGGTGTTTACGCTCCCCTGAGGAAATCACTCTAACAGTGGCTGGCTTTTTTTTCCCTGTCACGTCTCCCTGGTGACTCGATTTATGTTCCACTTGAACCAAACCACATTTCCACAGCCCCACAAGGGGCCGGTGGGAGGTGACGCTGGTGCTGGGGGAAGGCCGGGCTGTGGCCGGGGCCGCTGTCAGAGGATGGTTTCCCTCAGGCTCCGCTGGCACAAAATGGCGCCGCCCTACCGGCCGCGAAGACTTCCCCACCTCCCTCCGCCACCAACTCTCGCGAGATCCCGGCAGGCGCGCCCCCGACGCCCTCTCAAGTCTCGCGGTGAAGGGACGGTTGGAGGGCGCGCGCCTCGCGGCGGCCCCGTCGCTGGCGCTGCCCACTTCCGGCGCGGCCGCCGAAGGGGGGAAGGAGGGCGGAGCCGCGCCGCGCCGCCGCCCGCTGCCCCGGGCCAGCCCCGGGGATGGTGTTGGCCGCGGGAGCCGGGCCCTGACGCCGCGCTCAGGTAAGAGCGGGCCGCCCTCCCTTCTGCTTGGGCCGGGGGCTGTCTCCCTTAGCTCAGGCCCGTTCTCTTTGCCCTCGCCTCAGGCCTGGCTCCTTCCCTTCCCCACCCGCTGCCTCCACGTCTCCCAGCGTGGCCCCGACCTGCCAGACCGTGGGGCCCCCGGGACTTGTTCCCTGGGCCCATCTGGGTCGTGTCTTCACCGCGGCGGTCCCCCTGTCCCGCGTGGCGGCACAGGGAGCGGGCCCTGGCGGTGCGGGCCGCCGCTTCTTTCGCTCCCGAGGGAGCTGGAGAAATACCGGGGCTCTCTTGCCCTTCCCTATAATTAAGCACAGCACCCTTCTGTCGCCTGTCTCCCCAGTGTCGTGTACTGGTGTGAAGCCTTATTCTCCCTTTGCGGTTAGCAGGTTTTGAGTGCTTCCTTGCTGTGCTCTCTTGATGAAATTTTAGGTATAGCTGGAGCGAATCATCTCTTCCCCACACTGGTCGCACTTCTCGCTGATTTCCTAGTTTCTAGGACAAACAGTGAGAAAACGTTTATAAAGGTATTTAGGAACTTAACTCCAATTGAATTTGATTTCATTTGGATTTGGCACTTAAAAAGGTGGGGTTTTTTTTTTCGGGGTGGGGTGGTGGTGGTGGTCGAGCTTACCTACAGTTTACAGGGCTTTTTTTTTCTGTTCTGTGGTGGTTATGGTTTTATTTGAGGGGATTCTTTTTGTCTCTTAGGACGCTATGTCACTGCTTCTAGACTCTTATACTTTTATCTCCTTCTTTTATATTTTTTTTAACTTGCTGTTGTCTTTGCTGTTGTCTTTCTCTTCTCTAAGGAGAAGAAAAAACAGCAAAAAAGGGCTGTTTTGTTTTGCTTATTCTTTCTTTAGTGTAGTCGGAGGAAAAACCTATTAGATGTTTTAGTTCTTGAAGCTAACCACACACACTTCTCAACTTAAGAGAACTTTTCCTTCTTGCGGATCTTGCCAGAGTTTTGTACTTGGGTACTATTGTGAAATATGTTTTCCTTTTTATAAACCTTGTATCACTTACTGCATTCTTCTCAATATTCAAGTGTCATGGTGGTTGTTTCATTTCTTGTTTGTGCCCCTTCATGAGTATTTTGGTGTTGGCTTGATGTTCAGTGTAAACCTGGCAGCTCCCTCACAACCTTGGGAAAGCAGTAACACAATGGACAAGTGAAGTAAATGCTGTTGCAATGGACCTGTTAAACTTCAGGGTTTGCCTTCATTCTTGCAAGCAAGAATGAAAGAAATATCAGGGCATATAGAACTGAAGCTGACAAAGATAAATTTGTATCATGTCTTGTAATTTCACAGTGTGGTTGTCTTCATTTCAGTGGTTTACTGGACTTCATTATTTGCCTTGCAATTATCTCTGCTGATTCTCCATTTCATACTGTGAGAGCTGATGTTACCTGAGCATCCGTTTCTTGGTAACTGCTGCGTTACCTTGGTTAACTGCTGTCTGGTCCTCTATGCAAACCAGTTCACATAAAGACTATATGCTGGCTTTTGACAAGGTTTTTTTCTTCCTTTATTTTGTTGAATTAATTCATGTGACTAAAGTATAAACATTTCTCCTATCATTTTAGTGGTGCTGGTGCCTAAAGGCTATGGACCTTGTCAGCATTATGTTGGTTTTTGCCCGAACTGTTAAGAAGAATGAGCTGCCCTCAACTAGGAGTAGTGTCAACATGTTTTAAGCCATGACAGACTGTTTTGGCATTCAGTCCGCCTTTTATTGTAATTTATTAGTGCAGTTATCTTCTACAGTGGAGGACTGTCACAGCAAAAATATCTTCATTTCAGTTACCAAATCTCTGTATGTAATCTTCTCTAATCTTCCTTTGCCCTGTGAAGAGTTACTGTTGTGCAGCTGCATAGCTAATTGCACTATTTGAAGTATAAAACATTTCCTTTCTTGTGCCCTGGTAGCTAACTCAAAGCTCACTTGCTAGGGTTAGAGTTGTTCCATGAAACCCTCCCCTCCCCTTTCTCTAATGCCAGCCGAAAAGTAGCTCTGAATATTGTCCTGTGAAGTGTGGCTGAGAATGGTTGCAGCAGGTTGTGTGGCAGAGGCATCTTCACAGCAGTTCTTTCGAAGGACCAGTGTCAAGCAGTGGTGTAATTTGGGAGATGGTGCAGTGAAACTGAATTGTAAACAGTGACGAAAGTCTGACCTTTCTCCAGCAAGGCTGAACTTCCTTTTGGCCTAATGTACTGTAACCCTCTGTGTTCACATCTGAAACAAGCTTTCATTCTTCAAGTACTTTAGGCTGTCTTTGTCATTAATTGCAGTCATGTTAACTGTATACAGCATATTCTTTGTTTGTGAAGAATATGACATTAACTGTTGAATAAGGAACAAACTGTAACTTGTTTTTTGTATTCTTCTCTCTTCTTCCTCATGCTTTAGTTTCGTCATTGACTTTGTTCTGATATTTGTGTTCTAGATTGAAGACAGCAGTAATGCTAACTCTGGCAAGCAAGTTGAAGCGGGATGATGGTGTCAGAGGCCCCCGTGCATCCAATCCAGCTTCTGATTCAACTCGGAGGGTGTCTGTTCGGGATAAATTACTTGTTAAAGGTGAAAGGAACTCATGTTTAAATACTGGGGGATTTACAGTTTGCAGGTGTGCACCAGTGAGCAGTACTAAATTGCATTAACAGCTGGACTTGATCTTAAAGGTCTTTTCCAACCTAGTTGATTCTATGATTTCCAGAAGTATTTTTAAAATTGAGTATGACTTACCTCAGGATTTATACTGTGGATTGTCATACATCACATCTCCAACAGCTCTTTTCCTCTAGGATACTTATTTTCTTTGACTGTTGTAAAACATAAAAGCTGCCTCCTTACTGCACTTGTTGGGAACTGTGTCATCAACTAAAACATTACAATAAAAAATTGTCACAGAAGTGTCACTGAGTATATAGGAGGAGAATATGAGATTTTACTTGCTAGACAGTGGGGTTTTTTTGAGCAAAACTGTAGCTGCCTGTGACAGAAAAGAAACTCCTAAAAGTAATACCAGCATTCATGTGGTCTTTACTGCCTCTGATCTATATCATTAAACTTCAAAAAGTGTAAAAAATGAATGCAAAAAGATTTTTCATGAGCCTGGAGTCACTGGCGGTTGCTTATGAAGTAGTGAATAAAAAACCTCGTTTTTTGTAGTGTGATACGGTCCCTTTTAAGAAGGGTTCTGTAGGCTGTTGCTGGCTTGCCACTGGTGGGGGGAAAAAACACAGGCTTTTACTCTGTGGCAGTTCTGGCTGAATGAGGTAGTTTGTGAGATGGTTATTAAACTATTTTAGAGTAAAGTTGTGGACAGCTCTCCATTTTTTCTGTAGCATAGATAAGCTTATGTTTACAAATCCATAGGTGCTGACACTTTGCAGTTACTATGGTCTTACGTATACTCCCTTTGGTAATAGCTGAGTTTTGGAGCTTGATCTGTGAAGCTTGATCTAGTGTCAATATGTTGTTTAGGTTGATGTTTCTGCTGAAAATGATCAATAGCAAATATGCTAGTGTTGATGTGTAAGCTGTTACCATGAGGATTCATGCCAGCCAAAGGAAGCTCGTATTTCCTGGTTTTATTTCAGAATGACTTGAGGTGGACACTGGTATATTTGCATGAATGACATTGCCTAATTCTAACATTGCATATGGCTTTTTGAATTAGGGTAGATTCTGTGATGTAACTGTATGCTGGAACAAGATTTCAATGCAACTGCTGCTGCCTCAGTGCTCTGGGAAGTGTCTCAAGTAGGCTGCAGGAAAATGCATAGTTTTGTTCCTTTGCACTGTTTGAAGGACAGAGTTCTAAAACACTTGAAACCCTGATGTTACGATTCTCACAGCGAGTTTGCTTTAGGCTTGCAGTTTGGAAATCCTTAGTTAACTCCAGTTGTGAGGAAAAAGGTATCAGGCAGGAGGAATAAGCTCTTTAACCAGGCTAAGCTACAAAGCCAAATTACTAAATATATATAATCTGAGATTTTCAGTAACCTACATATGTGGACTTGAGAGGAAAATAGTAGTATAATATAAATACACTTCAACTACAATGCCTTTAACAGTGCAAGTTGCCTTAAGAAACTTTACTATACCCTTACAGCAATTATTTTTCAGTTACATGACTAAAACTTTACGTAAGTCTGCAGGGGAAGAAAGGAATGTAGCTATAGAAAATTAGTATTGACATTGTATTTGCTATGACTACCATTAGCAAACCAATGCAGACAAAGTATTGAATGAGTTGAGTCCCAGACCGACAAATGATAAAAGCAGGTCACTACTGGCATCCTTCTGACAAGTGTGAGTATCAGATCATGATATGTTTGTGTGTGAAAGTTGTATTATCTGGGTCTCTGAAGAAAGTTGTAGGAGCAGCTGTCAGTCTGGTTAGAATGGTTTGTGGACTGAAATGGGAACTGACAGTAGCAGTAGATCACTTCAGTATAACTACACTGAAAGTGAGAGGAAAGTCTAGCAGCTAGTGTGAAAGATTTGTTGGAGATATTCTCTTTTAAGCTACTCTTCAAGCTAAATTTAGGCCATTCAGTTGCAAAAGTTTCTAGAACTTGCTCCATCTCTTTAAGATAGCTCAGCTGCAGCGGCATCTACAAGGTTAAGAGCGTGAGTGAAGATGGGAATTCTGATGTTGATAGTGTTTTTAAGTCACATACGGATCTGCAGGAGTGAATTTTATAGGGGATGAAGAACTGCCTTGCATATAGCAATGACACTATGGCATCTGTGTCAGCTCCAGAGTCTTTTACTGCTTGATTATGTAGAACTGTAATAGACTGGTGTACACTTAACTTCAGGTTGTTGTATTAGATTAGAAACCAAGCTGGTGGGAGCCTGTAAGAGTAGCTGTAAGTAGAAGTTGTCACTGATGTTTGTTTAGGTGGGAGATATCAAACAGGTGAGAGTTGCAGAGTGGGTGAAAGGCTCAATCATATCAGTCTGCTGGCAGCTGTGAATTAAAGCATCAATCTGATCTACAAGAGGAGGAGGAAATGAGAAACGGCCCAGCATGTTCTGTAGTTGTTTGCCCCATCAGCTGTGCTAAGCAGTCCCATAAAACCAACCTAGCCCTGGGAGATGCCTATAGTGTATGAACCAAGGTCAGGTAGCTGCTTGCCTGCCCCAGTGATGGTGATATGCTGGAGGGATGCTCTCCTGTTCCTGACCATGGTAAATTGGTGATAGTCTAATAAATTCTGCAGGCAGACCTCTAGTTTTAATAGAGGTATCGTCCAGATACAGACAGTGTCTGGCTTTTATCTGGAAGTAAAAATTAAAAACAGCCTTATTTGTGTTGATGGAGAGTCCAGCTCAGGAAGGATTATAGGATCTTTTGAAGGATGTGTTGTCACACTGAGAACCCTGCAGTCCTCAAACGTGTTCTGTACAGTGACCAGTAAAAGAGATCAGTGCCATTTGGATTAAGGCATAGGTGACCATGACCCCAGCCACTGATAAGTGTAGACAGTGCTTACAGACTTGTAAGAATTTGTCACACACCAACTACATATGTCTGTTAACTCATGTTGCCTTAAAGTAGGAAATATAAGTGATAATTCAGGAATGATGTCAGCTATTTGCACTGTATGGATGATAAGAAAATTCACAAAAATATTTTAAGTGCTTTTAGTAAAACTGGAAGGATATGAGCAATTAGCAGCATGTTGTCACATCCTGTCCTTGGGTTTAGTGATGGCTGCAAGTTTGACTTTTTTTCCCCAACTCTGTGAAAAAGCTCCTTTAAAAACACTGGTGCCCTTTGTTGTTTTTTTAGAAGCTGTTCCTTCGTTTGCTCGCATGTCCAGTATTGTTATATATTTAAATCTCAATCGTGGCTCAGGGCATTGTTTTGCTGGGTTATTTCATGGATGTATTATCAAAGGAGGAATCTCTACCCCTAAAATTAAAACTTCTTTGTAGGGAAGTAATTCTGAGACAGCTGGATGTTCTTTTCCAGCTGTTCTTCCTCTGGAGCACCAAAGTCATGGCTGCTCAGCAGGATTTTGTAGCAGCCTGTCCCCTGCTGAATGTCTCAGCAGCTGTTGGAGCACATGTGGGAGGCTAGCAGGGTACAGCTATCTAGAGTTAGGAGCATGGTGGTGGTTCTGACCTGAAACCCTGAGAAGTTGCGGGAAAACATCACCATTTTGAAATCACTGAGAGCAGGAGTGTCTGAGGGTGTGGGGGGTGAGGATTAGGAATTCCAGCTGGCAACCCTTAGAGAGAGGCTTTCTGGCCAGGAGAAAGATGCCAAGCAGTCACTAACATGTTTCATGACAAATCACATGGAGAAAATGCAAACAACTGCAGAAGGCAGAAAGTAATTACTGATGCAAGGAGGAGGAGAGATGGTTCTTGAAGGGCCTCTGCTGCCTCTGGCCATGAGAGAGACTCTAGTAAAGCAAAGTTTGTTAAAAGTTCAGTGTGACTTACTCTTGCATCTCTATTTTCACTGGATTTTCAGTATAGGCTCAATTGGAGAGTGTCATGGTTTAAGCCCAGTTGACAGCTCGGCCACGCAGCCCTCCCTCACTCCCCTCACTTCTTTCCCCCTGCTCCTGGAGGGATGGGGAGGAGAATTGAAAGAATGTAACTCCCATGGGTTGAGATAAGAACAGTCCAGTAAATAAGGTATAACACAAACCACTGCTGCTGCCACCAATAATAATAATGGTAAGGGAAATAACAAGGGAAGAGAATGCAACCGCTCACCACCCGTTGACCGATACCCAGCCAGACCAGAAGAGTGATCTAACCCTTCCAGGTAACTGCCCCCAGTTTATATAGTGGGCATGACATGTTGTGGTGTGGAATACCTCCTTGGTTAGTTTGGGTCAGGTGTCCTGTCTCTCCTTCCTCCCGGCTTCCCCTTCTCCCTGGCAGAGCACGAGACTCAGAAAGTCCTTGGCCAGAGTAAGCATTACTGAGCAGCAGCTAAAAACATCGGTGTCATCAGTGCTGTTCCCAGGATGAAAGTCAAAAACACAGCACTGCACCAGCTACTAAGAAGGAGAAAAATGACTGCTACTGCTGAACCCAGTACAGGGAGTAAGATCCAAATTCTGTAGGCCCAGTATACAAGTTAAAATAGAGAAAGCAGTGCACTTGTTATAGCAGTTTTCAATTTGTTCTGTGCCACAGAGTTTATTTTTGATGTTAAATTTGTCTCTAAGGGGGAAATTCATTATGTTAGAAATAGGGGCTGTAGGATGCTGTAAGCCATGCAGTGCTGAACTGGACAGGCACATCATTTCTGAATGTTTGAAAAGGGCTGAGGACAAGTCCAAATCATATTAAAGACTAATACTGTATAATGAATGTGACTGCTAAATTGAATTAAAGGTAGAGAATATGCCAGGATGCCAGTAGCAGCAATGTATATGATTATTGATCACAAAAGTTGTCCCATGAACTTATTTACAGGAGTGCGTGTTCCTTTTTCTTTTTTTTTTTTTTTAAGTGCACATAAGCGATTTTATATCACTGGTTTGATTGTGAACAGCTTGAAATAAAAATGAATATTCCTTAGTTGTCTACAACATTTGTGGCTTTCACAACTAGATTTATGTAGCTGTAAATGTTTCAGGTGTGCATTTTTATAAGCCTGAGAGAACAGAAGTGGGAAACTGATTGTAAAAGTGAGGTGTATGTGTACTGTAAATAAAGATGAGAAGAATCCATATATTTGCTTTCTTCAAGCCTTCAAGTATTAGAATATCCCTCCTCACAAAACAGGTGAGGAAAATTGAGAGGGGAGAAAATACTTTTGAAAGTTAAAAAGAAACCTTCATCAGGGACTGTCGCGACAGGACAAGGGTAATGGGTTAATACTGAAATGGGAAGTACAGGTTAGATATAAGGAAGAAATTCTTCCCTGTGAGGGTGGTGAGGTGCTGGCGCAGGTTGCCCAGAGAAGCTGCGGCTGCTCCATCCCTGGCAGTGTTCAGGGCCAGGTTGGATGGGGCTTGGAGCAACCTGCTCTAGTGGAAGGTGTCCCTGCCCATGGCAGTGGGTTGGAACTAGGTGATCTTAAGGTCCTTTCTAACCCACACCAGTCTGTGATTCTATGGGTCACGCTCTGTATCTTATAAAAAGTTCATGCGTGCAGAGAACAGCAGCATTTCTGGAACAGCTTTGAATTGGAGCTCATTTGAAACCTTACTACTGGGGACTTTTCCTAGAACATGACTGACAAAGGGAGGCCTGGTTCAGGGCATTGCTTCACTTGTGATACCTCTGATTTTCAGTGTGCATGAAGTACTGCAGAGTTAAGAGGTTTCCAACCACAGTGGCTTTTTCTGTTTGTTTTTTTTTTTGATGTCAGGATAATATATTTTGTAATACTGTATAGAAACTGAAGCATGGGATTTGATAGTGTCTTGTTCAAATAAACCTTTGGAAGTGGAAGGAAAATACACATCTGTTACTCTAAACTGGCAGCATTTGATGGCTTGGTTGGCTTCTAATACTGTTTTGTACAGTTGAGGAGCTAAATAGGGGGAGCTAAAGAGGGAAAGCTATATAGGTGGATAAGATTAGGAGGCAAGCAGCATTATACTGCTGGAATTAATACTTTCATCAGAGTGTTAAGGTATTTCTCTTCATCTCTAAAGCAGTCTTAAAGATGTACATTAAAGAGGGACTAAACAGAAGAAGGGGTTTTTGGACAAAACCAGAGAGAAGTATTTGCTGTGGATAAGAACGTTCATTCCAGTTGAGGAAATAATGCTTTCACTTTGTGTGCTTCAAAACGAAACCCAGTGGGTGGCATACAGCCTGGCTCTTTGTGGCAATGCTTGTAAACAAAGCATGTCTATATTCTGACTTGGTGGGGTGGGCATGGGGAAGGAGCAAAATAACATGAATGCAGTCTGCATGTTACTGAATATAACATCCACGTGGGTCTCATAAACCAAATGCCTGTACACATGTCAGGAGTGTGTGTTCCCATTTCTAGCCTGAGAATTGTCATGAGTAGTTATTGTTTGTGAAATCATTTATAAATAGCTTTGATTGCTTGTATTAAGTTTAGCTCTCCCCTGGTTTATAAAGTTCCTGAACTGCTTCTGAGACACAATCAGTTTGCATTCAGCTCTTCGAAAAGTCTGTTTAAGTTTAACCCTTACCTTTTTTAATGGTTTAAAATAGAATTTGGAACTGTTCAAGCAAGTGCATACCGAATCAAGAGCAAGACTACAAATATACATGCCACTTGAGTGTGCTCCTCTACCAGATCACACAAGGTCTCAGGAACACCAGACTGGCTGGTCAGGGGCTAGTCTGGGTCTGGGATGGCTGTACTTATCTTAGTTTTTATCCTGCAGAAGCTCTGGCATGTTTGTACACTTCAGGCCTTTCAGACCTACCCAGGATGGCTCGTCAGAGTGGGTGCAGGGCTGTGCAGTACTGTTGGGTTTGCTGCTTCCTGGCAATAGCCCTCTTGATTGTGAGAGGAATTGAGATGCCCACTGAGTATGGAGTGATGAGTGCCATTTTCCCATGGAAGTTCTGGAGTGCTCTTGCACAATATTTCCTGAGACTTAGATTAAATCTACTGGTTTGTCTTGTCATCTTAAGGAACGGTGTGGTGCCTGGCTGTCAGTTGAGACACAGGTACTGATTAGCCATAAAACATTATGAAACGCAGATTGGATTTTCTTTACTGTTCAGCTGTAGTTAGTTTTTTTGAAAGAG
This sequence comes from Myiopsitta monachus, assembly GCA_017639245.1. Lineage (NCBI taxonomy): Eukaryota > Metazoa > Chordata > Aves > Psittaciformes > Psittacidae > Myiopsitta > Myiopsitta monachus. The sequence goes on from CM029921.1 coordinate 46,293,204, forward strand.
GATGTCAGATTGAGATGAAGTTTGCTCTTCAATTTACTGAGGCTTTTAGAGCTGTCGGAAGTTCAGTGTGTTGGAGCTCTGGTTGCTGTTTCTACATTTTGCTTATTTAAAAATCTGTTAAACCCTGCCAGTAAGTTGGCAGACTGCGCAAGGGGCATTTTCTTACAGAGTATTCTTGTCAGTGGTATTGCTTTATGTGGAAACTACATAACTTAAAACATCAGAATCTTAATGGAGCTTGAATGATCTAGTCAAAATCATAGAATGATAGAATGGATTGGGTTGGAAGGGATCTAAAGGCTCCCTCAATTCCAACGGGAACCAGTAGGTTGCTCCAGGCCTTGTCCAGCCTGGCCTTGAACGCTGCAAGGGGTGGGGCAGCCGCAGCTTCTCTGGGCAACCTGTGCCAGTAGCAAAGCAAGTTACAAAAATAACTTCAGTGTCAAGACTGTCACTACCAAAGAGTCACAGAATTTGGAAACCTTGAACACTGTCGCTTTGGTCCATTAAATGTGCCTAGTTATTGGTAATCAATGTTTATGTGGCCCACTTAGTAGTAACACGTTTCCTTACTTGATGTTACTTTAAAAGTTTAGATTATTGAAGGTCTTTGCTTGCTTTTTTTTTTAAAAATTTTTATAAGGTTGCTTCGTTCTTAGTTTGTGTTTTGTTGCAGAGTTGATCAGAAACCTTAATTTTGGGGAACAAAGTTCACAAAACTTTGGCATGTATTAGTTATCATATCCTCCCACCCCCACTCCCATGTCTGCACACCTTCAAAGAGTGAGTTCACTGTTTCATTCTCACGGGTGTGGGTGAGCACTATCATTTTCATGTTTTCACAAGAAAACCCACTTGTTCTTATTCCAAAACAAAGGGAAACACAGAAGTGTGAATGCATTACAGGAAATCTTCATGCTTCAAAGGATCTATGGGGATCAGTTAACTCTCTGACCCTTGCAGGAGGCAGAAGTGAGGCCCCAGCTCAGCCCTTTCATTGCTGGGTTTGACCATGTGCTGCCCATTGGTGTCTCTCTTTGCCCTGCTGCCCTTTTCCCAGGATTGAAACAAAGGGTGGGCAGGATTTATTAAAGCCAAACAACAGAAGCACAGAAAGCATTAAGGAAAACAGCCAACTCCTTAAATAAGAGCTAGCTTCTAAATTCTAGCACCTACTGAGGATTAATAATGGCTCCCACTGTGAAAGGCTGGTGAGCTTAAAGGGAAAGGAGTGGGGGAATACTCCTACAATGCATTTGTATAGCTGCAGCCTCCAGTAGTTGGTTAATGCCATGTCTTTAGTTTTACTTTCTGGTTAAGCATCCCACCCCCCCTTGATTATTACTGAAATTACATTTTTGGTATCTTTTAAAGGCAGTTCGCAACTTCTAGCAGAAGCATGTCACCAGCGTTGTGGGGGATTTTAGAGTGCAATTGTGAACTTTTTAGGTATGTGTGAAACAGTGCTTCCAGTTTGGTGGGGTTTTCTCACCGTATGGTAGGCTGTAGATGCAGGAATACCAGGGCTGTGCCAAGCAAGTGGGAGGTGGGAGTCAAATAGGCATCATGCTTGTTGCAGAGCCCAGCCAGGTTTGGTAAGCATGGATGCAAGGAAAGTTCTGGGGAATTCGGGAGTTCTTAATTGTGATGAGATCAGTTTGGGTTCTGCACCAAGAAATAGCTCCTTATATCTTAAACTGAATTGCAGTTTTCTTTAGATTTATGTTTTTCAGAGTTGGTGTTGAACTCTTAAACATTGTTGGTAGCCCAAATAAATGGACTGTGTCTGTGCAGACCAGAAAGCAAAGTTAGCAATCAAGTGGTGGTGGTGGGAAAAACCCTACAGGGAATGCAAAAACATAGATATATTTTATTTAAATTCAAATTTCCTAGAACTTTAGAAGTAAAGGCAGAAGGGCTATCTTGATGCATCTCATTCATTTTTCTGTGAAATAAAAGTAGTTGAAAGTAAGACTTCAATAAAATACACATACAGGGAGAAGCAGTGAGTCTTCCAGAGAAGACAGCATGGTAGAGAAAGGGAATGTGCTTCCCTTCCTAGGAGCTGTGCAGCTGACTCCAGTTTTTCTTTTATGGGTACCTTCTAAGTTTTATGCATGGGAAATACAATGAAATTTAGTTGGAGTGCATATCTATAGCAAACTCTGTTCCTAGATGAAATATGCAACAGACACTGGAGCAAAAAAAAAAAAAATCTTAACACTCCTGAGTTTGACAGAGGTTTCAGAGGAGTACAGTGGATGCACTTACCAGTGCATGTTACCCAGCCAGGTGCTTGAAGTGAAGGCTTGTCTTGCTCTGTTCTTTTGGTGCTCTTGATGCTGATTTCTGCACCCAGGACCACATCTGACAGTGCCCTTGAATTAGCATTTCAGTAGCTGTTTTCAAGTGTGCGGTATGTGCTATCATGCTTGGAGGCTTCCCTACAAAAGCAGTGCATGACATGAGGCAGTCTAGCTGATGGTGGAAGAGCTTTAACAGTTAGATACTGCAGATGGTGCTGATGCTCACGCAGGCTGTGAACCATCTGTGCTTGTTTTCATCATTGGACTGGCACCTTGATTCTTGAGGTTTTTCTGCTTTTGTGTTTTGCAGGCTGTGGAATTCTGGCCTTCCAGATTTTAGTGCCATATATATGCAGGTTTGGGGGTTTGAATAATGCAACCTTTTGAAATGCCAGTGCTCTGGGTATTAGAAGCCTTGGCGCTTCAGTCTTGGCAGAACTGAACATCCTAATCACAGTAGGATACATTTGACTGTAGGGCAGATGAGAGTTTTAGTAATGAATTGTGGTGCTTAAAGAGAAATTCCAAGGTAAACTTCCATTGCAGCTTAATTATATTTTAAAGTAAAATTAGATTTACAGTGTGGTTTTAATTAGATTTGACTATTTGGACTTCAGGAATGGCATTTTGCTTGCATAAATAACAGTTGTTTTTTTCTTCTTTCAACAGAGGTTGCAGAGCTTGAAGCTAATTTACCTTGTAAGTACAGCATTTAACGGCATGCTTTTTAAGGGGAAAAGGACTGTAGAACTGAATGTTTTGACTGAAGTATGAATGCTAATGGAAGGAAAGCTATGCAAAATTGCCACTCATTTTCTGTGTTGGTCCCTCTTAAGGGATTGTAGTGAATACAGTTAGTGTACTTTGGAAGCAGTATTGAGTATTTGGCTCCAAAATTTAATTGCTGGTGGAGTGGGAGCTTCCCTTTTGTAAACCACCCAAAAGGCACCTGAAACTGAAGAGTGCATTTATAACCTCACTCCTGTTCTTCCTCCATTCCCTCTTTTTCAAAATAGGAGATCTGATTCAGAAAATAACCAGTTTCTCAGGAAACACATGAAGTCAACCTGGTGCTTTTTCCCATGCAATCTCTAACCTCGTGTGTGTTAATAGTGAAAATACTCATGAAAAATAGTTCTTTAAAAAAAGTGATCCATATTCCTTTAAAAAAAAAAAAGAGGCAAGATTATGTATGTGATTTTAGTCCTGGCATGTTACTTGTAATGGATGTTAGGCTGCTAAAAGCTGAAAATATTAATAGCCACTTTAAAGTAGTCATTTAAGAGCACAAGGTAAATGGCTTGTTGCTTCTAGAGCTGAGGGCGGGTAATTAAAAATCAAGTGTTTTCTGTTCCTTTGCTTTAGAAAGCCTAGTTCTGTAATGGACAGCAAAACACAAAGCCCTTTTATAAAGGCGATTAAAGTTCCTACTGCTCTGTGTTTGTTGCTAAGGCTGGGTGTTGACAGTAAAGCTGAGTTGTTGCTGAGCTCTCTTTCTTTTCGAGTATTGACCAGAACAGCATCATTCTGCCATGAGTTCTTAGAATACAGGCGAGCACAACAAATTTTTGCCTAACCAAGTTCAGTTACATTCAGAGTTCATTGCTTGCTCTACAGAACTTCCTGTGGTGCACATTGCTGTTTCAGAGTAACCTAAGACAGTTTTCCCTGCAGGGAAAGAGGCAGGAGCTGCTTGCAACAGACTGAGAATGTATGTGCAGGATATTACTGTGATGTGCATTCACACCGTCTTGTCCATATGCTTATCTTGCAAGAAAACCAGTGAACATTCTCTCCAATTATGCTGGCAGGTAGCTTGTAATGTTTCGAGTCTATCCCCAGTTAAGGGGAGCTTTGACCATGTGTTTTTCTCTCCAGGTGTTGAGAGAAAAATTCTCAGTACTGTTTCTGATGAGCATCTTCTATTTGCTAATGATTCCAAATTCAGGTCAATATTCAGACCTTAAAAATCAGGCTTTTCAGTGTACAGACTGCCTGATGGGAGGAGTTACAAGGGCAAAAAATACACAATAGAAGCAGTAAAAAGGGATGTCAGGAAGAGACGTTATTTTAACTCTATGTTCTTCTTTCTTGAAGGCAGTTACAGAGAGCTCACAGAATAATAAAACTTTTTTTCTGTAATCTCTTCTTTAGGATAACAAACAGCTGAGAAACACATACCAGGGTTATAGTTACTACAGTGTGAATGCATTACTAGGCTTTGTGTATAGTTCTAGTTATTTTTTTCAGGCAAATAGGGTCTATATCTCTGATACTATTTGGCTCCTTGATTACAGAAAAAGAACAGCCAGCCTGCTAGGTTAAGAAGCTAAAGGCTGCATAATATGAGTAATAGTGTATCCGTGGATATATACACCTTCTAGAGCCAGACTGACAGCTTGTCTCTGCCATGGTCAGGAAAAGCCAGTTTTGTGCATGGGAAGGCAACTTGGTTTCTGTCATGAAAAGCAAACAAAGGGCTTTTATGCTGTGAACTTGCATCTGTTGAACTGAAACCACTGACTAGTTTTATCAGGTTGCTGTTTTTTTTCCACACTTGTTCTTCATTCTCACTGTTCTTTTTAAATTCATCTAGTCTGAGAATAAAAAGTGGTTTGTAATGATGCTCTATATGTTAACGCATGTAACTGGTTATACAGAAGAAATTTGTTCAGTGTGACAGCTGAGCTGGCTTTTGGATGAGGCTTTCAGTAAAGCTTGTATCTCATTATACCCTACAGGTATAAATAATCCTTTGTGAGCATAGGGCTGTGAAGGCGTGACCTCTTGCACGCTGCAGTGTATGATCAAATGTTAAGATACACACATTAACATTAAAGAACTTGTAAGGAAGAGATGCTCATATTCTCTATGCTGTCATCTTAACATGCAGCTATGATCTATGCAGAAAACCACATCTTTCTGTATTTTAAGCTGTTTGAGACAGTATGGATTACTGAAAGAAAATAAGTTTCTTCCTCAGCTCAAAGAAGTGAAGTTCAATTATTGCAGGTGACCTGTAACAGTATAGGGAGGAGGTGCTTGGAGACAAAGTGTAAGAGGAAATCACTTGACTGGAAGGTAGGGATTAATCAGGGAATAAATTTGGAGAATATGAAAGATGATATACTTCCTTTCCCAGCAGTGGAATACCAATTTTCTGATGTAAATTTTACTTTTGCTTCACAGGTACATGTAAAGTGAATTTTCCTGACCCAAACAAGCTTCATTACTTTCAGCTAACTGTAACCCCAGGTAATTTTTTAAACGTTACTTTTGTTTTTGTGTGTGTTCATGTTAAGGAAACATAATTCCAAGAGTTTGCTCAAGAATCCAGTAAACTTTCTAGTCAAGGACTGGCTGTAATACAGTGGTTATGTAGGGGCAATGGAGAAACCGGGCTGGGTTTTGGGTAGTAGATTCCAATAAAAAGGCCATCAAAATTGAGCAGGTTTAGGAAAAAAGCAGGTCTTGTTTGTTCACTTTGAATGTGGTTTTTTTTTTTCCTCTCAGCCAATTTCAAACCACCTTGCTTTATTTGCTGAGAAAATTCTTTGACCACATCTAGAAAAATTTCTGTACTACAACCCTGTTACAAATTTATTCTTTCTTACCAGTTGCTCGACTCTGCAGAGGTAGAGATAGATGACAGATACAGCACTGCTGGAAAACTTCACATCTGTGCATGTCTGATAATGTTTAACAAGTAGGAGTCTCTTAGTCTTTGAATACTCAAGTATGTGGAAATATCTTTTATTATTAATGCAAGTTCAGCACACTGTGAAGCTTTTGGCGTGCTGTTCAATAAGAATGTTTTCAGAATTTACTATTTCCACATAAGCTTCTTGATTCCCATCTGAAATGGCTCACATAGCTGTCCATTTTAGAATAGAAAGTTGTGCTTGTGTTTTATGGATGAATTTTCATGGAAGATTATTTAAACTTCATGGTCACTTATTTTTGCTGTGTTTTTTACCTTTGAGACTCTCTGCAACTACTTAAATAAGAACATGGACACGTGCCGTACACTGAATTAAGTTAGATGTGTCAGGATCAGTATCTCCCTGCCAGCTAATTCTTGTAGAGGCACATTTTCAACAGAATTCCAATGCAGTATGGCAGCCATCCTGATGTTTTACCTGTAGAAATAAGGTTTATCCTTCAAAGGGTAGTAAGAATGTTTCTCATAATCCAGTATCTTGAAGTCAAATGAGCGCTAGATGTCACTATTGCTGCTTATTATCCAAAATCCACTAGGACTTCCTCTGCAGTGGAGATCTTGGGTGGTCTTTGTTTGCATGTCCATTCATGTGACTCCTTTTTCTGATGGGGAAATGAGTAAGACTGCCCTAGTCACTGTAAATAAAGAGTAAATGCAGGTGTTGTTCCAGGACTTTTAACCTCTCATTCTGTGTAGGAGATGTGTTCATGCTTACTTGGTGAGAGTCTGTTTGTCCCAGTTTATGTGGTGCTGCTTTATTGTGTTTTGCAAAGGAGTTGACTTTACAGGATCATCACTGTGTGAGTTAGGGATGTGAAGCAATGAAAGCTTCTATTACAATTCTATAATATCTAAATACATAGGCATTTTTGTTCTGTTAACTGCTGTGCAGGAAGATGTTGCAGTCAGAAGACAGAAGGTGAATGCAGAGCATGGGTTTTGTGCTAGCTTCCTTGCTGAAATGATCTTGGGAATGATATGATCTTAATTAACATTTTGTTGCTCTAAATATAGCTGCACAGCTGAAGTCTCTGCAGTTGCAGTCTGACCCAAGTAAACATCTATTTTCAGCTGTGCACAATTCAGGTACAGTGTCTTGTGATCAGATACAGCTTAGCACAGTTCTCCAAAGGCAAAATGGAGCACATACCAAGAAAATCTTTGTAGCTTTCTGATTGCCTTCGTTATTGAGGCTTTTCTTTAGAGTATGCTAAATCTGAGTTTTCTTTGGGATAGCAGAGGCAGCTAGGTGGTCATCACAGAATTTTTCTGGCTCAGATGGCCCAAAAATCTTTGCTTGAGGCAACTATTTTTGTAGCATCTAAACAATGTTGCATGAATCTTGACAGCCCAGAGGAAGATTCTGCTTCTGTTCTGCCTATAACTCTCTCTTGCATTGAGGAGCTGAGTTCTTTCTAGAAATCCTGCTCATACATCTGCCTCTTCAGGGAGCACTTTGCAAATACCTCTGCAGCTTTCCAATCATGGATCAAGAGCTGTGCTCAGCACTGCTGCGGGTGCCAGGGAATACCTAATGCTGCTGTGCAGTTCTCATTTAGGACCTATGCAGTACATGTGTGTAAGCCAGGTTTGGTAGTCTGCATAGGAAGGAGGCTCTTGCTGGCTCCTTAAGGTTCTCAGTTTGCTTATCTGTTGTTACAGAAGTTGCATTCTTATATGATAGATCTGCTAAAGCAGTGCTGATTCTTTTCTATTCATATCTAATGTTTAAATTCTCTTATATTCTGATTAATACGAGAGCTTGAATTCTGTAACCACATTTTTATAAGGAATCTTACACCAAGCCAGTTTCTGGAAGAAGCTGGCTATCAGGGTTCCATGAAGGTACTGACTGAACATGGTTTTCAACACTAGAAATGCCATTTGTGGTCAGTGTTCTAGCCTTATGTTATTGACAAAGCCTGTGCTTGGTGCTTTGTTTTATGCAGTCTGGGCTTGAAAGGACAGGGAAAGAAGCTTCTTTAAATTCTCACAAAAAGACTAACTTGAGTAAGAAAATGAACTTTGTCACCAAAGCAAAACTACTTTCAGCTCCCTTGGCCTGCACTTCTCATAATAACCTTTCTTAGTAAGTATTTAATGTCACAAAATTATCCTGGTGGCAGTGAGTTTTTAAATTAACTGCATTTGCAGAAAATCTTGCCAGGGGTGACTGCTGATTTTGTGTAATTAAGGAAATTCCAATTCCTTTATGTTATAGCTTTCTGCCGTGCACCCTGAGTGGATAGATGTTAGAAAATGGGTAAGACTTAGATTTTACTGCCGCAGTAGACAAGCTATGTGTTCGTGAGGCAGATGCTGCTGCCTTTCTCTGGTGTCTGAAGCTTCTTCTTCCTTTTGTCATCTGGAACAATTGCTCTTTAAAAAAAACGCTTTGGAAAATACTTGCCTCTGTTCTTGTTTTTGTACCGGTACCACTTGGATCAAAACCTAGGAAAAATAAGGAGATGCTTATAATGCAGGCAGAGTCCTGCCTGGTGCACTGATATTTGGAGCACAAAATTGGAATCTGAGACTAAAACATGGTAATGATGTGGAAAAAAATGAAGAAGGTGAGTTTTAGGTAGCTTACACATGAAGAAAACTTCAGGAATATGTATAGCTAATGCAGTATTATTGCAGTTTCCAGACAGCTGGAGTAGTCTGGGTTTAGTGTGGTTATTTTAGAGCCCAGTTCTTCAGGGAATTAATGAAGAGCCTGTTCTCTGTTTTGTGTGCTGTGAAATGACAAATCTCAGTGAGCATAGCTGAGCATTTCAACGCTGCAAATTCAAGGAGCTACTATTAAAAGCATATCCTTTGTGGCCTGTCCTAATTATCTTGCATTTTCTTTTAAAGTGATAAAATGATTTGATTTAGTATTTTCACAGCAGTTTTAGCCATCAAAACGCCTTATGAATGCAAACTGAAATTATAGTCAAGTTGCTGATAATGAAACTTCAGACTGAAGTGGGAGAGATGCTGGCTGTTAGTGCAGCTTGAAGACATAAATTTAAGTGGTGGGAGGAAAGCTGGAGCTCACATTTTTGCACAAGTCTCATCATTGATTGACTTCCTAAGTTAAGTGCTAAAGCTGTTTTATTTGACAGTTTTACGTTTGAATTGTAGTACTTTCCTCATCATTAACTCTGCCAGAATTTGAGTTCTTCCCACCCCTGTTCCATGCCTGAAAAATTGAGGGTCTTTATCCTAGTCTGTATGGATGCTGTGGGACACAGGGAAACTACCACATGGAAGAGCCTGTTTACTTCCTTGAGATGCTCTAAGATGACTTGATTCTGAAGGCTTATCTTGTTAATGCATTGCAAGATTTCTGGCTGGGTACTGAGGCTCTCCAGAGATACGAATGTGTAATATACCTTTGGGTGATGGGTAATGAGTAGCATGCTGTATTGTGGCTTTAGTAAAAAAGCTTACAAACATACAGGGAGGATTGTAAAGAAGGAGGGAGGAGAGGTGCTTTACATTTCTACTTTGGCAAATACATCCTTGCTTATTTTGTAACAGAACCAGTAGCATACTTAGGGCATTTCTTTGTTAGTGCTAGCATAGGCGGATGCCAAGGGAAACCTGAAACATAAAATCAGTTGTAATGCAAGACAGTGTTTAGTATTGAGTTGACTTTGAGCGAGACTTCATCATGAAGGTATGTGGAAATGACCTGCAGTGCAAGGTACAATGTATAAAGTGCTCCAAGTCTTCCAGAGATTTCTCAGCCTTACATATAACACAGGAAGATGAATAAGAGGAAAGAGAGTTAATACATGAGGTATCTCTTACAGCCTATGGAGGTGTTAATATGTGGTTACAAAGTGCTTGAACATGGTTTTGTCAAGGAAAAGGAGTGTTGTTTCACCACCTGGTCCTGCTGCTGCTTTTCTGCTGATAATTTAACCCTCTGTGTGCCAGTTCATAATCCTGCAGGAAACTGCACTCTTTTTGTGGTTATGGTTTTACACATTGAGAGAGGCTCAGCTGATCTTATACCCTCCAGCTGAACTTGCCTTTTCTGATATCATCCTGCACATGAGCACTGGGAATTTCTTCCATGGCTGAGTAGAAGTCTAGCTATCCTGAGCTAGGTCTGCATGATGGGGAAGAGCAGAGAAAGTGAAGACCAACTATTCAGCTTTTTCCTCAACCCATGCATCTCTTTAGCAGTGCCAGAGTGATCTTTGTGCTTGAAGTCAAGGACCTACCTTAATGTTCCTGCATGCTGCCAAGGCTGTGGGCCTCATGCTTTTGGTGTGCAGAGATGTGGAACATGGCTTTAGTCTTGCTGCTTGACTGGCAGGAATATTATGGTCTTTTGACATGCTCTTCTCCCTGAGAGCCATTCTCAAATGTTTCCTTAGGACAGTTGTATTACAGTGAGGATTCATTAAATCTGAGGATTTTCTTCTACATAAGGCACATCCATCAACAGGCACCTATTTCACATGAGCAGGGTTAGAATATGAGTTGTTGGTGCACACTTTTAAGTCCACAAAATCCACAAAGTCTGCATGCTTTTAAGTCCACAAAAAGGAACCAGTGAAAATAAGCCGAAGAAAGTAACTTTTTGCTGCCGTATTTCCTGAGCAACCTTAAGTGTTGACATTTCTCCTTTACCTTTTTATACCTGCAGCAGGCTTCTCCTTATGCAAATACATGTGGGTATTTCATGTGATTGCTTGAGAAGGGCTTGTGAGCCCATGGAAGGCTTTGGGGTACATGGCTTGCACTGTAATAAGCACTTAATTCCTCTATGGTATGGCTTGTTGGTTTTAGTGCTGTCACAGAGTCCTGACCGGAAGTTATTCCAACTGTGTTTTTTACACAGGATGACATCATACGTGGAAAGAGTGAGGATTCCTGATGCTTTGTTGAAAAGCTATTACATTGTGCTAGATGGTGAATAAAGTGCAGTTAGCTGTGACCTGGAAGGTAACGTGGTGGTGTCTCAGCTGTTTGAACTCCTGGGAAATAATGGATCATTTTTCTTGTCATTCCTTCCTGGAACAGTCAGTGTCCTGCTTCAAGTATTTTGCACTTTTGGCAGGGAGCAGTTTCATCAAAGGGATATTGGTATAACTTACCTTTTACATCTCATTCATTAGAAATAGCTTCTTTACTATTTTTTTACCTTGGGATACTTGGAAACAAAAGAGAAATGTTTTTGTCTTGCCTTTTTTCATTTTTCTTTCCATAAAAATCAGTGCATGTGCATTTACTTTCTGGTAGAGCAAAGGGTGCATGAAAAGTCTGCTTAATAAACAAAATGCACTTCAAAGCTGGATTGGAGTGGCAACGGAGAAGGTGTTTGAAAAGCCTGTATTCTGGCCAGGTTATTAAACTGAGGTTTGCAGTGGCTAAAGCTCGCACAGCTGGGTATGGAGGCAGCTGGAAACATCACTAGATGGGGTGGGGAATACCAGCCACACTCTGTTTCCACGCTGTATGCCTATGCTACTGTTGAAGCCCAAAATTTCTGATGCTATTCATGTGCTGAATCTCTTGCAGTCTGTACAGGCTCCTGGGAGAAGCTGGACTGTGATATTGTCCCAGCAGCTCTTTTGCTGTTCTGCAGGCACAGATCCTTTGGAGTGGTATAGTGTGCAGTTGAGCCTCATCTTTTGGCAGCATCAGCTTTTACAGGCTCACTTGCCCCTATAACTGAGGGTTTGTGTTATTTAACAGGGTGATTCCCTCTTGTTTTCAGTAAGCAAGCTGGTAAGAGGTTGCAAAAAGGAGGAGGGCAGGAGCTGACTGCTGTCTTGTGATCGTGGCAGTTGCAGCGTGGAAGCTACAGGCTTGTGCTGACAGTGGTGAGATTGTAGCATGGACTGAAACTCGAGCTGGTGATATGAGGCAGTAGCTGGTAATAGGAAATAGAAGGTCATGCTAGATCTGTGTAGGGACTGGTAATGCAGCAAGTCCAGAAGACAGCAAGCATCCTGAATGAGGATTCTGATGACCTGTAGTAGAGGAGCTATTTTTTTTTTTTAGTGGTTTGGAACAAGCTAGGTGATAAAACTCTTTCTGTAAACTATGGACCACTTCACGTAACTTTCCTTTGTAAAGTTGCTTTAAAAAATATACTGTCATACAGTGATAAACAGCCTTCCTTACCTTCAGGCCTTCACCATGGCTACACTGTGTGATACAGAGAGCTAGAGTACACAAGGTAGTTTGAGCCTAAGCATTCCTTAGATGACCCACACCCCCAGTGTGGGCTGGGTACCTGTCTGCTTCCCTTTCTTAATGAAAGGCACATGTCAGACCACTTGCAAGCATTTGTTTCCAAGCACAGCCTTCTCAAGAGTTGCAGGTTATCTGCTATCCTATATTATCTCTGGTCAACTGCAACTAGGTATTTTCAGATTTCTTATTTTAAAATTTAGCCATTTTAATGATTCACTATAGAGTTTGGGGCTGACACACTCTCCTAACTGGTAGGTCATTTGAAGATAACTACAATAAGAGAGTTAACTCGCTCTTTTATTGTGGTACGCTTTGAAGCATGTTCTTGCACACCATTATTCGTACTAATGTTATGTGATTGCTAGGACAAGATCCTGCAGCAGGATTTAGCATTAGCAAGTGAAGTATGTATCCAGCCTATTCCAAGGGTCGGTGTTGTGGTACTGCATGCTGTGTGGCTGATGTGTGGCCGAATTGTGTTCATACAGACACGAGAAGTTCCATCAAAGGTTCCTCTGTCTCAATATTGCCTGCTAGTCTGTTGAGGAAGATGGACTTTCCAGTGTCATTCTGAGACTGTTAACTCTTCTGATGTAGAATTCCTGCTGTACAGGTGTTGAGAGTGGAGGAAGAGACCATGTTCACACTCTTTTGGGGCTGGGTGGCAGCTAATGTTACTGTATAACTAGGTTAAGTATTTGATGATAACCCTGTGCCATTATTTTAATCTTTGTAATGACAGATCTATGGTGTCTGTTATTTTCTCTTACTTAACTACTATCCTTGGGTTTTTTCTCCTTTAGATGAGGGCTATTACCAAGGTGGAAAGTTTCAGTTTGAAATTGAAGTTCCTGATGCCTACAATATGGTGGTAAGTATTTGTTGTTGAGCTAATAGTTGTCAGTTTAGATTTCCTTTCCAGGTAATAGGACTTCAGAGGGAACTTGGCGTTGACACTGAGCAAGCATCTTCTATCTGTTACTACAATATCATGGGTTTGTAAAAAAATCTTGGTTGGCTAGAGTTTTTTTGGGGTCATCTGAATTCCTGCTTAAAGTTGGGGTGGTGTAAAAGTTGGATTTGGTTGCTTAAGGCCTGGGAAAGTTGGCATTTCAAAATCTCTTGGGATGGAGGCTTCACTGCCTCTCTGGGCCTCTGTTCCAATGTTTAACTACCTTTGTGATTTTTTTTTTTTTGCCTATTTCAGGTAATAATTTATCCTTTCTCAGCTTGTCTGTGGCCTCTTAACCAACTAGTGTGTCTCTAAGAAGAGCCCAATTCCATCTCCTAGTAGAGTTGTAGACAGCTGTAGCATCCCCCCCTTCATCCTTCTCTTCTCCAGGCTGAGCAGATCAGGTCCCTCAACTCTCCTTGTGCTATGTGTGCTCTGATCTTATCACTATCTTGGTGGCTGTCTGCTGGGCTCACTTCAGTTTGCCCATATATCTGGTACTGGGGAGTTCAAAATGGGGCCCAGTGATTCCAGATGCAGTGTAATGAGTCCAGGGAGTGGGGGTAGTATTTTTTCTGGCTATTCGTTTGCAGTCCAGTGTTTGCAGCCAATCAGCCTTGAGGCTTTTATTGCCTCGGTATTATATACCTTAAAGAATAATTAGTGGTAACTCTGTGGCAGAAGCTGCTTGGGAGCACAGATGAGACAGACCTGAGAGTCTCCCTTGTGGCTGAGGTGCCACCCTCATGTGTTCTCTCCTGTTAATTGTTCTTGAGTTCTTAATGATTATTCCCACAAAAATTGGCATATCTAAGAGAAAAAGATGCAATAAGTGAACAGAGGCCTCTTTGTGGCCTTCAGACTGGTGGCTTATATTCTGGTACTGAATTTGGGTGCTTAATCCCTGTTGAGAGTGTGCAGTGGAGGACTTGGAAAGCACAGGCTTGGTGAGAAGTGGCCTCCCTTAGTGAGCTCTGCTAGTTCTCCTGATTGTCTGCCAGGCTGTCTAGTTAAATATCTTTGCAAAGTAACAATGTCAACGGTTATTAAACGAAGAGCTTTTCAGAAGACCTACATATGATTGTGGTGTCTTTTGTAGATAAATAGAAAGCTCCAGACAGCTTGGCCTTTTCAGGTATGAGAAGTGTTGGTATTTCACTATTGTACTTTGCCTTGCAAGGGAGGGGAGATGAAATTACGGTAAAAATAACTTCAGACGTTATTTTCCCAGTTTTGCTGTAAAAAGAACAAGGTTGACTCCAAAAATAGAAAGCAATTGGGGCCCACATTTGGTTGTCAGGAATTAAGCCTGCCATTCTGTGTCCTGATAGTTTGATACTGAAGGAAACTTGACTTATTGGTTTCAGTATTTGCAGTTAGGTATATGAATTGCAGGAAGAAGGAAGCCTCGTTTTCTTTCATTTGAGAAGTTTTGATAATTTTTCTTGATTGTACAACTTTTTCCCATCTTTCTGCTTTCTTACTTTTGGTGTTGATAGTTCTGAGCTCTTCTTTTAAAGAGGCTGAAGAATGTATAGGGGAGGACACCGGAGACCTTTGGCTCATATTCACATGTACCGCACTGAAATTCAGCATTATATATAAGCAGTAGTGGCAGTTTTAGCATTGTTTATATACATATGAGAAAGAGGTGCAGTGGTCTGGAATATAATTGCTTGAATTCCCAGACTGAACTCAGAGAATGGCTCATTAAGACTGCTAGTAGAGTAGAAAGGTTATGTTTCTAAAAGTAGAGGACTTAGGTTTTCATTACAGAAGATGCCTTCATAAGTTTCCTAATGTTCCTTTATAGTCTATGAATGCATACTTTTGACAGGGGCCTTTAAGGACGGGACAAGGAGGAATGGCTTTAACCTGGCAGGAGATTGAGGTGAGCTCTTAGGTAGAAGTTCTTCCCTGTGAGGGTGCTGAGGCGCTGCGCAGGGTGCCCAGAGAAGCTGTGGCTTCCCCATCCCTGGCAGTGTTCAAGACCAGTTGGATGGGGCTTGGAGCAGCCTGGTCTAATGGAAGGTGTCCCTGCCTGTGGCAGGGGGTTGGAACTGGATGAGCTTTAAGGTCTCTTCCAACCCAAACCAGTCTGAGATTCTATGGGTCATGCACTATAGCTTATAAAATGCTCATGCATGCAAAGAGCAGCAGCATTTCTGAAACAACTTTGAATTTTGCTCTCCTTTCATAGTAGTATTGGTCAAGGATTATCTGCTCAAGCTGTTTGGGGTTTGGTTTGGTTTGTTTTTAAAGTGTTTAGGATACTGGCTGTCATTATTTATGCACTTCTCTCAGTACAGGTAATTGTGTTAGTGTTTACATTGTATGGTTTGGGTTGTGCTTTTTTAAGTTCCCCTTAACATCACCAAAGCATTTCACACTATAATACAGGTCACCCACACTTGTCACACTATAAATACAAAGGTGGTCGTTTAAGGCTGATTAACTACATCCTTACTGTAACTTCACTAAATTGTTCCATCACATACCTGAGAAACATGGCCATCAGTATAAAGGAGGAAATCCTTTCATGTTCTTTGCTGTCATCTTCAGTAATAGCAGTTTAACCACTGTGGCAATGTTGAGTACAGGGGAGTATACACAATATATAGTCATTATAATTTCTTAAAGTTTTGTGTTACAGATGTTTACCTAAACAACCCTGCTGCAGGAAAGTGTTAACAGCAGAGCTGAATGTTAATTTGGATCTGGATTTTTTTGATTCTCAATTGCTATAATTAAAAAGTCTTCTGGTTGTTACAGTTCTCTGCGCAGAAATTCTACAGCAAATGGTAATTATGTTTTTTAATGCAAAAATAAAAAGTTTACCTTTGTGTAATTTAGGTTGAAAGTTGGATTATGGTTAGGTTATAAATTAAAATGTATATGTTAACAAGTATCAAGGTAATTATGCTGAGGCTGTAGTTTGTTTTCTACCAGGCAGAATTCTGAAAAGTGATGGCAGTGTTCTTAATAGAGCTCTTCAGACCACCCATAAGCAAGGCTGGGATATTGCACATCTGCTTCAAGCTCTTTGCAGTAGCACTGAGTGTGTTTATATTGGGAGTAAAAAAGACCAGACTAGGCTGGCAAGTTGTTATAGCCCTGCTTCAGAGCCTGCGTCCATTTTCTAATCTTTTTAGCCTGCAGTAACAAACATCTGGTTTTAAAGCTACAAAATGCATAATTTAAAGCATAGTTTATATAAAGCATCCTTTAATTTCTGTAGCATTCTGCTGCCAAAATCCTGCATGCTTGGGGCTCCTCTGGAGGAGAATTCTTTCTTTGCCCTTCTTTCCTCATAGGCAAGCGTTCTGCTTCTGTACTTGGGAAAGAAGTGGATGTTTAGAATGGTGATGTAGTGGAAAAGTATAAAAATATATAACAAAAGAGGAAGACGTTGTGTTGTAGACTGCAGCTGTGATGTATTATTCTGCCCAGGGAATAAAAGTATGGGAGGCTTGTTTAGAAAGTAGTGAGTCTATGAATACAGAGAAGTAATGTATCCTTGGGCTTTAGGTGTGACAGACTAGGATGTACAGCAGTGTTTGGTACCTGGGCTATTAACTTCCTTAGAGCAAAGATTCAAGAGCATAAAACGTAGGAGAGATGTTTTGGAGCAAGCACTGCGGTGAAGTGCTGCTGCTTGCCTGTGAACAGTGTATGTTCAGGTGGTTAGGGCTTAATCAGACTTCTGTACATTGAGCTGCTATACTGAAGATTAGAAATGTTTATTATGGTTATCTGTAGGGCAATAAGATGTAATAAGGGTTCTTTCACTATATCCATAATTCAGTGAGCTTATTTAGACTGTTGGAGAGGTGGATTGTTTTAGAAGCATCTGAGATTGAGAACTGGAAAGGGTTCCTGTTTTTAATCAGATGTTGGAGGCATGAGGATGGTTCAGGTAGATTTGTGCTACAGTGCTAGCAGTAATTTGTCACCCCACTGATTCCTCATTGATTCCTCACTGATTTCTGCTTGCATATCCATACATGCATGAAACGGCCCTTAATACATTGCATACTTTCTAAATGTGCTGTTCTTTGTATCGTTAACAGGTGTAACAGTGAAGGAAGGACTTCTTTAACAAAGTAATATATTATTTACCAGATAGCCTCTGGACTGTTTTTCTTTGATGGTGATAGGATATTGTGTCAGAACAGAAAGCAATTGGTATTGATACAGATGTTGCAGAGGGATCATGAGAAGAAAACTGAAGCAGGGTTAGATAATTCTGTAGGGTGCTCTCAAACCCACCATGCCAGTAGAAGTATTAAAATCTGTTGGTAAACCTGTCAGTTGCCATTTAAACTATTATACTTGTTAGGCTGCACATCCGTGAGCTTTTCTGTAAATCAAACAGAAGTTTGTTAGTGTTTGTGCTTACAAAGCCTGCTGGGAATGTTGCTGTCCATAAAGACATAGGAAGCTGTGAAACAGCAACCAAAATATTTAATGGTGTACACAGCAAATGCCTTTAGCACCAAGTATTGTTGTTTGACCTCTGTGTTCACAGCATCTGTTGCCAAAGCACTGCTCTTTTGGTTGAGCAGCTGCCTGGAAATAGAGGTCAGTGAGAGATGGGAGCAAATGGTGAATAATAATAATGATGATGATGATGATGATGATGATGATGATGAAATAAATCCAGTGACCAAGGGATTGATTTTTCAGAAACAGACTCCTTTTCTGCCTTGAGTTGCAGCTGATAAAATAATGGATGCTACAAGACTAGGGACTTGGTGCTTTAAAGGAACCTGGTTTAATGTTCACATAAAACTAAACTGCCTGCCACAGCAAGTCAGGCCTTGTTTGCAGCTCCCATGGCTTTGATATACCATGTTGTAAGAGTAGACAGCCTTAGAGACTCTCCAGTTTACTGATATTTTTATGTCCTGAGGTGCTTTAGGCAGTGGTCAATAGCCATGAGTTTTAACAGCAGAGCTGCTATCTTGGCCCTTTTTCTGTCTAATATGATAGTTGTGGAAACAGCAAGCAATCCAGAGGGATTTGGTTCCTGAACAATCAGATGTTACAATTAAGGGGCTTCCATCAAGTTCTTTGGTGACCATACTTTTAAGTATTGTTTTGGAACTGATGGAACGGGAATTGGATTCAGGCTCCATCGTGCCTCTGCCTGGAACTTTTCGAGGCTAGTGCAAGGAAGCTCAGGGATCTGGAGTGCATGACAGGGGCAGTTCTTGTGTCAAGACTCACTGCTACTGTAAGGCAGCTCTTCTTCCTCTATTTGAGCTGGCTAATCCAGTCCATCAAAAGCTCAAAGAGTAGCATGGCCTCATTGTCCTTGACTTGTGTCTCTTTACTGCATGGTTTCTCTACTACATGCTTAGCTGTGTTTGATGTTCAGTTTCAGCCGATCTCGAGAAGCTCTTCAAGGAGCTGGTAGGGGAGAGTGACAAAAATGCCTTGGTTAGCTTGTAGCTTGGTCCCTGAAATGTGCATTCCTGTTAATGCCTCTTTTGGAGTGCTATGTTTTTTAGAAACAGTAAAAAAAAAAAGTGTAGTCATAGTTGCAGGACACTTCTGAAGCTTGTTCTGCAAAACTGAAAGTCGATACATGTCTAGTTCTCAAATGCTTGTAATGCTTTCTTGTACCATCTGTATTCACTAATGTATGTTGAAGTGGACTGGGAATGGATGTGAAAGATGTTTTTCACTATCAAAACTAATGAGGAATACTAAAAGGTAAGTGGCTGCTTAGAAAGGGAGAAGAAAATGAATCCATTCTGTGTTGTGACCCCCAGCGAAGCCTGGCTATACCTGTGCAGCTTTCAGTATCTGAGGTAAAGGAAGAGTTTGAGAGATGAAATGGGTTTTGTAGGCTTCGGTTGTGCAAAGCGTCACGTGTATGACCTGGAGCGGGCTGGATGTATTCAAGTGAAACATCAGCTCAAGGAAATCCTGTATGAATTTGGTCTAAAGAAGACTCAAAGATAACTTGAAACAAACTTGAAGGAGAAGTTTCTCTGGAGAGAAATTTCATGGTACTGCTGCAGTTGTCCTGTTTGTGTAACAGGAAAAGAGAAAGAGAAAACTTTGTTTTACTGTCAGAACTAGGGGTTTTTCTGACTTTAGCAGTGAAAAGCACTTTGAAAGGATAAGGAAATTCTTTTGTTTCCATGATACAAAAAATGGGACCAGTTAATTCACTCAGAATTTGGGGATTTTAAGATTTATCATAGAGTCATAGAAACATAGAATCGTAAAATGGTTTGCAGGGACCTTAAAGCTCATCCAGTTCCAATGTCCCTGCTGCAGGCAGGGACACCTTCCACTAGACCAAGTTGCTCCAAGCCCTGTCCAGCCTGGCCTTGAGCACTGCCAGGGATGGGGCAGCCACAGCTTCTCTGGGCACCCTGTGCCAGCGCCTCAGCACCCTCACAGGTAAGAGCTTCTGCCTAAGAGCTCATCTCAGTCTCCCCTCTGGCAGGTTAAAGCCATTCCCCATGTCCTGTCCCTACAGGCCCTTGTACAAAGCCATTCTCCAGGTTTCTTGTAGCCCCTTTAGGCGCTGGGAGCTGCTTTAAGGTCTCCCCGGAGCCTTCTCTTCTCCAGGCTGAACAAACCCAGCTCTCTGAGTTCTGTCTCCGGAGCAGAGCTGCTCCAGCCCTCACAGCATCTCCATGGCCTCCTCTGGACTCGCTCCAAGAGATCCATGTCCTTACTTAGTTTGTATAAAGCTTACTTTTTCCTAACTCATTGATGCATTCGCTGTTTGAAGGTGCATACGGTAGAAATTTACTCTTCTATCTTGATCTACTGGCATGGAATATATACTGCTGCTTC
Organism: Myiopsitta monachus; assembly: GCA_017639245.1. Lineage (NCBI taxonomy): Eukaryota > Metazoa > Chordata > Aves > Psittaciformes > Psittacidae > Myiopsitta > Myiopsitta monachus. Next base: position 46,313,206 of record CM029921.1, read on the forward strand.
CCCTTCCTTGAGAGCTAGACGTTATCCTTCAAAACAGTGTGAAAGTGTAGCTAATGAAAAGCTGTGCTGTTAGAAAACTTCTGAGAACATGTGTTTTGAAGTCATCTTGATTTGATGTACAAAAAATGATTTGTACAATGTTTGAGACTGTTTTCTTCATACCACTTCATTTTCAGTAGTGCCGTGATCCAGCATTGGGACAGTCCCAAGTGTCCCTTGAGTTGCTGCACAGACGTGAAATAAGAGTGGGGGAAATCAACATCTGCATTGTATGTTGTAGATTTGTTGTGATGATGTGTTTCTTTTACTGCCAGACTAAAAGAGATGTTACTGGTAGCTCAGTGCCATGCATCTTTTTATCTTTTTTTTGGGTTTTTTTTTGCCAAGGAGTCTTAGTTAAAAAAAAAAAAAAAAAAAAAACAAACCTAACACCTTACTAAAAAGGTGATTGGGGGAAGCTGAGAACAAAATGATAAGACAGAGCGCATCATTCTGGCATGCAAATACAGCTTAGGAAGCTATTTTGTCTTGACTGAAGATTTCCTGGGAATCAGTGGAGGAAAATAGCTCCATCTGTAATATGTGATTTAATTGAAGTGATGAAAGGTACTGGTCTGCGCTGATGTATCCCAGTACACTTGCTATAAGAAATCACCTGCTTGATTGAAAGCTGCAGATCAGGCTTTGGAGAGCAGGGATGGAACCAACATGCTGTTGCTAAGCTACTGGAATTTTTATGACCCACTATTTATTTCATAAAATGAGAGCAAATGAGACTGTATTTTAAGAATCTGTATTTCAGATACCATATGGAATTCAGAAATCTGGTGATCTTGCCTGAAAATAAGTTTGATAGCTTTTCCTGTTAGTGTCTTAAGTTCCGATATGATGCACCTTCTTGATGCTTCTTCTAATACTTTCTATTCAGTCGCCAACAGGAAGGTCTGCATTTAAAAGAAGCTGTTATTACCATTGCAACGTCTGCTGGTTAACAGACACCTAATTTGGATAAGCCTTAGGATGTTAAGTTCTTAACACAGTGTTAAGGAACTGAATGACCTGGAATGTTTTCTTTCCCCTGAAGGAGCCAGGTGAAGAGAGTAAATTTTCTTGGCTTTCTTTAAAATTACCTTTCTCTGAGAAAGGGCCTAATACCAGCCCAGCTTTTGTGATGAGAAGCTAAAAGGGTGGAGAAAGCTGGTGTAACTCCTGTAGGTTGTTATCAGTGTCTTCTGACATGCAAACCTAGGCTGTGAATATCAAATGATTGCCTCTTTCAGTTCTGTGATTTGTGACAGTGATACAGTTTTATTTGAAGGAATAACATTGTAATTTGTTTTTTCTCCTGTCAGCCTCCAAAGGTAAAATGCTTGACAAGAATCTGGCATCCGAACATTACAGAGACAGGAGAAATCTGCTTAAGGTAGTAAAAGCATTCTGTATTTTTAACCTTGGAGGTGTATCTGTGTGAGAAAGTGTTTGTTTGTAATTTTCATGCCAGCATGTTTTTCAACAGATCCTACAAATCTAACCCTTAAGAACTTTGATATCTACTGAAAATATTGTTCTTGCTGTCATTAGAGACCATGAAGAACCTGGCTTTTCAGGTTCAGACTTACTTTTCTGTTCTACTTGGGGTAAAATTGTAAACTCCAATCTAAACAAAATTGAACTGTTTCCTTCCTCCATAAATGAATAGTTCTTATGCCCTGAGAGGGCTTAAGGCTTTACTTGTTTAATGCCTGAATGTGTTATGTGCTTGAAAACAATTTATATTTCAAAAGGGAAGGAAGAAGGACTCTTAAACTTTGACAGTAATTATTTTTATTTACCATTTATTTTAACATTTAACACTGCAAGACACATGCACCAGTCAGAACCACACAGAGCTGGGACAGTGTATGTCAAGATAGGAAGCCCAAAAGCTTCACTGAAGGGAGAGGCTTATGTTGCTGGGTGCTTATCCCAGCAACATAAATTGTAATGTTTCAGTAAATGTTTCGTACATCATAAATGTTTCCTCTTTAAAGTCAGTTTCTGAAATGTTGTAATTTCAGTGTTTCATCCTGAGTACCTGCTGGTGAAATTGGCCAGAAACCAAGCAGAAACAGGAGTGAGAAGCATGACTGTCATCTCTCAAGTTAATGGGACATGAAAATAGAGGAAACAGAAGCAGTGGATATAAGTGAGACTGAAAGCTGTTCTGAAAATCCAGAACAGTTGCCACCATATGTAGCAAATTAGTGTCTAATAAAAAGCTTAATTTTTCCCCTAGACTTAAAAATTATTTTAGTGCTGTGTTCAAAGTCCCGAAGGTCCTGGTGAAAATGAAATTGTCACTAGGCAATCTGTCACACTTCATAGACAGGTCAGGGTCATCAGCTGATAAGAGGTAGAGGGCTGATACCAGTGCTTTTAGCCATAGTGGTCTGCTCCATGCTTCTAAGAAGCTCCTGTCAACCGAGCGATAGAAACCAGCCTGAGGAGGCTGTAGTATGTTCGTGGTACTCACTGGTGCCAGACTGTGGCAGGAATACAGGCACTGAGAGCCGGTGTCCATAGACCTTACCTTCCCTGAGGACTGAAGCATGTAAAAGCACTGGAAAAGCATACTGAATCCTCTGAAACTATGTAAAAATCTGGTTATCCACAATTATTTGAAGCTGTATTGCTGGTGATACAGAAAACTGGTTTGGCAAATATGTATTGCTACTTTTAGCAATTCTGTAGTGGTTTTCACTGCCTTGTCATTTGACAGTAGGGAGACTGATTTACAGTTTGAATTCCACCTAAGTCCTTGTGGTTTAGTCAGTGGAGAAAGCTTAGGCTGATCTGAGTCTAATAGCACAAGTAAAAGAATGAGTAAGTGAGCTGTTTGGAATTGGAACAAGAAATATTGTACACCAAATGACATCTAACAGTTTAATCTTTAACTACAGGGCAGTATCTTCTGGGATTAAATAAAGCCTCACGTTCTTCAGCATATTTCACTGTTCCTTGTCTTTAAACAGTTTTAATCATGAAAGATGAATGTAGTGTTGGAACATCATAGTTCTGCTGAAGTAGTTCTTCGGCATTTGCACTGAAATGTAAGCTTTATTTGATTGTCAAATACTTCAGCATCTCAAACCTCTGAAATGTCTTACCATTTAGTTGGGAAAACTAAAATAACTTTGATTGCTTTATGCCTGTTATAACGGAGCATGCTCTCTATATATAGTACCTGCAATCAACTTATACAAGAGTCTTTACATTAAAATAGCTTCAGTTATTTTTAAAAGCAGAAAAAAATTCTTCATTGGTATTTTTCCTAACTGTCTCTTTACTGAACTTACCTCACACCATGGTATGTGCTGGTTCAGTAGTCATCCCTGAATTTAAACATACCTGATTATTAAAATTGTGGTCCAGTGTAATAGTTTTGGGAAGGAAAAGTGTTGTTTCTCTGTGCTTTACGCATTGTGGTCACACTGGACCATATTTGTGGTTATTGCCTCCACTGCACATGTGAATGAAAAGCATTGGGATACCTAGAAAGGATATGCTTGCATACTATATAGACCAGTTGATTACTCTTTTGACAGTGTGTAATGCATGTCGATGTTTTATTCTTAAACTCCTATTGAGGTGATTTCTGCCTGAGGTGGGTTTTTTTTCTCCTTGATTGCATAAGTTTTTAGAACAGTTTAGTCACTCATAAATCTCACTGCTTTTCTGCCACACAGTGGGGTGGTCAGTGTTGTTGGATGTGTCTTTTTCAGCAGTAAATATTGCTAGCTAAAGTTTGGTTGCTTCATGAGATAATATTAAAGGCTGCTGAATGGAGAAGTGTTTGAAGACTGATTAATTATATTATCTAGTTTCATAGAATCATAGAATAGTTGGGGTTGGAAAGGACCTTAAGATCGTCTAGTTCCAACTCCCCTGCCATGGGCAGGGACACCGCACACTAAACCATGTCACCCAAGGCTCTGTCCAACCTGGACTTGAACATCGCCAGGGATGGAGCGTTCTCAACTTCCTTGGGCAGCCTGTTCCAGTGCCTCACCACCCTCACAGTAAAGAGCTTCTTCCTTATATCTAACCTAAACTTCCCCTGTTTAAGTTTGAACCCGTTACCCCTTGTCCTATCACTACAGTCACTAATGAAGTGTTCCTCTCCCTAATGAAAAGGCCCTCTTCAGATACTGGAAGGCTGCCATGAAGTCTCCATTCAGCCTTCTCTTCTCGAGGCTGAACAGCCTGAGCTTTCTCATCCTGTCTTCATACAGGAGGTGCTCCATCCCCTGACCATCACAGTGGCCTCCTCTGGACTTGTTCCAACAGTTCCATGTCCTTTTTATGTTGAGGACACCAGAACTGTACACAATACTCCAAGTGGGGTCTCACAAGAGCAGAGTAGAGGGGCAGGATCACCTCCTTCAACCTGCTAGTCACACTTGTTTTGATGCAGCCTAGGACACAGTTGGTTTCTAGGCTGCAAGCACACACTGGAGCCGGCTCATGTTCAGTTTCTCATCAACCAACACCCCCAAGTCCTTCTCCGCACGTCTTCTCCAAATCTGCCCAACCTATAGCTGTGCCTGGGATTGCTCCGACCCAGGTGTAGGACCTTGTACTTGGCTTGGTTGAACCTAATGAGGTTGGCATCAGCCCACCTCTCAATGCAGGAATTGCTCACAGAATGAGAAGTTATTTGTGGAAATTCAAGCCGAGCAGCTGGCTGGTCACATCAGTGGCTGGTTTGGTTACTGTGGCTTCGAAAGTAGTGATTTTTGCAGTCTTCCCATGGAACTCAGATATAAGGATTTCAAATCAGTCTGGGAGATCTCCTTAGATACAAACAGCTTATGTTAAGGTGCAGTTATGAGTTCCAGGTCCCCAATGGCTGAAGACACACTCAACTTTTTTCAGGTCCTGCTGCTGAAGACACAGAGAATGGAAATAGTGTTGTACTGTTCTTCCCCATTCCTGGTGAAGGTCCTCACCTTGACAATCTCATGCTAATGCCACAGCACTCACTCTCCTATCAGCCCCGCTGCTTCTGCTTCAAGGCATAGAATTGTAGAATCAGCCAGGTTGGAAAAGGCCTTTAAGGTCATCACGTCCAACCTTTACCCCGGCACTGCTGAGGCCACGACTAACCCATGTCACTGAGAGCCCCATTTACATGGTTTGTGAACACTGCCAGGGACAGTGACACCAGCAGTGCTCTGAGCAGCCTGTTCCAATGCCTGAACACCCTCTGGGGAAGGAACTGTTTCTAATATCTGGTCTGAACTTCCCCTGGTGCAGCTTGAGGCCATTATATCTTGTCTTATTGCTTGTTATCTGGGAGAGGAGACCAACCTCCACCTTACTAAACCTCCTTTCTGGTAGCTGTAGAGAGCAATAAGGTCCTCCCGAGCCTTCTCCAGATTAAACACCCTCAATTCCCTCAGCTGTTCCTCATTATACCTGTGCTCCAGACCCTTTAAAAGCTCCATTGCATACACTTGCTCACCAGCTTTAGTAGCTTGGAATGCTGCCAAAGTTGCGCAGTTGGTTTATCCTTTTGTCCTGGGTTCAGCAGTAGCAGCCATTTTTCTCCTTAATAGCTGGTGCAGTGCTGTGTTTTTGACTTTGGCCTGGGATCAGCACGGATAACACCGATGTTTTTAGCTACTGCTTAGTAATGTTTTGTCTGACCAAGGCTTTCTGAGCCTCGGGGAGAGGAGGGGGGAAAGCCGGAAGGAAGCAGAGACAGGACACCTGACCCAAGCTGACCAAAGAGGTATTCCATACCACAGCACGTCATGCCCAGGATGGAAAAATGAGGGGCAGGGACCCAGAAGGGTGGGTTTACTGCTGGGTTGGGCTTGATATTGGTCGTGGGGTGGTGAGCAGTTGTATTCTCTTCCCTTGTTGTTTCCTTATTATTGGTGGTAGCAGCAGTGGTTTGTGTTGTACCTTAGTTATTGGACTGTTCTTATCTCAACCCGTGGGGGTTACATTCTTTCGATTCTCCTCCCCATCCCTCCGGGAGCTGGAGGGAAGAAAGAGGGGGGAGTGAGTGAGCAAACTGTGTGCGTTACAGCTGGGCTTAAACCTCGATACCTTGTCTTTACTTCTGCAGATTAATTCTCAAGCATCACAAGGGAAGCTTCGAAATGTTTACTTAGCCTAAATAGTACTAGGTGAGCTTTCCAGCACTTCTGTTGTATGTGATAGCAAAGTCCTGGCAATTTTAGGATAGTCACTTCAAGTAAACAGGTTTTCCTGTCCATCAGGTGTCTTGAAACTGTGGTATAACAAGTGGCTTTTGTGGTGTATGATGCAGGTCGTCAGAGGCAGCCTCTTGAAGCACTGAATGGGTGAGAAACTCTGCTGGTTGTGCCATTTGAGAACTTCCTAGTAGCCCAAGCTCCTCTCTGGCAGTAGGACCCATTGTTCATAGGTCTTTTAGCAGAAGCTATGTGCAGATGCTTGTTTGTCTGCCAGACTAGTTAGTAATGTGGTTTGTATGTTTCTAGTCATCTAGCCTTCATTCTGCTGTGTGTATGATGCTCTGAGAGCATGTCACCGTTCAGACGGACCTCAGAAGTGTCTGGCAGTTATATTTAGGTCATCCCCATGGTCTGGGGAAAGGTTTTAAATAGGGCCTTAATGATCATTCTCAATCTTCAGGGAGAAGGTTGCTGCTCTAGAAATGCATTGGCACATGAGAAGTATTAGGTTTGCATATCTTTGTTACTTTTCTGCCAGAGCTCTGAGAAGTGTGAGTGTCTCCTCTCAAGTCCTGGCTGCTGGAGATGTGCTGAGAGAGCTCTGAGGCTCTGGGAGGTGGGGAGGGTGTTAATGAGGGTTAGCTGTTGTGCTCAGGCACTTTGAGCTCCATCAGTGAAGATTTTAATCTTTTTATCGTGTGTGTTAACTTACTCCTCACTTTTAAGTTCACAGTGAGGTATATGAAGGGGCAAAGGGAGTACTGCAGCACAATTTGATGAGGAACAGACCAAGCTAAGAAGTCACTACTTGCTCAAAACCTGAAAATCTTGTCTCTTGCCAGGTTAGGGTTCAGCAGCGCTTTTGCTTTTAATGTTATTTTTCACATTCTTGAAATTAGCTTTGAGCTTCACTAGTGGTAGTGGCATATTTTGTCTATTCCAAGGCACAGAAATAAGATCAGCACAGTTAAGGGGGAATGCTCTTGTTCGATATGATCATCCTGTTCCTAGCCTCTGTACATTGTAAAAGGACTAATGCTTATTTCCTTGGATTAAAAACTAGGCATATCCAATAAATAACTATAGAGAGAGGCTGTATTGTCCTGTCATCTACTGTGATTTAAAAATTACTTAATACTTGTTATCCTGCAAGTTGGTAGAACCTAATAGTTTAAGACTATTACACTTTAAACCTATTACTTCAATAGCAGAAGCTGCTGCTGGTGATGAATTTTTTGTGCTTTCCTACTTTGCTGTATGAGTTTTCTGGCTTAGATAACATATGAACAGAGGAAAAGGTGGTTAGGAATAGATGCTTCCAGGAGTTTTCCAGACTTTCTCATTCAGATTATTACTTTTGTTTTCATAAATGTGAGCAAGACTTTAGTTTGTTTCTCAGTTGTGCTCTGACCTCCAGTATTTTTATTTCCCGTAACTGCTGATGTTTGACCTGAAAGGTCCAGTAATGCCTAGCCAACTAAATACACCTCAGTGATTTCAACTGGTATATAGGTCAACAGCTTCACTGAACTAAGTATGTAGTATACTATGCAGGTCACGTAAAATTTCTACACAAGATCTGTAATGGCACTATGTGGAATGTAGTTCTAAGAAGACATACCAGTTCTTGTACTTTAAAATCCCAATATCTGGATATAGCACAAGAGGTAATTCTTGTGTTGCAGCTTCTCCCTAAGTTTTTAATGTTTTCTGAAACGGTTTCTGGCAATAGTTGTTTTATGTAGAAGTTGCACTGTGTAATACATGTCTTTTTTTTTTTTTTTTCCAGTTTATTGAGGGAACATTCAATTGATGGCACTGGCTGGGCTCCAACTAGAACATTAAAGGTACTGTTTCCTTTTAGATGCATACATCAAACTAGGTATGTCTTATAAAATACTTTTACGGACTTGAAAAGAGACAGATAATGCGCTTTGCTCTAGAAATGACTGAGGTTTTTGTCTTTCAACAAATGTTGGTGGCAATACTGAAACAAGTACAGTGCCAACTGATTACCGAAATGTTTGCTAGTTTTAGCATAGCTGCACACATACTGCTTTGACTGATAATAGGGTTTGCAGGTGACCCTGAGAAACCATGCTCATTAAGGATGGTCTGCTTTTTTTTGCCCAGGTGACAAATGTGAGAGCATGACATGAACAGGGCTAACAGTAATCCATGAGGCTTGTAATTCCCACTGTATAGATATTCCTGAAAAATCTCTTATAGGTCTTTTCCAACCTAAATGATTTGATGATTCCTCCTCCTCCCCTGTCCCCTTAGGTTCCTCTGGGAGTTGGAAAAGTGAAAGTTGCATTTGGGAGAAATGCCACGTGGAACAGAGTCGAGAGTGTAGTTACTGCACTGTCTGGAATTCTGTTTCATCCATAGTGTTCAAAGCAGGGAACAGCGCATCTGCACTTAGGTATTGCATAAAGCAGGACACTCTTGGCTAGTTTAGTCACTCCAGTAGGGAACTAACTGCCCTTTAAGCTTGCCTGCAATGTCATTTTACCCAAGTCACTAAAATACAAGTGAAATGTGGCCTGCTGGTAGTTGAGCCAGTGTGATTGCAGAATGACTTCAGAGATTGGTCCCACCACAGCTGGGCAGTCAACAAATTCAGTCATGGTTCTTATATGAAATACTCTTGAGGAGATGGTCACAAAGGACATGTGCTTCAGTGCAGTAACTACTCTTGTCTTGCTGCAGGGTGCAGTCAGTTGTCCATTTACTGTTACATGACCTTCCTGCTAGAAGAGCGTTGCAGAGCACAGAGCAGCAATAATCTCCCTTTTGCTTTTGCCAGGAAGCTTGCCAGAATTAGTTCTTAAAGAACATTAGCTGCATTAGGTAGTTGAAGGGTCCACATCAGGTGTTTGTTTCTTTTCAAAAGGCAAATTGAAAATTAGTTTTATCTAATACTTAATTTCCTTTTCGGCACTATGAATGAGATCTATGACTTTCTTCATCTGTAAAACCTCTTCATGAGCATAAGACTTTCTGGAAAGTGATGTGGGCTCAGTGTGTGTGTTGGTTTATGGGTTTTCTTAAACCTGTTTTTATTTTATTACCTAATATCATTTTGTTGTGCCCCTTATGTTTCTGCTTTCATATTAGGTTTAATCAAGACACTGACTGGGTGATTCAGTTGGCTAGTTCTGTTCCTGTCCTTGTATTTCATTCCCAGAGAAAGTTTTTGCACTACAAGTTTTAAGCTTTGGCATTAGAAATTCAGTACACCAGTAGTGCAACTGGACAAGAATGTGCCTGTATTTTTTTCTGCCTTCCTGGCTTTGTTCACTGTACCTTTCTGATAAAGTACTGCTGCACCTGAAGACTATGGGTGGGAATAATTGTTGACGTTGTGTGTACATAACTTCCTATCCTCATTGATGATGGAAGATGTGATTAATCTTTGCTTCCGTTTTATTCCTTAATCATTTTGCTAATTGTATATGATTAATTAATCTGAGCTACCTACTTTTACCTTCAAAAAATCAAAGGGGAAAACCTCCACAACCCCAAACAAAAAGAGCCTAGGAACTTAGTCTGTGGTATTGAAATAAAACATTCAACAAGAGAAAAGGAGATAATCACTTTGTAAAGAAGAAAAAATGGCATCCAACATCTCCCTTGGATTTTTTTTCTGTACCCATGGGCATTGAAGCACCACAACTGCAAGCTCAGATTTTACAGCTTTAAGAAAAAACACCCCAAATTGCAAAGTTTTAATTTCTTTTTTGTCTTGAGGGTCTCCATTTTAAATAAATGTACAATTTCAGTAAGTGTTCTCCTGCTTGTCAAGTTGTCACTTCATGTGACTTGAATTGTCATCAAAAAAAGTAAGTAAAACATGTTGCTCCTGACTTCCAAATTGTGCCTCTGTAGGAAAGCTGTAGTTACACTGTGTCTCTACTACAAAAGAAGCTTAAACCCAAAGGAGCAGAAATAGCCACTGGGGATGTTGGTAAGCTGCAAGCACTATTCCCCAAATAGTGTTTTTGCTGGGGATACAAATTGTTATTAGATGGTAACTGGCGTCTGAGGTGGTCTCTTCTTTGTTGAAGATGTTCTTCATCCATTCCAAATGTGCTCTTTGAAAGGACTCTTAAATATGGGAAAGGTCAGAGCCAGTCAGAGCCAGGGTTCCTGATGGCCAGTTTGTCAGGTGCTGTTCCGGATCTTTGGCTGGTTGCCACCAGCTTCATGCATGCCCTCCTATGTGTTTTGAAGCTTGATTAGTGTCCAAATGCTTAGATTCCAGGCTGCACATGCTTCTGAGATGGAAAATATGGAATTGTGCTGGCTTATCAACAGTGTGGCCATGCAGTCAAGTTTATTGTCAGGATGCACTAATAACTGTAGTAGGTGGCAAACAAAAGCCATGAGATGTGACTCAGGTTACTTTTCTCTTTTAACATGCTGCCTGCACCCAGTACTCCAGCCTTCCTGAAACCTTTGTTTCCCTCATTTATTGAACACTATGCTTTGGAGAACCTACTCATCTCCACATGTGGATTACGGTGTGAATTTACACCGTAGCGCAGTGGATGGTATCCGGTCTTGGCCAGTGATGGACTTGAAAGTCAGTATTTCATATTCAACTCATAAATAATATGAAGGCAGGCTGGTTTTCTGGAGGAATAGTACCCAAACTTGCCCAATAAAGCACTCTAAACCACTGCTGAAATGCTTAATTTGAAATTTGGGATGTCCTTGTATTCTGTGACAAATTGGCAGGCATTACTAATACAGCTATCGTAAGTGCTTTAATAAAATCATTCAAATAGGTGACCCAAAAGCTTAAAGCCATGTGCACAAATCAGCTCTGCTGCATGCTATTGCATGCATTCATGCTAGGTGTTTCACCTTTTAAAAAGCTAACGTTTTAGAAGTTCTGAATTGTCTCATCTTCTCTATCCATATTCTATGCAGCAGAGATCTTATCTGAAAAATAAACTGCTGTGACCTTTTTACCACTTTATTTAATATCAAATGGGTAGAAACTTGAAGAGGCTTTTAAATTATGCCTTTTAACTTTCTGAAATAAAAATGAAAATCTTCTAAATACTGTGTAAAAATTATCTGTTAAAAAGGTTTTTTTAACAGCATAGAGAATTCTTAAGGGGTAGGAAAAAAAAGCTAATTCAATTTTGCTTTCTAGCATTTTGTTGGACTTGCCATCATCTCATCCATGACTGAATTCTCTTTAAGTTACTAAGTGTTGGGCATTGTCTTATTTTCCACTTCTCTCTGCTGCTGAACGCATTTCCATGGGCCACTGTGAAAAGCAGCCTGTGTGCTAATGAAGGCAGTAAAGAAAGTGCTCTCTCTAAATTCCTGTGTTAAATAGAATTTGCTCAGGTTATGAAGAAAGTTGGGCTTTAATCCTGAAACAGATCATTGGTAGGTTAATGTTTTTTAAACAATCTATATAGAATTCTTTCATTTATGTGATTGTAAACATTTTCTCCATAGAAATACTCCAGGATCCTAGATGCTTAGGTAATTTCTGATAGCACTTTGGCCCACAGGTTATGTAAAAACTGGTTCAATGCTTTCTAACTGAACTTTGTGTAATCTTTTACTCATAGCTAGCTATAAGTTAGAAACAGGAGCTTATTTACCTTTCAGTTTCCATCTTATGTTCTGCATCATTTTACTGCATATTTCCCTTCTAAAACAGTATGCATAAAGCTGAAGACTGTTGAAGTTACCTGGGGCCTCTACTCAGGCTGTCTGAACTTGCTTTTCTACTGCTTTTAGGTTTGATGGTCAAAATTGAAGTTCTTCAGGCAGAACGCACACGGATTTAATTCCATTCTGTTCTCAGATTTTTGTTACTGGAGATACCAGCTTTTAAGTACCTAGTGTGAAATAGCTCTGTTGCTGTTGCTCTGATTCTCTGCTTCTTCCCCCTCAATAATTCCAATTGCAAACTCAAAAGTACTTCAGTAGCTCCAGTTAGTCCTCAGCGTGCATGTCCTTGTGCCTGATTTGCCATGAGTATCATTGCCTGGGTAAGAGAGGCCTCCTTAATATTCCTCAGCTTCCTCTCAAATGCTTGTTTGCTCTTTGCTATAAATTTTTCTTGGATGATTGATCTTAAAAAATAAAGGCAGAAGAGGGTCTGTGTATTGTGATTGCCTAATTGGTTCTAAAAGTCAAGCTGTTTCTTCTGCAATTACGTCTAACAAACTACAGCTGCAAATCAGTCAGTGACTGATTTATGAACCATAAAAACAATTTAAAAAAGCACATTTGTGCAGCCCTGCTGGCTGGCTCTGGAGGGCTGAGCATGGCAATGTTAAAACCAGTAATATAAAAATGCATGGTCAATGTTCATAAGGAGTATTTGGTCCTTTTTTTTATAGCCCTGTTCTGAGAGCTACAGTTGGTCTCAGATCCGTGGAGATCTATTTTCTGTAGGATTTTTATGTTAACTGCTAAGGTGAATATGTACTTCAGTTCTTCACTGAGCTATTTTAAAGAGCTGGATTTTATTATTTTTGTGTTACCGCTGTGAGGAGAGACGGGCAGGAATGGCAAACATCAAGATAGTCAAACTTACGGCAGTGCAGAAAGCTATTTGTATCCACCTTTAGGAAAACAATTTTTTTGTTAGGAATTCCTTTCCCATAGTGTCAGATACTAGGTTAAGAAATACCTGTGCTATTAGGTTATCTAAAAATAATTCTCGTTTACAATAAACTATTGCTATTTGGATTTTACCTCTAAGAGGCTCGATATTTAGTTAGTGTTTAATACTTACTGAGAAAATATGCCCTGTTTGCTGTTGTCTTCAGGCAGTAAAATTACTTTCCATTAAATCATGCAAATGTCAAACTGTAGTCTCTGGGAGAAATAAATCACAGGGTCCAGACTTCATTTTTGCAGTTACGTTTATCTCAATGTTTAAGCACAAGCCTGAGTAGTTTTAGAAGCTTCAGTATAAGCACAAAGCTTTCATCCATCATCTTAATGCATGCTTGATGTCTGTTGTCAAAACTATATGTAATTAGCGCAGAGGAGTGTTTCAAACAATAACTGTCACTGTCTTCAGGATGAAGGGAAAAAGTAAACCTGTATGTTCTGTGTTGTTCTCATTAATCCTTACTGCTGATGCTTTTTTTTCCTCGGCCAGCGTTATGGTAACATTGTTCTGCTATTGATATATTCAAATCTCATTTTGGAATGGATCTTTGTTTTGTATGTAGAAATGTCAAAAGCATGTGCTTGTAAAAGGCTGCCTTCCTGAGTGGGTTGTCTCCCATACTAGTAAAGTGAGAAGGAGAAAGTCACTGAAAGAGCAAAGCTGAAGGCTTCATGGCAGTGGCAACGAGTGCAAATACCAGCAAATGCAGTACGGGAGAAGTTACTGGGAAGCAAAGCGTAGCTAGCAGGGAGTTTCTTGATCTTACATGAATTTTGCAGCCATATCCTGAGATCTTCTGTGTCATGATCACCAAGGGTATGAAACTGAGCCCCTGAGAAATGGTGTGTGTGATCTCAAGGGGGAGATGGACTATGTCTTTTGCCAAAATGTAAGTAGTACTTAAGGGTGTATTAGGAGTTCCCAGGGATTCAAAGCCTTCTTTTGGTATGGTTTGGAGGGTGGTGTTCTCTTTGTTGATCCACATCTCTATGTCCCTGCCTGGTGCTGGACCCCACATGATATGCATTTGCAGCAGGACACCTGGCCTAACATTATCCAGTAGGTTAGTTCTCACACAGCACGACTGTTCTGATCCCATGGACAGTGGGGACAGGCAGAAGTCCTGCTTCAAGATAGCATTGCCCCTCTGAACACAGCAGAGCCTGGCCTTGGGGCAGTTCTCACCCATGAGGGCTGGGCCGCACATTGTGGTTCTCTGATCAGCACCAGGCACTAGGGAGGGCCTATGTGAGTTGAGCCCCAAACAAGTTGTGAGGGAGATGTAGTTGTTGCAGTCAGCTGGGTTTCTGAATGTCCTCAATGACAACTTAAATAGGTATTTTAGGTGTTGCAAGAGGCACAGCTTTACTACAAGGTACGTTTTCATGGTTCAAGCCTCCTTCTGTAAAGGCAGTAATCTAAAGAGAAGTGCAGTGCATATATGTTTTATACATATATGTATATGTATAAATACTTCGATGCCTTTGCTTTCTAAAGTGCTTAAAAATGTCCCTTGTCACTGCTTTAATTCCTTTGCTGTTCTTCTCCATCTCTATAAATCGAATGAGCAGCAGACAAAACTACCTTCAGATGCAGTATATAAGCCACTGAATACAATCTTCCACGTGGATGTGACAGTATTCTGGTTTTGTTAAAATAAGCTTCAGGAAAATTTTCTGCAAGGGTATCTTATGTTGTATTTTGATTTTACAAATCAGCTTTATCAGTTTTTTAAGAATAGATTTATTCCCTACTCCATAAGTGCCCAGGCTGGTGAGAGTACTTAAATCAATGTATTGTCATAACCTCTGCTTCAGAAAAGGTTTACAAACACCTTCTTTTTCTTTTGAATGGCTTCTGGCAAATCTTTGTTTTAAATACAGTAGCTGTTATTACTAACATGATTTTAAAGAGTGACTCAGTAGAACAGTATGGTACATTAGTAGGTCTAATTAAACCCCGCTTGTTTTCCCAAAATTGTTGATTTCTTGAATGTGCAGTTTGTGTCAGCTTTAATCAGTTCAGTAAACTGGTCTCTGGAGGGCGATGCTTTAGTGTTCCCAGTGCTGGAGTATAGTTCATTAAGAAGCTGTCACAGAATTCCCGAGGAAACAATTTGTAAACGATTATCTGCTTGCTCTGAAGTAACCTTGGGGACAAATGTCAAGGAGTCAGTGACAAAAGTAAAGGATTTTAGACAAGTGCTCCTGCATACTTGGCAATTCACAACTGTCTTGGTCTCTGAGAGAGGAACAGACTGGAATTGTTCCTGGTTTCTTCCCGCTAGTATATTTGAGCACAGAAGAAAGCGTTTTCCAGCCTTCCTCCTTTTTTGTGTTTGCTAACTGGAGCAGTTCATGCCATTTAAATTGCCCAAATGCCTTTAAATAAGCTACTGTTGTGTTTGGGTGGGAAGCATGAGCAGGAATTGCAGGCACATGAGAACTGAGGTGGCCTTTGTGATTGATTCAAAAAAGCTGATCTCTTCATCATCTTACTCCAGATGGAAATGGTGGAAATGGTGCTTTACCTGCTACAGGAATTTTGCAGGATACTGGAGCAGTGTTACATGCAAGATTGGAGAGGAAGTGTGAAAGAGCATTTTATTTGGGAAAAGACTGTTTAGGAGGGAAGCAGGTTTTTTGTAAGCTTAAAACTGCCTGCTGTTTCTGGCATGTAAACATAGTGGGGTTTTTAACCCCTTTTACCAGTGGTAGGTTTTGTGTGGTCAGTTACACTGTAGTGGTTACAGACAGGCAGTTAGTCAGAATGGTTTGGGTTGGAAGTGTCTTCCACAGCTTATCTAGTCCAGCCCCCTGCAATGAGCAGGGACATCTTCAACTAGATCAGGTTGCCCAGAACCACATCCAGCCTGGCCTTGAATGTCTCCAGGGATGGGGCATCCACCACCTCTCTGAGCAACCTGTGCCAGTGTTTTACCAACCTCATCGTAAAGAATTTTTATCTCACATCCGGTCTGAATGTCCCCTCTTCTAGTTTAAAGCCATCATCTCTCATCCTGTTGCATCAGGCCCTGATGAAGAGTCTCTCCCTGTCTTTATTATAGGCCCTTTTAAGAGCTGAAAGGCCACAACAAGGTCTCCCTGGAGTCTTCTCTTCTCCAGGCTGACCAACCCCAACTCTTAAGCCTGTCTCCATAGCAGAGGTGCTCCAGCCCTCTGAACTTTTCTGTGGCCCTTCTCTGGACCCTCTCCAACAGGTCCATGTCTTTTCTGTACTGAGGACTCCAGAGCTGGGCTCAGAAGCACAGGTGGGGTCTCACCATAGCAGAGCAGAGGGGCAGAATTGCCTCCATTGACCTGCTGGCCATGCTCCTTTGGATGCAGCCCAAGGCAGGATTTGCCTTGTGGGCTGCAAACATGCATAGTCAAAGAGGGAAGTTTGAGATGTTGGTGGAGGCATGTTGAGGAGACAGAAGAAGTCCAGCAGAGCCAGGGGGAGGTGGGGCTGGGTGGGATGAAGGGTGCTTGGTTTTCTAGGCTGCAGTGAAGACAAAATGAAGCTGGGCTTGTTTGTAGAAGACAACAGAAGAAGGTGAATGGAAATGGAAAACCCTCTTGAGCTGGGGCAGCTCTCTGGTGCCCCAGGAGACAGCCATGCACTTTCAGCATGCTGAGTTTTTGTGTGTAGTTTGTGTGTGTAATTTCAAGCCCTTTGTACATCACAGTTTGGAAAAGTTTGGCACTTGTTTTATTGAAGCTACTGCTTCAGTGTGTAAAAAAAAAAATAAACACCCCCCCTCCAAAATCAACCACAAACCCCCAAAGTAAACCCAACAAAAAATCACCACTTGCTTCAACCATCTGTCTGTGTAAGTGACTGCTGCTCTTTTCATTGATCTGAACGGGTTTAATTATAGATAAAAATGGTTTAGCAGTGAGCTTTTATCAGTCAGTTAGGTCAGAAATTCTCCTTGGGTCTTTAAAGAAGTTTCTTTGATTGGAGTTTCATTAGTTGCTTTTGTCTGGCTTGTTCGGTGCCTAAATTAATGTATTAAATATACTTTTCCTGCTAAAGGGAAATTTTAATTTACAAACATTGCCAAGCGCAGCTCACCACTTGTCTGTGTCATGGCTTCAGTGGCATGGCTTTTGAGAAGCGGTTGTGAGAACTGCCACTTGCGAAGATTTGGTGACTGTCTGAATTAGGACCTCTGACAACTGCCACGCTTTGAGGTTCCCCAACCTCAGGAGAGGCCACTTCAAAAGCTGTAGTTGGGATTTTGATTGAACTGTAAATATTGCCTCAGCGGCAGTTTTGGGTTTTTTTTTTCCCTCATCTGTCCATAAATAAATCTGTGGGCAGGGGTTTAATGCAACTTTTCACTCCAGTGCAACACAAAACTGCTCAAGAATGAAACTAGGTGCTTATAAAGGGTTATTTATAGCAGCTTTGTTGCTGATCTGACTTGCTTGTGTTGAATCCCCTGTGCTTGAGCTCCAAACAGTGACAGTACCATGGAGCAGTGTGTGTTTTCTTCTTTATACCCTCTTCCACTTGCCCACTGGATTTAACCAGGTACTGTTCTGCTTGGGAATGTTGTGTCATTAGCTCAAGTATCATACTTGAATCCTCTGAACTGACATAGTAGGTGTGAATGAAACACAGTTGCATACCCAAGACCTGCAGTTAGCTCATGAACGTATCCAACCCTGTGGGTGATGTCTGTGCTGATGCAAAGCCTCCAGGAGACAAGGACCTGCCTGGGCACAACTGGAGCAGAACCCAGATGTGGCAGCTTGGGGATTTCCACAGCCTTTTCTGCAGGGTCCATCCTGAGCAGACCATGCTGTGCTGCTTTGTTATAAACCACACAGGAGTTCCTCGATTTTGCTCTGAGGTTACTCCTCAGTACTTGTATTCTGGAACTTTGATGTTAAGCATGTAGAAGAAAGTAAGCAAAGAGAAGCATTGCAAAGGAAACAACCTCATCAAGTATTTGACATGGGAGCAGGCAGATCACTGTGTCTGGTTCTCCTTTGGAGGTGGTTTCTCTCGTTGAAGTGGAGCAGCATAAAGGTGTGTATTAGTAACATTTGAAGGCAACATATGCCCTGCTCCTATGTGTGCAGATAACCTTTAAAACTTGTACTTAGGGTTAACTTCCTGTTTTCAGAGTGTTTAAGCCAGAAGTTCAGTAAATATTGCTAAGGATGATGCTTTATTCCATTAAAAGAAAACAGAAGTTTTTGAACTGTTATCTCTGACAGGGTCTTCAGTGGCCTGCAAATCCTTTTAGTTTGCCAAGAAAATGCAAAGCAAGCATTGAGGCAAGGCTCATCTGCATGCAGCAAGCAGCTCTGCTGAAGTCAGTAACTCAAAGTGATTGTTTTTGCAATACACCAGTGTCAAGTTTTTCAGATATAAAATACTTGCTTCACTCTTGTTCGTCTGTTCCATCCCACTTCCCTTTCTTAATATCCTAGATTTAAATCCAGGCTAGCTTCAAACTCATTGCAAAAAGTATTGCCCTCTGGTAGCAATTTAGCATCGTTTTTTATAGAGCCATGCGAGAGTATAAAACAAACCCAACAAATCATAGAACCTGAATAGGTGGAAACAATGTTAAGAATCTCACAGATAAGTTATTCAATAATGATAATTCTTTTATGCTTTTTGGTGTCTGGAATGACTGGAAATGTACAGCACTGAAAACTCACAGCCTTACAGAGGTTTCCGTTGGAGTTTCTTTGTGGTGGTGTTTTGTGGTGTTTTTTTGGGGAAGTGGTGGTGTTTGCAAAGCCAGCCTCAGTGAATCAAGTGTCAAAACCAGGGTTCAGCAAATACTAGTTTGGGAAGGATTTAGGTGAACTTCAAAAGCAGGTATTTAAGGAATGGGAAAATAACCTACATTTTTAGTTTGAGTTGTAGCGTTTGTGTATGGCTGGGCACTGTGCCTGTATTGGGGCAGAAGCTGTTTTGTCTGGAGAGGCAATCCCAAAGTATCATGGTGGGAAGGCTCTGGGAGACTGGAGCTTCAGGACTGTTCAGTGTAAAGAAAAACTGAGCTCTTCAGGGCTTCAGAGTCAATGTGCCTAGGTTGCTCTCCTGCTTGTTTCTTTTTAGCTCTACTGATAAGTGATTGAAGAGTTGTGAACAGTTTGCAGCCCTGTGAATTCTGTTTTGGCATTCAGGCAGGACTTAGAAATGGACAGACCCTAGTGTGCAAGTGTGAGCTCCTGGTATCTTCAGGATGTTTTTTAACGCTCAGTATTGTAATTCTGCATCATACTCTCCAGTTAGAATGTGCTGTCATGTGGTGTAGATGAAAGATGATCCTTAAAAAGTTTATTTATTCCTGAGAAATTTATTCAAGTGGAAGAAAGTAAATAGTCATGCCGTAGTGCCCCATTATCAAAGGTTGTGGGAAACACTCAGTGGGTTAAAATTAGACACAGGAAATTCTTAACACCCCCAAGACATTCCCTCTGCTTCCCTGGGGGACAGTACAGCCTTTGAAGGCAGCAGTGGAAGAGGCAGAGCATCCGCTGGAGCAGAGCGGCTGGCTGGAGACAGAGGCAATCTCAGCCATCCCTGGTTACACACCCTGCATCAGTCAGTCCTCAGGCTGCATCCGTGCCAGGGGCAGCATCCATGGGGAACTGGAGCAGACCCTGGAAGCGGTGGCACCGTAGCAGCCTGTGCTGTGTTATGCATCCTCACACACCTGAATACTGGAGAGTGAAGTGAAAGCTGAGACCTTCATGCCTGTTCCTACTCTTTAGGCTTTCCACACCACTGAAATTCTCCTTTAATCACTGACTTTGGCTTATTTTTCCCCTGGCACAACTATACTGTACAAATAATTTATCCCCAGAATTGCTTTATACAGGTTTCCTTAATACCAAGTTTTGCTGACCTCTGCTATGCCCAGTTTCTGTGACCATAGTTTTAGTTGAACAAGCACAGAACTTAAACTTTTGCTTTCATCTCCTACTTGAAATAGTCCAACCAGGCCAGGTCAGATGGGGCTTTGAGCTACTTGGTCTAGCAGAAGGTGTCCCTGCCCTTGGCAGGGGGTTGGAACTGGAAGAGCTTTAAGGTCCCTTCCAACCCAAACCACTCTGATTCTATATCATGTCTGTTTCATTAGGATGTAATTGGATAGTGGCCTTAAGGCATATGGATTTCTGTGGTCCACCACTCCAAGTAGGGAGACCTGTATGGGAAACAAGCTGAAATATGCTTGTTTATTGAAGTTCTTTGCTGTAGCTAGGAAAGTTTTTATTTTGAGTCTTTATCTTCATTGTAAAAGGTACATTTTAGCCATGAATCAATTGCATGCAGTGTTTGTCCTGCTAGTGGAAATCGGGCAGTGTGGATTTCATGATCAGGCAATTGAGTGCTAGCAGACTGTAAGGGCAGGAGGTGCAGTGCTAATTTTACTTGTCTGGTAGGTGGGAGCTCCAGACAAGAGCCCAGACTCAGTGGGATGTTGGAGTAGATTAGCTTGGTTATGTTGCTACTAAAGAAAATAATCTTTAGGTAGAAGAACTTATCCTCAGAATGATCATTTTAGACCTCTTTCTGTAATATTTGGATCTTGTGCATTTTCTTAGCCTTTGAAGGTTGTAAATGGAGGATGTGGACCATGAGGCCAGTGGTAGTAGAACCCCTAAATAAGCTGTGTTTGATGACACAATTTGGAGGCAGATTCCCCTGAAGCTTCCTTTTCTGCAGGAATTGCAAACCCTCTTTATTCAGCTGTGTCTAAATAGATACTTGAAGGCAGTAAAATGATTTGAGACATATGTTCATGTAAGAACAGCATTTCTCCATACTCAGACTATGCCTGAATCTCTTTTCTCTGGTACTTTGGCTCAGTTTCAAATACTTGTCTGATACCATCTTAATTTCTTAATTTTAAGAATGGATTGCTGAATTTAAGTTTTATACCCACCCTTTGAACTAAGCAGGGCAGTTTTCAGTTGGTATCATATAGTAAGGTATTATTCTTCTCCATGAGCAGAGAAGCAACAAGTATAAGGCACACAGAAAGATCTGAACTTGTATTTGAGTATATTTTATGGGCACTTCTGAATATGGAGCATCCATGAAATGGGAAGGCTTTTCCGGTATTTTGACTTAAATTAGTAAAACATTACCCTTAATCTGCATTTGATTTCTAGTAATTTCATGGGTTAATAGAAAAATAAAGTATGTGAATGTGATCAAAGCACCTGACGTGCATGCCTAACTGACTGTGCTTTTCCTTTGCAGGATGTTGTCTGGGGGTTAAACTCGTTATTTACTGTAAGTAAATGACTGTTTTGCATATCCACTTTCCTTTTCCCTGTCTGGTTTGGTTTCACCATCACCTAATATGAACCCTTGTCTGTTCCCCCTGAAACTGAAGGTTGTTATTTCCTTTGGCTTCAGTGGGTGTTGTACATGTATGAAATCAGTTTGTGCTTTCATTCGTATAACTGCAGGACTCCTACAGATCAGCTGAAATGCTAGTTTTTTTCGTACATCGTTTTTACTTTTGGTTACAAATCTATTATGGGGTATTTTGGTATCATGGGATCTTCCACAGTTTGAAATTCCTCCACTGCTTTTCAGGAAATAGAAAATCATATTGCTCTGAGAAGGAATTGTGTTGGTGTTATGTTTTTTTTTTAAATTATGTTTAGGAATTAACGACTGCCCTCTAGTCTCATTCCTATTCTGAACACTTACATTCTTTGTTAAAGGCCTCAGGACCCACTTGCAGAATTTGCTACGTCTTTACTGTACAAAAGCTGCTTTTTAGGGAGTTCAGGGTTACGGTCCCGTTCCACAGCCATTGCTGTTGGGTAGGAAGGGTAGGAAGAAGCAGTGAAGGCCACTAACTTGGTTGCTGCTCCAGGGCATACAGAGGAAGCTGTGAAAAGCTTTGGATGAGAAGCATCACTGTGGGCTTCACTAACAGCAGCCTGGGTTCGGAGAAGGGAATTCCTTCCACTACTACCCTGCAGGAGGAGGGGTGCAGAGCAGTGGCTGTGCTTCCAGCACACTGTCAGGATCATGATGCATTTTGAAGACCTCTAGCACAGCCCACGTCAGTGGCTGGCTACAGTCTGCTCAGCTTTCTTGGAAGCCAAAGGCTTGATTTGTTTCGGCAACTTCTTTGGGAAATTGATTTAGAGGTTTGGAGAGCATTTGCCTTTTCAGCAAAGAGTAATTACATTTCACAGTTTCTCACTGCATGCTGATTAGCTGGAAGAAAGCAAAATCCACTGGAGGTACAGAGGTGTGTCTGCAGAGGCAAAACTGCATGTAAGAATAATCCATTGGGCAAACAGCTGCAGGGTGTGATAGTCACGCATCCCAGCCCATGGGGATTTGTCATGGCCAGTGAGAGCTGTGCTACCCAGCTTGCCTCTTGGATTTCCCTCACACCCAGCTTCTGCTAAAATATTGGGCTTTGAAAAGCTGGCACTGGATTGTACTGGCCTTGCAGATTCTTTTGGGATTTTCTTGAAGGAAGCCAGTGAAAATGAAGTGGATTGGTGTCCTGCTTTGAGTGAAATGGGAGATTTGCTGCTTGAAAACAAGCCGGAGAGTGGCACACACTTTTCACATGTGTGAAACAATGGCGTTTCACTGCTGTCACTAACCTTCAACTGGGGAAAATTATTTTTCGCTACAGGCAGAATAGAGGGTTGTGATTCAATGTTATTTGTAACATACTAGATGATCTTTAAGGTCCCTTCCAACCGAAACCATTCTATGATGTTATGATATTCCCCTTCTATCAGCATCTTGGTGTCCGTTGTTATTGACCCTATACTCATTCCAAAGTTAATATTTACAGAGATTAAGCGAGTAGACCTGAGATTTATCTTGACTGTTTCTGCTCCCTGCTCCCACATGTCCTTAGCTCTTTGGCTATTTGCAGTCCTTTTCCCCTGAGCCGTGTTTTTCCTATGGCACTCAGTCTTTCCTGTCGATCAGACTCCAGGTTATGTAGCTTCTTCTCAGGGTGGTTGAAAATTGTTTTGCTATGGAAATAGCATTTAGGAGAAAGGTGTTCACTTATGAGGGTGATGAGACACTGGCACAGGTTGCCCGGAGAAGCTGTGGCTGCCCCATCCCTGGCAGCATTCAAGGCCAGGTTGGACAGGGCTTGGAGCAACCTGCTGTAGTGGAAGGTGTCCCTGCCTTTGGCAGGGGAGTTGGAGCTGGGTGAGCTTTAAGATGCCTTCCAACCCAGACCATACCATGATTCTATGAAACTCTGCCTGCTTTATCACCACACTGTTTGCAGGGTTTTTTTAATGGTTTACCTTACTTTGAACTAAAATCAACAGGAATTGTGCCTCCTGAAACTTTGAATGTTCCTTCAGAATTTGATTTAAAACTGTCTCAGTTTTCAAGCATCACTGCCAGAGAAGTGTCACAGGACTGTGTGCCACCAGATGGGGTCAAATGCCTTGCTACTGTTGCACTATCATTAACTTGTGATTTGGTTTGCAGTCATCGCTTATTTGCATTTACCTTTAACAGCACTACCTATCAAGGTTGTGAGAACATATGGTGCTCTACGCACTGGTCTTGCTTTGATTCATTATCTTGTTCATTAGGGCTTTGGATTCCTTGTATGATGCAGTGAGTAGGAACCCTATAATGTTCTCTGTTCCTTTGCCAGGATCTTCTGAATTTTGACGATCCTTTGAATATTGAGGCTGCAGAGCATCACTTGCGTGACAAGGTGAGTCAGTGGTTTATTTAAAGCATGTTGTTCCTAATCCAATACACATACATGGTTCCCACTCAGTCCTTTTAAAGTATAGGAGCTGGTACTTCAGGCAGTCGAGTGACTCACTGTATCCGCCACCAGTTAGTCAAACAAAATGTGCTTTCTCTGGGAAAGTAAATTCAATGCAGTAGTGATAGTCACCATTGCTGGACTAGTTGACCATAATGTAGTCATATCCCCAAAATAGATGATCTTTTCCTCCTTGTTTCTGAGATTTTCCTCAAAGTTGTACATGTTCTGTGCTCCAATGGTAGTGAATTGGTTTGGTGCAGTTATGTAAGTAGCCTTTACCTTTTAAGGTCTGTAAAAGGATCTCGTCCTTCTCTGTCACTTTCAAGATTGAAGAAAGCTTTCAGGTAACTGTTGATTTGAAGAGTTCATTGTGAGTCAGGCAGTGCACCTGATTTATCTCATTTTTTCAAGAGGAATTATCAGGATTGCAAGTTCATCTTTTCAACTGGTTTTTGTTTAATGAATTCTTGTAGCTATTCTGGTATTTATCTGTGTTTTTCAGAGCTGGGATAAGACCATAGGTCCAAGCTGGGAAAACTCTTCCTCTGGAAGAGGTGGGGTTTTATGGTTTTGTCACATCATTTTGGCAGAGTGTCAATAAGCCTTCCAAGCCATGAAACACTGAAAATAGTCACAGAGGGAATGCAGCCCAAGAAACAGAACCTGCGTAGTGAAGATACCAGGCTGAATAACTTTGTTGGCATTGTTAAACTGGTTTATTCTCTAATGCCCTGCCAGGGGAACTGGGGAATGCTGTGGCTACACCCCTATTGCTGAGTGTCAGATTTGGCGCTTGATTTCTTCTGACTGCTGGAAGGAAAGCACTTTGTCTGGTTTCTGAGGAAGATTTTGGTAATGAGAGATACTCCCATGTACTAGTACAGGCCTGTGTCAGATGTGTTGATGTGACAGACAAGCCTTGCCAGTGCTTTGAGGAAACTGTTGGACCTCAGACCAGCCAGACAGTGATGTCCTCTTCTCAGGGAGTGATGAAATGCTAAGAACTCACTATCCGACATGTGTCAGCCTCATTCAGAAATGGGAAATCTTGGAAATCTGCAGGAAGGACGTTACCTGCTTTTTATAAGTACACCTCTCTCAAAAATGGAGAGGTGAGCAGTCAAAATACCTACTGCTACACTTAATAGCATGGGAGTTCGGGATTGGTGAAGAAGTGAGAGGGAAATTGAGTAGGTTTTTTGACAGCCTTCTAAACTAAAAGTAGCTTTGGAACATACATTTTTTATGTAGTAAACTCTTAAGTAATCTCCTCACAGGCACCTGTAAAATTCATATTCAGCTATGTTATCTGTTTTTAGACCATATCTAAATTTAGTTTAGGTATTCAGTTGATAGTGACAGACCAGGTAGTACTGGATTTCCATAGTCTATCTTACAGTAACATAAAGACAAAACTAATGATGTCTGTCTGGAGAGAATAAATGATGCAAGGGAGAGAACTGGCTGCTTTTATAGTTGCCTTCAAAGGGTGCAATTGCAGTTTGAGTTAGTTTTTGTCTCTCTCGGGCATAGATATCCTGTAGTGTATAAGCATATTGTTGTGAAGCCAAACTGCCTTGGTCCTGTCTTTAAGAAAATACTTGAAATACGATGAATATGGGAATGCTGATTTTTCCCTGAGACATTTTTACATGCATAATACAACTAGTGTATATATAATATATATGCCTGCATGCACAACCTCTATACAAACAGATGTGTAAATGTATCTATATACAGATAGTTTTGTACACAAACTGGCAGATACTGTAAGAGAAGAGCTTTGGTCATTTGACAGCATGGGAGTATATGGCTTGTAATGGCTAAAACAAATGTACCTCAAGCTGTCTTCTGTGGTGCTGGAGGAGATGACTCAGGATTTCACTGATGTTAGTTCAGATTTGAAATCCTGGGATCCCTTTGCTGACATTCCAGGCTTAAGTGTGGCAGCCCAAGAGGTTAAACAGCTCATCTGAAGCCTGCCTCTGGTTATTGAAAATGTGAAACAGGAGTTTGGTCAGTCCCATAGGCTGGTATTAAGTCATCAAAAATGACTACTGCCTTGCAGATGCTGGAAGAAGTCACACAGATCTCAAATCCCTCTTACTAGTTCTTGGAAAACGTGCTACGAATGTGTTACAGATCAGGCTAAAAGGGACATTTATGATCTTTTCCTGCATAACACGCTTCTTCATTTTCGCATTAAATCTGTGGTTTATACCTGAGCACACAGTTGTAGCTTTTGGGAAAGCAGCCTCGTTCTAAGATGTCAAAATAAGACACAATTCAGAGCTCAAGTTGTTCAGTTAATTGCTTTAAAAAAACTGTTTCTTGTTTCTTATTTGAGATCTAAGTTAGTGCAGCTTTGGCTTCCAGCCCTCGGGGCCTCCTTTGGTCAGTTACTGAACTTCTTCCCTTTCAGCTTCCTTCAGCCAGTGACAATCAACTCACTTCTACGTGAATTATTTTTTAATGCATATGTAAGGCAGCTTTAAAATACATGTAGGTAAGGCAGCATTTGTAACTATACAGCTCTTTCCAAACACGTTGCAAGGTGTCAGTATCTTTTAGTTGCTGACCATTTGTACAACAGATTTGGGCAGAGTCATCAACATCCATTTTCACAAGTGCTAGACAAAGAGATTACCTCAGTATTCACCCTGTGTTTATTTTCTTGCACAGTCTTTCCATCTTCTCAGTGGAACTTGTCTGTCAGTATTCAGTGCATGGAAACACTTCCTGCTGTGTCACTGTGAAAGAGGAAGATAGCTAGCATGCTGAGAAGAATGTTTTTCCCCTTGTGAAAATATAGTATGTCTTCTTTCATGGGCTCTGAAGTGCCAAAGCTGAAAAATCTCATTGGAGTAAGTGTGTGTTTACCAAGGATCCAGCGTGTTGCTTCCAGCAGGCACTCCATTGCTGACAGTCCTGATTTATACCTACGTTGTTGTATTTTCCAATTGCTGCTTGGTTTTAAAGAACGTGCAGCACCGCAACCCTGTGGAAAAGGGGGTCTTGGTTTTGCCTTTTGTCCCCTAGCTGTTGTCTGCTGCCATCAGTGAAGGGACTTTTAATTGTTTCCCTAGCTTTTCCATGGCTAGATCATTAGCAAAGCTTATAGCTGTTGTTTGGTACCTTTATGATGAATTATTTTGCATAGGTTTGTGTGTCGGAGCTTGGTTCTGGCCCAGGTTTTAGAAAGCAGCATGGGTTTTAACCCTAGCTGAATTTTAGCATCTCTGGTTGTCACTGATGATACTTCTAGTCCATTGTCTTTATGTAGCTTTAAACACTGTTATGATGTTTGTAGACATTGTGGTTTTATTCCAAGGAAGGGGGGATCATACATTTGTAAGAATGTTAAGGGGAAAATTCCGGAGAGTTGGAATTTATATATAACATACTGCAGTTAAACATTAGTCCGGACAATTCATTATGTGCTTATGGCTGTCATTCTTAGGGTCTCTAGTTTTTAACAGATCATCCTTATAGTTGTGGTTTCTAGTCCGGCTCAAATCATATCATTCTGATTCCTTACCGGAGTAATGCTAGCACATGAGCAAAATTCCTGCAAAAGACAGAACAGTATTGCCAGCCTCATTTCACCTGGGGTAATGCTATATTTTCATGAACTGCACCCTCAGATAAATCGCGCAGTGCCAACACCAGTGATATACAAAGCCAGAAGCTATTGGGAAAGAAAGCTGTTTGGACAAACTTTTCCTTGTATCACTTCCATGCTGTTGTGACAGTTAATGAATCTTTTTCCTTTTTTTGCCTTTTTTTTTTTACACAAGAAAATACATCACTGTTTGGCTTTTACTATTTTAATTTATTAAAGGCTTCTCTTGGTGATAAAGTTTTTATTTCAGGTTTGTTTCTGTGGAGATGGATTTATAATGTTCATGGTGTTACAGAGTCTGAAGCCGCATCTTCCTCTCGGGATTTTAAGCGTCCTATATAGCCTTAGTTCCTTAGGAAACCAGGCTTAAAGAAAAGTCTCTCTTCTCAGTTGCTTGCAGTCTTTGGAGGTTCTAAGGAGTCTTCTGGGATGAATATTTTCCTTGAATTACTTGAAGACTATTGTCTTTACAAGTGAAAGCACTAATTTAATTCCTTTAGAAATTCCATTGATAATTGAGAACAGCTGCTGACTATGTATTTCACAGAAGAGCTTTTATAAGCTTTCATAACTGTATGTAGGTTTTTTCAATCCTGAAATAACAAACTGTTCAGGATTTTTATAGAATAACCTTAATTTCTCAAACCCTTTCTTGGGCCAAGAACCAGCAGCAGCTGATAAAATGCCAGTGCCTGGGCTAGATTCTGAAGGGAACATTAAGGTGTCTTCTGAAAACAGGTAAATCATTGAAGGAAAGTTGTCAGCAATAGCCTGTAAGTAACCATCATAAGTAAGAAACAAGTACAGACATGTCTGTAGAAGATCATTAGGCACCCGTTTGGAAATACAGAAAGTTGAATTCTGCCCCCACAAGATTGTCCCTCTGCATCAACAGCTGTCCTTGCCCAGCATAGCTTCCTTAGTTCTGGAGCCACCAAGAATCAGCAACAGCTTGGAAGTGTAAAACTTCTTTTTCACCCAGAGTGATTTCAGCCTCACTGGGGTTTTCGCTCGTGATTGTTCGGGGTTTTTTAAGAAACAGAAACTACAAAGTCTGGCTTGTGAAGCGCGTTCTCAAAGTGGAAAGGGGTTACTGCTCTTGTGTCTCACCTCAGGTTTTATCAAATGCTATAAATCAGTCTGCCACACAGACTGGGAATGTGTGCTTTCTTTCCAGGCTACCCTGTGGGGTGCTAAATTCAGAAGCTGGCAGATTTGGGACCTTTCATCTCTGCTGATGTTTAGAGCCTAACTGATAATGCCTTCAGACAGTTACAAAGTCCCAGAGCTCGCTGCCTGTGTATCATTTCAGATTCAATCGTTCTAAAAGACTGTTCCAAAATAATGTCATGATCAGCTGTACTTTTATCTTCCTGGCTTTTTATTTCTGTGCTCATACATGTTAAGGGCATAATCACATTAAGATTTAAGTCTGCCTTGAAAATCGATTTTTCTGTGTAGCTGAAGAAATGCGTTTGAAACTAAACAGTGTCTTCAGATTTGGGTTCTTGGTCTCTTGTCAGTGATCACTTTGAAGCTAGTTTTCTTCTATTAATGTAATTCTATATATCAGAAGACTAGTCTGAATTGTTATTTGAGGCATCTGAATGAAAAGCATGATACCAATGCTAGCATGTCACAGGTGTGTTGGATCCTCTAAACAGATACACAGTAACACAAAATGAAATTAACACTTGAAAGTTTTGGAAAAAGTATTCATTATCTGTATTTCTTCCTCAGGTCTTCCGGTTTAAAGTAATTTGTTTAACTAATTTTACAGTAACTTCTGTGTTCCTCTGTCATATCTGCTTTTTTGGTTATATTTTTTTATCAAAGGCATTTGAGTATACATTTGTGGACTTAGCTTCTGCAGTGATTCTTCCTGTTCAGAAGAGATCAGGTCTTTCACCTTGCCGTTTCTCCAGAACCATCGCAAACTTCACAGAAACAGAAAGAGGAGCTGGCAGTGGCATCTTCAATGCAGATCAACACCTTTGCTCATTGAACCAACTGAGTAATATGAACTACTGCCCTTCACATAAGACACCAGCCAAAATCTGTGCTGGAAAGGAATGAAGCATCTTTTTTCCTCACCTCCAAACTGCTTAGTCTCTTTTTTTTTAATCTTTGGTTTTAAGTAAAACTCAAGGACAGGGTAGCTTAATCCTTTGAGATTTAGGCTGCAAAGCCCAAGAGCAGAGGTACCATGACTGTTGTGGGGAATGCATCATTTATTGCATTAACTTGTCTTGATCAAAGCATTTGGGTTGGTTCAGCTCTTCAGAAATGGAGACTGAATAACCTGCAAGAACATTTCTTCCAGCTTTGAATTAATTGGGTTTGTGTGGCTGGAAGCAAAAGCTTTCCTGTGGATGTTCTTCACTGGGTTTTCTGCTTGTTAGATTTAATTGTTAGCAGTTAAATATCTTGAAGTAAATCTCTCTGAGAATTGCAGTGATTATCCACTGGTCTGTAGTGACTGTTGATGAATTTGGGTACAAAACTGTTTACATAGTACATTTTAATACAAAACATTCATAATATCTGAAATATAAGAAATCCAATTTCATGGTTCACATGCTGCATCGTCTCACTGTGCATTTCAGATGAGATATTATTTGTGATAAAAAGCACTAGAAATAGCTCTAAAGAAGCATTTTATTTTCAGATAATTTTGAATTATGTGAAGTAGCTGTATTCCTTTGATGGGTAGTGTTCCTTGAAGAAACTGAAAACAGCTGAAATGGCTTGATCTTGCAAAGTAGTCAAAAGCATACTGGTAGATCAAAACTCAGATACCAGCACTGTATTTCCCAAGTTTATATGCTGCTTCTATCCAAATGCTTGTTTCTTTATTGGATTGGATCTGGGCAATGCACTCCAAAGGTGCATTTGCAAAATGGCAAAATGTTTTTTCTAACACCTTCTTCAAGGATTTTTTTTTTATTAAAATAATGCTCATTTAATTCATTAATGCATTATTTTTAGCCCAGTTCTCTTTGTCAGACTTGCTGCCCTTGCCAGCAGTTCCCCATTAGAGCCATAAACTTTGTTAGGCTTTTCTAGCTTCCCAAATGTGTTCCTGTGAAATGTCATACGCGAACAGTACCAATGATATTTGAAGAATTCTGATCATCACTGTTTTCATTTTTTAAGCTCGTATTCCTAAAGTTGAGTGATGGCTCAAGGCAGCTGGAAAAGTTACTTCAGAACAGAAATTATTTTTAAGACATTTACTTGAAGTTGATTTCAGGTGGTGTTTAAAAAAAGTTACTGTTAAGGTGTTTAAGCTGGTGCTAGAGGAGCAACCATGCAGGGATCAGTTGTGCTAGATGCTCCTAAGTGTTTAGGATCAGTTTCTCAGCTGCACCCTGCCTGTTTAATCTCAGGGCACATGGTGGGGAGAAGTGATGGAGCACCTAAAGGTGTGTTTTATTGTCACATTGCACGGTACAGAGGCAAGACCTTTGCTTTGCTGGTCTTTGAAGGTGGCCCTGAGGCTTCATGTCTGAGGCAGGAGAAGAGATGCCTCCTCTGAGTCAGCTTCCCCAGAGCTGGCAGTACTCTTCCCCTACCACAGCAACTGGGAGAGTTGTCATGGGGAAGCAGTAGATGTAGCTAGACATCGCAGCTCTCCTTTCTGTTTGGCGTGGGTGGCTCTTCAGTCTCTTCCACCAGATTTTGCTGAAGAGCCTTCTGACTAAATTATCTCTTACGCGTCATTGTAATAACCTTGTCAGTTCTGTTGGTAGAAGTGCTTTTGATGGTGGAAATTTCCGAGTTTGCAGCTTGGCTAAAGAGGCGGTTGTGTTTCTCAGTAGTTCTTCTGTTCTGTGTTGCAGTAACTGCTTTTTCACTAAGTGTTTCCTGCACACATGGTCCAGATGAAGCTCACTAGGTGTTGTGAAAACATCTGGCTGGATGTTTAGAGGAAAGCAGTTGCCATGTCCCTGTGTCCAACCTGGAAATAATCACTACAGCATGCATGTTTGCAAGAGGAGGGCTCTGTGAGTTCAGAGTCCACAACTATTGCCTCTTTTAGTACTGCACAGGCTTTTTCCTACTTGTGGGGTATTCAAAAGGTCAGTATGGTTTTGTGATCCTTCCCTCCTCCTAGCTTTACAAACTTACCTATGCAGGTCAGAATACATTAGAGTCCATCTTCGAAGATGTGACTGTCTTGTCTTTCACTTAGTTGGATGCCAGCTTCTGTCCTGTACTCCCACACCGAAAACATCCAACTGTTAGGTGCTTTGAAGTTGTGCTAAATTATTATCAAGGGTTTAAAAAAATGGGCACATTCTTGTATCATTTTCAGAGTTTGTTCCCTAAATCCTGGCCAATGACATAATGGCATAACAAACTGAAAGCTGAAAATGTTTTAATAATAAGCCCCTGCTTTCATCTGTCAAGCCAACTAAATGGAGAACGTAGATGGTTGGAGGATTATTTGACAGCTATTGGGGAAGCATCTTTATCAATTATTGGCAGAGCAGAAGGCTTAGATTGGCATTTGACACTTCATGGTAGCTTGGAAAACGCAAGTAAGCCATACTGTGCATCTAAATGTGCAGAGTGGTGGTGACCTCAGTTTCTCCTTCAGTTAAAAAAGGATTGAGACCAGAGTTTTTCAGGCTGTGTCCTTAGTTTTGCATTGATCTTTTAGCAGCTGTTCCACAAACCAGCATTAGCTAACTGTCCTTCCTCCCTTTCAGCATGGCATGTGAAAATGTAGTAACTATTCCTGCAAGACCCAGGGGCGTAATGAAGTATGAATACAGATTAGCTGCCATTCATTTCTTTCTCCTGTACACAAGAACAAAGGCTGATTGCAGTATGGAGAGGGATAGCAAGCTGTTGGTGACACGCTAGGTTAACATCCCCTAATGTAATCTTACATAAATGAATGGAGACAAAACCAAAATGTAACTTTGCTGTTGGTGGAAGGATGTAATAGAATATCCAGCACCAATGTGATGGGGGTAGCCTGTGTTTTGCTAATTGTGCAGAGTTATGAGTTGCAGCATGTCATGTTAACAGCCTGTTTTCTGGTGCATTCTTGTCAATACTCTCAAACTCGTGACTGACAGCTGTGCTACTTGCTTGAAGTTCTGCCTTCATCCCTTTTACTTTTTAATTTATTGTGACAGAGTAGTTTCCTGCTCTAAAATGACTTGAGGAGAGAAAGATGCGTCAAAAACTGGAGTCAAGAAACACCTTCCACCTTGTGTAGAGTACCTGGTTGGTTTTTTGATTAAAGGTAGCGATTCCTTAGTCATGCTATTCTTTGTCCAGAGCTTGAGCTTCTGACAGCACATTGGGTATGGTGGTTGATGGCTTACTTCACAGGGCCTGAAGGGATAACGTCTGACAGCATCTTGCTTGTTTGTTTTCTTAGTTATGAAACCAAGTTTGCTTCCATGTCAGTCAGGAGGATCTCACGCTGAGCATTTATCAAAATAGTCTGATGTTTCACTTGATGACCTGTTGAACGTGGCATAAGGATGTGGTAGGTAGCAATAAACAAATTTTTCTGGAATCTCCAGCATCATGCTGGTGTTGACTTCAAATATGACCTTGTTTAGCCTCACATTTGGTTTGGCAAAGTAAATGGAGGGAAGTGGGTTGGTTACAGCTACCAGATGAAGTGATGTCAGGGAGTGAGTCTTTTCTATGAATTCCAGACCTGTGTTGTCAGATTTAGGAGATAACTATCTGAAAACTTGAGTTTATTATTATATACTGCCTACCTTGTCAGCAGTGTGAATACTCAGTAACTAAAACTATGAAGCCAGAAATAACTTTTATTCTGGTGTCTTGAAAGATCTTTATTTCAATAGTAAAACATCTGCCATGTAACCTGCAAATTACTTGTCATGTAACACATCTTATTACTCTGCAAAAGCTACAAATAAGTTACTGCTTTTGAGCCCATGGCCACCTGTGTATTGCACAGATTGACCATAGCTGCCATTCTTATCCATATGCAGTTGTGTGGCCAGCCCTGGCCATTGGAGTCAGCAGTTGTTAATGTGTACATTAATTTTCTCAGATTTTGTAGTGGTTTTTAGCACTGGAAAAAGAATCAGGCTTTCCATGAATTTCATAGGAGCAGTTTCATGTCTATCCAGAGCCTTTTAATCAAGCATCCTACTGGATTTTCTTATCTGAGGATATCATAAGGATGCTGATTGTTACGACTTCTTCTCTGATTAGGTAGTGCGCTACACTATGTCAGCTTATGGTCAAGCACTCTAATTTTGTGCTTACAGATACTTAAACCCAATAGATTGGGCAATTGCAACAACAACAGAAGCAACTTGTGATGGTGCTGCTGGTCAAAAGGACCTGATGGGGTGCAGTGAAATCTGTAGGGACAAGGTACCTCACAATTGCTGCCACTGTGGGTGGCTGGGTTCTTTGCATTACTGCAGCGAAGCACGAGTCTGACGCTGCTGAGGTATTAGCATATCGCTCATCTAAAAATAAGTCCTTTATAGTTTCCAAAGTACTTACAGTGCTTGTTGTAGAAAACAACAGCTGCTTTTGATTCTTTAGTAGCACTGGGCGCATGAACCCATGCGCTGAAATCACTCTTGAAAAGTAAATAGGAATTATATTTAATAGGAGGAAGAGGCTGTAAACCAGGTTTGGGCATCTTTTAAATATTCAGTTTATTTCATATCATCTGAAAATTCACAGATGTCTGTCTGCAAAGCTTAAGTAAGTAGATAACCCTGAAAGAGTAACAGACAAATATGATCCTTTGGCTTAAGGCTCTTATTTGCTTCATCAGGAACGAAAATCAATGTTTCAACACTACCAGTCTGTTTTTTTCTCCATTGGTTGCATTCAAGCTAAGCTTTTTGCCTTGTCTTGATTTGTCTTACAATAATTAGTAGTAATGGTAAGCGATTTCTTTTTGATATCTTTAATAATAAACTGAAGAAGTGAATTTAAAGAAAAACGGGGTTTTTTTTACTTTCATAATCATGAAGCTGATTAACACCGATATACAGGAGAATTTGTAGATATGTTTTATACTTATTTTTGTGTGTATAGAATAGGGTCTGATGTCTGCAAATTTAGTTTGATCATCCAGCACTGCAATTTTGAGAGTAGTTTCTTGTAG
This sequence comes from Myiopsitta monachus, assembly GCA_017639245.1. Taxonomy (NCBI): domain Eukaryota; kingdom Metazoa; phylum Chordata; class Aves; order Psittaciformes; family Psittacidae; genus Myiopsitta; species Myiopsitta monachus. The sequence continues at coordinate 46,347,598 of CM029921.1, forward strand.
GTGGGACTTAAAGTTGCACAAATTCTGAGAGCCCTGAAGCAGAAGAGAAGTTATGGTAAGAAGACACAGTTACCTCCTCTGTCTGCCGAGGTTGCAAGGGCCATAGCTACTCAGGTATTTACAGCTCACTCTAAGTCAGTTTGAGTCAATTAACTCACTTAAATTTGAGATCTAATGCCTAGGTCTTACTGAAGTCATTTCATGAGAGAAAACAAAGCACATTGATGGAGAGCTTATCACGGGTTTTGCTACTTTGCTGGTGGAAGTGTAGTGATGTAGAGAGGGAAACAGTTCACCCTGGGCAGGACCGTAAAGCAGTAGGGGTCTGGCCATTCCTCTGGATCCTCTTAGTACTGGAGTATTTCTCTGGCATTTAAATTGCATTCTGTTTCTTATCCTTTCCTTAATTTTTACTTGAATGTTTCTCAGTCTAGCTGTAATGTTCCGACATGGACAACGTTCCTCACCTATTTTATCTCTGCTCTGACAAGTTCAGTTTTGAAGGAGTAAAGACTCCTTTGAAGGAGTAAAGACTCTTTTTCTCTACTGTGCTGTCCTTCTTGTGGGTGCCAAAGGTTCCAATTATGCACCAAACCTAAAACTCACAAAGAAAGAAGCAACCAGTTTTATGATCTGAGGTTGACATTCCCCTTTTTTATCTGCCTGCAAAATAAATCCTTTTTTCTGGTTCTCAGAACTGAGATTGGTCTGTGGTTTCAGTCAGCACTGCACTGCAATGACTGGAGTGACAGCTGAGACTCCTGTCATAAGGGGTTTCTCTCTTACATCTTCATTAGATACATGAGAAACTTCAACCTTAGAATCAAGACCATGTTTGTAATAAAAAGAGTAGACAATGTTTGGCAAGGAAATCAGTGAGTCTTAAGACTGAGCTCCTAACAGTAATTCTCGTGTCTGACTTGGTTCAGATAGCCATTCACCCTTGAGGAGCCCCTCTTGGGCGCTGCTTAGAGGACACAAAGCAGCCTTACCTGGGTTTTGAAACCATTCTCCTTGTTCTGCTGAGGAGAGTTGATCTTAATGTCTTGACCTTCACACCATTCGCTCACCCTTATGATGAGTGGTTACTCATCCATGATATAACTACTGCATTCTACAGGCAGTCCCAGCTATAACTCCGTGGCTGAAAGGGAATTCTCTCTCAGGTGTGTGAGTAAAGTCTGTGACCATCTTCTTAAAAATAAAGATGAAGGCTGCAGTCGGAGGATTATTTCCTACACAAGGCAGTACAGATAGCTACTGAAATAGGTGAAAAGGAAGGGAAAGGTTTTGCCTTGATCATTAGAAGCAATCAATAGAACATAATTAATGTAAATTATTGTAGGTGGGGAGAAATGCAGAATTGCAGGGCACTTGAGATTTAAAGTAATTTTTTGATTAAAGTTTCCTAGACTGTAAAGCTGTAATGGAGTAGGGAAAGGAGGATAATCCATCCATATATTATAAGCTAAACAGTCTGGTCTTGAACATACTGAAATATGAGATAATAATTATTAGATGTGAACAAAAGAGTATCTGTGGAGCTGAGAGTAAAGGAATTAACTGCATTGACAAGTCTGACACTTTCAGGCTTTTTCAAGACTAAAAATTATACTTTTAACAAAATGTTCCTATGTTTGGTGTGTCGCTGTGATATGAATAGATGTGTCAACCTCCGCCACTATCATTTTTGAAGGATTTCTGTTTTCTGTCCTTTTACTTCTCTGATAAAAATTGGATATTGTTTTTGGTCTGCCAGTCTAATAATCTTGTACCAGCAGCTGAGTAATTTGAAGAAATATAGAATTATGAATACTGGTGAAATTGAGTAAGGAGACACTGGAAAGCTTTGCTAGACAGCCAGCAGGTTATGTGAAAACTTGCGTTTTTAATGTAACTGCACATTAAGGGTCTTGATAGAAACATTTATTTGTTCTTTCTTGTTTATGCCCAGTGTAACCAAGCAAGGTGGTTCTGAATCACGTGAGGAGGGCTGTTTGTTCCGTAACTGCAGGTTTTCCAGCACTTCATCCTCAAGGCATTTTCAGAAGGTATTTCACAGAATCACAAAGTCTCTGAGGCTGTCAGGGAACTCTGTCTGTGCTCAGGGTAGAGTCAGCTGGAGCAGGTTGCCCAGCACCGTGTAGTCAGGTTTTGAGCATCTCCAAGGACAGAGACTTTACAACCTCTCTGGGCATCCTGTTCCCATGTCCTATCACCCTTACAGTAAAAAAAAAACTCTTTAAAAGGCATTTTTTGTATTTCAGTTTGTTTCCATTGCCTCTCACCACTGAGAAGAGTCTTGTTCTGTCCTCTTTGCAGCCTCCCATCAGGTATTTGTACACATTACAGTCCCCCTAAGCCTTCTCTTCTCCAGACTGAACAGTCCCAGTCAATCTCTAGTCTCTCCTACAACAGATCCTCTCATTCGTTAACCGTCTTTGTGGCCCTTTGCCAGGCTCACTCAGTAAGTCCCTGTCTGTCTAAAGCTGGGAAGCCTGGCACTGGGCACAGCACTCCAGATGTTAATCATCAGACCTGAGTGAGGTGAAAGGATTACCCCCTTTGACCTGCTGCTAGTTCTCTTCATAGTACAGCCTAAGGATGCTAGTGGTCTGCTTGGTGACTTGCCAAACCCCAGTGTCCTTCTCTGCAAAGCTGCTTGCCATCCCCAGCTTATACTGGTGGATGGAGTTATTCATGGGCAAGATTTTGCATTTCCATTGATGAACTTTGTGAGGTTCTTTCTTCTCTGTCCAATTCACCAGCCTGTTGGGGTCCTTCTGAATGGCAGCGCACCTGTGTGGTGCTAAAAATGGACTAAAATCCCAGTTGCACATCATCAGCAAACTCTTCCCTTCATTCAGGTCATTAATGGAAAAGTTAAACAGTATTGGCCCCAATATTACTCCTTGTCTACTCCACTAGGACTTTGTGCCACTGATCACAACTGCTTGAACCCAGCAGTTCAGTTGGTTCAGTCCACCTCACTGTTCAGTTATCTAGTCCACACCATCAGTTTGGTTTGGAGCTTCATTTAAAGTGAACCTTTAGAAATTCTTTTACTTTTTAGTCTTTTTTCGTAAAGGAGTAAGGCTTGTGCAGTGCTGCCGTGCATCTGTCCCTTCCCTCATCCCAGCCTCCCTCTTTATCCCCCTCGCTTTTGACACCTACATCAATTTCTGTCAAATTTGACAAAGCAGCAAAGTTCCTTTGCATCCAGTTCCCATAACTGTCACCAGAACTGTGAGCAGCAGCAAGGAAAGGATAGTCTGTGAGTGAGCCACCCAGAAAGTCTGCCAGGCAAACTCAACCAGGGCTCACTCTGAAGGGATGCTGTCGGGACTGTGTGGGCACTCACCACTCAGGGTAGACCATGAGCTTTGTGTTTCCCTCAGCTGGTAGCGAGGTGATCTGGGCAACCCAAGAGGGCTGCAGGAAGGTGAGGGAGTGATAGAATCCCAGACTGGTTTGGATTGGAAAGGACCTTAAAGCTCATCCAGTTCCAACCTCCTGCCATGGGCAGGGGCATCTTCCATTATACCATGTTGTTCCAAGCCCCATACAACCTGTCTTTCAACACTGCCAGGGATGGGGGAGCCACAGCTTCTCTGGGCACGCTGTGCCAGCACCTCAGTACCCTCACAGGGAAGAAAGTCTTCCTAAGAGCTCATCTCAATCTCCCCTCTGTCAGGTTAAAGCCGTCCCCCTTGTCCTGTCACTACAGTCCCTTGTACAAAGCCATTCTCCAGGTTTCTTGTAGCCCCTTTAGGCACTGGAAGCTGCTCTAAGGTCTCCCTGAAGCCTTCTCTTCTCCAGACTGAACAGATAGTTCTTGCTGGAAGAGAGAAGGTGACAAAGGGTTATCAAGGATACCAAGGAAAAGCTCTACAGGGAGAGATGCGGGTAGTAGTAATGATAGTCCGCAAATCTGTAGGCAGTTGTTGTTTTGCTATCTTAGCTTGCTGAATCTGTCTTTTAAAGCCCTTTCTGATTGTGCTAGATGTTTCCTACCTGCATGTGTAAAAACATGGGGGTTGTAAATAGAATCATAGAATAGTTAGAGTTGGAAAGGACTTTAAGATCATCCAGTTCCAACCCCCCTGCCATGGGCAGGGACACCTCACACTAAACCATGCCATCCAAGGCTCTGTCCAAGCTGGCCTTGAATACCGCCAGCGATGGAGCATTCACAGCTTCCCTGGGCAACACATTCCAGTGCCTCACCACCCTTACAGGAAAGAATTTCTTCCTCATATCCAATCTAAACTTCCCCTGTTTAAGTTTGAACCCGTAAGCCCTTGTCCTCTCACCGCAGTCCCTAATGAGAGTCCCTTCCCAGCATCCCTATAGGACCCCTTCAGATACTGGAAGGCTGCTATGAGGTCTCCATGCAGCCTTCTCCAGGCTGAACAGCCCCAACTTTCTCATCCTATCTCCGTACGGGAGGTGCTCCAGTCTCCTGATCATCCTCGTGGCCCTCCTCTGGACTTGTTCCAACACTTCCATGTCCTTTTGATGTTGAGGACACCAGAACTACACACAATGCTCCAAGTGAGGTCTCATGAGAGCAGAGTAGAGGGGCAAGATCACCTCGTTTGACCTGCTGGCCACTCTCCTTTTGATGCAGCCCAGGATACGGTTGGCTTTCTGGGCTGTGAGCGCACACTGCAGCCAGCTCATGTTCATTTTCTCATCGCCAACACCCCCAAGTCCTTCTCTGCAGGGCTGCTCTGAATCTCTTCTCTGCCCAACCTGGAGCTGTGCCTGGGATTGCTCCGACCCAGGTGCAGGACCTTGCACTTGGCATGGTTAAACTTCATCAGGTTGGCATCAGCCCACCTCACAAGCGTGTCAAGGATGGCATTCCTTCCCTCCAACATATCAACCGAACCACACAGCTTGGGGTCATGGGCAAACTTGCTGAGGGCGCACTCAATCCCACCGTCCATGTTACTGACAAAGATGTTGAAAAAGACCTGTCCCAGCACCGATCCCTGAGGGACACCACTTGTTACTGGTCTCCAGCTGGACATTGAGCCATTAGGCTCTTGCACACTATGTGGAGCTTTATTCTGGTAAAGAGAACTACCCACAGGCAATTCAAACACTACAGGGAGTTCCATTATTTCATAGTGACTGCAAGAGCTGGTTTTTTTCCACTGGCATTTATCTTTTTTCCTCTTCTGTATTTTGCCACATTTGAAGTAATTAGTGATCAGGCTACATGCCCCATCCCTGGCAATGTTCAAGGCCAGGTTGGACGGGGCTTGGAGCAACCCGGTCTACTGGAAGGTGTCCCTGTCTGTGGCAGGGAGTTTGGACTGGATGAGCTTTAAGGTCCCTCCCATCCCAAACCAGTCTGTGATTCTATGAGACTGCTGTGTACATCAATTTTTAGGGGGGGTGTTGCACAACTCATTTTTATTTTTTCAGTACTGCTGCTCTTACTCAAACAATAGAAAGATACTATGCTTTTAAGACTGTTTAAAAAGTAATTGAGGTCAAGCCTTTGAAGTTACAGCTCGTTCATCCTCAATTCTTGAATCTTAAGGTTTACAGGAAGAGTGGCTTTGTAAAACCCTTTTGTAAAGTCATATAGTGCATCATCCTAGCTGCTCTGCTAGCATGCATGCTGCTCTCCTTTTCATATCTGAACATCTCATTGGATTGCTTCTTAACATTTTAGTTGTTTTCAGTTTGTCTGTAAACTGGGTTTCTCTTCCTCTACTTCCACTCTTCCACCTGATCTCAGAATTACTGTGATATAAGTTTGTGAGGTCATCGTCTTATATTAAAGAAAATTCCAAGAGTTTGCTGTGGGATCCAGGGTATTGTTTTTAAAACTCATTAGCATAAGACTTGTTTTGCCAAATGTGGTGATTGCTGCAGTACTTCAGGAGTCCCCTGGTCTTTGCTGGGTTTTCTGATGCTTCATCTTCAGTTGAGGTGTGTCAGATTTCAAGGACAGCTCTCTAGACAGTTCTTCCTGCAGAATGATCTAATTACTGTTTGCAAAAGAAATGCATAAAGACATTGGTAAGCTGTAATTTGATTGGTTTACTACCTTTCTCCTCAACTATTTGTGTTTCTTCATAGAATCACAGAATGGTTTTGTTTTGAAGTGACCTTAAAGCTCCAACCCCCTGCCATGGGGAGGGACACCTTCCACTAGAGCAGGTTGCTCCAAGCTCCATCCAACCTGGCCTTGAACACTGCCAGAGATGGGGCAGCCGCAGCTTCTCTGGGCAACCTGTACCAGAGCCTCAGCACCCTCACAGAGAAGAGCTTCTTCCTTATATCTAATCTAAATCTCCCCTCTTTCAGCTTAAAGCCATTCTTCTTGGTGTCTATTTAAACGCATATCTCAGCTGCTTGTTCCAGTTCTTGTGTCATTGATACATCTTACTTGAAAGTGTGAGTAATTGCTTTGCAGGATCATTACAATGGTCTCTCTAGGACTTGCAGCATTCCAGACCAGAGTGCCAGCCTCACCTTTGTTTTTAGGGCTACCTTTTGTACTGCAAACACACAGCAGTGTTCTCCATCCAGGACAGCTTATCTCCATTTCTTTGACCAATTCTCTGTGTGTTTTCTCCCATTGCTCTTACAGAGAGTCACAGGGTTACCAGGATGGCCTCCAGGAGCATCTCGGGCTTTTGATTTGTGATCTGGGTCCAATTTAGAATGCAAATTAATACATTTTCATTTTCAAATTGTTCCTTTGATTTTGTCAACAACTTGGTTGATGCAGTTGGCTCTTAGCTCAGTAAATGGTAGGCAACAGAAAGGCTGTTTAGTACTTGTCAGGACAGGGAGAGGCATGCCCAGATCTCGCCCTCATTATGTTGGCTTCAAGCTGGCTTTGTTAGGCCCTCATTCTTTACATTGTTTGCATTGTTTGAGTCAGTGTTTTGCTTAAATTAAGCATAGTCTTATCCTTGCTGTGCCATTTTATTTATTCATGTTTGAGCTTCTCTTGGCCTGGGATCTGTCTTTGCCTGTTGCCTAACCTAAGGTTTTCCACTTAACCTCATTCCCTTGTTTCAGTTGATAGCTTTGCACCAGCCTTGACAATCCTAAAAACACTCTTCCTAATAGGAAGTAGATGGTCCTTAACATTTTCAAGAGCACTGCTATTTATTTCTAGCAGTACGAAACTGTGACATGATGAAAATGCTAAGGGTTTTTTAACTTTCTTCAAGTGAAAGAAGAAATCCACATAGATTCCTGGATACTGAATTGAGGATCATTTCCTGATTTCATCTCCAGGGGGATACGTAATATTGAAGAGTTTGCGTGGAGACCTCATAGCAGCCTTCCAGTGTCTGAAGGGGGGCTATAGGGATGCTGGGGAGGGACTCTTCATGAGGGACTGTAGTGATAGGACAAGGGGTAACGGGTTCAAACTTTAACAGGGGAAGTTTAGATTGGATATGAGGAAGAAATTCTTTACTGTAAGGGTGGTGGGGCACTGGAATGGGTTTCCCAGGGAAGTTGTGGTGGTGTTCAAGTCCAGGTTGGACAGAGCCTTGTGTGGCATGGTTTAGTGTGAGGTGTCCCTGCCCATGGCAGGGGGGTTGGAACTGGATGATCTTAAGGTCCTTTCCAACCCTAACTATTCTATGATTCTACGATTCTGTAATTCTTCTAATTTGAACAACCTGGTCCAGTGGAAGGTGTCTCTGCCTGTGGCAGGGTTTTGGGACTGGATGAGCTTTAAGGTCGCTTCCAACCCAAAACAGTCTGTGGTTCTGTGATAGATAAATGCACACACCGTGGGGTTCCAGCCAGTATAAGTGCCTCTGGGCATCACGTTTGTGGTGTAGGAGTCGATAAGCGGCAGAAGGAGCTTCTCAGGGGCAGAACTTGATCTGCTGTGTTCAAGACTAACCTTAGCTTTTCAAGTTTTTACAACACTGGAAAAGCATTTAGCCCCAAAAGGCTTTCAAACTTGACATGGGTTCTTTTTTTTTTGAAGCTGTGTAATTTTTGTGGTGGGGTTTTTATTACTCTTTGCTTTCCACTTAGCTGTCTAATTAAGAGCAGTGGTACCATCCCACTCCAAAAACAGCTTTTCAAAACAATTTTCCCTGTCATTGCATTTATTTATCTCTGTATTTATTGCAGTAAATTCTTCACTTCCTCTGCACAGGCAACTACCCTGATTGGTGTTTGTTGTTGTCACTGAATGTCTTGCAGCCACACTGTGATGCGTACTTGTTTTTCTGCCACATTGCTGCATTTAGACAATGTCACTAAGGTTTTTCTTGTATTGCCTCCCCATTTTCTGTTCTGTGTCTGTGTTACAGCCTTTGAAGCCTTTTCGCAGGGGGCATAAAGTACCCTAAATGGCATGTGCAAAGGATCCAGCAGCACAGCTGCTAATTGTGGTAACAGAGGTAAATAGGGAAAACATTACTTGTTGATGCCATTAGCCATCTTTCATAACACTTTGATTATGGATGGAACCTCTTTCAGGTTCAGCAAAGTTGATTAAGATTTTGAAGTGTTGACTTGCTGAGGTAATGATAGAAATGTGGAAGAAATGCAGATGTTTTGAAGCTTTTGTTTTACATGCTTTAGGCAAATAAGTGGCTTAAAATGAAAGCTTTTGTTTTGCATTCTTTAAATAAATGCATGGCTTTAAAAGGGAGCCTTGTAAGAGGGTTGTTGAATACAAACAAAAGAGTCTGATCTCCTTGGGTGGAGTTCCCCATGTGCCTCACCTGCCCAGCCTGATTTGTTTGGATATCATTTGACTGGAGTAGCGTATGACTTGAAAAAAACCCTTTCACCAGACCCAGGCAGCAACCATTTCCTCTGTGTTTATAATTTATCCATTAAGAGCTCAGATCCCAAGGACAACATCCTCTCTTGGAAATGAGTGACATCCTTGTGGGTGGAAGTGTGTTTGCAGCACAGAGGAGGTTAACATCAGTGTAATTGGGATAATTCAGGTAATTTTCTTGAAGGGTTCTCTCTGTAACCCTTTCCAACAACTGTATTGACATGATGATCAGTGTGCCTGGCACCAGCCTTGGGCTGACCCCAGTAGCATTGGGGGAGTGCAGGGAAGCAAGTACCCAACATCAGGCACTGAATAACGAAGCAGTCTCCATGCTGCCAAGTTCAACTCCCAAGAAGTCTTCTTTGTTTTCAGCAAGCTGGGTGAAATCATAAATAGTAATAAGAAAATGTGTCACAGGGCAAATCCCAAGTCCATTAGCACTGTTGCCATATGACCAGAGGGCTTGTGAAAGTCTCCACCAACCGCCTCCAGCCAAGCTGCTCCAGAAGCCAAAGGGCAGATATGGCAAGAGGGTCAGGACCCGCTTCATGTTTGATCTAAGGAAGGATTTTCTTGGGGAAGCTGCTTTGCCCTGTTCAGCTGGCTCAGTTCCCTCACCTTTGCACAAACAGGATTTAGATGTAGTTAGCCCCGGCTACTGCAGCAGCTTTCATGCACTAATCCACAGCCCTTTCCTCTTCCAGTAACTTCGGAGGGTGTGTTTTTCCTTTATCTTTGCTTCACTGGCAAACAACAGAGAGTTTGCAGAAGCATGAGGCAAATGGTTCCTACTTAGGGTCTCAGAATCTCAGATGGATCTGCTGCTTCATGTTCAGCGTGCTGATCTTTCTCTGCAACACATGTTCAGCTTCTCCCCAGAGCAGTGCCCTGGCAGGCAGGTCTATTCTGTAACCTACCTATATGGACAGATACTCATCAAAAAAAGGCCCAAAACTTAGTGTTTCTCTTCTTCCCCACAGATAGTCATGGTAAAGACAGCAGTGGCATTTTCGGGGTTTGGTGTTAGGACTTAGCTACCTAAAGCATTTACTCATCATTTTGCAAAACCAGAGTTGCTTGATGTCTGGAAGTGGTGTTTAAGAGGTGAAGTAGAGATCAGAGGCTGTGAAAATTGATGCCAAGCACAGGAGTCTGTGGGAGATACTTACGCATAGGTTCTTCACCCCCCACTCGTTATTCTTAGAATTTAAACTGTAATTACAGAGCTTGGAAAAGGGTTCAGGTGATGTAGAGGCTGAGCTAAATAAATCAACGGCAGGGAAATTATAACAAGGCAGGAACATGAACTGGAAAAACACCTCACGCTTGAGATTTTTGTATTACTGAAAAGGTTTCATTCAGCTCCTTTTTAAATGGGAGTGGATGGGGGGGGCGGTGATGTGTGTGAATCCTTATTATTTCCCACAAAATGGAAAAGAAAGAAAAGGTCGCTTTAAATATAACTCATAGGGCTAATGGGTAAATCTACCTGGTAATTATATCCTCCCAAAGGTTTGGCTGGAACTGAGTAATGGCACAGAATCACAGACTGGTTTGGGTTGGAAGGGACCTTACAGCTCACCCAGTTCCAATCCGCTGCCATGGGCAGGGACACCTTCCACTAGAGCAGGTTGCTCCAAGCCCTGTCCAAACTGGCCTTGTTCCTGTGATGTTCCTGGTGCTCAGAAGATCCCTTTTTTAAACACTTTAAATAAAAGGTCCTGGTAGAAATTGTTTGGAATTTAACTTTGCTGATAAACTTGGATTAAAGTAGTGTTCAGTAAAAATAGTGCTTTTTTTATTGTTATTACTATTTTATTTTCTTAACACCAAAGAAGGAAGGGAAGGGGCAAAACTGAGTGGTTTTGTGATTTTTTTTTTTGTCTTTATTTGAATTTTACAGCCTTGTAAATCTAAATGATGTGAAGGTGGACCAGGAATTGTTTCTCACAGTATCTGGGTGGTTGTAGTCACAATCAAGGGACATAGGCAGTACACTCTGCATTTTCCTGCAGGGAATGGCCATTATGGCTTTCAACCTGGAGAACATAGCCCCCAAAGAGGGAGTATAGTCTCTGACACACTTGAGGGCGGAAACTGAGGTCAGTATTGTGAGTTGGAAGAAGAAAGCATTTGCCAAACATTGCAGTGTGTGAAGTGATACCAGTAGAGAATATGTTAAAGATAATGGGCTAAATCTGCTTTGGTTTGCGTTTTCTGTTCAGTTGGTGGTTTTGGGGGGTTTGGTTGGTTGGTTTTTAATAGCGTTATTCTTATGTATACATTTGTTTAAAAAGAAAAAGAAAAGAGATTCCTGAGATAAAGTTTTCATTACAACTTTTCTAAACTCCTCTGGTAGCTGTCACAGGGACTTGGTGTTTGCTTTGGATAATGGAGCAGATCTTTCATTTTCAAAGGGAAAGCTTCATAATGGACAGATAGTTCATCAGTACAACTCAGGGCTGTATAAATTGTTGAAAAATCAAAGTCTCCTCTTAGAGGTGCCAAATCAGGGCAAACCCCAGTGTTCAAAAAGGTACCTAGTTCTTGAGTGCATGATGCTTCAATATGCTTTTACAAACTGTAGACCCTAATTCTCTTCTGGGCTTTTGGGGTGGCAGTTTTCCTGTTGTTTCCATAATTGTCTATAAATCCTTTCCCAAGTGCTCCTCAGAGATAAATAACTTGTGATAAATTTCCACTCTGGCCAGGTAGCGAGCTTGTTTCACTGTAAAATATCTTGTAGTAACAGCTTTCCTGTGTTTTTTTAATCTCATTGCAGTGTTGCATGTTTTTAAGACAGCCAGTTGGGACTTCAGTGAATTGTTTTAATATTACAACAGTCGGGTTTGGTTTTGTTTTGTTTTGTTTTAATCTAAAGCTAATTAAATAAGGATTTGCTTTTAATATTTTTTTACTGCAAATCATTGCACGTGTGCTATCGGGTAAGAACATGCAGTAAAAATGAAAATCATGAAACCAGTAAGTTGTTTGGAATTGATGTCTTTGACGAGAGTTCTTGCCAAAATACATGTGTAGGTTTATCTGCTTAAAGGTTACTTGTTAAACACTTTTGTATAAACAGAACTTCTTTGTTTAAATACCAAGGAGTTCCATGGATATACTGCTTTAGCCTTGCAGTCTGTGCTGTACCCCAGTTTTCAGCTAATGATTTGTGAAATGTGTCATGGCTTCTATTCCATACTCTTCACCCACTGATAAACTTTGAATTTCCCTTCAATTGTTTGTCCCCACCTGTTTTTCATAGAATGAAGCAGCGATTTGGCCAGCATTACTCATGCAGCAAGTACTTCCCACAGGGCTACTCGTGTACCCCTCATCTCTCCCTCTCACCTCCTCACAGATCAGAGCGAAGCATCTTTGGGTCTGCTCCAGAATTGTGTAAACTCTCCCATTTTAGATGGTTTCTTCTCCTACATGAGTTTGAGAGCTGAGCATCTTCACAGCTGGGCTCCCACTGGGGTCTTGCTTATCCATGTGAGGACTGGGGCAGGACAGGGATCTGCAGGGGAAGCATGCTGCAGCCCAGTACTGGGACCTGTAGGTGCCTGTGGGACACGGCAGTGATGCCCTTGGTCTCCGTGGAGCTGTGTCTGGGCTGATCTATACCTCTTACACCCAGCTGGTGCTGGGAGAGTACTTGCTGTGCTTTTTTGGAGTGTGCTTAGAGTTACAGTGTTTGGTTTATTCACATTTTTATTAGTTTCCTATCCCCAGCTGATCTTTTTTTCCTTTAGAAGGTACGGGGAAGGCATCTGTTGAATTGTACAGTCTGATACTTGCACTGTCATTCCTGTCGCTGTGCTGTGTGATGGGATGGCCATTGTGCTAAGGGAACATTGGCATCGCCTGAGCTTCAGCTTCATGCTGACCATGGGGCCAGTGCCTGATTTCAAGAAAGAGTCCCTGAGTCTCTCTTGCGCAGTGGAGCTGTCTCCTGGCTTAGCCCCAGACCTCTCCACCCTAAATCAGGCACTGCTGCAGGTACTGCTCCCACATAGAAACCTAAGCCTCATTCCTCCCCGCCATCCAGCACATCTCCAGAGAACCCAAGAGTAGTTTTGTCCTCCTCTGACTCCGTATTTTATATCTTGAAACTTGTGGTGAAGATATAGTATTGATGAAGGGCAAATGATAGGAGTTAGAAATTAGATTTCCCTTTTGAAATGCTCCTCCAGGTGGTATTTCCAGCACTCACTGATGGCCTAGCAGAGCTTAATGGCTGTTTCTGGTGGTGTTTCATGTCTTACAGCATCAGTGCTTGTGTAGTAGAATGTTACAGCCAACCCTCTCCCTCTTCATGATGACCGGATGACTTTCATATGGGAAACAACTTCAGTGTAGAGGCAGCAGCTGTGCCTCTGGCCAGGCTAGCAGTGGGACATGATCCAGGTCCAGAGAGATGTGGCAAAACAACCACCTCCAGCAGCTAGACAAGCATTCTGGCAAGAGCAAGGTCATTAAGATGAACTGCTTTACTGGGGCATATTTCCAGCAGCAAACCTTGTGACTCTTCCCCCTCTTGTCAGTGTCTGTTTTGGCATCAAAGGATGGTTGAGGCACAGCACACTAATGCAGATCTGGGGTTGGGTACAGTTCTTCGGAGTCTCCAGCAGAAATGATCAAGAAGCTCCATTCAAGTGGGTAGGCTTGTTTTTTTTAATGAAAGTGGGTGTTTTGCACACCCTGCCTCTAGCCCATCTTTCTAGTAGTCCTACACTTAGGAGCTATCCTTGAAGGGAGGTTAAGAGAGGGTAAAATGCAATGCTTTGTTCTTTCCCTTAGCATTCCTAACAGAATTTTGTGTCTTTTTATAATGCAGGATATGTGCTGCTCTGATTAATTTTTATGCTTCTGATTATTCAGTACTGCACATAAACAGATGTGCACATAGAAGAGTGCCTCCTGGTAATGAGGAACTGTTAAGCCATATGGTATGTGAAGATGGAGTATTACAGCTATGGGATGAAAACCTCCTATTCAGCACCAGGTTCACATACAGCAAGTATCATGTTAATACGTTCTTGCTAATGCTGTCAGCCCCTTCATCTGGCGAATCAGCCCAAGTGACAGCATGGATTTCTGGAGCCTTCGTGCTTTGCTGAGGTCCTGCTTCTGTTAAAACACTGATGAGAGCACATCTTCCCATTTGAAAATCTTGTAAAGATACATATGAAAAAGAGGAGTGTGCCCTGTGCTGTCTGTACTGTGCTGCTCTTGGATATTGTAAATACAGCAAAGATGTAGTTGGCCCTGTTGCGTGTCCGGTGGTTTTTCTTAACCTAAAAGATTGATGGTATTGCTAATGGTTTTTTTTTTTGTCTTCTTGTAGCTATTAACCTTTTATTTAGCTCTATATCCCAGCAACAGGATGAGTCCAAAAGGCTTCACTTATCAGTTACAGTGCTGTGACCGACATGCTCTGATGTTTTGTGTGTTGCTGCTACAAGCCATCAGTCTATAATACTGAGCACATCCACCATAAGCAGTAAAATAGAGCTTTCCAGCATTGTTTGGCATTATGAGTAATTATTCTGAGTAATTATTCTGAGTTTGCATCAAGATAGTCCAAAATGTATCAGAGCTGAAAACTTCACTGTGAGGGTGGTGATGCTCCATTCCTGGCAGTGTTCAAGGCCAGGTTGGACGGGGCTTGGAGCAACCTGCTCTAGTGGAAAGCGCCCCTGCCTGTGGCAGGGGGTTGGAACTCTGGGCATCCACAACTTCTCTGGGCACCCTGTACCAGCACCTCACCACCCTCTTAGTGAAGAGTTTATTCCTAATGTCTAATCTCAATCCCCCCTCTGTCAGTTAAAAGCCGTTCCCCCTTGTGCTGTCCCTACATGCCCTTGTCAAAAGCCCCTCTCCAGGTTTCTTGTCAGGCCCTTTAGGCACTGGAAGCTGCTCTAAGGTCTCACTGGAGCCTTCTCTTCTCCGGGCTGAACAACCCCAACTCTTAGTGCATGCCCCTGTAAGGGAAGACTGCTTTTCCTACAGCTTTAAAAAAAACTTCATACTTTTCAGGACTTCTTAGCAGTATTAGTACGAAGTCATGGTGAATACTGCAGTTATCTACTGTTAACAAAGAAGTAAACAAGACCTCCAACTCCTTGGACAGCCAACAGTCATTATTTACAGGGCATTAAACTCACAAATTGCTGTTCTATCTGTAAGTTTCATGTTATTTAGCTCTTTGCTGAGTGGGCTGTACCTGAACAGTCAGTGTGTGTTCCAAGGGCATCATTTTATGTACTGGCAAGCCTGGAGCTATCAAGTTATGTCATTTAAAGCAGGATCATCTGTTACTGATCTCTCAGGTCATTGCAACAAGGTAAAAGCAGAGCCTTGGCTCGGTGGTCAGAGAGTTTCAGTGCTTCTGTGGCCCCTGCTCTCCAGGCAGCTCCAGCACACCAGGACACTGCATTCAGAACCATTTCATCCTTTGTGTGTGTTGGGGGTTTTGTGGTTTGGGGGGTTTATTTTTGAACAAACCTAAGTACATGAATTTCCCAGGTTTCCATGCTTTATATTCCAGCAGCACACAAAACTGGGAGCTGGAAATCAAGCAAAAGGCACTTTGCTGTGAACACCCCAACTTGTATCTGGAGCACAGACCACTCGGTGTGTTTGTGTTGGACACATTTAATAACAAGCTATAAGCACATGAGGCAAGGTTCCAGCTCGAAATAAATAACATTATAGGAGTGTAGCATCTCTCTGACATCCTGACTTGGACAAGGATTAAATGGGGAAAGTATGTCAGAATTTCTCTGCTCAGTATCTCCATGCTTTATAAACTGCCAGAAATGTGTACCTTTCTATGGATACGGAGGTTGTGTGATAGTCTCATAGGTTTCTCATAGTGTGGAGGGCTGCAGGTGTAAGAGTGTTCCCTCTGAACCACTTTCAAAAACAAGTGACTTCGTGAGTTTTTTAATGATATACAGGCTATAATAAATGACAGTGATTGATTTTGTGCTGGTTATGTGCTGGCTGTGATACTGTGCTGTTACCTAGGGAGGCCAAAATGAGTGCTTGGAACAGAGCTGTCTTTTATCTGGTAAGGAGAGCTTCCCTTCCTTCTCTAAAATCACAGCCAGATCTTTGCTGTGCTACTAGCTGGGACCTGGCCTCCCAGCACAGGTGGCCTGTCAGACACAGTCTGTCTAGTACCTACATTGATAACTGGTGATGGCTAACTTTGTGCAGTTCAATCCCCAAAGGAGATTCCCAGTGGAGCCTGGACATCTGCTTGCCAAGGACTTGAGCGGTTGCCTCAGTTCTCATACACCACGTTGGAAACATTGATGGACACTTGACCCTACTGGTTGCTGATGTAGCATCCACCACTACCGCAGCCCTGTGTGAGTCCCTCTCCAATGTGCTTGGGGTAATTCTGACTGTGCTTTTCTCTAGGAGGACTTTCGGAATAAAGTTGAAGATTACATTAAGCGCTATGCGAGATGATGAAGGGAGATGAATGGCAGGACCATGGCTTCCACACTAGAGTTATCCTTACCTTCAACAACAGCAACAACAAAACCAGCCCGGATTGTACTAGTCCTGTGTCCATGTTGTACTGAAGACGAAAACTAACTTCATAACTTGTCCATGTTTAAAAGGAGAGTTCAACATAAATACAGCAAGAAATTGTGTATGTTGGGTGAAAAAGTTGTTTGGTTACTTTTAAAAATGTTTACTCTTCTGAACTGTACTGTATATCCTGTTGATGAGATATGCTTGAGAAGTTAAAAGAAATCACTATTGGAATTGTAATTACACTTTTTTTTAACTCTTGCCTAGTTTGGAGGGGGGAAGATAAAAACCCAACCAAACAGATGAGGTGGCGTTCTTTTAGAACACTTCAGGTTGGCAATAAAATGGTCTCTTGTGAACCAAATCACAATCCTGTTGCCTTTGATGAGCAGAAACAATAAAGAAACAAAAAAAAAGAAACAAACAAAAAAAAACAAACAAAAAAAGCTTTCTTTAAGAGTCCTTCAGCTGAGGCTTAAAGCTTGCCAGAATGCTAGTGCTAAATGAAATTCTACTTCTGGTATTGAAATTCATGATGATATTTAATGTTAAGGATGTTTTTGCTACACTTTTGGAATTCTCACATTGTTATTTTCAGCTCCTGCTTGGGCTACAGTATTTTTCTTTTGTTCCTATTCATTGTGTGAAGTAGTTACAAGAAATACAGGCTAATCCCTAACTTAATGTGTAGTATTAGTAAAACTATGTACATATATAAAATATATATTATATATTTCTGTGAAAATTTAACAAAAGGGAGATTTTTTTTTGGTAAGAAATCTGCCTTTGGCTTTCCAATCTGAATGTGGTGAGGGAGCATCAGTCACTGATCTGATGAAGGTAAATTCAAGCACCGTGATCTGGAGAATGCCTAATTGTGTTCTTCAACACTCTGCACTGAAAGGGAATGACTAATAATGCAACTGAGAACAAGAATGCACTGCACCTCTCTGAAACACTCCTGCACACCTGGCTTTCTTGGTAATTAGAAGGGATATGATGCTATAATCGCCTTTTCTGTAAGTAGCTGTATATCAAACACAGTGTGTGTGTGAGCAGAGATCCTCCACAAGAGAGTAGCATGTACCTCAGGAATCACTTCAGAGTAAACGCTGTGAAGAGTTGCTGCCTGGCGTGGGCCAGAGCTCCCCACTACTCCCCTGGGGATCCACTTGTGAGGTCACACAGAGGAGGTGCAATGGAACCAAGTCAAGCTTTTATAAACAGATAAACCATAGAAATAAATGTTGGTGTGGTTTCATACTGAGCAAGTGTATGTGTAATGCTCGGGTGTTGATGGTTTGTTATCTCATGGTTACACTTGATTCTTTCCTACTGTCCCTCTGCAGACACTGAAGGAAATCAAAATTTGTCTCCATCATTAGCGTGGCAGAGCTGGGCTGCAGATTTTAAGCACAGTGCAGCCTAGCTTAAAGGCTGAAGTTCTCCCTGTGCCTTTTCTCTTACAGCTTCACAGGCTCCTGTAGCTGGTACTGGAGATCTAGGAAAGCAGATAAATTAAATGCAGGGATTGGCGTGCAGGAGGAGAGCCTTATCGTGAGCTTCATCTTTGGGTAATGTTGCCACTGTGGCTAAAATGAAACATGGATCAGGATATTATTTTAAGCAGGCAACTGTGGTGAGAGATCTTTGCTGCCAGAATAGTTATGTCAGGGAAGGTAAGGGATAAAACACTCACAAAAATAGAAAGATTGGAAAATAGGTCTAGATTTTGCTTGCCAAGTCAGAAGGTTTTTCTTCTTTTCAAGCCGAAAACACTGAACGAGTTTGCTGTAACAAAGGTGAGTGTTCCTTGCTGTAGTGGCACCCTGGTACCACGTTGCCTCCCATCCTTCAATAAAATGGGTGAAAGTCCCTGTTTCTTGGCTGTCATCCATGTCACTCATGCCTTGAAGCCATGGCAGAGAAACACAGGGTGCTGCTGCAATGAGCCAGGAGCAGCTGTGTCAGGGCATGCAGCAGGTTTGGGTTACAGCAGCTTGTGTGAGCACAGACCCAGGGGTGCTGCCAGCAAAGCCAGTCCCCCCCTCCTAGTACAGCCCTGCTGTATAATCCCTGCACAGTGTTCTTGCTTACCGGGAGCAGATGACGAGAATATTGAAGTTTGGATACTATTACATACTGTAGAAGGTGGCTGAGCAGTGGTTTCTTCCCATCCAGAATACATGGGGGAAAATGTTACACCTCACCTTCATCCTAGAAGAGCCCATCGGCTCATGGCCAGGGAAAACAAACTGAATTATTATTTTCTGAACACAAGAAGCTATTTGGGGGGGTTTCTATTTTTATATATGTTTATTTTTATATGTATTAATATATATATATTGCATCTGTGTCAATGCAACTAATCTATACTCCTTCCAGCCGCCTTTGATTTCTGCCTCTCACCAAAGCACTAAGCTGGGCACTGCCAGGGGCACGTTTCCATCTGGTCTCAATCCTGCACCCCCCATGGATCTCCTGCGATGGCAGAAGGCAAAACTATCCTGTATGTCCCCAAAGTGTCACCTTCGCTCATGGCCAGTTGGTGGATGCAGGCTCCTGAGCCAACAGTGCTTGTGCAGGAATTGGCTTCTGTAACTTCCAGGCAGTGTTTGGGACAATTTGCTGCTTTTTTTTTTTTTCTTGTTTGGATTTTGGTTTTTAGTTTTGGCCTTGGTGGGGCGCTTTTTTTTCCCATTTATTTTTATTGTAGGCAGGTTATCATCTTGCAGAAAGCCTCTTCCTGGAGGAGAGAGGGCTCCGGGGAGACCTTAGAGCAGCTTCCAGTACCTAAAGGGGTGACAAGAAACCTGGAGAGCTATCACAAGGAGTGCCTATGAGGTGGGGGTCAATATTATTAAAGGGAAAGGCGAGGGGAGAGACTCCAGGTTCACAGAGACTGCTTTAGGGCAGTGAGGGGAGGTCCTCACAGAGGGGGTGAGCACTGAGACTTCACACCACAGACAGGCACCTGTTTATTCATGTGTTTATTTGGGTAGGAAAAGCACCTTATTCCCATTGCTCATTAGCACTGCCAAGGCCACCACCAGTGCCACCACCACCACCTCCTGCCACCCTTCAACCATAGCTCCCCATCTCCAAGGCGAAACCCACCCTCTGCAGGCCTCGGCCTCATACTGGGGGAGAAGATGCCTTTCCTGGTATAGAAAACAAGGACAAAGTGGAAACTGTGGTGGTCTCGTTGCACCCAGACCCATCGGCTTTGCTGTTACCTCCTAATGCCAGGCAAGTGGCACACTTGTGGTGCAAAGGAGGAGCTGTGGCACTGCTGAATCCACCTCCAGGGCTTTGTATCCCCCATTCATGCTCCTCTGCCAAGGTCTTCTGAAAACCAGACACAGTCCAGAGGCGGTCCCTCCCCTGTGCCGGCAGCAGGGTGTCCCTACACAATGCCCTCACTGCGTTTACTCCTCCATACCACCAGCGCAGTCATCAGCAAGGTGACAAGGACGGGCAGCAGAATGAAAGGGCAGAGGATGCTGTTGGGGGGGTCGTGCAGTGCCCGGCCGGAGGGGGAGCAGTTCCTGAAGTACTGTTTGTGCACGGCCACGAAGAACTCGTCCACCAACCGGTTGGGCCAGTAGCAGTCGAGCCTCTCTGCGATGAGTGCTGTGCAGTTTGTCAGCTCCCCATAGGTGCTGCAAGACAGACAAGGGCACCAGGGTGGCACCAGGGACTAGCACCCTGGCAAGAGCACTCCCCCATAGCATATAAAACGTTAAATACTTTCTGTTATGGATGTTTCTTATTTGAGGAAGAGGCGGCATGGAGACCTCAGAGCAGCCTTCCAGTATCTGAAAGAGGGCTACAAGGATGATGGAGAGGGACTTCATCAAGGACTGTAGCAATAGGACAAGGCATAATGGGTTTAAACTTAAATGGGAGACTTAGGTTAGATATAAGGAAGAAGTTCTTTACTGTGAGGGTGGTGAGGTGCTGGCACAGGTTGTCCAAAGAAGTGGTAAATGCTCCATCCCTGGCAGCGTTTAAGGCTAGGTTGGACAGAGCCTTGGGCAACATGGTCTAGTGTGAGGCATCCTGCCCATGGCAAGGGGTTGGAACTAGATGAGCTTTAAGGTCTCTTCCAACCCAAACCATTCTATGATTCTATAAGTAAATGAAAACAGAATTAATATTTACAGAAATAATTAGAATCAAGGGTTTGGTTTTTTGTTTGGTTTTGCAAATTTTTTGCAGAATTTCATGGTGTCTCTTATTTCTCTTCTTCTTAGTAGCTGGGGCAGTGCTGTGCTTTTGACTTTCAGCCTGGGAACAGCACTGATAACACCGATGGTTTCAGTTGCTGCTCAGTAATGTTTACGCTGACCAAGGACTTTCCGAGTCTCATGCTCTGCCAGGGAGGAGGGGAAGCCGGGAGGAAGCAGAGACAGGACACCTGACCCAAACTGACCAAAGAGGTATTCCATACCACAGCATGTCATGCCCATTACATAAACTGGGGGCAGTTACCTGGAAGGGTTAGATCACTGCTCAGTGAGGCTGGGTATTGGTCAGCGAGTGGTGAGCGGTTGTATTCTCTTCCCTTGTTGTTTCCCTTATCATTATTATCATTGATGGTAGTAGCAGTGGTTTGTGTTATACCTTAGTTACTGCACTGTTCTTATCAAAACCCATGGGAGTTACGTTCTTTCGATTCTCCTCCCCATCCCTCCGGGAGCAGGGGGAAGGAGGAAGGGGGATTGAGAGGGTGACTGCATGGCTGACTGATCTTAAACCACGACAGTTCTTTTTGGCACCCAACATGGAGCACGAAGGGTTGAGATAACAACAGATCAGACCAGAGTGTGTCTAATCGTATTTGTGATAAGCATTCATTGTTTCAGATTAATAGTCACTTGTCACAATGCAGATTTATTGGCTCTCAGTGTTGTTGCTCTTGAACTCACAGGTTCAGCATGTGGTACCTTACTTACAGCTGGTATTTGCTATCTTAGCGTTTATCAGATGGGGGCCTTGGGCTAAGGTTCTCGTTTCATTGTACTTTATGGTAATGACTTGTAGTACAATAGAATCATTGATCATGAAACTGATCTGGCTTTCATTCCCAGTGTGGTCACCACATCTATACTTTGGGAGGTATATACTAAAAGTGTATAGAAATTACACGTCTTTTTTCCCTTCTTCGGGTGGTCAGCCTACACCCTAGTGACAAATACAGCAGCTACTCAAACTCCAACTGCAGCAGACAGCGCAGCTACTCCAGCTCCAAGCACAGCAGCTACGCCAGCCCCAGTAACAAGTACAGCAGCATCTTAGAGCTCCGAAGGTTTTGAATGGCCTTTGGGTACCCTAGAGACCTGCCTGCTGATTGTGATGGGGATCACCATGTTGGCACACATACAGAGTGTGTTTTACCCACGACAGTTTCGTCTGATCTCGAGAGTCAAGTGGAGTCATGTTTGGGTCAGACAACGATATAGGAGGACCAAGGGATTTTCCCCGAGGCTGGACAGCCAGGAGTGGCAGTGTGTGAGACAGTATGGGTGAGTATCTAGTCCACTGGGCCCCTCCAGTGCTTTGGAAGCATTGGAGATGGAAGGCAGCTGTATGGAGTCTCCAGTGACAAGCTGCAGAAACTGCTGAAGGGGAGGGTGAATTATTTTGAGCCTGGTGGGCCCATGACACCTCAGGCCACCAGGGCAGAGATACAACATATAGATGGACTCATGATCGAGGGGTGGACTTAGCAATGGACATTATTGCCCAGGTTATTCATGAGTGTGAACACTGCACACAGCCTCTCCTACTCTGAAAGACTGTTACAAGAGATGGAGCCTGATATCATGGACCAGATGGACCTAGCAGCTTTATATGGATTGGTCCATGCACTAAGGGATGATCTGTGTGTGTGTGTGTGTGTATGTGTATGTGTATATACATATATGTATATATATGAGATAAGAGTGATGGTATACTGAAAATGTGGAATCTGAGCACCATATGAATGGCATGGAATAAGGGGTGGATACTGTCCTGGGTTCAGCAGTAGCAGTCATTTTTCTCCTTCTTAGAAGCTGGTGCAGTGCTGTGTTTTTGACTTACAGCCTGGGAACAGCACTGATAACACCGATGGTTTCAGTTACTGTTCAGTAATGTTTACTCTGGCCAAGGACTTTCTGGGCCTCATGCTATGCCAGGGAGGAGGGGAAGCCGGGAGGAAGCAGAGACAGGACACCTGACCCAAACTGACCAAAGAGGTATTCCATACCACAGCACGTCATGCCCATTATATAAACTGGGGGCAGTTTACTATGTAAGGTAACTAGGGTTAGATCACTGCTTGGGTTGGGCTGGGTATTGGTCAGCGAGTGGTGAGCGGTTGTATTCTCTTCCCTTGTTATTTCCCTTACCATTATTATTATTGGTGGTAGCAGCAGTGGTTTGTGTTATACCTCAGTTACTGCACTGTTCTTATCTCAACCCATGGGAGTTACGTTCTTTCGATTCTCCCCCCCATCCCTCCAGGAGCGGGGTGGGGAGGGGAGGAGGAAGGGGAAGGAGGATTGAGAGGGTGACTGCATGGCTGGCTGGGCTTAAACCACGACACATGGCCAGATCAGTGCTATCAGAAAATACCACTTGGACCCACATAACCATCTGGCACCTTTAGGGAAAGCCCTTCAGAAAACCCATCCTGAGCCGCCAGCAGCCAGGCAAGCTGCTCTGCCTTCAGGGCCATGGCTCAGCCAAAAGGGGACAACATCAAATCTACTTAAAATTCTCTCTGAATTGCCTAAAAAGAGGGGGGTTGCATCTGAACCAAGAGCATACACTTCTGAAGCTCATCGCTTTGCACTACCTTATTCTGCAGGTCCACAGGACCACAACCCATCCCTCCTCTCACTGGGCAGCGCATCCATTTTTTGAGGCTATGCATAAAAACAACATGTATATATAGAACTGTTTCTTTCCCCATGCCAATTAGGCCTGATCCTACAGAAGCAGAGCAAACCAAACCCCAGCCAGCCAATTAAAAACCCACCTGGGGGAACAAATACTTTCTAAGCAGCTTGCCAGCTACTTGCTGCAGATTCTGCATCTCATCAGCAGGGTTTTTGGGCTGGCAGCAGTTGTCTTTGCTGTACCCATCAGCACACGGCAGCGCCAGAGGGAGCCCCCTCATTTAATTAATAGGGCGCCTGGAGATACTAAAAGCAGCTTCTGCTCAGCATCCCAATATGCCAGATTACCATTTCCCGTCCATCAGCATCCTTAGAAGATCTCAAGAGGTGAAGCATCGTCAGGAACCAGAGGGAGAGCGATAACAGAGAAGCTGTTTTTAAAACTGAAGGGCCATACAGCAGCTGGCGTAGTCCTTCCCCAGCTCAACCCATGCTTCTGTGTTGATAAATACCTGCTCGCACCATTCATAGGCAGGAGTTGGAACTGGATGAGCTTTAAGGTCCCTTCCAACTCAAACCAGTCTGTGACTCTAAGATTTTCTGCCCTTTGCTCACACAAAGCTCACACAAAGACCATAGCAGTTTTATGAACAGCCAACGAAAAGCAAAGCCAAACTCTTAAATGTGGCTGGGTGTTTTAAATTCTTCCACTTTATCTCATAGACCCTTTCCCATCCATAGACATGGGCTGCCAGCCACCAGTCAGGCCATCACTTGCCAGCTGCATCTCCTGGTGTTCAGACAGTGGTCCTGCAAGACTTGGACCACCTTCTGTCCTCACATGCAGAGCACCCAGACACACGGCATGCAGGAGCTTCTCCCTACAGGTACATCACCAGCTACCTCAGAGGGGTACCAAAGGGAGCCATTTGCTGGGATATGGATAAAGGAGACTGGTCAGGCCCAGGCTGCTGCTTGCAATGCCTTGTCAGAAGGGATCAAGATCCCAATGGAGAGCAGCAGTGTTGACACCCAGGGCTGAGCGTACTCTTCCCTGCCACAGCCACAGTGAGCATTCATCCCAGTGCATCTCCAAAGTGGCATGCCGTTCTCTCCCTCTCCCCATAAGCAGAGCCACATTATGATGTTAGCACCACACCAGCGTGGTCCAACTGGAAATGCAGCCTGTTCCGATGGTGGAACATCTCAAGGGGTTGTTTCCCTACCCAGAACAGCTTCCCCTTGCCATCCCTAGCCCAGACCAGGAGAACAAGGTCCCATCACCACACTCAGCCAGCCAAAGCTGAGCCAAACTTTGGGAGCTGCAAGGATGATCCCTCTATTTCTGGTGCCCAGAAAGAGATGTAATCCTCAGGCAGAGACTTAAAACTCTCTTTCGAGAGAGCATAGAGTCAAGCTTCTGGCTTTCAGACAACCCTACTGCTCATTTGCAACCCTCCATCGCCCAAAACACCATCTCCTCCAGCTGAGAAAAGGCACAGACCTTCCAAAACAAACCCTCCAGAGATTACACCCTTCAAGGAGGAGAAAGGCATTGCCAGCAGGGTGCAGCTGGGACCACCCTGGAGAGGATGGTGAAGACAGAAAGCCAAGTCGGTGTCATCTGGGCATTGCAATGCCTGACAAAACACTTGGATCAGTTTTTGGGGAGAATCTAAGAGACTGAATGCCACCAACCCCAAATCAGAAGGGGTGGGCAAAGAAATACATGCATCCTGTGTCCTTTCCTCCGTCCTTTCCTCCCTCGCCCCACAGACCAGGGGGCTGGCTGTCCTCCAAAACCAGCTGAGCAGGGCCTTATGGCTGAAAGCTAGGGGTTAACCACAGAGCAGATCCCTGGCTCGGCTTCCAAGAAGCTCCATGACGGCCTAGTTCAGTCAGGATACGTGAGGCTATAGAGAAGCCATCGGGCCATGGACCTGCACCATGGCATGTCCCCACAGCTCTGCGGAGCAGCCAGAGGATCTAAGAATGCAACACCTAAGGATGACTGTCCCCAGATTCCCAACCTGCCTGGGAGCAAAAGGAAGCACATGATTTTAATGCCGTTTGCCAGGGGCTGTGTATAGCAGGTGAAGCCCAAAGCTTACGTGCCATGTGCTATTCATAACAGCCAAAGCCATGCTGCAAAACCTGGCTGGCATCAGAGGCGTCAGTTAAGATGGTATTTGGAACTACAGGATGCAACAGAAGTCTTCGCATCAGGCGCCTCTGCCTCCACGAGAAGGTATTTGAAACACTTGCCACTTGCAAGGGATGAAAAAGTCCTGGGCAGAGCACTTGGGTTGGTCCAGCTTCCCCCAACCCAGAGGATAGCTTTGATGAGAAGCATCCCTAAGTCATACTCCCTTTTCCCAACCAGGCTGGGGCTGCTCCGGGATCTTTCCCAGTGCCAAAAACTGCCTGCAGCCCAGCGACAGTTCCCAAAGGAACAGCAGCTCTAGGGGACTTGCCTGAGCACTGAGATGGAGGGATGCCCATGGCTGGAGGAGTGTTGAGCATACAGGGTGTCCTTAGTGATGGTCAGCATGTCCCCAGAGACCACCAGACATGGGGAGAGACAGAAAGGAGCAGCAGTCTGCATTCACGTCACCTTCCTCTTCTTTCACCTCTCCTCTCCCTGGATTTGCCTTAAATAGCAACATCTGAAATTAAAATGCCTGAAAAGACCAGCTTTAATTACTAAAACAAATCCAAAAATTGGGACTAGTTTCCTGATGCAGGAACCACTGGGAACAGGGCAGGTTATCCCAAGCCATCCACAGGCCGTGGGCAGGGGGACAGGCAGCCCACCCTGCAGGGCACAGCTTTGCTTAGTTCTAAATATTATTTCCCCTACCCAACATGAACTGCAATTAAAACTGTTTTCCTTGTTGCCATGGAAACAGTTTGGATTGAAAGGATGCTGCAGCAGGAGGCCAGGCCGTGCGGGGACTACGTGGGGATGAACGCCTGCAGGCAGACTGGGCTTTGCTGCTGGTGGGAAGCAATTGAGGCCTGATTTACGGTTTGATGGGGTCCAAATGCTTACCCTGCTGTAAATCCTAAGCAATGCCTTTGGTTTTGTACCACTGCAACCCAGACTGGAATTTGATCTGCCATTTATTCCTCACCAGTGCCTAGGTGTGAAGGTGTTACACTGCGAGACTGGTTGGGGTTCACAGGATCACCAGCTCTCCCCTTTTGCCACAGGTACCAGGATTTTTCCTATCCTCCCCAAACCCCTTTGCTTCAGAAGGAAAAAAACCAACCTTACAAACCCCAAAACAACACAAGGCTTTCCTTTGGTGTTGTAAATTAAAAGAAGAAATTGATTTCTTCCTCTGCAAGGCTGCAGGGCAAGCTTGCAGACATGCTATAGGGATATCCAGCAGGGACCCGGCAACCTGAAGATAAATAAGTAGATAATGAGATAATAAGAGAATGGGTCAATCTGTTTTCTACACGATAATGGGTAAATAACCCAAAGACACACAGCGAGTGTACTGACAGCTGTAAGAGCAGCCCCCAGCCAGGGGTAGGAGTGGGACAGGGTACCAGGAGCTGGCAGCATCATCCGTCATTTCTGGTCCTGGCTGCAGCTGTCAGCCTGCATGCTCACACTGGGCAGCTCCTTCCCCACAGGATGAGGGGAAGGCATTCCCTGGAAATCTTTCGGCATGCCACAGGGTAGATATATTTGGAATGAAGGCGCCTGGCTCTGCTGGAGTGACGCCTGCAGCTGCGGCACCGCTCAGCACAATAAGCATCTTCCCATCCCGCTTCCTTTCATGCAAAACCTCTGGCCACAGCCTGTCAGCAAGGCAGAAACTATTTTGCAGGAAAACAAAAACTTTTTGCAGCAGGACAAAAACTGCAGGAAAGCGATTGAGAAGTCATCAGCTCCTGCTGATGGTGGGCAAGTAGCCAGCGGCCCAATCCCTCCTGCAGTCTCAGTGCCACATAGACTCATAGAACCATAGACTGGTTAGTGTTGGAAAGGCACTTAAAATCATCTAGTTCCAATCCCCTGCCACAGGCAGGGACACCTCACACCGACATACTGTGTCGCCCAAGGCTCTGTCCAACCTGGCCTTGAACATTGCCAGGGATGAAACATTTACCACTTCTTTGGGCAACCTATTCCAGTGCCTCACCACCCTCATAGTTCAGAATTTCCTTACATCTAACCTGAACTTCCCCTGTTTAAGTTTTAACCCATTACCCTGTGTTCTTTCACTGCAGTCCCTGATGAAGAGCCCCTCTCCAGCATCCTTGTAGGCTCCCTCAAGATACTGGAAGGCTGCTCTGAGGTCTCCATGCAGCCTTCTCTTCTCCAGGCTGAACAGCCCCAAAGTAGCTCTTCTGAGAGAGACCACAGCTAATCCCGAAGCTCAACTGCCACGGTGATGAATCTGGACCTAGAATCAAAATAGGCAAGTTGATCTTCAGGATAGTCAGTCATGCACAGCTGAGCTCCACAACAAAGCAACTCAGCCAACACCACAAAGCAGAGGAGCCGACAGCAGACCTCCAGCTAAAGAGTCATCTAGCTTTTGAATGAAAGGGTAGCCCTGGAAAGCAAAACTCCAGGATGCTCAGTCTAAATCACTCTTGGGCCAGGGATCCATGGGACAACACCATGGAGGGGCTGGAGAGACCAGCTCCCCTCGCTCAGTGAGCAACCCAGCAGACACCAGCACACAGGAGCATCTGAAGATCACTCATCCTTTGGGGAGAAAAAGAAGGAAAGAAACTGGAGAACCCAAGGGAAAACACCTCTCAACAGTCCTTCCCTCTTCACAGGAGACAGTGTTCACGGCATCCCGTTCCTGAAGCGTGTAACAGCTTACACAAGTTTCCCTGCTATATGGTAAGACTTGTACATGAAAAAAACATCAACTTTCCCCAAATAAGCACATCTAAGAAAGCCAGCAGAGCTCAGTGATGATGGACCAACCTCAGAGAGTTGGTGCTTGTCTACATGGCCCAAGCCCAACCACATCGAACACTCCTGGTTCAGAGAGACCACTCTGTTACACCTGACAACAGCAGTTCCGGTAACGCAAGAGCTCAGTTAATACCTCTGAGGGTAAGATGGGAGAATAATCTGCAGCCTATAAATAGGACCAATAAACCACAATTACAAACTCGGCTGAGACAACTCATTTATCCAGATGTTCCCATCATGTCATTCTCAATTGAGCAGTAAATGATGGGATTAACGGGCATTTCCCTGTTAAATGCCACGTACAAGAAATCACAGCCTCAAACCAGATGCTGCTGATGGTACGGGGCCTAGCAGAGGCAAAACCTTCAAACATGTCTCTTTCTTGTTTCAGACAGGAGTCAAGCGTCAAAATTCCTTTGTCAGGGGGAAGATATGGAGAGGAAACAGGCTCTAGGACTGTTCCTGTTCCTTTGTCTTATGCCTGGTAGAAGCCAAACCTTTCCCCCTAAAGCTGGAGGGTTGACCAGCCAGCCTATGCCACCCTCTACCCACTCCTGCTGGGGCATCTCCTAACAGTGCTTTTTCTCCTAAAATCATAGAATCACAGTATGGTTTGGGTTGGAAGGGACCTTAAAGCTCATCCAGTTCCAACCCCCTGCCACGGGCAGAGACACCTTCCACTAGAGCAGGGTGCTCCAAACCCCTGGGTCCAACCTGGCCTTGAACACTGCCAGGGATGGGGCAGCCACAGCTTCTCTGGGTACCCTGTGCCAGCGCCTCAGCACCCTCACAGGGAACAACTTCTGCCTAAGAGCTCACCTCAATCTCCCCCCTGTCAGGTTAAAGCCATCCTCCTTGTCCTGTCCCTACAGGCCCTTGTCCAAAGCCCTTCTGCAGAGGGATTAAAAAGGGATGGTGAGTCCCAAGCACACCCAGGTAGCAGGGGTCTTGAGCAAGGTGGCCACCTAAAATCCCTGTCCTTCAAGAGCAGCTTATTTGCAGCAGTAGCTAAGCTATTTCTACCTGATTTTCCCAGTGTCCTGAGGGCACAGGAAGATCAGAGAATTGTCATTGCTTAACTAACCCTGAGCCTTGCTTTCCTGTAGCAAATGGACTCACACAATCAAATTACACACTGCAAGTTTATCAGCATTTCCTCCAACTGTCTCAAGGATAACAAGTTTAGTGGAAACTATTTGGGAAAAAAAAACAAACCAGGACATGGGAGATAAAGAACAAGCTCTTTAATACACCTCTGCTTCCTGTGCAATGGCTTTGCTGAAGGAGGAGATGGATTGCATCTCACCAGGCCTGCAGATAGGACCAAACCAGAATCAAAAGCAAAGGCCTGTCCCTGGGATGCATTCAGCCCCTGCGCTGGGATAGCTCCAGGGGTGGGAGTTCATCCCCAGCGAGGTGGTTATCCTCTTCTCCTGCCATCACTACATCTGGACCACATCTGGATGCTGCCTGAAAAGGTGTCTGTAACAGAGACACGGGACAGATCCCATGGAGCCCCCAAGGCCCGGGACATTTATAAGGACCAAATGAGATTTCTCAGAACCAGAAAACCTCCTACAGTCTTTCCAATCTCTTTTCTTCCCCTCCATTTTGTCACCAATGAAGGAGAAGGAAAATCCAAACTGTCCTTTTTAAAACCTATCTATCTATATGCGTGCGTTTTCATATACACATACACATATATATTTTAATTTGGCACAGAAGAAAGGGTCACAAAGCAAGAAATCAACCAAAACCTTACAGAAACTCTGATTTTTGTGCAAAACACTCATGGCATGCAGCGACATCCACCCACCACTTCCAACTGACCTCGATACCCACTTGTGTCTCAAGCCACTTTGTTTTCCCAGAGAAGGGCCACAGCACAACCGCGCTGCACGATGTGGAAAGCCAGCTCAGAGTGGAGAACAGGCTTCTCAGGCCCTCACCTCAACACATGGACACCCCTGGCTGGTCTGTGCAACTTCAGTCAAAACCATCTCACCAGGAGAATGATTTATGCCATGGCGGTACTGAAAAACTCTGCTCTGCTGATTAGAAATAGGGAAGAGCCAGAACCAAACCAAAGCCATACCAAAAAAGCCATCCCAGAGCACCATGTTCCACATATGCAACATCCCTGCTCTCCCTGATGCTGCTGCAGTAAGCAGGGTTTCCTTATCACCTTCTTATCCCCCGCAAGGTTGCCACCAAGTGCTCCACCAGGAAAGCAGTCTGCACCTCTGCTTCTCCTACATCATAAATCACTGCTAATTCCCTGACACTGATCATAAACAGGAGGCTCAGCAGAATGCTGCCAGGCCACACGCCGTGCCAGCTTCTCCTTCTAGTTCCTAAGAAAATTCAACACAACTTCTGGAAGCAGCCGCTGAACCAGCAGATCCAGTGGGATGGCCTGGGGTTTCCTCACTGGGTTTGAAGGCATCTCAGTGGGTTGCAGTGTTTTCAAGCTGAGTTAAGCCATTGGGGATTGTCTGGAGAACCTGAGTACTGAGAAAAAGAAAAGGAAAACCTCATGGAAAATATGTCCATTGAGCAGTGAGTCACCAGATGTAATGGAGCCATGAGAGGAATCCTAATCTACTGCCTTATTAACACATTGATACCCAGCATATAGCAGGCATCTGCAGACTTCTACTGAAGCTCCATCACTGGGGTGTGTGGTTTCTTCATATGTACATAACTGTACTGAGCAAGACCACCACCCTCATTTCCAAACACTGATAGGGTGGGCTCCTTGAAAGCCCATTTAATCACAGAATGGCTGAGGTTGGACATGACGTCTGGGACTCCTCCTTGTCTTCTCCAAATGACCCTGATCAAGCAGGGCCACCTAGTTGCTCATGACCATGTCCAGATGGTTTTTGAACATCTCCAAGGATGGAGACTCCACAACCTCACTGGGCAACGTGTGCCAATGCTCACAGTGAAAAAATGTTTCCTGATGTTCAGAGGGCACCTCCTGTGCTTCAGTTTGTGCTCACTGCCTCTGGTCCTGTTACTGGCCACCACCAAGGACAGCCTGGCTCTGTCCTTTTTGCACCCTCCCTTCAGATATTTATACACCTTAATAAGATCCCCCGGAGCCTCCTCTCCCCAGGCCGAACAGCCCCCGCTCCCTCAGCCTTTCCTCAGAGGAGGGATGCTCCGGACCCTTCGTCATCCTCGTGGTCCCTTATTGGACTCTCTCCAGTCTGTCCATGTCTCTCTTGCACTGGTGAGCCCAGGACTGGACCCAGCGCTCCAGGGGTGGCCTCACCAGGGCTGCGCAGAGGAGAAAGATCACTTCCCTTGTTCTGCTCGGAACACTCCTAATGCAGCCCCGGACACCATCCACCTTCTGTGCTACAAGGACACGTGTCTGGCTCATGTTCAACCTGATCTCCAACAGGACCCCCGGGGCCTTTTCTGCTGAGCTGCTTCCCAGCTGGACAGCCCCCCAGCATGTCCTGGTGCCTGAGGTTGATCCTGCCCAGGTGCAGGACTTTGCACTTCTCCTCGTTAAACTTTGTGAGGTTCCCGTTTCTCCAGCCTGTTGAGATCCCTCCTGCCAGCAGCATGACTCAATGGTGCATTACCCACTCCCCCTAGCTGACCCCTGGCTACACACACCACTGGTTGCTGGCCTCCAATTACTTTGTCCAACAACCACCTCTCTTTGGGCCTGCACTGTTCAGCCTTTTTCCAACCCACCTCACTGTCTGCTCATTGAGCCTACACTTTATCAGTTTGTCCATGGGAATCTTAGGGCAGATGGTGCCAAAAGCCCCACTGAAGTCCAAGTAGACAATGTCCACTGTCCTCCTCTCCAAGCCCACCTCGTGGCCCCTCCACAAGCAAACAGGATAGAATCAGAGAATCCCAGACTGGTTTGGGTTGGAAGGGACCTCCAAAGCTCATCCAATTCCAACCCCCCTGCAATGAGCAGGGATATCAAAATTAAAACCCACCACTGACCTCCTCACACCCCAGAATCAAAGATGGGTGCAGGCAGGACAGGAGGGACATTACTTACCCCACGGTCTCGTCCCAGTCACACCAGAGCCTTTGCCCAATGCCCTCCATGCTGAGCTGGAACTGCTTCAGGCAGTAGTGCTGGATCATCCAGCTGTAGTCTGCCTCCTGACACGCTGTCGCTGCGATGAAGTGATGGGCTGGAAGACAGATGAGGAGCAAGCAGGGTTAGCCCCTGCCTCCCACCGTGCGGTCCCCACACAGCTTTGCACACTGAGGGCGTCTGCCAGAGCAAAGCAGAGCATCACATCACACCCCCGTCAAACAGCTCCTTCAAAACCTCCTTCTGGGGGGTTTATTTCCCTCTTCACATCACTATGACCCTGCAGCATCATACGCCATTACCCTCCCAAGTGCTTGACGCTACATAAATCAATTACTGAAAATACGCTATGTAAGTCACAAGTAAGGATGCAGGTTTATTCCCTGCTGGTCCCATGACACACATATTGGGACTTTAAATTTCCGGGTTTTTTGTGTTTACAATTAGAGTAAGAGGATGTTAGGGAATAGCCCCGCAGCTCCCAGTCAGATCCCTGCTGCTGCTGCTGAGCAAAGGACCCCTTAAAAATGAGCTGCGTGATGCCACACTTGGAAACAAACATCCATCTCTGGTGGATGTACTTCTTTACAAGTTTGCGCAAAACTAGCGCAATGCTGCAACTGAGTCAAAAGGGAGAAGGGCAGTAATGCTACAAAGGGATGCAGGCACAGGCTAGAAGAAAATAAACCTAGGAAAAATGATTTACTGAGCCTGGTTATAAACAATATCCTGGTCCCAAAGTGCCAGCTAGTGCCTTTGCAGCTCCTGGAGTACACTGTTGGCAGGCATCGCATACCAGCTCTATATTTTGCTACACATAAATAATTTTGTGCAAAATAATGGGGCTTTATTTTTATCTTATTTTTCACCAAAACAGAATTTAGCTATTTATTTAGCAGTCTGCATATGAAAGCCATGGGACATCATCCTGCCCCAGGGATGACCTCCTTGAGCAGGCCCTCTGCAGCCCACAGATATATTCTAGGAGTGCTTAGGGACCAGCACCCCATGGGAATGGGCAGGAACTCAGCGCCTCCTGAGGGATTTGGATGACAAGGGGTTCCCAGACCCTTGGGTGATGTTTCTGGATGGCTGCCGGGCTCCCACGCTGCCTCTCACCATGGCAGCCACTTCAGCCCAGCTCAAAATAAGACAACATGAGTTATCAAGCCAAGGAAAGGGAGGTGGGGAGCATTAAACCCTCACTGTTGCAATAATAAACATGAATTTATTGTAATTGAAAGCTCTCCCCAACTGATGCTACCCAGGGGCTCACGCTACAGCACCTGCATAATACGACCTCAGCCAGAGAATCAGGCAATCAGCTAGGCTGGAAAATACCTTTAAGATCATCAAGTCCAACCAGAGACAAGCCCTGCTCTGAAATGGGAAGGTTTGGGGTGCTGAAGCAAAGCACTAAGGGAGGAAGAGGAGCAGGAGGAAGAGGAAGGTACAATATGCAATCATTTTACTTGAGAGATGGGCTGCAAACCTCAGTCCGGGCAGGCCCAAGGACAATTGATGGCTGGGAGGCTTTTCTCCTCTTCCCATCCCTTCAAATCTGGGTGAATCAAGTGCACAAGTGACATGGCTGAGGGAACACCAGCATCTAAGGGAGGTTCAGGTGCCACCCCAAGGGGTCACCCCTTAGTGAAGACCGTGCACTGGAAGGACAAGTACCCTGCAAACATTATGCCCACCACACAGCCAGACAAACAGCTTGCAGGGAAACTGCTTCCAGCAAATGTTTTCAGTGGGGAGCAGGAGAGAGCTGCATGGGGGGAGAGAGGAGGAAAGGGAAGGAAAACAGATCACAAACCAGCCAGATGAGCTGCCAAGGGGATGGAGGAGCAAAGGAGGAAATGGAGGCAGACAGAAATGAGTGAGACATGTGAAGTGCAGAGACAAATTGAGGAAGACAAAGCCACTTTAAGAAGAAAGTGAAGCAAGAGCCAACAGAGCATGGCCGAGCTGCCCTTCACCTGGCTTCGCTCCTCCCCACTCCCAATTAGCATGGATGGGCACAGAGACAAGTCATCACTCATATACCACAAAAACAACTACCCTTGGAGATGCCCAAACATTTCCCGACGGCCACACAGCTGCTCCTGCAGAACAGACCCTTAACAGGCAGCACCATCTTGGATGGAGAGAGGAGAAACACTAAATAAATCATGGGGATGAAGAACCTGAGAACCACAAACTGGCTGTGATGCCTGCAAAGCCACATGTATCTGGTAGTCAGCATAATAACAAGAAAAGGAAAAAACCCCAAAAACCAAAACCCAACCCGAGTGAAACAAAAACCCCAGGGAGCACTCAGCAGTTGTCATTCCAGGAAGCTCAAAAAACACTGCTGGATTGGACGTGCAGGTGTAGGCAGCCAGGAGAGAACTAGCACATGAGCTTTGTCATCCCCAAGCATGCAACTCGTTCCTGCCTCTTGTCTCAGCTCTGAAGGTCCTTCCGAGGCACATCACTGTCTCTTTCCCCCATGGGGAATGTTCTCCAGGAGCTCTGCTTTCCCCATATGAGGACTTGCCTTCTTCAGATGGTGACAGCCAAGGCTTGGCTTGGTAACCCCATGGAGCAGTGCAGAGAGCATGCTCCTGAAAGAGGTCTCTCCCATACCTACACACGGGGTCTGTCAGCAAACCCTCTTCCCTGGGGAAACCAGATCCACCTGCCAATGACTGAGACATTTCACAAGGACATTAGACTTTTAATATTGTGAAGGGCTCTTTTGTTTTATACATCAGAAGCAAAGAGCACCCAAGAGGAGTAAGACTCCACAGAGCTTTAAACACTGCAAGGACAGAGCTGGGCACAGTGAGCACAGGTCTTGTTCTCAGCTGGTCAGGGAGAGCTGGCTTTAGCTTTAAATGTGCATTTTAAGGTCAAAGAGAGAACCCCCTGCCACATCTTCATACTGTCACCACTAAACACACAGATATTTCTGTGCTGGCTCCTGGACTTTCCCCAAACCCACATTCATCAACACAGCAAGCTGGGATGGGCTCCAGGTTTGTAACAACAGGAGCGAGCTGGGGGGAAAGCAGGGAGGGATTTTTGTATCTATCTCCTGGGTCTCATTCCAGAAGGTTTTCCTTCCCCCCTCAGCCCTGCTGATGGAGATAGTGCAAGTCAGCTGCAGTGAGCTGTAAATAACTGAGCTCTGGAGCAGTCACGTCTCTGCACTTAGCAGCATCCATTTGTGAAGGCCGTCAGAAGCTGCTGAATAACTGAGCTCCAAAACCTGACTATACCAGGGCTGAGCTGCCTCCCAGAGCTCCCTTCTCATGTGCCCTCAGCACTTCCTTTGGAAAAATGGCATCGGGAGCTGTGGGAATGCAGTGGTTCTCTGGGAACTTCCCACTGGAGCCATGCGGTATCTCCAAAGCCCCGTTTGGTTTTCAGGTGCCACCTAGACATAGAGCAGGGGGTCCTGTCCATCTTCCCATGTCTCCTCAGCCTGTGCATCATACAAGTGACACCACCACAGGCCATCCAAACTTTATCCTTGCAACATGTGTGTGCACTGCCTTCTGCATGCAAAGATGTCTTCTGCTGCAAGGAGGCACCATCTGACATGGTGCTCATCTTGCCCAAGGACCTGCGTTGATGGACGCCCTTCGCTGCCAAGAGGAGCACTAATTGCCTGCCAAAAGACATAACTTCAA
The DNA here is from genome assembly GCA_017639245.1 of Myiopsitta monachus. Taxonomy (NCBI): domain Eukaryota; kingdom Metazoa; phylum Chordata; class Aves; order Psittaciformes; family Psittacidae; genus Myiopsitta; species Myiopsitta monachus. Next base: position 46,383,542 of record CM029921.1, read on the forward strand.
TGAACCTTAAGTTGCCTCCTCACAGGGAACACCTGGAGAGCAGTGGTGAGGAAGTGATTTGAGGGAAGGCTTATCCAGGCATCCCAGATCCTCTCAATTGCCCTGGGACTGATGTCCTGGAATGTCCCAGCAAATATCTGCCAGAGTTTAGGTAGCTGCAAACCCTCCACATCGCTCATGTATTTCAGCAAAACATCAGTGTGGGTCCTGACTTGTTACAGAAACCTAAGGAAAGTAACTGGACTTTTTTCCATTCCACTTCTTATAGCTGGAGTCTGGGCCAAGAGCTCTGGGCTCGCAGCTCCAGAAAACAACTTGGTGGACACCACCTCTTCCTTCTCCTCCCGCCACCATTCCAGAACCTCTCTTGTTGGCCCCTTTCAGGTATATTAACCTAACACCTCAGAGGTCTCATTAAATCTCAAAAGACCAGAGATAATTGACACTCACAGCAGGGCTGGCAATGAACAAGCCACACGTAGCTAAACCCAAGCACCAGCAAAGCTCTAGGCTCAAAGAACAAACATCCCAATATCTTCTCCTGGGCTTCTCCCGAATGCTGTGACCCCCTGTGAAATGATTAGCTCTCTCAGCAAGCCTGAGATTAACTTCTCCATGTGGTTGTTTTGTGGTTTGGACCCAGCTGCAAAATAAAACCCAAGAAGAGCTGGAAATCTGGTGCTCACCTGCTGTGTGTGCTTCAAGCCCTGCCTTTGCCACATCCCCATCCACTGGGATGAAATCCTGCACTGGATTAAACCTTTGAGATTAAACCAGGTAAAGCCCAGACAGACAGATGTGCTGTGTGCTGCCAAACCAGGTACTCAACAGGGAACAATGTTGGGAAGGAGACAGTTGCTGTGGCTAAACCCAAACTCTGGGAAAGCAGGTCTGGAGTGGGGGGATTTTGCAGGCACAGCCCTTGGAAAGCCGCTCTGTACATGTGGAGCACATGTTCTTTAGTCTCAGGACACCTAAATTTGCCTTTCAACCCTTCTCTTCATACTGGGACCCACATTTACAAACAGATCAGCTGAGCCAGTCCTCATCAAGCACGTTTCTCAAGCGGAGTTTCAACCAGCAGAGCCACCATGTCCACTGCTAATTAGTAACACAACATAATTAAGCTCCAGTTTTCATTTAAGCCAGGTGAGCATCTGATACCCCACAAAGCGGCTTGGGCACCCTTGGGAGCATCTGCGGGTTCTGTCAGAACAAGTCCCCTCCCAGCACCCCAGTGCTCTGCCTGGACTGAAGCACAAAGCCAAGTGAAGGATCAGACCCAGCCCAAAACGCCTGTGGGAGGATGGGGAAAGGGCATGAAGTCAGAGGATGAGTATGAAAAACATCCCAGCTTATGGCCAAAAGATGGAAAACTGGGGGTGAGGGCGTGTTCATTGACTCAAAGCCAACAAACCAACAGATGGCTTTGTGGGGGATGGAGCAAGTGCTCACAGGTCTAAAAATAAACGCACTCCTCCGAGCAGTGCTCACACATGAATGGCTTAAGCTGGGCTCTGGTTGGTGCCTGCAGACCACTGAAGTGAGAGCATCACTGCCCCAGGGACTTCCCCTACCTGTCCACACCTTCTCCTAAGCCTGACTTTGTGTTTCCCAGACAGAGCAGGTTTGGGCAGCCACTCTGTACGTAGCCTCTAGCGGGCATGGTGGTAATTAGAGCCCCAAAAGAGGTACGAGCCTGGCACTGGGCACCAACCTCCTCTACAGCTCACCCAGCTGAGGAGCACCTTCTGCATCAGCCTGAAGATGCCCATGGGGTACAGCTCCAGACACAGGGCTTACAAACCAAACCACTGCGCAAACCAGCAGGAAACTCGGGTCTTGCACAAGAAACCTCATGCGGAGAAACAGGAGAGGGGCAGCAAGTCATCCACACCGGCTGGGGAGAAGCAGGAAGAAAGGCATAACTGCCCCTTCCAGCATCTGCAGCCCCATAAACCCCCAGGAAGGGTCCAACACCCTCTGCTTAAATATATACCTCCAATGGGGCTGCTTTTGTCTTCAGAGCTTGGTTCACCAGTCAAAAATGAAGCTGGAGCTTAGCAAATATGTGACCCCCTCCAGTTGGAGCTGGGAGACAGCAAAATGCAGATGTCGGGTTTAGGGAACCATGGTGGCTGGCTCAACACTGCTTATTTCTCTATGGGAAAGGAGGGAGCTGCCTGCAAACCCCTCTGCTTGCTGACAGCCTGGGATGCACCCCTGCAGTCAAATGAAACCTCCGAGCCCTGGTAGGGCTATTTCTGTCCTGGTTTTGCATGGGGAATGTATTTTTAAAGCCTCTCCTCCCTGCCTTGCCGGGTCAGGCTGGGGGCACTGGCACCCGCTCCAGGCTGCTGGGATCTGGCAGCTTGGGAATGGTGAGAGGGATGGAGGTGTCCAAACCCTGCAGGCGACTGTGGGGGAGACAAAGACCCATCCCCTTCTCAAGCAGCCTGTGTGAGCCCCCCCAACAGCACAGGATCATCCCAACCCATCCCATGGCACAGACACAGTTGCAAACACAGCCCCAGCAAGATCTGCAGATGGAGGGTTTACCCCGTGGTTTACCTGTCGGACAGCTTCAGTGCAGTGAAGCCACAAAAGCTTTCAACGGACTTAAGGACTGCTAAATGAAAAGAGAGAGGGCTAGGAAACCTCAACCACAGCAAATCGCACATTCCCCTGAGAAACACGTAAGTGGCTGTGGCTCTGCTCGTGCTGCTTTGGGGAGCGAGCTGCTGTCCAGGGCAGAGCATCACCATGGGCGCCCCCAGGTCTGTGTGTTGCATCTCTTCCATCTGAGCTCGCTCAAGAAACAGCCTCCCCAGACCCCACATAAATATTTGCTGACCAATTCCATTAAATTCCAGCAAAATGAGACCTCTGTGCCAAATATGCGCCATGAAGGGGGGTGCCATAGTGTAATGCCATGCCACAGCATAAGCAGTAGTGAGGGTCAGTGTAAAACCTTGCTGGACTGGGAAACATCAGATACGTGAATGTAGAATTGGTAGAGAGAGAATTGGCCAGGCTTGGGATGGTCCCATTAGGGACCTGGCCATGTGGAAAGTTCAGGCAGCAGATGTTCCCCAGATTAGCCAGAGAAGCTGTGGCTGCCCCATCCCTGGCAGTGTTCAAGGCCAGGTTGGACACAGGGGCTTGGAGCACCCTGCTCTAGTGGAAGGTGTCCCTGCCTGTGGCAGGGGATTGGAACCGGATGAGCTTTAAGGCTCCTTCCAACACAAACGATTCTGTGATTCTATGAGCTTTGGTAATGAAGCACAACATGTGGGTCTGAAGGATACACTGTGGACCTGCCAGCATTGTCCCTTGCTGCTTCCAGAGAAGCATCCCCAGAAATCCTATTTCTGGAAGGACATGGACCATACGGAGGCAGCGTGATGATGCTCCAGAAACACTTCTGGGGATAAACACTACCGGGCATGAAGACTTACTTACGATAAAAGGCAGTAAGAGGAGAAGGTCAAACGGAAACAAGTGGATCACAAATAAGCATCAGCACCAGCTCAGCTGCACACTGGCAGTTGGACACAAATGCCTTCCCAGCAATTGCAGCAGCTTATACCGGTACCCTGAACTTCCCAGCCTCCTCAGTGTACCTGCAAACAGGGTACACAGCATCAAAGCATGACTGTTGGCTACATCCCCATCTATGAGGGTGTGAGCACCCTGCTCTAGTGGAAGGTGTCCCTGCCCATGGCAGGGGGTTGGAACTGGATGAGCTTTAAGGTCCCTTCCAGCCCAAACCAGTCTGTGGTTCTGTGGTGAGAGGCAAGCTGCAGTCCCCACTCCCTGGATCCTGCCCCTTGGTCCCAGCTCTGTGGCCCCACAAGGAGCAGGGCTGCCGCCACACTCCACTGTGCCCAGCAATCAGCTCCATGGCTTGGTCCCCAATTAGGGCTGCTTTGTGAGCAGTGGGCTAATGAAGCCAGCCAGCACACAGCTCTGGAGTCCTTTGCATCTCTTCCCAGCTCCTTCTCATCACATCCTGGCTCTCGCTGCCTGCCAAAGGGACCACAGAATAAGAGATTCCCCCACCCATCACACCAGCTGCTTTCCCACGGGACAAGGGACCCAGCCTTAAGAGCCTTTTGGACATGGTCATGCTTCTTCATGGGCACTGAGGGGTCCTGCTGCCAGTGATGGGGTCCCTGCACCAAGAGTGGCAGCCTGCCCGCATGGGATGTCACCTGCCTTCCTCTGGTAGTGTGCTGCCCAGCTCCTGCCCTGCTGTCCCATGGGTGGCTCCTGCTCCCACCACAGCCTGAGCAGGAACCCCTTCCACCAGTTATCAAATGTACCATCAAATCCACTGGTTGGAAGTGTCCTGCCTTATCAGGTTAATGAGGCATTTGCTTAAGAGACAGAAAAAAGCCCCCAAACAGGCACTGCATTCAGGCAGCAGGCTCCTACCTCAGCTGCAACAAAAAAATCCACTGGCATTTATATTTACGCAGCTTGTTTTGTGCCCTCTTGCAATGCTTGGGGTAACTACAAAATGATAGCGAAAACTCAAACACCCCCATCCTAGCAAAAACAGAATGACAGCAAAGCATCAGCTCTATGGATATGTCACTTCCTTCATAGGCACAACAGGATGCCAAAACTGAAACCTCAGATATCCTTTTGGATATATTATGTTCAGTTGTATGCAAAATATCTCACTAGTGCTGGCTGGAGAAAAAGAATCCCATCTCTCTCTATTTAGCCTTGTCTAATAAAATGAAGGGGAATAACTTTTCCAGGAACAGGGATGAAGTCCCCCATTTCTACAAGAAGATAATAAATCAGATTAAAGGTATTTAGGTTCTGCAGGGAAAAGACAACTAGTTCTCCTGAACATCAGGGTGATTAGTTTCCTGCAGTCTTGAGAAACGTGGAAATGTTTTGGGATGGTGTAAGGCTTCCAAAGCACTAAATTACTGCCAGATACAGAGACTCCCAAAAGTATCAAGTGATTGTCTCAACAAGCCCCACAGAAAACTTCCCCTAGGCTATATCCCTGCCGCTCTCAGGAGATGTTTGGGCAGCAGAGATACTGCTGCACTATGTTAGTCCTCTTCCCAAGTTCATCTTATGGCACACCTACAATGCAACAGCCCAAACAAAGGATAATTTAACATCATTCTTACAGAGGTTTTCACATAACAGCTCCTGTAAGATGCAGAATATGCAAAATAAATGCTGGTACTTTGCATCCCATAGCCCAGTGCAGGATGGTCCTGCTTAGCTGGGTCACAACGCGTTCACTTTTTGCCCTATAGTATTGCTGTTAAATAACAGTAACTACTAAATACACTGAAATAGGCTGTTCAAAGAGCCAGGACCGTGCTCCAGTTTCTCTCTTCACCTCAGTCCCCCTGCATGTGTTAGCAGGCGTTACGGTATGTCCTTGTTATCCATCAGCCAAGCACACTTCCAGGAACAGAAAATCTTAATGTGCCCCTAGATTTGATTCTGTGTAAGGCAAAATGAAAAATATTCTTCTTTCCCCCCCAAAAAAAAACGTGTTAAGCAAAGTAAATTCGAAACCAGCTGAAAAGGGAGGAAGGAGGACGGAAATCAAAACGCAGGCATGCTGAAAACCAACGGCTGTCTGACTGCAAATCAGGGGAGGGAAAAATCTGCCATGAGCAATTAGTTACAAAGGTAATTATATCCTTAATGAACAGCGGGCTCTTTTTAAAAATTATTTGCCTTCATTAACCCACTCCTAGCTCAAACCAGGTCTGGCCATTAGCACCATCAAATACCCACTTGCTGACCCACAAGAGCTGAAGCAGGGATCCCCATTTAATTCTGGGCACCCATCTTTTGCAAACATCAGGGGCTGAATGGAAACCTACCCAAGGATGACAGAGGTTTCCAGCATCATCATCCTAACACCTTAACCCAGCATTAGACTTGTGCTTTAGGGTCATATTTAGAGCATCACAAAGCACAGCATGCCAAGAGGGGCCAGATGTCAGCTCAGTCTCAAAGCGGGGCTGGTCTCACTGGATAAAGCCATGGAGAAACAAGCACCACGCTCAAGACTCAAGAATGTTCTGAAGGCAAACACTCTCTTCTCCCACCCCCACGACTATTTTCTTCCTTCAGCTATTTCAGTTGATTGAGGCTATAATAAGAACAGGGAAACTAACACCAAAGTTAAAAGTGCCCAGCATTGGTTTGGAGACAACGCACTTTCGATCCTGTTGGTTCAGGTTTCAGTAGGTTTGTGTGTGTTAAATGCGAATTATTCTGGTCATGGGACTACGAACCATTTTACTGAACTACCCTAGAAATAAAAAGAAAAAGCAGTTCCCAGGCAAACATTATTCACTTCGATTGCCTATAAAGAGGAACTTCACAAATAAATATATATAAAAATTAACTGTGGAGGAAACCAAACTGTCTTGTTGGTGTAGTCCTCACAGCTGCAAAGAACAACAGCTTGACAGAATACTGTCCATATACACTTTCCACGCTAAAATCTGTTGCTGAGCCATGTGAGCAGCCCGGGGATAACTCATTTCCCTTTTAACTGAGGTTTCTCAATGCAGTTTTCTCTCCTTCCAGCTGAATAACGTGCAGAGATGGCACCTGTCTGCAACTCACGCACACAGAGCACTGCTGTTTTCCCAGCAAAAGATACCTGAAGGACATGGGGAAGCCTGGAGGGACCGCATCCTGCCCCTGGCTGAAACGCAGAGCTGCCAAGAGGTTTTGACCCAGGCTGCTGTCTATTTTGCATGCCACCTGGGATGCTTTCCCAAGTGGCCAGGCTGTGGTTTTATATCCTCAAAAGCTCAAGTTGTAGGAGCTCACAGACAAGGTACTGAAACCATTAAGTGGTTCATTAGTGGATTTGGTCATAAACAGCAGTGGCAGCATCCATAGCACCACAATGGCACCCTGGGCTTGGGCTTCCCTGGTATTACCTATCCGCAGCAGGAATTTGCTCAGCAAACGCCAGCCATGATTGCATTTTAGAAGGGGAAAAGTTATTTAGCTACCTGACCAAGTCGAAACATGCCACATCTCCCCGATAAGCTCCTCTCCCTCAAACCCAGTGCTGCCCCATGGTGTTCTCCATCCTTACTCAGTGCAGGGTCTGTGCCAGTGAGGGCTGTGACCATTCTCTCTCAGTCTGTCTCCAGAGCAGAGCTGGTCCAGACCTCGCAGCATCTCCGTGGCCTCCTCTGGACTCGCTCCAACAGCTCCACGTCCCTCTTGTGTTGACTCTGCAGCCAGTTGCAAGTCAATATGATATTAACTGATTTATTAATGTTTTACTGGCCTTATGTGCAATTCCCTCTTAGCTCTTTCAGCAGCACACCTATCTGAACCCACAAGCCATCACAGCAGCAGAGCCCAGCACTGTGTGCAACCAGAAACGGGCACAGGAAGCAACAGCAAATGCCAACATGGGGAACGTCTGTCCCTGCGGGATCTTCAGCCACCTGCTAGCATGGTTGTGAGTGGCACCACTGCCCTGAAAGCAGCAAGTGCTGCCAGCCCTTGTCACGCCAGCCAGTATCCCTGGGGATGCACACAGGGACACTGAGGGATACCGCTGGCACTTCCCTGCACCACCTCCAGCAAGTGGTGCAGCAGAAGTGCCATTGAAGGGTCTCACCTCTCTATAAACCTATGTGGCTTTCAGCAGAAATAACAGTTTGCCTGTTAACTCCCCCCTGCACAACCCTGACCTGGCTCCTGAGCCATAATCCCACCTCATCCACCATCACCAGAAATAATGATTGTCCTTGTGAAACCCAGCCCTCAGGTAACCCCTTAAACACCAAAACAAGGCTGCAGAGCAGCGTGGTGCTGATCATCACTGTTCCCAGTAACAGTTACCACGAGCATGGCTCATTCCCTCTTTCTGAGCAGCCAAAACCCAAAAAAAGCCTACTTTTACCTCTAATGGAAGTGGTTACCTTGGGATACAGCTGGTTCTCCAGCCTGCTGAATAAGACCAGGGCAGTAGATACCCTGACCATCGCTGCTTCTTAGGGACACCGCAGCCAGTTGCAAAGTTACTTTGAGCTTGAGCTTTACCAGAAAGGCTTTTCTTGCGTGGCAGGAAAGCTCAGCTGATCCTGTCAGGATCTGGACCCCAGCTTTGGTACAGCCAGGAGGTTATGGCGGCAGAGGGACAGCCGTTCATACGGCTCTCAACCACCTGCAAGGGAAGGTGCTTCAGGGACCAGGGAAGCTGTCCAAGAGCATGTCCCAGGGCAGCGGCAGGCACGAGCTGGCAGTAAAAACACCAGCACAGGGTCATAAACCTCATCTTCCCTCCCTGCTCACTGCCTTTCCACAGCCCTGTCTGTGTGTAAAGCAGAAAGGCTCAAACGGGGGATTTTGTTCTTCTGTTTTTTTCTTTAGCAATACATCCACCACTCAACACCAGTTCAATGGCTCACATACAGGCAGACATCCTGCTAATGGGGATGGAAAAGAGCGGCCTGGAGTTACCATCAACTCCTGCTCTCTTCACTTCCCGAAGTTACAGTGCCCAAACCAAGGGAAGGAAGGGGCAGCAAAAGGGGGAAGGAACTGGGAAAACAGAGCTGACAGAAATCCTAACTAAGCAGGAAACTAACTAACTAACTAACTAACTAACTAACTAACTAACTAACTAACTAACTAGGAAACCGTCCTCGCTGTCAGCAAAATCAGCCACAGGTTTGTGTGTGGGAATGCTCCCTCCTCAGCCAGGGAGCCCAGAGCCTTTCCCTGCAACCAAGCATGGAGAATGTGCTTCATCTAACGGCACAGACTTCTCATTCCTGGGAATAACCGCCAACTAGAGAGTAGTAAATAGATAGTTTTGTGGTACAGATAAGATCTTTACATGCAGCATAGCTCAATGCATTATTTACAAGTGTTCAGAGGAGAAAACCAGCACAGGGGAAGGAAGTGAAAGAAGGAGAAATCCAGGCTTCCTCACAGCGCACTTTGATTTCATGGAAGATCAGCGTTAGGACGAGGGTCTCAGTTCCCCTTCACGTCACCTTAAACAAACACACTTCTTCCATAGAGCATCAATGCATGATCCGAACAAGCTTTCTGCTGCAGATCCATCAGTTACAAGCACTGCACGACCTGTTGCATATGAAATGCTGCGAGCAAAATCGAAACCCAGGCATGCTGCACCCTGAGAAAATAACCAGGCAGTGCCAGCATTTCCAACCTGGTTTTAAGTCGATCACCTGCAAACCCCAGAATGCCCGACCTCAGCTTGCTTGAACAAGCACTTGTAGCTGCGTCCTCTGCCTGCGGCTCAGAAATAGGTAAACAGAGACTCCTGAAGCAGTCTCCTGGTAATTAATTTCCACTTTCGAAACAAATGCCAGAGGATGTCTCCCCGCACAAGCACGCCTCAGTAAAATCTCACCTGCCAAAGGGGAAATCCTACACAAAACAGGTTGTATGTGACAGCATCTTCATCTGACATATTTATAGGCCAAGTGAGATGTTTTGTTACGTCCTGGAGCTCTCAAATGATTTCTCCTTTCCATTTCCACCTGCTTTCCGGGCTGGAGCCTTGGCACACTTCAGGATTGGGTCGGGGGTAAAGCCCGCGAGGAGGCGGCCTGTGCTGTGCACCCTCTCCACTCGCAGGGAAGAGGCACCGGGGATTCCAGGGGAGATTCCCCCTTTGCCCCCCGCCTCACGGTACTGCCTCTCTTTCCGCGTCCCGCCCGGCACCGGTAAGTTTGGAGCGGGGGTGCGCAGCTACTTACCCAGCACGAAGCAGAGGAACCGCTGCTGGAGCAGGGCCATCGCCGCTGCGCTCTGTCCCGCACACCCGGCCCCCGGCAGGGAGCGGGGCGGCGGGCGGGATCCTCCCCCAGCGCCGGTCGTGGCTCCGCTCCTCTCCGCTCCCGGCGGCGGCGGGGACATGGGGCGGGCCCGGTCTCCGGCCCGCCCGGCGCCTGCCCCGCCGGCGCCTCCCGTGGTGCGGTGCTGTGCTCCGCTCGGGGTCCGTGTGCGCAGCCCCCGGGTCTCTCGTTCAGTGGAAGCCACGGCTGAAGGCAGGTGGCTCCAGCGGGTTTCACCTGAGAGCGTCATGCCCGGGGAAGGCAGCATTAGCTCCATCTGCTCCCGGTGGAACGGGCAGGTGAGCGCGCAGAGCCACGGGACAGGGAACAAAACAAAGCACTCAGAAACCCTTTTCTTCTAAGCCCTCCTTGCACTTCCACCGTACAAATTGCTGTCTCGCCTCAGGCTAAAAGTCCAACCTTCCTTCTTTTTACAGTGTTGAATAAGAACGTTGAGGATGCAATGCAATCTTAGCAGGAAATGTTTCGTGGCTTGTTGGGGGTTTTTTTGCTTGCTTTAACTGAGTGGAAAATGCTGACCGAGCTCATGCAGCTCCACCTGCAGCTGATAACATGGAGTGTTCACTTAGAGTATGATTCAGATAGACGGTGAGGGCTCCAGCTGCAGGGAGATCGTTGCCCCTTATATCTGTTCTCTCACATCTGGAGCTAGCTCTCCCTTTCAAAGGAACAAGGAAACAGGAATGACCAGCACAGGCTGCTAACTTGAGTGTTTCACATCATCCATGTTTCTGCTTTCCCAGCAGAAACAAAACAGCTTGCGTATGAGGAAGCCAGTTCTGTCCTAAATTGTTAATAACACTTGCCTAATTACAGAATTTTTATTATAACAGAATTCTTAATAACAGAATTATTATAGAATCTGGAGGGCCCAACCAGCATCATGTGCTGTTGTTAATGTAGAGCAAAGCTTATGGCTGCTTTCAGATTGATATGAACAGGGAAGAAACTGAAGCTGAGGTCTCGGCTGCAGCTTCAGGACCAAGTTTTCAGTACTGGAGGCTGAAGACAAGGCTGGGGCTCTGGAAGCATTGCCTACAGCAGGGCTGCTGAGGGGGAAGGGGTGAGGTCTGGAAACAGCAGAACACCAGCACAATTTTTTAAAGAATCTTTTTCTTAAACATATTACATGTTTCTTACTAGGGAAAGATGGGATTTCTTTTCCCCATTACTTACTAATGACTTGGCTATCTCACAGCTTCCTCATGAGGAACGTAAAAATTGTTATAGGTCAGCATCTCTTTAGCAAAGCAACAGAGAACAAAATACTACCATAGGAACAATTATGACTGTAAAGCCCACACACTGTTTAAAAGAAACAAATAAATCACCTGACAGGGAAAGCACAACACATTCAAGGCCATTAAAACCTTAGTAACTAAAAATATTTCCACATGTAAGATTCTATTTTATGAGTGTGTGTCCATATCTGCAGCCCTGGACAAGTCAGTGGGTTAATACAATGACTTCTCTTTGTCAAATATATGTTGACTCAGAGAGGTATCTGTAAAAGTTCACAGGGCAGTCAAAGGCCAAAGTAACAAACTTATGCCACACTAATCCTCTCAAAAGGAGCTCAGACAAACATGCATCTTGGCTGAGATTCCTTCATGCTCTTCATTGCTTTGCATGTAAAATCCTGTCCTATGCCTCTGCATATTTAACACGATCTACAGTCATTTTTTCTGACAAGGACTGAGACTAATGACTTATAAGCATCTATTTGTATATTTAATGCAGCTATGGAAGCTTTTCTAGCCCAAGCTCCTGTTTTGTCTTGCTGGGCAGAACCACTCTACTCTTAGTACAGTTCTAGTATCCAATGTACAGCAGTTCTGTTCAAGTTAAAGCTGTGTTGTGGTTTACTCTTGCACTATAGTGACATGTGCACAAGCATCTGACTAGAGAATTTAGTCTGAAAAGCTACTTTGGGTGGCAAAGATACTCAGATACGTAAAATTCTCAGCATAAATACTACTCATCTTGGAAGAGGTGGTATTGATTAAAACCTTGACTCCTTGACATCCTTGAAACAGGGGCTTTGAGACCAAACCCAAAGCGTCAAGAATTTGATGCAGTTTGGGGAGGAAACAACACAGAAGAATATTGTACAGATTGTGTTTGTAGGCAAAAGTGAAGCTGGAACATTGCTAAGAACATCTGGGGCAGTGCAGGAAACCTGATAGTGGCACTGCTAGCAGCCCTAAAGTAAGCAGAATACCAAGTTTATTAGGAGGCTGAAACATGCATCAACCCCAAGATGTCTCCTACAGGAGAATATCCCTGGAATTCTGGGCTGTGTTTTTAGCATGTTCAGCTTGCTGCAGCTTCCTGCAGCATCCCGTGCTGTGTCACCATACAAGGTGTCCTTTAACATGAAAAAAAAACTAAAAGAAATACAGTCTTATTCTGTTAAGATTTCTACACCAGAACTCATCCATCACAGAGAAATCCTCAAGTTTTAAACCAAAATTGAGCCTGTGCTGGGATTTCTTTATGAACTGCTACACAAGGACTGGCCATTAGGTGTCAGCTTCCTACAGAATATGTTTGACAGTCTCCACTAAGTTAATCAGTACCATAGCTGAGGTAATAAACCCAGCGGTATACTTAAAGAGTGCAGAGAGCTAGCAAGCCAATCTGTTTACAGATGCTCTGCTAAACAGCTAGCAATGCTGAGAAACTACTGCTTCGGTGGATTCATTCACATCCTTCTTTCGGAGCTTTATACTAAGTTACTTACTAATCTAGTCAGGCTATGCAGCTACACAAATATGGAGGGGAGGGAGGAGTTATGTATATGTATTTCTGTAGGCTAGAATACTCGCTTATTTACATGCCTTTTCTCACTTCTGACTGGATTTCCTTAGAATGGCAGAGGTCCTTGCCACAATGGTATTGATGGACAAGCCACTTAGGATACCATTGTTGTTTTTCCGCACCTCCAGCAAAGCAGCCAAAATTGCATCTCTAGATGAATAAAAGAAAGAACTGTTTACATAACATGTTGTGCAATATGTTTAGGACTTAGTTACCATGGATATTTGATCCATTAGAAATCAGGGCGGAAAGGAAATCCAAATCCTCTCACCTGCTAGCCTGTGGATGAAGTCCTCTGAGTTTCTCAACTAATTTGGTAAAACTGCTCAAGTTCAAATTATCAGGTAAAATAAAGACATCATATGACTTACTGGAGTAAGAAGATGGTTTGAACTGGAAGTTTTCTCCACTATCCTAGAATTACATCAAATAAGTACAATACTTCACTCATTTTTGCAAGTAATACATCTCCTGACTACTAACAAATATTCCTGTTATGAAGAAAGAAAAAAAATGACAGCTACAGATTCAGCTCAAGAAGTTATTATAATATAACCAGTCACATTATCCAATCTGTAAATCATAGAATTGGTTGGATAGATGATGTATTAAAAATGAAACTACTACATGCATTTATGTGTAACTGACATTTCCACTACTTTGAATTAGATATGATATACATTTCCCAGGGGACTAGCAAGTTTTAAAGCTAAATCCCCAAAGGTAGCATATCTATATAGTTTATGAAAGCAACACCAGCCATTACTAACTGCCTTATCCTCCAAGGACCAAGCTGAGCGAATATAAAATACTAAATTTAAACAGAGATGTTTCTTAGATTTATATTAAAACCCCCAATAGCTGCCCCTCCAGTATCCCAAAATCTTTCTTGTGTAACATTACAAGATGTTCACTTTAAAAAAGGGGTACAAGTGGAAACTAACAAGAGGAGAAAAGCAAGATGAAAGCTCAGTGCAAATTACTAAGTTCCCAGCTGGTTGAGGGTTAAGAAAAACCACATGGAGTGTCACAGTTTGATGCAGGAGCAAATGACTGGTGCTCTCACTCTTCTGCAGCAGCATGCCATGAATTTATTACTGACACATAGTATGTTTTCCTATCCTAACATCACTCTCTACACACTAAAAATGCTACATGATATCAGACAAGAAGTTTTAAAGCTCTTAATTTGCCATATAAAGGATCCTTAGTAATAATTACTTACCTTTTGTTTAACTTCAAGCAAATAAGGATCTTTAGTAGATGGCTTCTGATCAGGGCACTTTGTTTCTGAAGGTACATGTGTAGAGCAAGAGGTTTTTGAAGAAGTTATTTTCTCAGAAGCAGAAGCAGTGACAGGGGCTTCCACAGAGTTGGAGGCTGAAGTGAGCGTGTGACTTTGATCATTTCTTTGACTCTTCTCAACAGGTTGGATTTCACATGAAAGCTTTTTTTTAGGTGCTTGGGAAACCACATATTTACTCTCTGATACAGTATTTATGATTTTAACACTTATTTCTTTTCCTTTTATCTTTTTCTGGTTCATTTCCTCTACAGCTAACTTGGCTTTACAAATGTCTTCAAAGGAAATAAGTGCGCATCTAAGGCATAAAATTTAAGAAAAAAAGAAACTAAGTAAAGCACATATTTACTCTCAGTAGTAACACATGATGGTTCTCAGCTTTTGAGCATTAACTGTATCTCCATTAAACTCAACAGAGAATTTCAGGGTCAACTTCTCATAAGGTGAGAAGCTGTCTGGAACAACAAGCTTTTGTTGACCTGTCTATATCTGTATTAATTACTGAAATGAAGGAACATCTATGTCCTCTCTCCCATGATTTGCTTACTTTGACAGAAAAAGAACAATCTGAAACAAGTAAAACTTCCATTAATATACCTGCAGTTATTAGATTCCGCAGAGACAAAAATGTCACAAATATGATACTTCTGGAAATGTGATCTTAGATCAGCCTACAAAATAGAAGAATATTCGGTTGCAAGTGTATGATATGAAAGAATTCAGAAAGAGGCAAGACATTACTGCACCATGTAAATAAGAACAGACATACCTCTGACACTGAGGAACCTAGGCCATCAACATGAAGAAAAGAATACTCATCCACTCTTCGCTTCTAACAACGAGTGTAAGAAAGCAAAGTGTTACTATTTTTGTTCCAGTTCAAGCTAACATCTCAGTAGATTTCAGAAAGCATAGAAGAACAACCTGTTAAAAAACCTGTGAGAGTGAAGAGTATCTTCTTACAGAAAACAAGCATCCTGAGAAGCAGAATAGTTCAGTTTGTGAGATCTGCTTTTCCTGAGTATTCTCTGACATTTGAAGCGGCAGAAGAGGTACAACCAGAGAAAACACTGGTCTGAACTAACAGGTACCAGCGCTAAAGCATGGGCAGGGTACTCCCACAAGCTGTCTGCTTTCAACAGACTGGGACTTCTAACCATACCCATCACTGGGACTCAAGCATGCACGGACCATTCCCTCTTCAGAATTCAGTGTGGAGAAGGGAGCAGAAAGAGGAGGAATAGGGAAAAAAAGGAAGATATCCAGCTATTGTGTGCAGTTCTGGTGTCCTCAACATAAAAAGGACATGGAACTGTTGGAACAAGTCGAAAGGAGGGCCACGAGGATGATCAGGGGACTGGAGCACCTCCGTATGAAGATAGGATGAGAAAGTTGGGGCTGTTCAGCCTGGAGAAGAGAAGGCTGCATGGAGACCTCAGAGCAGCCTTCCAATATCTGAAGGGGGGCTATAGGGATGCTGGGGAGGGACTCTTCATGAGGGACTGTGGTGATAGGACAAAGGGTAACGGGTTCAAACTTAAACAGGGGAAGTTTAGATTGGATATGAGGAAGAAATTCTTTACTGTAAGGGTGGTGAGGCACTGGAATGTGTTGCCCAGGGAAGCTGTGAATGCTCCATCGCTGGCGGTGTTCAAGGCCAGGTTGGACAGAGCCTTGTGTAGCATGGTTTAGTGTGAGGTGTCCCTGCCCATGGCAGGGGGGTTGGAGCTGGATAATCTTAAGGTCCTTTCCAACCCTAAGTATTCCATGATTCTATGATTCTAGGTGACTGGCTGGACACTTACTAAACTGAGCTTAACCACTGTAGGTGAAGTTTTCAAGGAAAACTGTGGGTGAAGGGAGCTGTGTCTCTGTACAAGGATACATGGCAAGTCAATGAAAAAGAATCTGAAAACCTAGCTAGCATTTCTTCCAGGTTTACTTATGCTTGTGGAAGGATCAGAATACTCAAATAACAAACACACACCATTATTAGGTACAGCAGCTTAAAGCACACAACCTCACCTCTTGTTGCTTTTTTGTGTCTTTGGCTATTACTGAAGAATTTTCTACTGTCAAGTTCTGTTTAGCATCAAACCAATCTTCATTCCCTTCTTCATTTTTCACACAGCCTTGATGGTTGAAATAATTTTCAGTGTGTTAAAATTCAGACCATTGTATGTCATGTGAATGAATAACAGATTTGGATCTCCTCTGAACAACTGGCAAAGAAAAGATTTGTCTTAATTTTCCAAGTAAAAGAATTTGTATTGAAAACAAAAAGCAATGAAGAAATTATCTCGCAGGAGACATAAGAAGAGTACATTTGGAAGAACTTCATCTTAACTGATAGCGGAGAAAAAGTGCCCAGCCCAGTCCAGCCCAGTCCAGCTAAGGTGGATTCTCATGTGGATGGCACTCTTCCGTATCTCACCATGTGTAGGTGATGTCCAGCACCAGGATATTCTTTTGACACCGTAGGCATGGGAGCAGGGGCTGGACATATTTGCACTTTGTTCTCCAGGACACCTGATAGCACTCAACAGAGGGAGCAAGCAGATATAGTTCTAGGTATCCGAACAGGGGTGGATTGCCATGTTGGTGGCACTGTTCCAGACGGTGCCATGAGTAGGACATGCCCAGCACCAGCTTTCTGTCCTGGCACCTTACACTTAGGATCAGGGTCCAGACGTTCATGCTTTGGAAGCTGGTTTCTCAGTCACTGGAGAGCGCTGTCCACTGAGGTTTCATGCAGATGGAGTTTTAGGTGGTAAGTGAGGATGGCCATGTTGGTGGCACTGTTCTGGAGGGCACCATGTGTAGGCCATGCCCAGCTCCAGGTTTCGTCCTAACATTAGGCTTATGAGCAGGGGCTGGACATTGGGACTTAGGGAGCTGGTTTGTGGGCCACCTGAGAGTGCTGTCCAGTAAGGTAAACCAGAGAGGGAGGTTTAGGTAGCAAAGTAAGGTGCTGGTGCCAGGGCTGCGGGAGCAGCCTGAGCCGAGTCGGCTCCTCGCTGCTGTGCTTGGCCATGGAAAGAGTCGCCTCGTGCCCACAATCCCCAAGGAGCCGCCGTGGGCTGTGCCCAGGCCCAGGCACGCTGGTTCACCTCACGGCTCTCCGGGACCCTGCTGCAGGAGCTGAGGGACTTGGGACAGGCGGGGCCGCGGAGCTGGCGCTGCAGGGCGGTTCTGAGGTTCACTGGTGTTTGTGTGACCTGTGTCCCGGGACATACAGGTGATGTGATGGGGGAGCGAGGCGGGAGCGCGTTGAGCCCTCTCCAGGTGATAGAGCCCGGCCTGGTCCTTCCTGGGAGCAGGTGATGCGCTTCCAGGCTGTCCACGCACAGCCGGGTCCGTTCTGCAGCGGCATCAGCTCCGGGCACACAAAGCCCGGGCCGGGAGCCTCGGAGCGTCCGTCGGTGCCGCGGCTGGGGCTGCTCCTGGCTTTGCTGCTCGGGGCGGTCCATACGAGGGCCAATGCCCAGAACCGGCTCCCTTGGGGCTCAGGCTGACGCGAGGAGCGGGGATGGGTGCCTGGGGAAGGTGTCGTGGCCGTGCGGCGGGGGGAGAAGCCGCTGCCGTGAGCCACAGCCGGGGTTTAAACGAGAAGAGAGGAGCTGCCGCGGTGGAAACCGGTGTGGAGCTGGCGTTGCCGGGGCTTTGGCTGGAGCTTCCAGCCCCGCTCCGCGTGTTCTGCCCGGGAATGAAGGAAGCAAGAGCAGAGGATCCGCCGTGTACGCGGCCCGCGGCCGCAGGGGACGGGGCTGCGGGCACGCCAGGGAAAGGCAGGTGAGCGAGCGGGCTGGCACAGGGACCCCGGGACGGCCCGGGAGGGGGGCGGGGCCCGTGAAATTATGGGGCGGGGAGATGACGATGGGGGCGGTGTTTCATCTATAAAAGGAGAGGGGGGCGGAGCGTTGTCTATGAGGGGGTGGAGCGGGCGCTGGCCGTGGCGGTGGGGGGTGTGTGGTGCTGCCGCAAACAGGGGCCCTGGGGCTGCCGGTTCTCCCTGTCCCGGGGGCAAAGCCCGGAGGGAGGGAACCCGGCGCTCTTGCCCTCGCTGCCCGCAGGTCCCCGGCCCTTTCCCGGGCGCCGCCCAGGCTCAGGGACTGCGGCTCAGCGGAGCCGGGCCCGAGAGCGGAGAGCCCCGCGGCCCCGCTCCCCGAGAGAGCCGAGCCCTGCGAGGTTGGAACCGGCTACGGACCTGCCCGGGGCTTCGCGAGAGCGTTGGGCTCGCTCCCGGGGAGGGCACCCGGGCTCCGGCACACGCGGCCGAGTCCTGGGGGTGGAGATGGAGGGCTGAGCCTGGTGTGGAACCGGGCTGGAAGCAGATCAATAAAGTCCTGAGCGTTGGGGTCTGGAAACCAACCGGCTGCTGGGGACGCTTCGGGTTCAGACACAGGGACTGAGTTCTGCGGTTTGGGGGCTCGAAACCGGGGTCAAGGAAGCCAGATTTGGGGCTCAGAAATGGAGACCAAGCCCCACGTGTTGGAGTCTGGAGCCCGGCTCATGTGATCAGTTGTGGGGCTCAAAGAGAGCCCAAGTCCTGCGTTTTGCTGCTCAAAAGGTTCAGAGTTTAGAAACAAAGTCCGGTGTATGGAAGTCCTGACGTGAGGTGACTCATTGGGCTGATGCTGGGGCTCAGAAACAGACCAAGTCTGTGTACTTTGGGGGCTCAAACCCACACCCTCTTGGCCAGCTTTGGGGCTCATACAGACCAAGTCCTGAGTTTTGGGGACTTGACACCAGACTCCTTGGACAGCTTTAGCACTAACAGAAAAAAAACCCTAAATATTGAGGTTTGGGGGTCAAAAGACCGGATTTAGGGCTCATAAGGAGATTAAGTGCTATGGTTTTGGAGTGTGACCCTGGGGTCACTCAGCCAGTTTTAGAGCTCCACCAGAGCCAGCACCAGGCAGCAGGGTTCTGTCCTCCGGGTAGTTGCCGCAGGAGCGGGCTGGGGAGCAGGAAGCAGGCAGGGCCTGCACCAGGAGCTGGGAAGCCAGGGCCAGGAACCAGAGGCAGGTGCGGAGAAGGCAGGGGAAGGCAGTTCTGAGTGCCTTTGGCCGCTCACCGGCATCGGGCACGAACGAGCTGCAGCTCCCTGGTCTCTGCTCCTGCGACTGCTCATCCAGGCTGGGGGTTCTGATGCCAAGGTCATGCCCGTGCTGGTCTGTGCGGGGCTGGAAACGTTCTGTGTGCAGCCAGAGAACGCGTCTCATTGCGGGATGTGACAACTCCACCAGAACTCGCCTCACACGGGACCTTAAAACGCAAAAACACGGAAGAAGCATTAACTGCACCACAGAGCATCCGGGTCGCGACAGGACACGCACGCCCTTCCCGGCCAGGGCCTTGCGGCATGTGCTGCTACCACCGCGCCCCCTGATGGCTGTGAGCGGTATTGCGCCCCGGGGCCAGTGGTACCCTTGGGGGCGCCCGGCGCTGCCCGGACCGACCAATCAGCGGCTGCCGGCGGAGGGGGGGGGGGGGGGGGGGGGGTGGTGGTGGTGGTGGTGGTGGTGTGTGTTTGCGGGAGCCGTGCGGTGCCTCCCCCTAGCGGAGGAAGGGCGGCATTGCGGCGCCTGCGGCTGTTGCGAGGGAACAGAAGGAAAGCGTGGAGGAAACCAGGAATGTGGGAGGAGGGAGCTGCTGCGGGAGCACCGCAGCATTCCAGTTGGTACCCTTCCTCTTATCCAGAGGGTTCACTGATCGGTCTTCCGCCTCTCCTCGAGCTCTGGGAGCTTGAAGAAATTCCTTGCTCCATAGAATTCTAAACTCCAGTTCTACAAAGCTATCGCTTCCACGTTGCCGCAGGAGTGGTGTACGTGGTCATTCCTTGCCCAGCCGCGGTTGGTCAGTAAAGCATCTTGAGAAACAGAGTGAGGAATTAAGGCAGGAATGAACACACCCCCAACCTGCTCCAGGCAGAGTTCCAGCTGTTGGTGCTGGAAACTAACCCTCATCCCCGCCAGACCTAGCCTGAACCCTTCAGAGCCACCGGAGCTCTTGCTGCTGGAAATCTGCCTGCAGTGGGATTTGGGCCCCTGCCCTGCCTGCCCAGCCTGGATACTGGCTGCTTGGATAAGGCAGGATCTTTAGCAGTGACCTGAGAGGTGTCCAGCACTTACTTCGCACCTCTGCTGCAGCCTCCCTGTGGCCCTATGGCTACAGTGTGGTGTAACACCACTTCTGGGTGTGCTGAAGTGAAATGCCGAAGGTGTTGGGTGTCTCAGATCCAGCTCCTCTGCCATTCTGCACTCACACTGCACCTTATATCCCAGCCTGTGCTGCTGAGCCCGCCTGAGCTCCTGTACTCAGGTTGTAGAAGTAGCACTGCCCTCGTGTCTCCACGTGGAGAATGGTCCCTGCTCCACAGACGCCAGCAAAGTCACCCCAAGCCCATTTTCCTCTCAGCTCCAAGCGACTGCCTGACTCCAGCTCGGTCTCCGGTAACAGCTTTGTCACTGGCTGCAGAAAATGACCATGGCCAAAGCCATTTTCATGTCATCTACTAATCTAATAAACAATAGAAAATGGCAGTTAAGCCACACAGGAGAAAGGAGAGCACAGTGTCCCCTTACACCCAGAGTGCCCTTTTAGTACTTTCCTAGAGCTAAACATGCTGGTTCTGTGTCCTGGTATTTACTTCTGAGATCCAAGAACAGTGACAAATGGGATCACAAAACAAGATCCTGCCTCAGCACGTGCCCCAAGGGCTACACAGCAGGGAGCTCTTTGCAGTTCCTCTCCTCCAAAGGGCACATTCTGCCAATCCCTCAGCAGCACCTCTGTGAATTCAGTTTAAATTGGCCTTTCCTGAACGTGTGGCTGTGACTGACACAGGCTGTTCCACAGTGAAGCCTTCCTAGTGCTTGGGGCATTTCGGAAACCCACCACCTCCATCAGAAACACTTCACCTTGTGCTGTCCTACCTTCCCACCGCTGTGGTTACTTGCTCCTACTTTCTTTGGGGGAATAACCCTGAGCTTCCTTCTTCCCTGGTGTTCCTGATGGATCAGCTCCCAGAATTCAGAGCCAGAAATCCTTGCTGTGACATAAGTCCTGGCCTGATGCTCAGGATAGACTTTGATACTGGTTTTCCTCTCTGGCCTGCCCAGGTTGTCATTGCCCTCTCAGCCATCGTGTGTCACTATGGCACACGTGCCTGTGACACTGTGCTGGATCAGTGCAAAGAGCAGGCAAGCTGCAGCTCACACACATACACACATACACACACACACACACACACACACACACACACGTTATTGAAGAGAAACCCAAAAGCACTCACCCTGAGATGGATCTGTTAACTAACTTTTTAGTTAAGGATTGCTCCAGGATACAAAGCAGAGGGAATTGTTGTCCTCTCAGGGATCACAAGCATCTACGGTAACATCCCACAGGACAGCAGCGGCACAGGCCCTGGAAGAACAAAACCAAGTCTATAACTCACGTCTTGCGCAGCAACTTCCCCTGTAACTGCTACAAGACTTTCAAATTAGGAGGAGAAATCGGAGCATAAGACAGCCCTGCAATGCATCAACATCCTGTGAGCCGTTCTGAGAGGAAAAAGCAAATATTCACCCATTACACCCACAAGAAATTCACCCAGGATACAAATCTGTGTCCTGCTCTACTGGCTTCAGGCTCTGTCCCCACAGCAGCAGCACATCACACACGAACAGCAGTTCCAGCTCCACAGGGACAGTCCTATTCTTTCCCAGGAGAACAGGCGGCTTTGGAAGGAGGTGTTTCACTTTCCAGATAATTCTTTCTCTTCATCAGGCCAGACGGGACTGTCAGAGCCCCTGAGGCATGTCACAAAATGTAAATGCCTGATCCAAGCATGGGATCTGTGCTCCTGTCCCTGTACAGAATCCACAGGGACCTCCTGGCTTCTTAGAGCACCAGTGCTGCTGGCCAGAAATGGTGACAGCCTGGTGCTGCCCTTGATGTGCTTGGGATGGGTCTGGGATCTGGGAAAGCAGTGTTTCTCCCTTGTTCCCACAGTGATTATTTTCAACGGGTCTTTTTTGTTTCAGCAGTTTTGGGTTGATTTGAAGGGCAGTAGCAAATCAAGTAGTAAATGTTCAGTTCGTAGTCTGTGCCCATCATTTGCCTGTTCTAATGAGAACACAAAGGTGTGAACTCCATATACAAACACAGCCAGATCTGATGCCACAAATCCGAAAGACTACAGTGTGTGGTGTGACTCTTGGCTCACCACTTTACCTCCCTGTGTATCACTGCCGAGGAGACACTTTGAGGTGCTGTTTCTGCTCTCTTTCGCTCCAAGGATGCTGAGGGCCTGGCTGGGAAGGCTGCCCTGGAGATGGCAGTGGAGATGTCAGAGCTGCTTGTTTCCAGCTGGAGCTGAGTGTGGGTTTCAGGGTGCCCAGCAGGTCCCTATCACCTGGTGTCACCTGAAGCCTCCCCAGCCACACACCCTTCCCCATTGGCCCAACCTCTATATTTAAGCTCAGGTCAGGGGCTGCTTTTCATTTCCCTGAGAGCTGTGTTATACATCTTTTGTTTTATATTTAATTGCTGTATTCATTTTCTCTCTTTATTGCAAGAGTGCTGTTGAGCTGCCTTTGAGTCCTGTTTATGTACTGTGGAATCATGAATATGGGGGACGGTCTCTGTTTTCCCGCTGTCCTTAAGGTTTGTTTGTTTTCTGGTTTCATTGTCATTTGCCTGCATTGCTGAGCTGGAACCAGAACGTGACTTCATGGGATTTTTGCCTAATAAAAGAAGGCTGGAGCATGTTTTTTTTAACGCATGCTGGTTAACTTTTGCCCTACTGATTGCACCTCGAAGTGCTCAGTCTATTCACAGCACAATGGCAGAGCTGCTTGTTATACTGATCTCTGGCAAGCTACTTGTTACCTTTTTAAGCCTAGTTCAGGTTAAAGGGGCTCTTCTGGTGACCTGTACCTGTGGAGGGGACCATAGGAGACCTCCTGAGAGTAAGGACCCTTTTTCCAGTTGAAGTCAAAGTTGAAGCTTATGTTCTTGCTCTGTCTGTGGAGATGTAAGTAAGGTCTGGAGCACTCACTGTCATTCCTGAGATTCCTTTCCTCTACCCTTAATCTTTATGAGTAGGGAGAAAGCTTGCAGTGGTAATGGTGGAATGACTATTACCAACTCTGCTATGGGCTCTGGATTTTGGGGAGGCAGGAATAGGAAAGGCAAAACCTGCCATCCCAGATACAAAGGCCACCTACACCTAGTTTAACCTGGGCCATGCAGACTGTTCTTTCACCCTCTGCCTCCCCCCATGGAATTTTAGGTGGCAAAGCAAGGGTGGATTGCCATGTTGGTGGCACTGTTCTGGAAGGCAACATGTGTAGGACATGCCCAGCACCAGGATTCTGTCCTGACACCTTAGGCTTAGCATCAGGGTCTGAAAATTCTTACTTAGGGAGCTGGTTTCTGGGGCACCGGAGTGCACTCTGTGTAGTCAGTACGCAGATGAACTGTAATGTGCCTAAGCAAGGGTGGATTGCCATGTTGGTGGCACTGTTCCAGTGATCTTTCTGTCCAGATGCAGGATACGCACCTTAGGCGTAGGAGCAGGGGCTGGACATTTTCACTTTGGGAGTTCTGCACCTTTTCTACAGGCCAACATCCATGAACTCCAACCTGATCCCAACTGTGACCAGTCGTGTCGTTTTGCAACTGGTGGTGTTCTTCATGAGCCTGCACAGCATACTGTGAATTATGTGAATATCCCAAACGTCATGGGCTCCTTACAGGTTTTTTTAGCCTTGTGTGTTCAGTCTGGCAGGATACGGGTTGCAGTTACATGCATCTTAATGCTGCATATCTTTAACATTTCCCTAGAAGACCCCCAGGTAAGCTCTGCAACTCGATAGCAAGTAGCCAGCTACTCTCACTTTGGATTAATGGAGCCAGTTCTGTTGCCTTCAAAGGATGGGGAAAATACAATTCCTGCAGAAGAATCAATAATATTGAGGACTAAAGGGCAACCAGTATTTGAGTGTTAGAGAAAAAGAGGGAATGGGGGGGACTTAATAAAATTTCCAGAAATTTTACCAGACTAATAAGGACTTCATAGAAAACCAACCAAAAGAAACCCCATCAAGTAATATTTTAATATTTCAATGGAAATAGTGCAAGTATCTGCTATTTCAAGTTCAGGAAACAACCTTGCACTTGAACAAACAAGAAAATGATCATTTACACACACAGACCTAAGCATCTGTTGGCTATAGATAAACTACAGTGGGACTAGAACTTTCCCTGCATCATCTTCTTGAGTAACAGGAAAGCATGAGCTTGCAGAGGAATGCAGGGATGTTTCCTGGGTTGTGAGAATAACATCATGGAAAGGGATACATAGCCCACTACAAAGAGAGAGGGGACATCTCAGAAGGGGACAAAATAGCAGTAAGGTTGTAGCTATCTGACTTGAATAGTAGGCAGGAACTAAAGGTCTGTTTCCCACAGTTAGGAGAACTATAAATAAGGAAGTTCAGAGCATTAGCACACCAGAGCAGAGTACTTGAAAGAGAATTGGGTTTGTGGAGGTACAGGAAATATTCACATTTAAAGCTACTACAAACTTATTAATTAAATAGCATAACATATACTTATGTATCTTCATTTATATCCACCACCTTAGATTATAGATGTAGCTACAGGTAAGCAAGTAAAGGAAATTTGTAACATTAACAACAGAAGTAGTATTTCAAGCAAACTTCTGAATAGTCTGTGCTCAGTACGTATCTTTTTTTTACTGTGTCTGTATCCTACTTCATGGGCAAATCTGTTCCAGCAGTGTGGTACAGAATTCGTCTGGGAGATGCTGGGGGGAAGTCTAAGATTGCAAGTATATTTTGTTCACCCCTTCTCTTTGGTTCCTGTTACTTGCCTGCAGAATTGGGTTGTAATTTATCTTAAAAGCATTAATAACCCCATTGTATCTTCTGTTGCTGCTTAAATAACTGGAATTCCAAACAATAGTCACATCAAAAAGTTTGCCTTTTTCTTGCCTGGATAAATAAGGAAAGCTGTTGATCTTCAGCAACTGCACAGTGTCAAACCCCTGCTACATGTCATTTCTCAGCGCTAAGGAAAACGCACAATAAGGCTGCATTGGCTGCTGCTGCCCTTGAGCCATCACATGTTATCTCAGGCTGTATTTTAGGATAAAGCAGGAGGAAGAGCATATGTGCTGCTTTCACAGCTCTGTAGTGCACTGAAGGTAACTGCTTATATTGAATGGTAGTGATGGACCCCATTACCCCACTGCTTTGGAAGATCAGTTTCATGTTTGCTTTACTTCTTTTTTGGGGGAAGGGCAGCATTAAGGTTTGAATGCAACATTAGAAATGAAAGAATTTTTTTTTTCATGTGACTTTTAGCCTGAAATAAAGTATTTCTTTCAACTTCACTTGTTATACAAAGATATTCACAAATATATTTTACCTGCACTGTTTATTACAAATCCAGTTACACCATAGCATTAAGATGAAATATAGCATTTGGCAGGCTTTAGAAGACCACAGATGACAGATACAATGAGCTGTTGTCACCATGAGGATGGTCAGACACTGGAGCAGACTGCAGAATCTCCATCCTTGAAAATGTGCAAAACTCCAGTGGACAAACTCTTGAACAACCTAATCTAACCAGATTTAGATGACTTCCAGTGGTTCCTTCATTCCTATTATTCTACATTTCTGTTCATTTCAGACATTTGTAGGAGTTCCCAAAAACCATAAGAGAAAGTTTCACAAAGGATTAGCTCATTGATGACTTCCTCCGAGTAAGAAAAAGCCAAAATATGGGATGGCAGTTAGTTACTAAGAGGCTCCACTCCTTTAGAAGATGAACTAAGTATAGTCCTTTATGTATCACACTTCCTGCAGGAAAGCAAATCATAATCATAGATGTTCTCATGCACAAGGGTAGTTCCTGCATCTCTGTTTGGACACTATCATGTAAATACTCTTACTAAGCTAAGAGGATAATTAAGCATAAAAGAAGTCTTAACTGCCAATTCAGATACCTGAGCCTACCTAGTAGAACATGGTGGAAGAGAAAATGATTTGTGTGGCAAGGTGTCTCCAAATTTGTAAATTCATCCTATTTATGTACTTGAGAGTGGTTTTTCTGCACTGTTTACAAGCTGCCAGTGGGAACTTATCTGCATTATTTTTGAAAGAATGAAGGGAATTAAGAATGAGAAGCTTCTGGGGCTTGGAATTTCCCTGTTCTTGGAGCTGCTCAAAAATCCTTGCCTTCCAGTCAAGTCCTGCTGTTATGGTGAAATCAAGAAAGTAAAATTTAAAACCAATTTCTAACACAGATGTAACAAAAAAAAATACCCAAACAAGAAAAAGGAAAGAAAATTCTATTAGAAACAGGCACTTCGCTGTATTTTCATAGTGTTTCTCTGAAGCACTGATCTTCTGGACTCATAATTCACTTGAGAAAGGCTATTTTGTGGTTTGCTCTGTCTCCATCAGTAACTTATCAAAAACGTTACAGCACTAGAACAATACTGTAACTTGACAGGAAACACTTATTAGCCAATACATTTCCTCAAAACTACAAAAAATCCCTTTTTCCATGTTGGAACAAACCCCGATTGTGACTTTCTTTTTTTCCATGCCAAGCAGCAAAGGCAGGGAAGACCTTCCTGGTGGTTCATAGCAGGGCCAATGAGGTGAAGAGCATTCAGCTTGGGTCTTTCTTCTCCCTTCCCTACCTTGTTCAAGTTGTGAGCCAGAAGTCTGTCTGCCCAGTGAAATATTACCGTTTGGATGGCCCAGGCAAGATGATCTGGCTGTACTCCCATTGAGTTAGTCAAATAATATGGCTCCGACATCTCTGGAGAATGAATCACACATGTAGGAACAGGCAGCCATTCAGACATGTAAAAGGAAACACAAAGCTAGGCATTCTTCTTGAAAATTCAGGTTAAAAAGGAGAGATTTGCCTCCCAGCTAAGCCTTTAACTTGTAGCGTATTCCACGGTCTTCCCCAGCTAGCTAAAAGGCAGCACTTCTAATGAGGTCATTTGGGAATGCATAGTTAGCATATTTTTTAATCTCTGTGCTTAAAAGTAGATTTATTTTCTTAACAAGTGCTCCTTCATCAACCTGACGTGCTGCAGCCACAAAGACTGACCTATTTTCAAACCCACTTTGAGTCGGGGAGAGTCTCTACACAAGTTAGATCAAGGCCTCAGTAATCTTCCAAAGTATAATTAACAGAAGCAAGATAAACAGCCAAGTCTTTGGAAAATATGATGCACTTCTGGTTTAGGCACGTATTTCCCTCTAAAGAGATTGCAACACAGAATGAATAATTAATATGCATTCTTAACAAATGTATTAGTTTGTTTAAAAGGTTCAATTCCTATTATGATGTGTCCTGCTGACAAATTTCAAGTAGGCAGAATTCAGGAATGTTTCTGGGAGGTAGGAAAGGGCAAACGTATGTCCCTTCTGTGCATCTAAGAGTCTGGATATTCCCATTCTGCCCAGCTTTATTAAAGGAGAAAAAAAGCCAGTATCAAACACCTCCACAAAACCACAAAAAACCACCACCAAAACCCAACATCAACAATAAAACTAAACAAAACACCCACCCCAAAAATCCCACTACAACACATATGGGGCACTCTATTAAAAACCCCAAAGAAACAACAAAACCTTACTAGGAAAAACACACTGAAAACCCCAACCCCTCCTATTCCAAGAATATCAAGAATGTTAATAAGTGATAATGGTAAACAATAAGATGATGATTATTATTATTAACAGAAATGTCATCTTCTTGGCTCATATGGACCTTATTCACCATGTAGTGTCTACATTAAGTGTAGCATAGACATTCGCGTCCTGAGAAATGTGAACAAGGTGACACTGGGTAGAATTGGAGACGTTGTGTTGTCCCCTTTCTTTCACTGAATTCTGAATATTATTACTGGTGCTTTGTGTTAAACAGATAGATAAAATAAAATTCTCAGTGCTAGACACCAAGACTCACCATGAAACAGCTAAGGCATTCTTAACTTCCACACATTACCATTTCCTACTCTGCTCTGAATCTTAAAGAGCCTACAGACAGCAGAAAGACTTTTTTGCCTTTGCAGACATAACTGTGAACCAAGAGTAAAGTTTTCCAATTTCACCAGTCGTTATCATTAGTTTTTGCATGGCTCCTTACCCACAACTTTACTTTTTCCTATAGATCAATATATTTTACCACTGTGCTGTTGCTGTATTTATCATATCACTAGGATGTGCCACTTCAAAATTAAATAGAAAGCAACTGTAAATTAAGCTACAATTATAAAAAGAGCTCCTAGCACTTACTTAGGTCCTTTAGACCCTGGTCCAAAACCCACCTGAGTAATGAGAGTCTTAAAGAACCTTAAGCTGCATCCTCTGGAGCACAGTGTCTGTACCAGTTGTGGTAGTGCAATGCCAACCATAGAATCATAGAATAGTTAGGGTTGGAAAGGACCTTAAGATCATCTAGTTCCAACCCCCCTGCCATCGGCAGAGACACCTCACACTAAAACCATGTTAGAGAATTAAATATTCCTGTCACTTCCCATAATGAATCCTCACAGTAATTAACCACTTTCAGTACTGTTTATCTATGTTCTCTCTGGAGAGACAAAAGAACTTGCTATTTTTTTAATAGAAAGTATGGCTCACGGCCAGATTTTTCTACAATTATTTCATGTTGTCTTTAACTTTTTGAGGTTCTAGCTTATAAACATCTGAGACGCTGGGAATTAGGTATGACCTATATGAACTATACCATATATAACTATGAGTTAGATACAGTCTTGCTCAGCCTACTTTGCATTAACTTTGCACACCAGTTTCACTGCACAGCCATCTTCAACGTTGCCCTCCAAAATGCACCATACAAAGTGTCCAATTTTCATCAATTCACACTGAATTAGCATCCTGCTTTCCACCCTACACCTTAAAACTCATCCTTCCTCTTGAAATAAAACCACCCCGTCAACAAATTCCTGTGTGAAAATCTCCACAAAAAAATTCTACTATCAGCAAACTTCTACATGAAAACCTCCAGCATAATTCC
This sequence comes from Myiopsitta monachus, assembly GCA_017639245.1. Lineage (NCBI taxonomy): Eukaryota > Metazoa > Chordata > Aves > Psittaciformes > Psittacidae > Myiopsitta > Myiopsitta monachus. Next base: position 46,412,630 of record CM029921.1, read on the forward strand.
CTACCATCAACGTACTCCTATCAGAAAACTTCACATTACCACAAAGATTCCCACTTGAAAAATATCTGGAAACAAAGATCCACTGTCCCAATAAAAGCTAACCCAACCCCAATGCTGAGTGCAAACTTAAAACCAGGAGCACACTGTGATTATGTTGGCATGCGTTAATGCACAGCTGGGTTTGAAAGCTGCTAGTTGTCTGCCTTACAGCTAAACATGGCATTCGGTATAACATCAGTATTTGCACTGTATCAGTATTTCTGGCTCCTACCAGAACTTCTGCTTGCATTACCAGCCTGTAGACCCCCACCCCAAGCAGAGATATGGCCCTGCACATCTGAAAAGGTGCAAGTAACGTGCAAATTCAGCATATTCAGAACTTCATAGCCACAGTCGCAAAAATCATCATCATCATCGTGTACTTAGAGCAAAACCTTCAGTTCACCCTGTTAAGGTTCCCTGGCTCTGGTGCTCATACACAGACCCTTCAACAGTGAATACTGCTCTCACTGCAGAAGGTGAGAATTGCAGAAATATAGTTAAAAAAAACATAACCACTCCATGATTCTATGAAAAAGCCCAAACCAAACAAGAAGTGACATAGCTGTGAGCCAAACTTGATGCTGTTTTACGAGACTAGAACTGGCAGTAATTTCTGGGTCACTTTCAGGAACAACATTTGCAAGCTTGATAAAAACATTTACAATTCCTCTAGCAGAGGATTCTCATTCCTACAGACCTTTACCACTGATTAAAGCACATGGCCCAAACACACCATCATAAAGCAAACAAACAGAAACTAATCAGTATATTCCATTATAAGGTAGTCACTTTGTGTTACTGCAGGAGGCAAAACACAGCCGTGCCCTAACAGCTTCATTTTCTCAAAGTCTATAACTACTTTCCCCTTTTTCTTTTCCTGAACTACTAGGAGGGCCAGTAATGGGCCACAGTTCGTGGCATTTAATGTTATGCTGCTTCTGGCATAACAGGGCAGCTGCAGCCCTTGCTTCACTTTGGGCACAACTTTAATTAGCTGTGATGCTTTGGGTGTAATTACAGCTTACAGTTGATTTTTCTGGGTTTTTTTTAAGGAATTATTAACAAACAGGCATATTTTCTGTCGCTCACTGTGAAAGGGATGTGAATATTATAGTTGTTTAACCTGGAGAAAAGAAGGCTCAGGGGGGACCTTATTGCTCTCTACAAGAAGGATGGAGCCAGGAGGTGCCTGGTCTCTTCTCCCAAGAAACAAGTGATGGGACAAGAAGAAACAGCCTCAAGCTGCACCAGGGGAGGTTTAGACTGGAGACTAGGAAAAGTTTCTTTACTGAAAGGGCTGTCAAGTGTTGGAACGGGCTGTCCAGGGTAGTGGTAGACTTCCATGCCTGGAGGTACTTGTAAGAAGTGTAGATGAGGCCGTTAGTAACATGGTTTAGTGGTGGACTTGGCAGTCCTGGGGGAACAGTTGGACTTGGTGATCTTAAAGGTCTTTTTCAGCCTAGTTGATTCTGTGATTCATTAAAAAGAGTACACTGGTAACCTAAAGAAAGCCTATACTTAAGAAAGATGCTGCTCACCATCATATGATGCTATGCAGGCAAATATCCCCTTTAAGGTCGCTGGGGCTTGTCCTTCCCTTGGGGAATGATGCAAGCAGTAAAACACAAGCCTGGAGGTCCACAGTGTAAATCCAGAGTCGGAGTTTTCCATATCTCTTTGGTTTACAGGCTTGCAAGACAAGGAAATGCACAGTACTGGTCATCACTTTTAAAAAAAAAACATGCTTGTAATTTTTAAGGCAGGCTGAAAATACTGAAAAATAGCATTTCAGTGGCTCTGTTATCGTTGCAGAGGTATGAAAAACACTTCACACACTGAATAATCCTCACCATTCAAAGCAGTTTGCTATTTAACTGAGAATTTCAAGTCTGCTCAAGATATTGCAGCCTAACCTCTTCCTTTGGGCAGAGCTGACTGCTATCTCTGAGGACACATCCTTCTGTGGCTAAATATATCGATGTACAGGAAAACCTCCCACCTTGTTATTGCTCTGGCTTTTGTGGACGGAGCAGAAAACACTGCTGCCTATCCTGAAGTCACAAAGCCCCATTGTGTGGCATGGATAAATGAAACTCTTGAGAAGGAATGAGCTGTTCCTTATTTTACTGACAGCTGCTAAGAGTCCCAGTTAACAGCACAATGCTGGCACAAGCAAGCACACATCCTAAAATCTACATTATAATTAAAAATTGACATGAATATTTTAGCAAAATGGTGTCTTGGTATTTTTAATACATTTAAGCTAAAAAAGCAAGCATATTTTTTTTCTTTGTGAAGCAAACTGTTAATTAATAATCACTAAAATTAATATTTAAATTAATAAATAGCACTGAACCCTGAGGTTCCTAAATAGACATCTGGGAAGCCACTGTCTGAAATACCTATTTGCAGGCTGCCAGTCCATCTGGGAGACAAAAGTTTGCCAACCAGAAAGCTCACCTCCACCCAGAAAAAGTATGCAGTTTATTGGCATTTCAATGTAATGCTCTCTCATTATCTAATTATACTTTATTTTGAGACAGTCTTCCCTGACAATAGCTCATTGTGAAAACTTTACTGCTTGGATGCACTTCCATTTGGTCAACATTTTTGCTAGAAGTCATAGAATCATTTAGGTTGGAATGGACCTTCAATATCATAGAACTATAGAACAGTTAGGGTTGGAAAGGACCTTAAGATCAGCCATGGGCAGGGACACCTCACACTAAACCAATGCCACCCAAGGCTCTGTCCAACCAGGCCTTGAACACCGCCAGTGATGGAGCATTCACAACTTCCCTGGGCAACCCATTCCAGTGCCTCACCACCCTTACAGTAAAGAACTTCCTCCTATATCCAATCTAAACTTCCCCTGTTTAAGTTTGAACCCGTTACCCCTTGTCCTCTCACTACAGTCCCTCATGAAGAGTCCCTCCCCAGCATCCTTATAGGCATAAATGGTTGTAGATATGGTAAAAACAGGATTAGAAAAAAAAATCTCTTCTCTCTATAGGGAGACTTCTTAGCACGTGGCTTCTTCAGATGCAAGCAATTTCATTGTGATAAACTGGCATTAACATCTAACAACACTACTAGCTTCTGCTTCTATTTTTCACTTTGGATGCCCATCAAAGTAGTATTACTGACTTGAATCAGCACTGCCTCATTTTGAGGCTGGTAGCTATGTTATGTTAGGCATTTTTTGTCATATCGCATCATTGCCATAGAAATCAATTTTAAAAAATCACATTTTTTACGTGATAAATCCAGTCTTCATCATGAAGGCATAGTCCTCGTCAGAGTTCAGCTGCTTTACACTTCTAAATAGCACTTTTGAACTGTCTGACATCTCTCTTCTCCATTCAAAGTGACATTCAGCTAATATTTATTAACTTTTCCACTGAAAACAGAAACTCTTCACTTGCAAACACTGCAAACTTTATATATATATATGCATGCATAAAACCCCCTGCGTGTACATAGCTTAAAGGTTGATCCCTGTTACTCCAGTTTTACATTTGCCTTCATTTTGCTCAGCATCCAGCAAATTCAAAGGAGGCCAAAGAAAACCAGCAATACTTGTATCAAGATTTATTTTTTTTTTAATTTATCCAACCTTTTTGCCATGAAATGGACCACTGTACATGTGGGCAATGCACCACCCAAAGCAGCTTTACCAGTCTGTAACATGTCATGTGGGAATGTAATAAACTTTTACTTACCCAGGTAAGCAATACCTCAGAGACATATGCATTGATTTAATATATACCCTTAATACCTGGCGCAGCAATGGTAACCCCTGTTAGCTTTCTGCCTTGGTTAAACAAGCAGTCAGACATGAGATTCCCAAGATGAGCCATCAGTTCATGCAGCAGAAGATAAGGGGACACTTAAACTCTCTAGCAAGTGATTTTCCATTCTTGGCACCAGGCACTGTTCCAAGAGTAACCCTGTGGTTTCTCCCCAGAGTCTTTGCAAAGATGTGCATCTTTTGGTGATTCACAAATGTGGTTTTTCCTGGATTTTGCTGCCTGCAGGGTCATGAAGGCATTTTCCTAACTGGTTCTCTGGCATCCTTGGGACAAACAGCAGGTAGCCCTCAACTAAGTTTGTGTAGCTTAAAGGGATAGTTTCAGGTGTCTGCTTTGCTTTAGTTAGCATTGACTGTGCAATGGCCAAGTACAGAAAGCCTGCAAGATGGAAATGTCTTAACAGTAGAGGAGCAGGCATGCATATGGATAGGACTAACTAAGATATTTCAGAAGTATTGCGGGGTCCTACTAAACCTCATATTCTTCTTTAGATCCATCTCATTGCCCAAGACAAGCTTCAGCACACCATTAGCTGGACGCACCAGTCAAAAAGTCAACTAGAATTCATTAAGATCTGCTATTTAAAACTAGCTTTCTTATTTAAACAAGATAGGTCAGCACACACTTGTTCGGATTGCTACATTAGTTTCCTATAAAACTACAATTGCTACCACTAAACTTTGAATGTAAGATGGTATTTGACTGTAAAGTCTTCGATGCTGAAGGTGTCACTTTAACTGTGCCTGGTACTACAGGATGTTGTCTGGACTCCGCTGCGATGTAAGTGAGAGGTTTGATAAATAAATTTATTCTCTATATTGGTTTGACACCTGAATGTGGAAAAAGGCAAACAGTTCATAGTAAAGGGATCTGGAAATAGGGAGATCATTTCCTTCTCCTTCCAGCAGAGGCTGTGCTCATACTCTAACTGCTTTCTTATGGAAGCTTCTTGGACCTCTACCAATGGTTTATTAAGGATACTAGGACTTGTGGCAACAGTCCTTGCAGAATCTAGGCAAAGTAGGAGGCAGTGAGGTTTGGCTGCGGTGCTAGCGTTGATTATCTTGTTGACTTACTTTGCCTTCCTGGAAAGGAGCATGATACAGTGAGACACTGATGTAACAAATCCCTACCTTACTATGGCTGGGATTTTATCCCACCCAGAGCTGGCTGCCATTTATCTTCAAGTTGCCTGCATAGTACATCACTCACGATAAGTGATCTGCCCCTGCGATACACATCCACCTCCTTCCCAACTCCCTTAGTCCCCCAGCCATCAGCCTTTGTGAGCCTTAAAGTCCCAAAGGAGACCTGTGCTAAACATTAACCCTTCCCTTTCCACAAAACATAAACCCCAACAGCTTTACCACATGTCAAAGTCCTTATAAAACGCACACCTGACATACAGCAGCACTGGGGCCGGTTTTGGATGTGCTTCAATGATGACACTTACTTTTTGTTACAGATGGTTTTAAGAGACAGCATCAGTGTAAGTAACAGATTGGCAAAATTACAACTTACCTCACAGGTCTGAATTTGATTTGTTGCACACATCCCTGGCATAAGGTATTACCGTATCATTTCTTGCTCCAGTTTCAGATTGGGCTACGGCATTTCAAGCCACATCACAATTTTTTCCTATCTCAAAAAAAGCACATTTTCCAAAATTAATGGACTCCTCATCTGAAAGATATGTTTTACTGACAAAGCTCTGTGGCTAATGCACATCTCTTTCATAGAATGATTCACAGTTTGTTCTTTGACTGTTGGAGATGGATGGGTCTTTCAAGATTTTGCATAAATTTTTTGTCTATAAAGCTAAAATCTATCCTCAAAAGTATGGAATTTAAGGGGAGATTAACCCAAACCATGTAATTTACAACAGCATGAAGCGAATCTACATCAGTTGAGTTTATAGGTGGAAGTGTCTTCCACATACCACCAAAGCATATCAAATAACCCCTGATATGAAGCAGTTTCAGAATCAGCCACAGTCCAAACAAACACTCTTAGAATATGATCAGATTAAGTTGTTTAAAATACGGGGCATGTGGAAGTCATCAAACACTGACATCAGATGGAAATCAGGCTTCTCTTCTGAAAGAGCGGAACACAGGGTAGGTCTTAGTGTAAGATCAGCAACTTTTCTGGGCTGTTTCCTGTTCTCAAACGATTTAGCAAAATGCTTTTAAGAAGTGTCATAGATATCCAAAAGGTTTCTATAAAGTTGTCAAACTATGTGTGTTATTTTGACATACACTAGGGTGGCTACTTTAAAAAGAAGAATGCAAGTAGGAAAAAACCCACTGTCAAATAGGAATCAGCCCTAAAACATACATGAGACTCAACGGAATAGGTCAGCATGGAAAGCCCACTGCAAGCGTGCCAGCAGACCCAAAAGGACCTCTAGCATTTTGCTGGACAGAATACCTGGCAAAAGGGTATCTTTCACAATGATGCGCATTTCTCTTCCTACAGAAATTGAATTAATGTGTTTTCCATGAGTAACAATGTGATATTTGAGGATACCTGTGGATAATAGAAGAAGTGAATACCTTTTACAGGCATACCCTGCATCTCTCAAGATGCTGTAAGAGGAAGAAATCTGGAAACATTTAGGACCTAAAAATATTTGTAATAAATTAGTTTAAGGTGATTAGAAACACAACAGTGATGATGACCTCTGTAGGGTCTGATGCTCAATGAGATGATTTGGTGCCCATCAAAATGTCCACTGCGGGATAATTTTTTTTCATAATCAGAAAAGTGAAAGGAAATATTTATGCATCTTCTTAATGGCAACACACAAAAACCTCTTATTTGAGTTGCAGAGGAAGGCAATATGTCCTTCAGCTCTTCTAGAAGAGAGTATGCTACCAGGCTTTTCTTCCAAGCCACAGATGATATTCCAAGACTGAGGACATGCCTGCCTCTGGCTCCCTGACACATTTGTGCCATACAGCTCCATTCAGTGCAGCATTTACTGGGCCGAACAGCCTTGGAAAGACAGGACATCACACAGCACAAACAGCTTTATATATCTTGTCCCCAGCTTTACTAGTCCCCTCCCCACCACATCCTCCTTCACCATGGCTTGCAGACGCAGCCTGGGGTGTTACTCCTGTGGCTGTTAATGGCCATGAGCTGAGCAGAGGAGCAGAAGACAGGATCCAGTTGTGGGTTGCAGATGTGCGAGGCAGAGGAGGATTCCTGCATGGCTTAGGAATAACCACAGAGGGAATTGCCCAGGAGAGGATGAGAGGTGCAATATGGAAGATGCATTGCCAAAAAAAAAAAAGTGTAGTGAAGCACATGGAACTAAGGGGAGAGATATGAAGTGTTGGTGGAAGGTAGGGATGGCAAAAAGGGAGGGAAAACTGCTTCAAAGCCTGCAATGCTTTGGTGAACAGTGCACTAAGAGAGCCCCAGGGGGTTGAATGAGATCTTTGGTTGGGGAGGGAGCGCCAACTAAGAGCAGTGCCAGGGAGAGCTGTTTGTTAAATAGGTTTTCCATGAACATACTGGCAAAGACAGAAATAACCTGACATCTACCTTCTCAGCCTTCCAGGAGCAAAGTACTCCGAAACACAGCTGAATGCAGACGTCTTCTGTCTCCTCTGAATGGCAAATCTGTTAGCAACAATGTGTATCCTTCTTATAGCACATGGAGGCTATGAATTAATTCCCCATGGTTGATTCAACCCTCTAACCCTGCAAAAATGCCTGCACTAAAACTAAGAATTTCCTTGCTCCCAGGCAGAAAAGGTTAACTCCTTCCTTGCTGAAACTGCAACCTTTAAAAACCCACACTGAGTTTCAGATAGATTCAGGCCAATCAGCAGGAGCAGAAAAAAAGCGTTGGACAGACTTTAAGGCATGTGTTGAATTTGATTTTTGGAACAGAGGAGTACTTCAGAGTTGCTTGCTGGTTACACAGAATGCTGCAGGACTTGGTATCACTTGTAAACTATTCTACAGCAGTAGGGGAGGAAAAGTTTCCTCTATTATAGAGGGTGTTTACAGACATGCCCAAGTGGTGGCTCAGACAAGCAACGAATTCCATCCTTTATTTCTTGCAAATGCCTGAAAGCGCATAGGATGCCCATCAGTCTTGTGTGGCTGATGCTTGGATATTTCCCATTATTTCTATTCATCCCATTCACAGATCACTGGAGAAACATCCCCCTCTCTGACAAGCAGTGCCTGAGGAAAACAAATGAACTCTTCTGGAGCCAAACATCTGACTGGTCCCAGAGGGCCAGGGAATGGCAAGAAAGCCCCTACCTCCAAGCACATGGGCTGGCACAGTAAAGCAGTGTGAAACCTATTCACCACTGGGTTCATCCTGCATATCCTCCAGGAGCCCTCACAAAGCCTTAATTACAAACGTAAATCTAAATTCTCAGAAAGATGGGGATGCAAATCATGAGGAAGGACATCAAAAGTGGAAAAGAATTTTAGCTTAAGGGAGACAAACAGCCTTCTGGGAATTAACAGAGACTTTACAATGGATAAGAGAGGGTTACCAGGGATTCAACATGAAAATTCAAGGATTAAAGAACTTCGAATTAACCTGTTTTCAGGAATGTGGGCATCAGCACTTGCTTCCCATTTACTGTGTGATTTTAAGTAGGAGAAGGACCAAAAGCCTGACTGATCTTCAGGGCCATTTAAGGCAAAACAGCACTTTTTGGCTCTACATGGAAGGCATGAGAACATTTTGGGCTCCAGCTGATACCAAGCAGTTGTCACAGCAGCCACGTGCTGGATGGATGGGAACTTCTTTGCAGCAGAACTTGTAGCCTGAAGAGCCTCCCCAACCCCATCCAGAGCCGGTCCTCCTGCCAGCTGCAGACGCATGGTGACATTAAACAAGAATGAATGTGCTAAAACCATGGACTGAAATTCAACTGGCAAACGCTAGCATGTGGGGGGTTTTTTTGGTCTTTTTTCTTTTTCCTTAGTGGTATGTTAAGAACATCCTGTGCTGTGTTTTGCACTCAAGAAGAAACTGTCCATGCTGAGCAATGGGTTACTCAGTACTTAACCCATCAGCTGAAGGGCTTCTTCTCACACTGTGGTATTTAAGGCTGCCCAATTCTTCTAATAACACCCAGCTTTCCGTTGCCAAGATGTAAGCCCTGAGCTGAAATATTTAGCAACTGAATAGCTGCACAGCCTGAGACATTAAATATCATCTGGTTTGGGGCTGGGGTTGTTTTGTTTTGCTCTGGTTTCAAACACAGTCATTTCCAGGGGCAAAGCTAGAGAAGAATGCTTTGTCCACCCACACAGGCAAGGAGAAGCCAGACCTCTCTCAGCAGCTCCAGCACTTTTATTCCTTTGCAGCCTGGAGTGGGGGGAGAAATCTGACATTAAATCCTGAGGGCTGCTGCAAGGGCAGTGATGTACCAAGAGCTGCTGGGCATTTTAGTTTAAACTCTCCAAAGATCAGGCAAGTTTCCCTGCCACTGATACCCTTTGAAACCACCTTGAAAGGAGACAGAAGGCAGTGGGAGGAAGCAAACGTCCCTGGTACTCACCAGAAGGCTTGACTCCAGCTGCAGGAATGGGGGACAATGAACGGAAGAAAGAGCGATAAGCAGCCAGGAAGCAGGCAGGGAACAGCAAGGCAGAAAGACACAAGAATGCAGAAAGGGAGAGGTGAGAGAGGAAAAGCAAGACCAGCATCCAGCGGTGAACAGGAGGGAAGCCCACATCTGAGAGAAAGCCCTCAGGAAACATCAGATGGGATGTCGGAGCAAGGCTTCTGGGATAAAGGCTCCAGGAGGCCATGGGGAGCAGGAAAACAACACTGGGAAAGGGGAGCAGAGGGACTAGAAGCCTCTCTGTGAAGTCCCTGGAGCATGGGATGGAGAAGCCTGGTTATCCCTTCACTCAGACAAGCAACCTCCCAGAAGGATAAACTGGAACAAGCTGGGATTATGGACGGAAGACCTGCTGACCAATGGCCATTTAGGGATACTTAGTCTGGGACAAATAAAAACTGGTGGTGCAGACTTGCCTATCTCAGCAAAGAAAGGACCATAAGAAGACACACCAGCTGGGCCAGAAACGGGTCCATATTGAGGACAAAGAGGTTCAGTCTTCGCAGTGGACCATATAGGATCACATGGTCAAAATCTCTCCGAGTCTCCTATTTTAAACCCTAGATAACCACATGCAAATCTTTATATGGGGAGGTCAGATTTGCTGTGTTAAGCATTCAACATTTAGGAAGTCCTAATGTTAGAGCTACCGATGCATTCAGTCCCACTATTCACCTGTGAATGATGCTGCCTTACAGTAACATGTTATCTCATCTGTGGAAACCTGAATTTTTTAACTACTTGGCACCTCCTGAAGCTGCTGAAAAGTCTCCCATTGCACAGTATTTTGGTGGCATTCTCAGTGGCAAAATTACTCACAGGAATGAACAACTCTATCTTCCATGAGAAATTATCATCCAGAAAGCTAAACTGAACCCACCAGAAATACCCTGTAGCTGCAGGGACCCATTTTGAGGCAGAATGTTTCAGAGTCTCACATTTTTACTGCACTTCACACATAGGATGTGGAAGGTTACTCCTTTATGCTTGCAAGCATATGGCATCTTCTGCTCAGGAATGGAGAATGTGGTGCATCATCACTTCCTTTTCACAGTGTATTGCTTGGGAAAGGCGCACAAGAGCACAGCCACAGGTTCTTTCTGCTGCCTTCATCCTGACAGCCCTTTTCCGTCACTCACCCCCATTTCCCTTCAGTATCGCTCATTAAAGGTTTAAAGCCCTGCAGTGGGTGAGATGGCTGCTGACTGGCCCGGAGCACCATATCTGCCAGCACGGGATTACTCTAAATGAATAATCTCTCTTGCATGACAAGGCTTATTTGGGCCTTGTGTAGGCATTAAGAGCTGCTCTGTTGAAGTAGTTACTCCGTTTTCCTCAATCGCAACAGCGGGCTTAGTTGGTGCTGACATGGAGTCTTTCTCCTGGGTTTTACGGCATAACCTGGGCTCATTCATTGGGAATTGCTGAGGGAGTCATTCAGCCTCAGAATTTCCTACATCTTCACCTGCCCTATTTCATAACCATAGAGAAGCTGCCCACCAAAACATCTATGGCTCCTAACGTGGTGCAGCTAATTCTGCATCTATACACATTCCACAAAGATGAGGTGAAAAATCGAGGTGTACTGCACGTCCAGGAAGACTTGTGCAAGGCAGCTACAGGTTTGGAGCATGGGATGATGCTCTCCAGAGGTTGGGAAGCATGGAAAGAACTAGACACTAATTAATCCAGTGCTCAGCGGAGGGAGGTTGCCATCCCCAGGTTGACAGGTCAGAGGGGCTGTCAAACTGCATCTCACCCAAGAACCCTACAGAGAACAAAGCTACCTTTTTTCCCCTGAAATAGAAAGAACAAGAACATTTTGTCAAGGAGAGTCAAGTCCAAGCAGTTTTGCTGCCAGCCTTGGTATGAGCAGTGCCTGGTCAGCACTGCTGCAGACGATGCAGTTACGAACAGCTTTCTGGATGTGTTACTGTTTGGTGGTGTCCTTGTTAACACTCTGGTGCAGTAACCATTCAGGAATGCATCTTATGCATAAGGCTCTATTCTATATCCTCAGGAAAGGGCAACTGTATTGCAGGGATGGTATCACTTTGTTCTCCTTCCTCTGTTCATTCATTTTACTGCTGAAGGCTTGCAAAGCACAGAAGTGTGAAGAAAAAGGTAGACATGGCTTATATGCAGCAGGACATCCATTGTCACCAGAGCCTGCATCTACCTGTGCTTCAGCATCATTGTCCAAAGCAAATAATAATCAAGTAACCTGTACCATATTATGGTGGGAATGAAAATCCCTTCATGGATTACAAAGCTCTCTCCTGCAGGACAGGGAGCTGGTGTATTGTCATACAGATGAAGCAAAGGACTTCTTTAAGTTACACAGCAGCACTGCCAGAGTGGGGAGGAAAGCCAGGGGTCCCAACTCTGTGTGCTCCACAGACTATGAGGACTGCACCATGAGCAGACATGACCAGCTGGCATGAGTTTTATTTCACATGAGGGAAGGAAAACAGTAATAGCCAGTAAATCTCTCCCACACAGCTGGATTTAAGTGTCACCAGCTGTATTACTTCCCCAGTGCATAATGTTCATTTATTCATTCATTCTTACTATGTCATTGACTTACCTGCCTAATTTATAATATACAAACCCTATAAGGAGTGGATTTTGGCATCTTACAGCACAGCAGCAATGAGCAGGGGAACCAGACAATGGCACTGGAAGTCCCACAGAGGTGAGGACCCTTGCAGCCTGCCTGTTTCCAGCAGGCACTGGATTCACCCAGGAGGTAACTCAGAGCAGACATATTTCATCCCATCATCAATGTAATGTTTGACTAACACTTTTCTCCGTACACTAGAATGTAATAACTCTCCCCAATTCCAGCTGAGTCCTATCACATGATCTGTTTGATATCCTCCCTTTAAAACTGCTGACATCCTTCCCTTGCCCTCGCTCCCTGTCCCTTCCCCAAGGATCCTGATCTTGCATTTTTCTCTGAACAAAGGCTTTCTGAAAGCAGGAGGCCTCCCGGCTGCCTCCTGCTACTGGCTCCCCCTGCAACCCTGCTCAACTCAACTGTGCTCTTCTCATTAGCATTAATGTGAAAGTTGTTTGCACCCTATAGACTCTGCTTATTATTGGCTTTAACAGAAGGAATCATACACCTAAATAACAGCACCCGGGCTGAAATCAAGCTCTGTTGTTTTCTTCCTATTGCTAACGTGTCCAGAGCAGATTTATTAAAACCAGGAGTCAACCCCTGGAGAAACTAGAGACATTGCCTGTGAATATGCAACTTTGGTGTTTGTTCCTCCTGCCTTCTCCTCTGCTGAGCTGCCTTCTGATAAGCGACTTGCCAGGGTAATTATCCGCAGAGATTTTAAGCTGCATATTTTTCTCTCTCTGGGCTAATATAACCCAGATGTGGGAAAGGCATGGTTTTAATCAGTCCTTCCATACATCCCATGACAGTTGGCCACATGTGCATCACCCAGTAAAATAACTACGTTGTACACAATTAACAAGCTGGCTGTCATACACCATTTAGTTTGCCCTTCTTTTGTAGGGGTGTAGTGCTGCCTTTGAACAAATTAGTTCTGCAATGAAACAAGTAAATACTCCTAATGATTACAGAGTGCTCTTTCCATAGCTACAAGTTTTCCTAATAGATTGACTATGACCCTCAAGTAGTTTCACTGCAGGTAAAAAAGGAAGGTTAAAAGCTACATAAAAGTATACAGACAGCATATAAGAGCTTGGGAAACAGGTAAACCAGTGCTCTTCCAGCACTTGGACAGTCATTTAACGGAGACACACCGTCAGAGCTCGTATTAGAAGTGCTCTATAGCCATCCAGGGTCGTTTTCCCTGAAGCCAGTGATGAAGCCAGACTGTAGGGAGAACAGAGCCCTGCGTGAACTGAAGGGTCACTTACTAGCACCACACTGAACAGCACTGGAATCACAGCTACTTCTCTTTCCTGGTGACACCCATGGCCAGATGATGTTTTTGCTGCAGGGAGCAGGCACAGGTTTGCTCCCAGACGACTCCTCCTCCAGTACAAATACTCTCAATATCAAACTCAGATCCCGGAAGTTAAAGGCAACAGCTCAATACACATGGGTTCACATGGATTCCCAGCCATTCCAGCACTTGCTGCATGGGAAACCCCTCCACGTAACAGCCCCAGACAAGATGCTCCTCACCCACTGTCTGTCTCAGGAGATTGCTGCCAAGACCTTGCTGTTACAGAGGTGAACGCATCTCTACAACCTACCCTTACCTCTTCAACTGCTCCCTTAGCTGAGGAAAGAGACAGGAAACCAAGCCTCCTGCCTGACATAGCGCAGAGAGGAGCAAACCCACCACTAGCACCACTGCTCTCCTTCAGAGGAAGCCACATCACCTTCTCCTCCCTGGAGATGCAAAACAGCAGCAGTCAATGACATCAGAAACACCTGCTTCATCTTCTGGTCATCAGCTTGTTGATCACATGAAGAATGGGCATGAGTTTCAGCCTAGCAAATAAAACATTAAGGACTTGCAGATGATCAGAAATGGGTTCTCATCAGGGAATAAAGGAGATCTATTTTTTTCCTTTAACCCTAGCAAGGGGAAATAAAACATGAAGCAAGAGTATTCCACTTTCAGAGAGGACTGAAGTAGATTCTGAATGGGAAGCAGGACCTTTACAAATAATTTGAGTAAAACATTACCTGTTAGCAGACACTGATGTGCCTTGAGTGCAGGAATGGGGTGACAGCGAAGGAAGGCACAAAGCAAAGCTCATCACAACTTGGGGAAGATAAAAAAGGATAAAATTTACACCACAGACTCCAATTCTAAATTAAGTCTTGAGTTGAGGAGTCTTGACCTAAAACTTAATTAAGCGAGATGTAAAATAACAAACTGCTCTCTTCAGAAGGATCAGAAAATGGGGACAAGGCGGACAGTAGCAAACAAGATTAATCAGAAGTTTGGTTTTCTTGGCTTTTTGTACAGCAGATTTTCCTTCTCTCATTAAATGCCTGCTATTTGCTGACTTCTCAAAAAGATAAAAACTGAGTCCAAAGCTCAATAATTAAATATCCTTGACTATTGGCTTCATAGGACTTGCTGCTTCAGGGGTGATGCTGATCTTGCCATGCCTACTGTGACCATCACAGGCCTGCTTGCTGGCAGTGTGGCTGGAAAACAAAGGAACCAGGAAAGAGAGCAGATGAAAACAGAAGCACCAAGCCACAAAGCTCAAGATACACCACAGTGATGTCTTCAAATGCCAATAGCTTTGTTGTCGTTGTTTAAATAAATTTCATTCTTCTAATTCAGCTTCTCCTTCGAAGTACTTCCGCTGCTTCCAAGCCAGCCTGTTGCAGTACCCTGAGCAAACACTGAACTAGCTGGAGGATTAATATTCCACTGCTAGCCTTTACAGCCATCTTTCCCCTGAGTTACCCCCTCATTTTTAATTACCAAAAATAAACTAAAATTAAAAAATCAGTATTGCAGGAAACAGTTCTATGCTTCAACTTCTTTGGTAGCCAGCCCAATGGAAAACTTGCCCTGAAACTTGTGGTTATTAACTGAAATATGAAAACAGCATGATTATAAATATTCCCAAATATTTCTGTGTTTACTTATCATCATCATATTTTCAAAATACCTAACAATTCAATACTGTTTTCTTAATGAAAGGCAGCCCTAATGCACCTGAGACAATACTGACAGGTAGAACCCAACAGCCATTTACACCTTAGAGCGGGTTCCCCTCTGTAGATAGACTGGAGCGAAGAGCACTGTTCTTTTACTTCCCCAATTTTAATTTCTTTTAAACATGGGAAAATAGGAAAACAGAAGATTATTTCCAATATGTTGACTCTGCAAAAAAATCTATAAAAGCACAAAAATTAAGGTTTTCTTCTGCTTTTTTATATTTTCAACTGTAATATAAAAGTATGATGTTGGTTCAAAAGTCAGAGAAGGTCCATGTTGGTAACTACAATTCTTTTATTGGACATATTTTACTGAGCATTGAACACTTGTTTATGTAGGCACAGATTTAAGTATAAACCACAAAATCAAAAGGATAAAGTGCAGACCTGTACTGAGAAGCAGGCCTGGTAAAGTCAGTCTACTCTTTCAACTCAGCAGAGAAAAGAAAGAAAAGGGGGAAAAAACTGCCATTATAAGAGAAGTATATTATAAATTACATTCTGTGGTAGCAGAACTGTACAACCTTTCCTGCAAGGTCCACAGCACTGGAAAACTCAAGTCCCTGTGTACAAGCACGCTGAGTTTGTTGCAGGAAATATCTTAAGACTCTGACTTACGCAAGTGGTTCCTTTATATGAAAACTTAAAGGGGTACTGATTCAAACAGTTCTCTTAACATAATTTCTTTATATATTTCAGAATAGAAAATGATGCACTCAAACAACCTCCCCCCAACAAAATATTTCAGCAAATAGTGATTGAGAATGAGTGAAAGGGGAAGCCAGCGCAAGCCATGACTTTAAGCAATGGTCTTTGCTAGATCTCATTCCTGCTTACATCTGAATTTTCTCATTAAGAAGATTCAGAAATAAAATGGTAAAGTGGACATGTCCTTGTCTTTCCGCATCTCATAAGGGCAGTTTTCTACAGTTCTTAGTAACAGCGAAAAAGGTATATATTTCCAGAGCCTGCACAAATCCAAAAAAAATAAAAATGCAGAAAACAAGAGGGAGAATAAAACCTAATATAAGCTAAAACATTATTTTGTAGTAAACAATAGAATATAACGTGCAATAGTGCAATTTCTCCTTTGCTGGTCCAACAACGAAGTCTTGGTAGATAGTCCAACTGCAAGTCAAGGTACAGCATTCCACATCTAACTATGTGCTTGTCGGGCACTGCTGGGTTTGCCAGGCTTTGGAGCCGAGTCACTGTGTCCAGGCTCTCCCTTCCCCTTCCCGAGGTGGCGCAGTTTCTGATCCCAGCGCTGCATATTGAAAGGCAAAGAAATTACTAAAGAGACTGCAAAAGAACTAAGTAAGTAAATTGTATGTAAATCAACTGCATGTCTTTACGAACAGCAGCAACAAAACATAAACCTTCGCTGTTTCCACCGTGTAAGCCTGGTGGAATGCGAGGTTACTGGGAAATAGAAAAAACAGCTCCTGGCTTTCTTGTAGCCTCTGTGAATGAGAGGTTCTGGTGTTCCCAACATAAGAAGAACATGGAGCTGTTGGAGCAAGTCAAGAGAAGCCTACGAGGATGATCACTGGAGCAGCCCCCACACAAAAACAGGCTGAGAAAGCTGGGGCTTTTCAGCCTGAGAAGAGAAGCTGCGTGGAGACCTCAGAGCAGCTTCCAGTGTCTGAAGGGGGCCACAAAGATAATGGGGGGGACTCTTCATCAGGAACTGTAGCGATCGGACAAGGAATGACAGGTTCAAACTTAAGCAGGGGAGATTTAGGTTAGATAGAAGGAAAGAAGTTCTTCCCTGTGAGGGTTGTGAGGCACTGGCACAGGTTGCCCGAAGAAGCTGTGGCTGCCCCATCCCTGGCAGTGTTCAAGGCCAGGTTGGACACAGGGGCTTGGAGCAACCTGCTCTAGTGGAAGGTGTCCCGTTGGAACTGGATGATCTTAAGGTCCCTTCCAACCCAAACCATTCTATGATTCGCAAAGTGAGAAAATGACTGAGTTCCAGAAAAAAAAAACCAACCAAAAAATGACAGTGCCACTTGAGAACTAAAACTAAACAGAAGTCAGCCCACAGTGGTAATGTGGTACTTGCCCTGCGGCCCTGAATTTTGTGACATTCTGCCAAATCAAACAATGATTTGGAATAAGATCTCCATGACACTTATGTCATCACTGTGGATGTGACAAATGCGCACACAGAGCAAATCCTGCATTTGTAATCAGAACAGTATTTTCCTGCCAGTCACCATTAGCACTCCTGAAGAAAGTGTTGAGTGGAAGAGGAGACTGGTTTGCACTGGCACAACCATTATGTCAAATCAACAGCAGAGCAGTTAGGTCAAAGTAAGAATATTCTGTGTAAAGTGATAATCCTAACAACACTGAAGTCACCTGACACTCTGCTGTGCATCAAAACATAAAAAAGAAATCCTTCCAGAACTTTCAAGGCATTAGAATACACTTAAATTAGAAAACATTAAAATATCTTTTCATATATTGCTTGCATTTGAGCTCATTGCTTCCAACTCGCCACGACATGACTTCCTTATCATGAACTTCATTCATCTAAGCTAGGAAAGTAAATTTAAAATAGTTGCTAATCCACACAATTTGGTAAATGAACTGTATCTAAATAATATTAAATCTAAAAAGTGCAATTTTGTCTTGTTCTGGAAAACACTCGTAAAGCCCTTTTTTAATTAATCGGTATCACAAACCCAGTGAAGTAGGCCTGTGTTGCAGAATTCACAGCTTGCCTACAGAGATAAAACACTCCCACTGTTTGCTTTTTTGAGACAGAGGTTTTGTTTGCTGCTGCACTAGTGTATTTTGGCTAATTCAGTGTATCATCTCTTCAGTTTATTCTCTACACATTTCTATGTAATATAGCAAGTAACACACCAAGTTAACTTTTAACATGGAGTCAGGATGTGCACATTTTTCCCTCATTTTGAGAAGATTAGGTAGATGGTTCATGGAATCTGCAACAATTGACTTTTGGTGAGGTGTTTTCTTACCTTTACTTTTTTACCAAGACGATCCTTCCATTTCTCCGCTATGGAGCCTTCCACCAAGAGTAACCTACACAACAGAGACCACCAGTTACTCCATCAACAGGCACACACAAGCTATACAACGCAATATATGCAAGACTAAGATCTGTGTACCTGCAGAGACCCCTGTGCCCCACTGAATACCATTAAGGAGATGTACAGAGTCTCGCCAAGTTTCCCTTTCCTGGTGGCTCTGAAGTTCAGCTTTATCGGCAAGGAAACAAACAACAACAAATATGCTCCAAGGACAATCAGAAAGTTACCTGGAGCGCTCCTCGTCTTCATAGCCCATAATGATGTACTCTTCGTTGGCACTGAGTGGTGGGCACAGGCAGCCGGAGTTCGTGTGAAGGTTTACAGTGTCCTTTGGGATGTTCACCAGGGAAGATTTTAGGATCTCCTTTACTTCCACTACTGCAGTGACGTCGTGACATTTAGTCTTCACCTCCTTCACTTTAGCTCGAATGACTGGGAAAAAGTCAAAGAGTGGAGTTAGCAGCGGCAGACAATGCAGGTCACCCCCAAGCCATTCTTGGTGACCTCTAGGATTAGTCTTTTGCATGGTCCATTATCAAAAGCTCAGCTGAACTCCAGCAATGTCCCTGCCCCCATCATTTCATTACTTCATTCTCTACTAATAGAGTCCAGGTAGCTTAGTATATCTCATAATAGTACGGCCATGAGCAGGAGTTACGTACCAGTTGAATTTATGTCCTGTTTAAATTGGGCTTTAACTTTAGCATCCCTTTTTCTTTGCCATTTCCCCTTTAAATATATTTTATTCATTCCGTATACAATCTCCTCCTCCTCCCTCAGGCTGCCACTGCTCCTTCCTGATTGCTTGCAGTACAAGGGACCAAACTTAATTTGTCACTCTCAACCTTTCATGAAAAATGAATGTGCATTAAAACTTCTCATCTCATCCAACTACTGCTGGATGGCAAGCCCTTACCTTTTTTTTTCTCCCTCCAGTGACCCAGCACCAATCTGCTCTGCTCTTTATGAACTCCAAATGCTCCTGATCTTGACCTGATGACCTGTCTAATTGTTCCCTCCCTCACCCTTTCTTTTTGCCTTAAGTTGCATAGGAAGAAAGTTGCCTTTCACAGGCAACACTTCATTTCTCTCATGGTGACCAAGTGAACTGATACCACATGCAAATGCAAAGCCAATCCAGAGGTCATGCTCTAGAGAATACCACATCTTTCACAGCTTGCAAACAAGGGTCCCTTCCATTACAAATAGCAGATTCCCTGGATGCCAAATTTCTTCCAACCTATGTGAAAAACATATAATGGGAGAAAACCATGGACTTACATATCTTCTCTCTTCACATGTATTGCCCATAAAGACCATCAACCACTATGCATTGCAACCACATTAAATACAGCTGCCAACAATTAATACATTGTGCATTTAATATACACAGTTTATCCCAAGTGATTCACTTCCTTAAAGCCTTTTAAGATTCTGAAACAAAATCTCGCTTTGGTTTGGAGTCATTTCAAATGCATTTTGAAGCCTCTTTAATTTCAAGAGCTTGACAAGATGGGCAGTAGCATTATCAGTGACTTTCTACCATGTGCAGGTACTAGTCACTTTGTAATAAAACAACATAAAACCAACTAGTCACCTAAAAAAAACAGTGATGTCTGAATAATATCATAATATTTTTAGCTTTTAATAGGATCTATTTTTAAAAGAAGTTTATCTGACCATAGTTGCATAAATGCATAATCTTAATAAATATTACATAATCTCTACCATTTAAATGAAGTCTTTAAGTTCACTGAGCTTAAGGCTATTCACGTCATTAAGGGGAAAAAGGATGGGCCTGATTGTTCAGTTCCTGTGACATGTATTCACTGGCTTCATTGACTTAATTGACCTAAAACAAACAGTATGAAGAAAAGTAGCAGCCTGGACCTTTCATATGCCTGAAGACCAGGACAATCTGGACAACAAAAGATATAATATGCACTTTTACAGATGTTACCGACAGCATAACAGATACTTGCTGCTGGCTCTGCTATGTGAGAAGGAAAGAACCTTGTATGTCTCTTCGATCCCATAGTGAGTTTGCAGGAATGAAAGTTAGTAAAAACATCCTTTCCTGCAAAAGCAGAGCATATGGGAGCTGGAAATCAAAGAGACAGTTCAGACACAGCAGCCCACAACGTCATTTTGTCACATCCTCTTTCACACTAAAGAAGTGTGTGAATCCCGGCTGCCTGCGCTGACGTTGAAATAACACTCAACGTCAACAAAGACACTCTTCCACTAACATTAAGCTAATCCCCTCCAACCTTCTTATTTGGACACGTTTCAGGCCACATCTTCCATCTGTAATAAGTGCCATTGGATTCACCATCAGTAATTGGGACCAGAGGCTTTTTTAATGAGAAACTTCCCCTTATTGTAGCCTTAAAAATGTTGGGAGCCAGCCACGCAGCTGTTCTTACCGTAGTTATAGTTGTTGCGTAGGTAGGTCTTCTGGGTCGCTTTTATGGGCTTGCATTTGCAGCGCTCTGTAAAACCAGACAGTTTTGTTTAGCATGAAAGGAGTTCACGTTCAGCGACCATCTCTCCCAATCTCCCCCCTAAGGAAACAACTTCTTTATTACAGGCAAGTGAAATATTAAAAACCACAGGGCATTCCTGAGCTGTTCTGTTGGAAGATGTTGTGGAACTCATGGTTGGAAGATGTTGAGGTCTCATGGACCTCAAAGGTTTCTAGCAGAAAACTTGACAGGCTGAAATTGAGGAAACCAAACTAAACTACTTCAACCAACTAACCCTGCAACAACAAAGGCAAAAAGACTTGGGAGTGTGAAGGGAAAAATCTTCTATTTTAGGACAATTCAAGGTTCAACCTTGGTCTCTTCTGTGCTTGCAGGAGCTGCAGCTCTACATCCTTCTCTCCTCAGTATTGCACTTACTGAATGCCCTCCTTTCTGCATCTTTAATTGTACAGGCTGTAATACAGACACAGAAAGAAAATACTGTGACAAAGCACAAATCGATATTTGATTGGAGACTACATAGCTCAGCTCAGTTTAGCAAACTGGGATATGCTGGGCAGCAGGCATTCACTGTAAGGAATAGGATTTCTGTGGCTTATTCTCAACATACAGTTCATCTTCAGAGTAGTACTGTAAGATTTCCTACAGTGGCACAGCCCCTTTATAAGATGTCCAAGAGCTACAGTCAACAAATGAAGCATGTTGGAGCACAGTGGGACCAAGGGGCTCCCTGCTCTGAATGCTTCTGGGATGGTCCCAACTAAATGGAACCTCAATCATGTCCCTTTAGCAGTATCTGGCAGGAGGTTCAAGACTGACTGAGTTTAAGAGGTTGAATAGCTTCACTTGACTACTTCAGGTGTTAGGTGTCACCTTTGATCCCGCTCTGGACTCTTCCTCAATTTTTTGTGTAAATTTTACACGTTGAATTAAAATAGAAGTATTATCAGGTCATCCCTATGGTGGTATGGATGGCCTTCAAAAGATAATACAAATGAGCACTGTTGAAGCAGCATTTCCAGTGGTGCAGCTTCCAGACAGCTGGGAACAATAATGGGGATAAAAACATTTTCATTAGTGCCCAAGGAGTGCTCATGCTGAAGCTCCAGACTCATATGTTCATTAACACCACCAACACTGCATGGCTGTTGTTCTAAAGCATATATTTACTTATTTTAACCTCTAAGTGGAGTTGGTTGGAGCCACTTCAAACAGCAGGCCCCACGATTACATGATCATCTATTTTGACATTTGACTTAACATTGAATTGGAAGTAGACTTAATGCAGCCTATTTCTATACACCATCGTGCTAAAATACCAATGCATATAAGCTAGTGATTTAGTTAAATCTAACATGAAGAGTCTGAAAAATAACTTTTTTTTTTTTTGCTAGATAAGATTTCTGCATATTAAAAAAAAAAAGAATCTTGGTTATGGACTTCTCAAATCATTATTTTCTATTGAAAGAATTTTTGTAGTTGAAAATACAAAAAGAAAAAAACAAAACAGGAAAAGAGAAGAACATTTCTGAAGAAGTGTATATTGTTTCCTTGAATTTCAAACACATCCTCAGGAATCCACATATAGAGTCCTACAGACTTCAGCTTTTGTATGAGTCTTTATTACAATAATAAAGGCAAAGAAGGGAAGTGAGTTTTGGCTTCCCTTCTGCCTGTGGGAGCTCATGCATACTTTAGGCCAAATTATGCCCTGTTTTATAAGCTGTCTCGAAACAGACCATAAAAGATGTGCTCCTATGACCTACACTTGCACAGGCATCTCGGCATTCAAGTCCAACAAGTCATACACTTTAACGCTCCCCTGCTCTACAGTACTTTGCTCTATGGCACAAGTAGAATGAAATAGTCTCAATTACAAGACAAGAATACATAGCCTGAAATTTCCCTTAATTTTAAGATTAGCCTCAAATTTCCCTTAATTTTAAGATGGCATTGGATTATTTTATTACTTTTTTTTAGTCTTGTTATAGAAACAAATTATAGACCTGCCCGTGTTTTTAAAGGAGGATAACTCCTAGCTGCCCCAACACCTTTCAAATTTACATTTCAAAGAACTTTACAAAACGCTGCATTATTCCTAATCACTATCTAGAGATACAGAAACTAACACAGAGTCACTTGCCAAGGTCAGTTATAAAGTCAATTTTAGAGGTAGAACCAATTCCTCTCTCCCAATTTCTGTTTCAGTGATGTTCAAAGAAAGCACAATGTGAGTATTAGAGAACACATATTTGATTGATGCCTGTTTCTGGCAAAGCTGACATTTTCCACGGAGTGGGAACACCTACAGAAGGTGGCTATAAAATGTACTGTATCTCTTGATTCTGAGGTGAAGCCCCATCTTGCATGATAGCCTCATCTGAAGCTGCCATAACTACCAGGAGTGCCCTAGAACCACAACAGTGTCATATCACAATTAGCAGAGGCTCACACCAGGTTTGAGATCTCAGCTAACTTTTCTATTAAATAGTCTTTTTTAATACAAGTCAATATAGGACTAATAAACGTTCAGAATCTCTATCTTTGAAAACTTCTCCTTGTAAGTGCCAAAACAAATGGAATACGCAGGAAGAGGGTACCAATAAAAGAGCCATCTTAAATATATGTGCATGCACAACATGAAACCTGTCTGTAATACTGACCAGTACTCAAACCTGGCAAATGTTTCCCTGACAAATTAAAGATAAAACCCACCCAAAACCTTGAAAACTTTCTACGTGACTCAGACAGAATCTGATGAAGCAAACAATGTAGTTCACCACAGAAGTACAAAAGCTCTCCTCCAAAAAAACCCCATGCAGACTCAGAGGGAAAGTTTTGGCAGGGATAAAAGGTGCCTTGAACAGAGGCTACCCATGACTACTGCTCACTGCAGCAGAAATGGTGTCTGTACCATGACAGGCAGTGATAAAAGTTACCCTTCCTTTTCATCAGCAATTCTTCTGCCCACCCTCACCCTATTTTTTGGATGGGTTTTCTTAGGTCTGGTTTTGCTTTTACTAGTCAAAGAGTCACAACAGCAACAGTATAAATTCCACTGCAGCATCACTTACTGGCATTACATGCCATCTACATCCCTAAGAACAAACAGTACTAAAGATATTTGTAGTATTTTTTATGTAAGGTGACACTGAAAGTATCCACTTTACTTTCGTACTGAACGTGGAGCTTTCATTGTATAGACAATGAAAGCCACACTTGAAAATTACTTAAAACTAAGATACTAAGATTAGTAATAAAAATCTCGGGAAAGTTTTTCAGACATGGTCCCATGCACAAGGCAATTTGAAGTGAAAGTTGGCAAGGGGCTTATTTTATTGGGTTTTTCTAACTGTAGCTGGCTTTCTAAAGGATGTACACTGTGATTTAAGTAGCTTTTTGCACCTACATAGCAGCTACTTTCACACTGGGAACTACTGGTCACATTATAAAACTGTATTATAAAATGGTCATTATTAATACCTTTTTACAATTTGGTCTCAGAGATTGATTCTGACATTATCCAATTCTATGTAGGTATCTCATTTTATGTTCCACAACAATACTTAGGCGTTTATATTAACAAACTGAGCATCATTGTGCACTATGGCTCACCAACACCTCTGGAAAAGGAAAGACACGATGGCCAACACTAGGTTTCAAAGTATCATCTTCTTGACAAGGGCCTAAGAGGAAAATTTGTGAAGGAACTGTAATAAAATTCAAGGAAACCTATAGTCATTGGCTTGCTTGAGCAACAAATCCCCATTTCTGTAACCTGCTATCTACCAGCTTCGACCTTGCTTCCTTGCATTGCCTATGCCTAGTGGTAACATTCAAGAGGTTTGACTCAGTTCCAGCAAAAGCAAAACAAAAAGTAACAGGGAACCTGCTGGAATAAAACCAGTCTGGGAAGGTCTCAACCTCCTCAGGTTAATGGGAGTTTTGCCATTAGCTACAAAGAGTGTTGAATTTAACCCACAAGTTTTAAGTCAGAGTTAGCCATTATCTTCTCTGGTTTTGCCCAGTGAAAATCCATTTAGTGATTATTCTCACTGTTCAGTACAAAATGTCTCATGAAATCAGCACAGCCCTCTTGATTTGATGGAGATTTTGCCCTGACAAAAGCAAAACAGATGAGCACTAAATGGTGGGCTAAAGAGTTAATTGAGTTGCGGCCCTCTCAGTCCACAGGCTGAGAAGCCCCAAATCTCACCTGCCCATGGGATACAAAAGCACAATCTACAGGATTTCCAGACAAGATAGAGTATTTAAACAACACCCAGTACCCCTCTTACTTAATCAAATATTAAATGGATTGAAGACTATAGCTTGCTATACAGCTTTATTAATGTCTACTTACCGATGCCGGCGCCTCTACAATTGCCATTATTGGAATCCATAGGGAAATCTGGCATGGATTTGTAAAATATATAAAGAAATGTTAGAATTTTTAATTTGGTATTCTTTCAATATATCCACGTTGCTATGTTTTCTTATTCTCCAATATTTCATATATTAAAACTTTATCAGTTAACTAATAAACAGATTGCAATGGTCTACAGGCCAGCCTGTTAGAGTTGACACAGTATCTTATCTGAACTTCACCCAGATCCAGCACATGATGTTAAATGCTTTAGCAAATTAAATATCCCATTTCTACTAGCGCACAGACTGGGAGGTTTAAGATGAGGATGGAAATTTATAGCATGAACTTAAGAGTCTCTACAAAAAGTATGCGTACTGTTTGAATTTAATTAGATGATGAAGGAGAAATTACTTTTGGTTTGTTTTTTAGGTTACTGAGGAAATCAAACCAACCAACCAACCACAATCAGATCATTGAAGCAACTGCCAAGGCAAATGTTTCAGACCTTTCCTCTCCCCTCAGTTTAAAAACGTGCTGATTAGTTTTAAGGACAAATAAGGAACAGAAGGAAAAAAAAGGCACTATGTCCAAAGCACTCCTCTTAGACACATTCATAAGTAGAATGTGTCCCACATTAGTAAAACACCCAATTTCAAACCTATTGTTTATTAAATCACACAATTTAATGGATTTATACATACACTTGCTGATAAAAACCTAGAATGCCAACGCATAGAATGTTGTGCAAGTTAAGGGGAAAAAATTTCAAGAGAAACAAGATTTGAGAGAGCCAGTATACTTTATTAAACTGATACATAAAATGGAAAACCAAATGAGTTTGCAAAGGAAAAGCATTTCTTTAAGTTTGCATGCCCAAATGTTTATGCAGTTTTCTGCAATTCTGGGAGCTGATATCATAAAAAACATCATCTTTATTATATCCTTATATTATCCCTCACGCAACACCACTGCTTTTACAATATAGGGCAAACGAATACCTGACTATGTAACAAAAGCTCCTCTCCTGCAGCTTGAGCTGTAAGGATCTGGCCGTAAGACAGCCCAGGATGCTGACGCTACTTGGTACAGGTGAAGGTACAGGTTTAGACGTGTGAGCTAAATTTTAAGGGCTGGGGCCATTATTTAATCACAAATTCTGTAAATGTATGTTTAAAATACCTGCTTACAAGAAATCTACTATTACTTAGTCAATCTTCTAACTTGGCCTTACTTCTTTTTAAAAAAATATTAAAAACCTCCACCTTAATACATATTTATACTACTCACAGCATCACGAAACTTCCTTTACTTTATGTACTATATGGTGATATGTGTAAATGACAGGGCAAGAGTAAATTTGAAAAACAACTAATCCCCTCCCTAACATAATTAACTTCAAAAACATTGAGACCTCAGGAATAATTATTCCTACCAACAATAAAGAACAAAGGAGATAGAAAATAGCACAGAACAGATGCTGTTATGTCCAATATCCTGTTGCTAATAAAAAAAACCCACATCAATTTTCTTCCAAAGAAAGTTCCAAACTACCACAGGATCTTAGTTTATAGAACAAACCCAACATTTTCATGGAGCCAGTTTGGTCTTTGGTTAGCAGGTACTTCCATGGCAGCTGTAAGGCTTCCCCATGCTGCCTTGTCCTGAACCAAATTGCCCACGCTAATTCCTCGTTACTGCACCTAAGCTATACTCGCATTAAAAATAGCCCTGTTGTGATCAGTGGTATTTAAAGACTGTGACCTCTACCATTAGTATAAGATTGAAAAAAAGAGGTCTTCATCAAATTTAAATATTTTTCATGCTGCACCAGGTGTTTTCTTGTATTCCAGGACATGAAGAGAATGGAATTCAAATGGTTTTCCTCTTGCAAATGGTAAATATAAGGACAACCACATTTATTCTCATTCTTCCTCTCCTGGACCAATCCTCTGTTGCCCTGTTCATTTAGACAAATCGTAGCTTTAAACCTGCAATTCCTTTTGACATAGTAAAAGCACAGAGAGTGCTTGGGTCCATACACTGATCATCCTCCCATCTGCTCCCACTGCAGACAGAAGTCTGTAAAACCTCCAAGCCACCAACCAGGAGAGGTGGCTCTACCTCTCCATGTGCCTAAGACTGGCCTGAGATGTTTCATCAGCCCCTGGGCATTCAAGACTCCTGCAGAGAAAGCCCTCCACATTCACTGCTCGCCTCATTCAGTTGCCTTGGCCAGCTTCTCAGGTTGCCTTCAAGGCTACCTGACTTTGCATGTGGACAAGGCTACCCTTTCTGGTGCTTCATGTGGCCCAGCAAGCTACAATTCCTACCAAACCAGATACTTCGGTTACGAACAAAGGGATGGTTTGTTCACACCTTCAAGGCACATTCCCAATGCCAGTAAAATGGTTACTGGGGTTCCTGGTTTCAGCTGGGATATAAGGGTGCAGAAAAAATCTTCATCAGCAAAGGAGCCATGGGAAAGTATCATATTAAATGTTTTACATCTTTACATCCACAGAGGGAACATGGAAGGATAAAGAAGCCCTGAAGTAAACTCTCCCATCCTAAATCATGGCTAATCCAAGCAGTCATGGCTTTATGATATTCAAGCAAACCAAGTCAAGTCACTCTGGAAGTACAACTCAAAATCAATCAGAGCCCAGTAAGGGGTTCACAGCCTTCCCTGGTCACACTTGGATGTACAATGCTCATGTGTCTTGGCTGAAGAACTGTCCTTCAAACTCACACCAATGCAAGGAGGACTGGCAAACACTCAACACGCCCAATACAAACCTGGTCCTGCAAACAAACACGGAACTAAATTGCTTTTCACCAGAAGCTCCCTTCCACCCCAAGGTACACCACTCATTATATTTGTACCAAATTACAACATGCCACAACCTCAACCCATTCCTAATTCTGCAATAGTTCATTCATTCACCAGGTCACTCGTCCTGCCCCAAGCCAGAGGTTGCAGCTATCTGAAGACAGCTGGCTGTGCAACAGGAGTAATTCAGACATGGTGTGCAGTACAGCCATTAATAGAAACAGCTCCCACTTCAGAGCCTGATGTAGGCCATGGTGTTCAAGACGCTATGCTCTGCAACTGCGGTCAGGGCAGGGTGTCTGTCAATGATAAAAGAAAGAGTAAACAGGTACTGATATGCGGTGTCATGATTAATTTCCCTGCTTACGAGTGCTTGGGCCAGTCAAGCACAGACCTTGCCTTGATGCTTACCTTTCCTGGCACATTCATTCTTTAGGGAGCAGTTTCTACTGATAAAAGAGAGGGCTTGCGGAGGGGACCGGTGACCTCCACCACTGTACGGCACGTCTTGGGAAAAGCTTCCCATCTCCCTGATCCTTCCCCTAGTCTCATTCGGGCTGGTCCCTTCTCATAGGGAACAGACGGGAAAAGGGTCTTGGGCCAGTCCCGCCACCACAAAATCCCACTCCATGACCCCAGCAGGCTAAGGGGCAGAGACCTCTCTCCATCAGGAGATGCGCGCTGCTCATTCCTCCAGTTGTAATACAGATGGGGGTAAGGGGGAGGAAAGAAAGCTATTTTTAAAGATAAACCGCTGACTTCCTATTGTTCCACTTCTCCTCAGAGGCGACCTCAGTGCCAAGTCTTGTCTGTGCAAAGCAATCTCTTTGAAAGAAGTATCTGTCACTGATGATCAGCAGGATTGCCAAAGAGGAAGTATTATCCAGAGCTGCAATCCAAAGGCTTTCTATTAAATGTTGTTTAAGAGAAGGGGAAAAAATCCAAACTGTTTTTTTCCAGTAAGCCATTTTCATTAACTGCTTTTCAGAGGGATGCTATGTAAAACAAAAGAAAATCCCAACCAACCAAGCAAAAAACCCAAAGAAATCACTAACAAGGAGAGCTGAATAAAAGCCACCTGCATAGTAAGTGTACAAAACAGCAGTGCCTGGACCACAGATTTGGATAAGAGGTTTGTGAAAAGGAAACAACTCAGTAAAACTAAAGTTTTGAGCAAAGACCTTACTTATGTCAGAGTTCAAATAAGCTAAAA
Source organism: Myiopsitta monachus (assembly GCA_017639245.1). Lineage (NCBI taxonomy): Eukaryota > Metazoa > Chordata > Aves > Psittaciformes > Psittacidae > Myiopsitta > Myiopsitta monachus. The sequence continues at coordinate 46,441,727 of CM029921.1, forward strand.
AACCTCACAAGCAATCAAACAAAGAACAGCAGCGAAAGAGCCAAAAGTAGCACAATCCTGATGTCACTGCAGTTAAAGAATATGTCCCAGCTACCACTGAAGACATTCCAGGCACCCTGCTCCCAAGAACAAAACCACAGTGAGCGGCTGCTTGGGGACTTTCTTCAGATGGAGAAATCTTCATGGATTAAGGAACCCTTCCAAAATGCACTAATTCAGACCTTGTAACCAACTTCAGCTCTTGAAAGTGAAGCAGAAGTAGGAAAATCAATCCTGGTTAAAGTTTAACATAGACCTCTGCAACTCCAGGTCACAGAGTAGCCTGCAACATGGCAACACAGCTGCTCCACATAATGAATTACTCCACATATCAAATCCCACTAGGTTTTGATGACATTTAATGGCCTAGGAATTGACTTGATGCTTAGGTTGTAAAAGCCATTCGAGGACTCAGCCTACAAAGGCAGGTGAACTGTAGCGACAATGGTAACAGTGTCAATGGTATCATCATTAGTAAGATAGAAATTCCCCTATTTACTTTTCCTGCTCTCTTTCGTGCTTAAAGCTTGCACTGACTTTGTTCTTTAACTGAGAAATGAGGCTGCTTCCAGGTTTTCAGCAAACGCCTGAACAAATCTCAACTTCATAAATTATAACCTGGGCACAACTGCTCATCCTCAGTACAGTTATCGAGCACCACTGTGCGTTTCAACTACCATGAGTAGAGCTACGCAAAAACCCTGAGTCAGAGCGAATTTGATCTGGAGTTTGGAAACCACTGTTTTGGAAATGAAGTCAGTAACACCTGAAAAATAAGCAAGAGAAACAGCTCTTTCACTTTGCCTTTAAACACACAATGCCAAATTCAAGCACGGGTTACTAGGAACTCATCCAGGCAGACAGGCAGGTACGGAGGACTTGGACTACATGGAGAAATCATGGATTAATATGATGCTATAAATATTTACATGACTATGGGTTTACATAGGTTTATTTTATCTTAAAATTAGATTTAAGAAAAAATGTCTCCATCACTTGAATAGTATTTCATTTGCTTTAATCTTTAAGGGCGGTTGTTTTTTTTTTTCCCCAAGTAATTCAGAGTTCTCCTAGCCATCCTATGCCAGGCACCCTAAATGGCTCAGACACTATCTATACATGGTTGGTACCTTGTGATGCTGTTTCTCCTTTCTCCAACATCTCATTAATGTGCCTTCAAGCTATTTTTTTACCTAAATGAGATACGCTGGGACAGACCCAGCAGACAGATCTGTTCTCCAATATACATGGTACCGATCACACTGCTCTGGTCTTACTGGTAGTTGCCTCTTCAGAACAGAAATAAACATGTCACTTGAGCTGTAAACACTCTGCTAGAAAGTAATAACCAAGCACACATGCTGAAGTGCTTTTCTGAATCAGCATTCCAACACCAATGATGGCTGCAGTCACACTGGTCATTTATTATGTGTAAAATCACAGACAGGTCCCGATGCTGAAATTTAAGATTCAAGACAGTATTTCTATCTGCACTTCTTGCTGCTTTACAGCAAAGATTTGTAAAGATTTGACAGGACCCTGAATGAAGGAAGCAGATAACCTGGTAGATGTAAGGAGGAGTTAAGTGTACGCACACAGAGGCTGAAATATATGGAGCAAGTGAATGGGACACCCTGCAGATGAAGACAGCTTGAACCAATGTCTGCGAGCAGAACTGCTTTCATCCCCAAAATCATGGGACAGAGATGCCGGATCAAAGCTATAGGAGACATCAGACATTAGCATGCTGCAATCTAACATTTGGGATGTTAATGCATTGTCAAGAGACTTTTTCAGCCTCCATCCTGGCCTATGATTTGTTGGATCCTCCGCAAAAAGCCACGACAATCAGTGTCACACCTGCCTCCAGCACATTCATACCAAACCTGGAGCATCCCTCTGCTGCCTGGCTGTAAAGGAACCTGGGTGTTCCCCAAAGATAATGAAAAGTCAAGCTTCCCACACGACACTTGTTTGAAGGTGGTCTCTGTAACTTGAGGAACTTCAGCCCCCAAATCCCCGCTGCAGTACACCAGCTCACACTCATTTTGGAAACCAGCACAAGCTATCCCTCTTACCAAGCCCTAAACAAGCAGTGGCTTGTTTAGACGCAGCAGAGGCTACTCATCCCTTTCAACATATGAGCAGTCCTGAAGAACACTATAGAACGTCACTGGTTCCTGCAAAGAGGAAGTCTTAGATCTTAACACCCGGGCTGCATATGGGAAGAGGTTCCAGAGGATGTTTGTGGAGGAATCACAACCACTGTGCCCCAACAGCCGAAAGGGAATCTCTTGCTGGGATTTGCCACAGATTTTATAAACCACAGTTTCTCCACATTTTCCAACAATCTACTGGGCTCCGGGAATGCACCTCACCGGGGGGGGGGGGGGGAGGGCTTCTCATCTTTTACTGCAACGTCATCCAAAAAAGTCAAATGAACTTCAAACGATCTTCAATTTGGCATCACTGAAATGAGAGTCAAGACCAACCACTTTGATTTTCTTAAGCATCTGTACAACCTCTTCCTGGTCACAGAGGATCAGATGGCAACTGATCCAGCATGATGTTCAACCACTGCAGCTTCTTGCAGGCCACCTGCCCCTGCATCCAGCTGAACCATGCACATGGAAAGATGCATGGTCTAATACTGGAAAGGGAATGGAAATTGGGCTTCCCAAAACTCTGCACCTGCTCCAACAAGGACAAACATTTGACCATGTTGCCCTTCAGGCTGCTGCCTTATGGAAAGGACTAGATAAACGCATTAACTCTCACCAGTACTAATGTACAGACCTAAAAAGAAAAGGAAACAGCAGTATCCTTTAACTTTGCAGGTAGCTGAAAATGGAAGAAAAATTGAGGTTTCACTTCTGACGAATGAAAAGACCGTTTTCTACAACAGAAACCCATGAAACAATGGATTTGTACTTCTGCCTGCTCTATGAGATGGAGTTTACAGACAGCACGAGGAGCAGGAGTGCTCAGGAGATAAAACAAGAGCAGGTATTCTGTACACTCCCCATTAGGCAGCTGGTTATTCGTGTCTTCTACTTGGCTGCCATCCTTTATTTGCAGAATTGAATTTGGAAGCGTTCACCTTACTTCTTCCTAGAACAGGAATCCTTCACTCTGCTTTCTAAGGAGCAGTTTTAGTCCCTCAAGAAGGATTCTTTCAGTCTGGTGCATAATGCAACAGTTCAAAATTTTCAGCCCAGAAATGAGAATGTCATCAGGTTCTCATTCACTGAAAGAGAGTTTTCATGGATCCAGCCCTGGAATCCCTCAAAGAGGTTATTGTACTGCCGAGGTCCTCAGAAATAGGTAACTCGGGGGCAATTTTAGCCAAACTTCCTCCCTCCAGATTTGAATGTGATTGCTTTCAGATCGCTGAAGACCTGCCAAGCCTCGCACAGTCTGGAGCCATTTTTAAGGTGGTTCTGAAAGCACCTCAATGTTGCGGAGAAAGGTGCTCCGTGTTCAAAGCCACAAAGCATCACAGCAGGTCTGCGGCCCCCAGAGAGCAGCAGCAGCAGTGAGGGAGCTGCAGGCAAAAAGAGCTGGTTGGGTTCACAGGCTGGGGACAACTGTGGGGGAAGGAAGGATGGAAGGGTGTGAGGGGAGTAGTTGGAAGGGTTAGAGAAAAACAGTAGGAACCACTGGAGATACCAGCGTGTATAGTCACCAAGATGAGATTTCAAGAGGTAGAGAGGTGAACTTGACAGAGTCAGAGAAGGAGCGGGGTTAGTCTGGCCTACAAATAAATGGGGAGGAGCGGAAAGAGCAGCTTACCTGGGAAGGCTGAGCTGGGAGCACAGACAGGAAACCGAAGCATGAGGTTTCGTTAGGAGAGGAAAACAGGAATTACAGTGTTTGGCACTGCTGGCAGTGGGATACACAAAGCATTTGGTAATGGGACAGAAGCACAGTCAAATACTGTGCTGAGCATAACATGGTAAAAAACTCCTTTCATTCACAGGCCACTGCTGCAGAAGGATGGAGAGGTGGGATGGTGGGATCCACTGCCCAGAGTTCCTACAGCCTGGCAGCACAAGGAGCCTGCAGGGCGTGCGGGTGCTGCTCTGCCTCAGCCTCCGGCCCCTCTTGGGTGCTACCCTGCTCACCCACTCCTGTGATGGACAGGTGCAGCAGACCCACCAACACTACAGCTTTGCAGCAAGGAAATGGAGCTTGGTTCCATCAGCAGTAAATGCTTTCCTCAAGGCAGGAACTGTGGTCATTTCATAAATGTCAAAGCTCAGTCGGGATAACAGCAGAAGCTCCTGCCTCCTAGTACCCATGGACGGCAGCTAGACACCTGGCATCAGCCATCCCTGGGACCACAATGAGCGCAGTCAGGGAGACAGACACAGTAAAAAAGCCATAGGGCTCCGACAGCCCCTTGGAGGCTGCAGGGGTAAGGTACCACCAGAGCTGCCTCAGTGCTGGAGGCAGCTAAGAAGGAGTAGTAGTGGAAGGCTGCACCTCAGCTGGGCTCCTCTTTAGACTAACTTGTGAGCCCAGGGACCTAATGGGGAACCTGTGCTGTAACTGTGCCTCCAACGCCGACCCCAAACACGAGTTTGTTTTCTGCCCATAAGCTGTGCGCCTCCTCCATGGACACGGCCCCTTCCAACAACCCGCTGGCTGCGCCCGGGGCGTGATGGCCGGAGGGGAGCAGCCCCTCTGGGGTGGTGAGTGGCTGGGGATGCACCCGGGGCCGCTGTGAAAGCAAGCACCCCGCTCCCGAGCAGCTCTCCCTTCCGAACGGGCACCGCTGCCGGCGGAACAGCAGCACGGGGCATCGAGACACTTCCCGTTCGCACGGAACGAGGGCTGTCGCTCCCGCACTTTTAAGGGCTCCCCGCCACGACGGCGGGGCTGTCACTTGTCAGACACCCTCCATCCCAAGAGCAAAACTTTTTCAGCAGCGACGCGGTGGTGAAAGCGGAGAGAAAAGAGAAGAAAGAAGTGTGTGCGTGCGGGCGGAGGAGAGGCTCAGACAAAGTCCGAAAGAGCGGAGAAAGGGCAGGACCCCCCGGGCGGGCTCCCCTCCCGCCCGCCGGCGCCCATTGTCCGGGCGGGCGGGCACGGAGCGGTCCCGCGCACTCACCGGCGCCTTCGGCGGTGACGATGGCCTCAGGGGAGATGCAGACGCCGCGGTCGTAGAGCGGGAGCTCGTCGCAGGCCAGGCTCTCGGGCCAGGCGTGGCGGTACCGGACGAGGACGGGCTCGCAGCCGGCGCGGGCGCGCTCGCACACGGACTTGCAGGGCTTGATGGGCTCGTGCTGGAAGTCGATGGTGCAGATGGGCGCGTACATGGCGCAGAGAAAGAAGAGGAGGTCGGGGCTGCAGTTGGTGCCCAGCAACCCCTCGAACTGCTCCATGGCCAGCACGGCGTTGGCCTGCGTGCTGTGGTGCAGGTGGTTCGGCATCTTGGTCATGTTCCAGGGCAGCGGCTTGCACAGCGGGATGCGCACCGGCTCGCAGGCCGCCGCCCGCCCCGCCGGCGCCCGGCCCAGCACCAGCAGCCCGGCCAGGGCCAGCACCGGCAGACCCCGCCACATGCCCCCGCCGCGCCGCGCCGCGCCCAGCGCAGCGGAGGGGCCGAGCGGCCGAACCTCGGCGCGGGGGGCGGCTCCTCCGGCAGCGGCGCCCGCGCTGCCCCCGGCGCCCCGCCCGCGGATCGGCCCCTCCGCGCCGCGCGGGCCGGGCCGGGACGGGACGGGGCGGGGGTGCCGCCGGGCCCGCCTCTGCCCTCCGGCCGTGCCGGGGAGCCCTGCGCCGCCCCGCAGCCTGGCACCGAACAAAGGAGGGCTGCTCGGCGCCGGGCGCGGACGGGAAAGGGTTTCGGTGCGGTGTGAATGGGCTGGCGGGTTTACACTGCAACAGGGGACGTTCAGGGTAGGTATAAGGAGGAAGTTCTGCACGGTGAGGGTGGTGAGGCGCTGGAATGGGTGACCCAAAGAGGTGGTAAACGCCCCATCCCTGGCAGTGTTCAGGGCCAGGCTGGACAGAGCCCTGGGTGACATGGCCTGGAGTGAGCATCCCTGCCCGTGGCAGGGGGTTGGAATTGGAAAATCTTAACTTTTTTTTCCAACCCTAAACATTCTATGGTCATGTATCCCTCTGAGGCAGAGATACCTCCCATCCTTTCAGAACAGCAAGCACTTGCTTAAAGAAAACGCTAAAAACGTTGCTGAGAACATAGACACAAACACAGTGATTTCAGATCAGTCTCCCAGAGGTATACTCACTTCTTATTTGGAAGTGCTATCATACAGTTCTGGTGTCACCAACATAAGAACACGGAGCTGTTGGAGCAAGTCCAGAGAGGGCCACGAGGATGATGAGCGGCTGGAGCAGCTCCCATACAAAGACAGGCTGAGAACATTGGAGGAACATTCAGCCTGGAGGAGAGAAGCTGCGTGGAGACTTCATAGCAGCCTATGGTCATGAGAGATGGGGCAGCCATGGCTTTTCTGGGCCTCACCCCCATCACAGGAGGAGTTTCTTCCTTATATCTAGTCTATATCTACAACTGCAGATACTTTCCCAGTACAGCGAATGCTGACATCCCACAAGCTCACAAGCACTGACGTGTGTTCCTATGAGATCTGCCTTTAAATCTTTCAGCATCAGTGTGAAGGTACCTCCTATGCATTTAGCCAGCAAATTATCACCCACCTGGTGCCAAAATTTCACCTCTGGCTGAAACTTGACAAATGCAATCCGGCATTGCTATTTCACCAAGTACCTATACTTCAGTGTCTGCTGTGTTATTTGCTGTTACACAGAAGCACTATAGTCAGCCTCGACACCTCTTTAAACTGATCAGAAGGCTGGTAAAGAAAGAAAAGATGCAGTGAAGAGGAGAGCCTGTGGTTCCATGCTATATGAATACGTGGTTGTAGTGCTTTGGAGAGGTTACCTTAGGGAAAATGAAGTGGCTGAAGCAGAAGAGCAAAGAAAGAACCTGCTCTCTGCCTTCATATGCAGTTGCTGCAAAAAGACTGGAACTGTTAACCAGAGCTAAATACATGAGGAACATGGAGCTCATTTGATAGCTGAGCTGCGCGCTGCAGCATCTAGAGTTTGGCATCAGCCTCAAAATATGTATGGGAGAGGTCAAACCCACCACCCCCATTTGGCAGAGGGAGAGGGGAAAAGCTTCGCTCCCCACTGCCCAGGCTGTCTGCTCCTGCACCCTGCAGCCCTGGGGGTGCACACTATCCAGAGGACCACAGGCGGTGCGCAGGTATGCACCCAAAGTTCATATACAGGTGGAAAGGTTGGGCAGCAAAGTAGCTTTGACTGTGGATGCCCCCACACTGCTGGTGGGAATTGCATCCCCTTGGAACAGGCTGCCCAAAGAAGCGGTAAATCCCTGGCAGTGTTCAAGGCCAGGTTGGACAGAGCCTTGGGCAACATGGTGTAGTGTGAGGTGCCCCTGCCCATGGCAGGGGGTTAGAACTGGGTGATCTTAAGGTCCTTTCCAGCCCAAACCACTCTGCGATTCTATGATTTAGGAGGAAAACAAAAGCTCTTTCTACAGCTTTCATCAGCAAGGACAGTATTAAACGTCTGGGGGTGACAACGATCGGATCCCTAGTCTGGTACACCTCCAACAGGTTAGTCATTGTATTATCATTGTATCAGCTTGATGTCCTGTAAGACTAGCAAGAATGTCTCATAAAAGCATGCCCAGGCAGCAGTTCGGGATGAGCACTGCCTGTCTGCGAGTTTCCTGGTGGGCTCTGAGGGGTTGGTACCGACCTATACATTTAAAGAATAATAATATAAACAATACTGTCATACAAACTCATTTCCTAGATCAAACAAGTCCTTGGTGGAGCTGAAGCAGGAGGCAAGGATTTATCCCTCATATGAAAGTTACAGAAAGATAACAATAACATTATTGTTATTATGCCTTACAGGAATCACAGTAACCCACAGCAGTGCAGACCACAGCCCGGGGCCATGCTGCCTCAGTTGCTCATCTATAACCCATTGGGAAAACAACAACTCAGTGGCTTCCCAGTGGCACAAGGATGGATTTCTGTGGGCTGGATAACCTTCACAGCAGTGGGGATGTCCAAGCGACTTTATTTGGGTACAGAAACAGAACAGCATGAGGAGGGCTTCAGAGAACATATAATGGGATTGAGGACTTTGTTCTTTGCAGCTTTCCCCAAAAGGAGGCCGAGTAAAGAGCTGCTTCCAGGCAGCTGTCATTAATTCATTCCTTCACTGTTTTTTCCTTAAGGAGTGTCTACTCCCACCCCACTCCACTTGTTTTTCTCTCGGGGAAGTCGGATGAACAGCAAGGGGTTTAAGAAGCGAGAGCTGGTTTTGAGATGCTCTGATGTCCAGCTCAGCTGGTAGAACTGTGCGTTACCAAAGCTTCACCACTTAACGTACAGAAATGCGGGTATTTTAAATTTAAGCTGGAAGAGCTACATTCTGAACAGAAATATTACCTTGTTAAAACTGAAATTCAAACCTTTCCTTGTAACAGTAAGAAACACATATAGGTTTGGCCAAGACAGATGGGTTGTAGCTAGGGCAGGCACCTGTGTGTGGCTGTTGGCATAAGTTCTGTCTTCAAGTGCTACAGTTTCCCTTCAGGTATATGAAACATCCCCATATATACATCCCAACAGCTTACTCTGTGGGGCAGAAGGTGTTCATAGGCCAGACAAGGCACAGGGATGGCAAGAGCCCAGCATCTACTCTGGCTTGGGGCACAGTTCAGCAGACCAACAAATCTGTAGTCACATTTCAAAGAGGAATGATATTTAGTAGATACTGTGGATGTCCTAAACCCCACTGGCACCATAGGGCAGAGCTTGCAATAAGCTGTAAGCTCAAGGTGACATTATTGTCAGCCACCTTTTCCCTTTCAGTTTCTTGTTCTGCCAGACTCTTCAGACCAGCAACCAGAATTCAGGATGAGCCTGTATCTTCTCTATGCTTGGTGGGCTTCCTATCATCTTCCTGCTTCAGGCAGCGCAGCGGGGTGCTGTTCATAAACCAGGCACTGTGTTTTACGGTCTGCTTCTGCCCATTCCAAATGGAAAAAGAAATGCAAGCATGACCATAGCTATTCAGGCTGTTCCTAAGGAAAAAACAAGCTGAGATAAAAATACTTCTTCAGTCAGAACAGGTTTGTGCTTTCCTGAATCTTTCTATAACAATCTCAGGATTACACACAGTTTAATTTGCTTACATGCACTGCCTTAAAAACACAAACACAAAGCCACAAACAAAAAACCCCCAAGAAATTCACCAAAACCAACCCTTAAAATACTTCGTGCACAGCTGTTACTAAAACCATAAACTCATTGACTTACAGAGTCATAAAAATGGGATTTATTGTACGTTTCCTGTTCCAGCCCAGGTCTTGTTCCAGCTCCCTCAGGTAGACAAAACACATGGGACTCTTAACTTATTTAATCATCTTTCAGACTTCTCCGTGGATGACTTGGAAGGAGTGAGGAAGAAGAAGAGGTTCTTTTAATGCAGCCTTTCAGACTTGTAATTTTTGGGGGCTGCTTTGTTTAGACAGCTCATTATTATCTCCCATGCCCTCAGGGGCTGCATACCTCCTAGAATGATACATTCATATTAATATTGCTCACATTACCTACCTCTTGAAGTCCCAGCAAAAAAACAAGCCAACCCTATTCACCCAGTATTTTGCATCCTATGTAAAATTAATAGTATGACTAGGAAAATACGTAGCTTTACCTTTAAGCACCAAGAAGCCCAATTCACATGCGTTTCAAAGACAAAATGATGCCAATAGCAATTCCATTTAATATTACCTGTTATAGGCATTCAGTCTGCCGACACAAACTCACTTGTGTTTCACTTGTACGCATCTCCCACTGCAGCCTCATTTTGCAGGGTGAATTTGTTTGCTGCTTGGGTTTCTCCCAGATTTTTAAGGCCACATCACAGTTTACAGCATCTCAATACTGAAGTTTGGTACCTGCAATGCTGATTTTCCACCTGGATGTTGGAACTTGTATTGGTGATCCTGCAGGAAAGCACAGCCCTGTTTATTGGAAATGGTTTGTGTTTCTCAAAGCATTCAGGCACAGTTAAAGCAGAGGACAAAGAGCTGAACCTGCTGACATGTCTTTGCAATCCTCCTCTGAGTCCTCCCAGCTCATTTTCAGTGCAATATATTGTGCTAATCTGAGCACAAGTGATGATAGTGGAAAAGAAACGTTCCTGTTTCCTGTTTAGCTGAGATCAGGATGTCCACAACTTTCCTCATCCCTTGGTTTAGCTTGCATTAAGTGCACAGTCAAACAAAAGCCATGGATGGAACTTCCATCTTTTCCTTTGGGAGAGCACATCTTAAATTCAGAGGAAATATTTCTATCTATAATCTATAGTTGCTAAATCCATGAGCAGAACTCATATCAGAGAGCTTTTTATTGCTTCTAATCTTTAATTCATCTGATTATCATGTCCTCTGTAATTCTCTCTTGTTTGTAGAGGAACTGCCAACAGCTTCTGATCCCATTCAGAACTACGTTTTCACATTTCAAAATGCAGAAAAGCAGAAGTACTTCTGCATAGCATCATCTATGCAGCTCTGTTTCCATTTAAGTCAAGCTGTGCATGAAGCCATGCTGGGGAGCCACGCGTGTGGCCATTGATAGGCCCATGAGAGGGCAGGACCTAAGACTGGGAAAGCATTTGGCTGTGTTTCAGAGCAAAGTAGCTCCTTTTCCACTGAATTCTACTGTTCCTCTGTGTTAATACAACAATTCCCCAGTGCAGAGATGAAGAACAACCATCTACAGTCACTCGACTGTACTGACTGAGATGTAATTGATGTCCTGATAGCAGTTCTGGCGCTTGTAGGGGTGGACCTGCTGCTGCATCGCAGTATTGATGCTCAAGTATTGCTGACTGGGAGCTAGACTCCATGGTAGTACTATGTAACAAGTGTTCAAATTAAGCAGGCATTCAATTCATTATTCTAATGTGACAAATTACTACACTGTATTGTGGTGACCATACAGATAATGAAAATGACATCCTTTGCTCTCACTGTGGGCCATTCAGGCCCAACATTCAGGCAAAACAGAATCCACTGAACCCTCTCTGAGTTATAATTGCCTCCAGATGGAGCATTTAAGGCAAAAGAAACCCACAACCCCTGCAAGGCTCTATAATACCATATACATTACACAGCATTTCTAGTCTGACCCCTGCAGGAATAATTTGAGATGCTCAGCTTAGAGCCCGTAACCACTCCAAGTTTAATTTCGTTAAACCATAAATTGACTATTTCAGATTTACAGCCTCTCCCATTGCATGGCCCAAGCCTGCCCTTGCTGCCACTTACCCAGATTTATTAGCAGTATTAAGCACCAAATCACACCCGTGCCTAAAAATAAGCCCTGCACAAACAGTTGAGTTTTACAGGAACACCTAATATTGCCAGGTGTTGAAACTCATTCTCACCCCTGATTGTGGTGGGAGCTGATTAGGCTTGACATGCCCTGGGATCAAGCATTACCTATAAATAGAAGCCAACATGGTTCATATGTATTTTACTCCTGTTTTTAGCAGTTACTGGTGAGATCACAAAGGGCTCTGTAGGGGAACCTCAGCAATTCAGGAAGAGAAACATCACCTTTCCTGAGGGCTTTTGCTCACACCTGCGACCCTCACAAACAGCAGATGCTGCAGGCAGCTGAAAACTCTGAAATCAAATCCTATAAAAACAATTCCACTTGAAGTCAACACACACGCAAAGAAGGTTTTAACTCTTCCCGGTCCAGATTCCAAGCTGCTCGAGGTGCATGCCTCACTTGCTCCATCAGACCCATGCAGAAGGAACCACGTGCAGCCAGTGATGCTTTCCAGATGAGGAGCTCGTCAATGCTAGTTTTTAACCTCACAGCTCAGGTTCTTGTCTTGTTTCTGATTTACTGGAAAGCTGTAAATTTGGGCAGAGTTGCTGAGGCTGCAGCTGTGACTTTGTATTTTGCCACTTCATTCTTACTTCTGTGAGGTGTAGGTATAGAAATGTATACATATATAAATAGGCATAGAAAAACTCCCCAAAATTAAGGAAGAGCTGGTGGTCTATAAGCACATATACCACTTAAGTGTGAAGTCATTACACAGTAACATAATCCACAGCCCAGCCTAAAGTAAGTGCCCAGCTTCTCCCCAGAACTTTGTTTTTCTGCAGAACCCTTTCATTGCTCACCAGATCTTTTATCCTTTGGCTGCAGCCTACAGCATTCAGCACACCCAGTGATTTAGTCACTTCCAAGTATGCAGTGGGCTATGCTAAAGCCCTTCTTTCCCCAAAAGAAGTTATTTGGGGGATATTTTGGGACTTTCAGATCATAGTTCATAATCCCCACACACACTTTAGCTGAGGCAGAATAAAAATCATGCCCTGAAAATTATTGATGTGTTTATCGTCATCCAGTTCCCTGATGATATTAATAGAAATGGGGTGACGGTGTTGAGAACTGAACATGTTGAAGTTACTTCTCCACTCAACAAACTTCCGTATCTCAACTAATACCAAGGCAAAAAGCTACTGGCATTTTCTGAGTATTTATAAGGTTTGAAGCATGGCCATTTCTCTGTCCCTGCCCTAGCATTGCTTTCACAGGATCCATAAAACCAACCTCTCAAGAAGCTTTTCTCAAGCCAGGGTGTTGTTTTGTTTCCCATATTTACAGACTGTCCGTTCAACAATGCTGCCCTTCTCCTCCCCCTGAAGCCACTGGCTTGCTCACTTAAATTGGAAGCACAACTTCTTTAGCAGCAGAGCTCACAAATATAAGCACAAGAATCTGCAAGTTTGACTGTTCAGGAACAAACATCAAGGTTTTGTGACTTTAAAATGCTCACTTATTTTACCTGCTTGCCAAGAACTAATTAAACACCTAGGAGCTCATCCTCTGATGGCAGGGGTGTCTATCACCATGCTGTGATCATTAGAACACAAGATTAGAGGAAGACATTTTCCAGTACTGCAGGATGGTTTATTGGTAGCTTTCCTCAGGGAGAAGGCAGCATGTTTTCCCTGCTTTGCTTCTCAGCTCCAGTGCTTTTGCAACTACCCACATGCTCCAGCATCCAGCAGCATGCATCATGGTTTAAAGATGGTCCTCAGGGGTTATCAGTGGCCTTAGTTTCATGCAGGCCTAGCAGTTGAGGTTCAGGTACCTAAGCACTGTGCCAGAGACTGTGTCTTTACTCACTGTTCTCCATCCCCATCACCTTCCTGAAAAATCAGGACATCAAGACACAACTTCTTTTTGCTGCTTGGATCTGGGATTTTGAGCAGCTCTAAGGTGATGTTGGTTTGAAATGCCCCAGGATCCTTTTCAAAGGCATCTGATACCTACTGCAGCTATGGCAGTGTCAGCTCGGCCAGTACAATCCACATGGGATGGTGTCCATCTCCACCAGTTGAAGTGACCAACTAAACCCACATAAACTCTTGATCCGACACAGCCCTTAGCAAATGGTTGTGACAACTTTCAACCTTTCAACCAGTGCCTGTGCCACCACGGGTTAGCCAGCAAACAATTAGTATTATATGACAAATGCATTATAACAGTCTTGTCACTATGGTTTCCCTCTGAACTTTTACTACATGCAAATTCATCTATTTTCTTGGCATGCAAAACAAAATTGTTACGAGCCTAGACGTACAATTATTTCCTGAAGAAAGTCACCTCTAAAGCAAGTGTCAGAGGCTCAGCCCATTTTCTCAGCTGCTTTTTGGCCATTTGAAGTACTTTGTTATCCAAAAAACTGCTGAGATGAACTATTTCACCTACCTGGTCTCATTGTAACACTAAACATCACTCAGCATCTTCCATTTCGAAGACATAAATAGAACCAAATCCAAACAGCACAGACCATCTTCAGTATTTCACAGTAACAGGGCATGAGATGTTCGTGCCCAGCCTTGCTGACTCCATCTTAGCAAATGCATGCTCACACTAAGGTGCCTTACTCAAAGTTTTACACTTTCAGGCATCCTTTGTCCTTACTTAAATGATCCTAAAGCTGAATGCCTTTTGTACAGAGTGGAAAACAGATGACATCCGAGAATTTTAAATGCAATTCTGACATTTGGGATTTCAATGTAGGCTGAATCCATGAAGTATCAAAGACAACTTCAGAATTATTGAATGGACTGAGAGTCACGGAGCATCTTCCCCAACCTCCCTTGAGCATGCTTAGCACCACTTTCAACTCTCTCCTTACTTCCCTTTTCACTCTTTTCTATTGCTATAATTAGCACAAAAGTAATTTACAGTACATTCTTGGTTTTACTTCTCCTGTGCAGGGAATGGTTTCTTTTTGGGTCTTCTATGTCCTAATTACATACATTATAATTCAATTTTTATTTAGAAATAATGCTGCTCTTTCCAAGTCTTCTGTCCTCCTCATTGGCTCCATCGAGTTCACCTCAAACTACTCAAATCCCTTTGCATTATGGCAGGTTCAACACAGGCTTTTCATTCTTATTTTAATACCAGTATTTCCTATTATGGAACTGTGTAAGACAAACTGACACTATATCCAGGGAGCAGGTCATTTTGACTTAGTAGCACTAGGAACAGCAAATGAATATGGTTTTGGACACAGGTCAGGAGGCCATTTCATTTTGTTCTGTGATAGTACAAATACTTACAGACTTTACAGCACGACAAAGAACAAAAGCTTACAGGAATGGGTCAATCCGAGTGAAAACTTTTGTTATTTCAAGGGAGAATTAACCTTTATCAGAAATTATTCGAAAATTGTACTTGAAACAAAGAAAAACAGAACTTCAGTATTTTTGAAAACTGGTTTTTGACACTGGGAAGTGTGGGTCCCTATCCATGAAACCAAACATGTGGCTGTCTTTTAAGTTACCTTGTTCTGCACAGCCAGCTGTGTTGGTGTTTCAGGGCTAGCCATGAGAACTGACACGAAAGCAGTTTCCCTGTATTGATACAGTCCTTACGTGAATGCAAATACCATAAATTACTTCTGTATTATCTGAACTGTATTACAGAATTCAAGGATGTTTGCTCTGAGTTTGCTTCTGCTTGATGGAGACATTCACCAAAAACATTATGGGGTTAGTTCAGACACAGCCAAACTTAGAGTTTTAATAGTTACTGGTAAGTAACTGAGAGCATTTTAGTCTGAAACACAAATGCTGCATCCCAGGACCACGGAAACTTTTGGCGAAAATACAATTTAGAGGCAAGGTGTACTTACTGCCAAGAATTCTTGAATCTGGAATGGATAAGCTCTGAAGTCATACAAGTCCACGATGACCTGCTGAAGAAGGCTATCTTGCCTCAAATCACCAACCTCATGTCAACATTTTCTGGGGAGAATACCATTCCCCAGTGCTTCAAAGCCAGTCTAATCCAAGTGTCTCCAGTCTGGTTACCAACTCCTTTTCACATCTAGAGAACAAATAGCTACAGCAAAAAAGTATTAAGAGTAGCCCTTGTTTTCATTGGTAATATTTTGTCCTAATGCGCACATCTTTTTAAGTTATAAAAATAGCTTTCTGGGCAGCAACAGGACATTCTTTTTCCATGCTCTCTCTCAGATGAGGCAGAGCTCTCCCCCACGGGTAGACATTTGATCCAAAGTGTCTCCATATGGGCCCAGCTCAGCTGTCTGCTTCATGCTGCAGGAATTACAAACACTTCTGGAAAGGCACCAAAGGCCACCTGAGATGACTCAATGTACCATGCCAGCAGTTGAAATTACTAAGTTGTGGACATGGTGCTGCTGGCTCTGGAGGAAGAATTCTTTCTCTACCTTCTTCCCCAACAAACTTGGTTCAGAAGACTTATTACAGTTTGTGTAGTGGATGGACACAGGTTTGACTTGAAGACTATGCTTGATAGGCTGAACCCTAAATAGCTTTGTAGTAGCTCAGCTGAAACCAGAAACAACAGAAATACAGCAGAGAACAAGAAGCAAGGACACCCTTCCACCTCTACCCAAACCCCCTTCTAAAACCCAACCAAGACATGGATGAGTCCACACAATTCTCCCCTAGTTTCCCTCCCCATTTCCTGGTTCGGTGCTGAGCGTGCTCCCAGTTCTTGTAGGAAGGGTGGTTTAGAGGGCATCATCTTAGGCATTCATATGCCAGGCAGCATAGCAAAAATCATGTCAGAAATCCCGCAGAACTACTGTATCTAAAAGGTTCATGACTAACCCAATCTGTGTTAGAAGCAGCTTCTTGCAGAGATTCTGCACTTGTTACCCATTTGTCAGAGATCACCTACTTTTTAGGCTTAGTTCAGTGACACCTCAGACAGTGAAAAGCTGACAGGGCCCCGAGGTCAATGACCAAACACAACTGCTTTGTACTTAGAAAGATTAAAGACACAAAGTAGGCTATTTCTTAAAGCTGAGTTTTTCAAGAGTCAGTCCTAAAATAGGCATTATTTTTCCACAAAAGGATACATTACAATCAAAATCTTAATTAAAATCCAGACACTTGAACGTATTAGATCATAAATATTACAGAATAGAACTCTCAAGTCTTGCTTTTGACCTAACTTCTTTATGAGCAAACTTATTTGTTATGGTACAGAATTATCAATTTAAAAACAACGCCATGGTTATAACATAAAAGGCATTAATTAGGAAAAATATAGATGCACTGTCTTACTTCCTTAGGACAATTTTATTCCAGTGCTTTCTTCCTCTGGACAGAGGAAGCTATTGTAACTGAGCACACTACAGCTCTTTCATAACAGAAAAAGTTAGCAGCATGCACAGAAGTTGCATCGAGAACAGGAGCTCTATACAATGTCCAGAGCCTGTTGAGAAACACATTGCTTTTATATGCTGGGGATTAAAGAGCACAACCATCTGGTCAGCTTTCAGGCTAAATGAGCCAATGCTCTCCTGCATGCCAATTTGCACCACTGACAGAAAAAGGCCTATAATACATCTGTTTCAGGAATGCCTGATGTTACGCTTTTAGCAACACTCTCCTGTTTCATGATCGTTTCAAGTTTTATACTTTAACAATACACTTATTTCTATGCGTACAACTGGCATCACTACGTACTGTATAAATGCTTTTTCTTGCTTTATTATGCAAAATTAAGATTTAAAGAACAATGGCACTGAACTGACACTTTTTACATTGTTATTAGTTCCTTCTTCCAACTTTTTACAAGATTCACTATTGCAGAAGCCAAAAGGGGAAGGATTAAAAGAAGCCTTCGCATAAAAGCTCTAAGGATAGATATTTAATGAACTGTGAGATATAAATCAATGAACAACAGTACAGTTTAAGCTTAAAATACTAGGATAACATTTATATTAAAAATAATTCACCTACAGATAATACAGTCTAGTGTTTATTGTATGTTATGGAAGGTACACTTGAATTTCAAAAATTTAAAACATATAAAAAGTGGTTAAGGGCTAACATTTTATCAACATGTGATAACTGTGTAAGAATGTTTATTATACAGCAGGGTACAATGGTAGTGTTAATGCCAACAGGGCACCACAGAAGTTAGTTAAAAAAAAAATTCCACTATGCTTTATACAAACAACACCACTTGCTGTTGTTTAGGAGTACTGGGAGAGGATCTGTCGGGAAGATAAGCAGTTTTAGAGCCTTTGTAATGTTAGATAGTGTCAGTATGTAGACTGGTGAATGTTTCAAAATAAGGCTAGAAATGCTGTAATTACTTCACAGAAATGCACATCCAATATTTGTTTTCAATAAGAACAATAGGTACAAGATTATAACTCTCCCTATATGAAATAATTTACACACAGATGAAAGCTACACTATCTAAAATAATCACTAAATACATTTTTCTTCTGGGAAATAAACAAGCAATTTTTGTTTTGCATGATCAATATCAAAAAACATATAGCAGAAGTAGTATCTTTTAAACATAACCAATGCTCTAAAAAAAAAAAAAAAATTAAAAAAAAAAAATTGTGAGAAAAGAGATTTTCCATGAATGTGCAACCTAAAATCAACCAAGCTTATATTGCAGTACAACCATAATAAGAAACCACTGATCAGAAATACAACTTTATGGAAAAAAGTTTATAATCCACAAAACTGTTCATCAGTCCATGAAGTTAAATAGCTCCACAGTTTACAAATAAAACTGAGGTCTCACAGACGCGTGCTATGTCTTATCTCCACTAAGTAGACCCTTAGGCAGAGGATGTGACACTTTGTTTGTAGACAGCATGGTATGCATTTCTCAGCAAGACATAAGGGAAACAAGACTCCAGGAGATCCATCGTCAGGAAGGGAGACTCCTGCACAATCTGAAACACACCAGAAACACAAGGTTTTGCAGAACACCTTCCACTGCCCGCTGCTGCTAATCTATTTCACGTAGATACTTCTGATCTGCACCACACCACCACTCATGTTTCATAGCAAAAAGAAATAATACGAAGTTTAAATGCTGGGGAGAAACACAGTGCTACAAACTCACTGCTTCTCAAAGCTAGTCATCTAGCTTTCCTGCATATACAGCACTTCTGCCATTTCCAGAAGATACAGAATACTGAAAGCAAAACCTCTGAACAGAGAGGTTTCTCTCCCACACACTCTGAACAGCGCTTCCTGTATGTGAAATTTCATTTTAATACTGTATGTAGTAAGTGAACAATGAAAATGGTTGAACAATGTGATACACTTTTCTAGGCAACAAAGGTACAAATGTGTGCCTGTGCTACGGGAATGAAAAATATTAATTCCTGACATTAGAATGCTGGGAAGAATGACACAATTATTTCTACTAGTTCATCAGCTATAACCACCAAGGTGACACCCAATCCCCCCTTGTTAAATGATGCAATGTAGAGCCTGCTCCTTCAGTTAGTAACACAAGTAAAACACACACTTACCATGTCTAGTAGTAGGTAAACAGATTCTCTGTTCCTCGTAGTAGTTTTGTCTGTCTCCTGGCCAATCTTCAGTAGACTAGATGATGCAAGCTACATGAAATGTGTATTTTAAAGGAATAAATAAAACAGTGTGTTGATCAGTTTCTGTCGTTTTGTTAAACACACACACACACAACCTTTCTAAAGAAACCTGTATTCCAGTCAATGGACATTGAGTTGTATTAGCAACAACCAAGGACAGTGCACTGAGCACATAAACAATCACCAGGTTTTAATCTCAGTGAGCCATTTTTATTTATTTCTAGTAGTGCTATCATTACAAGTATATGCTATTCTAATAGAAAAAGTGACAGAATTAATTGTGAAGAACTTTTCATTGTAATCACTGGTTGACCATTACAAAGTCTACTGAAATCAATGACAGAACTCCCACAGGATCAAGATCTTGCTTATTCTGTCGTTACCAATATGCAGGTAAACTTACTGCATTTTTGTAAGTTTTGAAGAAACCAAAGTTTTTAACTATTTGAAGTTAAACTCATTTTGCAATAGGAAATTAAGTTCTACTTCCTAAGCTGTACTTTCAACTGAAGAAATGTCATCCTAAACGTAAATGAATAGTATTTTATCAGACCATGAGCAACCCTACAAATACTAGTTTTAGAAGATATCCTAGAAACTTCTAATATGTACTTAGGTATTTACAAGTTCAGAGTGACAGAATATGGTGAACTAGGTCATTTGCAGATATAAGGTTTTTTTCTATATTTAATTAACTTTGACAGGAAGGCGGATCATCTCCTGCAGTACATTTGCCTCATGCAACATGTTTTTCTTTCAGACTAACAGAAAGCAATATATAAAAGGTGTTAGAAAAGAAAGATTAACGAAATACCCGAAGGATCAAGTCATGGTCTGTGCAGTAAAAGCAGTGATCTGAAACCAGTTTGTAAATACTGAAAAAATGCAAACCTCATACCAGAAGTGTTTAAATCACAAGGAACTATACTGGTTTCCTTCACTTGTCAAATGCATGCAACTTGACACAACCATTTCTCTTTCATCCTTTACAGCCAGCAGTTGCATTAGACAAGGTTAACGGCCAAAGGTGTTTTCTTTTTTACAAAATGCAATGAGTGAAAGAGCCTTTTAAGTAGAAGAAAAAAAAAGGAAAAAAGAAAAATGTCTTTCTGTGGACTTCTAGGGACAGAAAGTTGCCGTTACCCCACCCTCTTAAATGTGTAAGACATCTAAAATGAAGAGGGAAGTGATATTTTTTTCCCATTTCAAGGCAAAACAGCAAAAAACAAGAATCAGTCAAGATCACTAGTAATTTTTAGAAATTTAAGTGAAGCTGCTGTTTTAGCGTTTAGTGTGCCTTTGAGTACTGACTAATTAAGAGCCACTTGAAAAATTCTGTTTCTACCAGCACACAAAAATACATTGCAAATGCATCACCACCACCTAAAGGGTTTTGATTTTTTTTTTCTAAGTATCACTAAGGATTTCAGCAGCTTTAATTTTTAACCTTCTCTGAACCATACAAATTCCTCTTCCCAAGTATCCCTATAACATCCTGCTATCAGAGTTACTGATTCAGAAGGGCAGACATGTCAAAAGGTACAAACTCAAGAGCCACTCTGGAGTTACCTTCCTTGAAAAAGTGAACTAAAGAGTCCAACCCATCATGCAAAAAAGCCTGCAAGACAGAATCTTGATTTTATATGCAGTGTACATTTCTTCTTCCAATCAAGGACCACATAATTTAAGAGACTGTATGTGCTAAAATACTAAAGATTACACTAAAATAAAAATTATGACACTTGTACAGATTTGCTGCTGTTACCTTCCAACATCACACAGAGCTGACTATTGCTAAAGGACTGCTACTTGATTTAATCTACATATTGACCTGCATTAACAATATGCTTCTTTTTTGTGCACCAAACCCAGATTTATACAAAATCACCTGCATTGTGCCCTAAATTAGCATTACATTTTCTACTTGAATTTCAAATACTTCCTGAAGTCAAGAGATACTTTTTTTGTTAAGATATGAATTTTACCCTATTGCCAGACCAAAAGCTTACCCACACCTGATCTTCTCCTAGTCAAAAATCAACACTATTATACAATAACTTTAGTTTCTCTGCCATCTATAACAACAGGAAACTAAGTAACATGAACAAACATTATGAAGCAGTACTGTTATTGGAGCAAATGCTGGTTAATTAATAATCATTCATGCTAATCTAAATCTTTATAGTATGCCTTCATGATTAAGATTACTCATGGCTGACTGCCACTGTAAAGCTAACATTTGCCATGACAAACACATGGATAATTTCATGACAGATTATGCATAGATTGAGGGGCATTAGGGGGTGAGAGTTTGCTCCCCTCTTTTTGGAGAGGGTAGCTCTAGAAATGAAGTTATACATACAGCCAAAAATTCTTTCAGACGGTCTTCAATGCTTCCCTTGTGGATGGTAAATAATGCTGCAGCAATCTGGTTGATAGCTTTTGCCAAGCAATGAATGTTGTTGCAGTGCCCTGAACAAAAACATATACAAATTACCTCAGCATTATGCTTGAAAGTAACAGTATGCTTTGGAAAATATCACCGAAAAGTAAATGAACTTGTCACAATGAAAGATAAATGTTTAGCATCTTACACAACGGGAGCAAAGTACTCTTTCACACTGAATTTGGCAACAGTTAAGCCACCAGAAGTACAGATCTCCCTTGTGAATGCCGTAATGGTCACAACAACCTGACACAGATCCCTGTGTTTTTTAGAAATTAGGAAAAATAGTATCTAGGAGGTTTATTTGTTTTCTACAAAACTTGAGAGTATCACCACTTGACCAGACTAAAAAGCCACGTGGCAAGCAGGACTTTTTCAAGCTAATTGGCTATTTTTCTTTCCTCTACGTAGATCAACATGGCATGATGCCCAGAGAGCATTCACCCAAGACACCTACAGGAACTGGAGAACAAAATTGTTGAATTGCTCATTGCCATGCATAACATCTTGCCTAAAATTCACCCAGGCTTCAGAGGCCTGGAAGATGATTGTATTATACCAGTTTTCGAAGAGAGTGGAACAACTGCTCCTCAGTAGGTATCTCTCCCAGGCAAATTTAAGTCAAATCTACCACTTTAAAACAAAATTAATAAACACTTGGGCAAGTACCTTGTGATAGGGCTAGCATATGGAAAAAAGGTTGCCTCTGAAGGAGATAACAAGTACTCATGTACACAAGCGCTGCTGGTTCTTACCAGCTCTTTCTGACCACTGCTGAGCACTGAACTCTTTCATTCAGTCATTTATCTTAACTCCAAAATCCTACTTGAACAGCAAGGTCAGCTAGACCCCATCACTCTACACATGAAAAATGATCACTATTGTTACTGAAAATGATTTTATTCTGTTATTTTATTGCCCAGTTTACTCAGCATCATAATATCTACCTGCAGCTCTTCACTCCTCTAATACCCTCAATAACTTTATATGACACCAAAATTTTCTCACCACTCTTCAGCCCCTGTTCCAGCTGCTTATGAATATGCTGATTAGTAGGTCCCAGTGAAGATCCCTGTGGATCTCCTCCAGTAGTCCCCCTTGTTCCCCCTCCCAGTTACTCCTATTCCATCTCCTATTTTTAATTAAATATTGCTGCATAAATATGCTAGTCCAAAAAAGAATCACAGAATCCCTTTCCTTCTAACATCAGTCAAGAACACCTGTTGTGCTTAATTCTGCTGCTTTAAATTCGCATTTGTTTTTGAAGCGGCTGGCTTTTTTAAAGTGACTTCAACTTTTATGTTTCAGACTGTAGTCTGCAAGGGAATTCAGCTGAGGAACTGTTGTCTTCCAACAGGTTTCAAGTATTCAGAAACGGCTATGTCTTGTGTAGACCAGTGTTATATTCTAGCCTCTAGACAACAAATCAGTCCACTAGCCTGACATTTGACTAGCAGTTCAGATTTCTTACTGGAAACAAAAGAGTCTGAGCCTTTATCTGGAGTTAGTAGAAGAAACAGGCTTAATCCTGAAGTAGGCAGAGAGAACACAGACATTGCTGAAGCTGTCCAAGAACTGTTTGTATTTGGGAGGTATGCCTTGCCAGATTAGAAGGCTGAAACTCCTTCAAATCCATGACTTGCTCATGGATAAATTCAGAATTTCTCCAGGGAATTTACTTCATAAAAAACAGGATTTATGAAGTTCTCATTCTGGAAACAGCACCTATATTAAGCATCTAAAGCCAAGTATTCTACAATAAGGGCAGAACACAAGAAAAAGTAGCCTTACGGAAGGCAGGCAGGACTGACAAGGTCTATCCTGTTTGTTCAGTTAGTTTTGTAGAGTGAACAGATTTTATGTATTCCTTTTGCCAGACTCTTTCCTCTCAATAGAGAAGAACCCACTCAGGAAAGAATTCCGTAATACAGAGGCCACATGTCATAAAACCAGTAGAAACTCCTAATACAGGCTTATTTTAGTTCTAGATGTTACTTCTCTCCAGTCACAGTTTTATGAGATCTTAACAACTGTACTTACTTTAAGAACCCACTCAAAAACAAGGCTTTACCTGACTTCATGTTAAGTTACTGAATGTAAATAAAACCACAGAAACTGGAATATTTAAGCTACATGATACAAACCAGGCAGAAGATAAGAATTATATGCTGTTTCAGCCTGCTGAGAACCTGAGGACTAAGATGGCCTTTGGAAGAGAGAGGAGCTTGAGGAAGATGAGCCTGCATGAGTTCTTACCTGCTAGAGAACCTTACTCATGTGAGGTGTGGAGGACTGAATGTGAAAATGCAATCATTGTTAAAAACCTTTAGTACTGTCCCGCTGGCCAGTTTTGAGACTCTGCAGTACGTAAGATTCTTTTGAAGGAGAAACTGGTGCCACAAAGTGCTTCTGGGAGATTTATTTTACAAAACTTTATGCAGTAGTATTTAAGAGATACGGTTTTAAACCAACTTCATTGGGAGTTAACAGATCCCTGATCTCTCAAAGTGAAGAATACAATTAACCCCATTTAAGAAAACAATCTTGGGTCTCTCAAAAAATATGTTTTGCATATTACACTAAGCAATACCGAAGCCTTTCAGAAGTTCTGGTACTTTAAATTTTCAGAAGTTCAGACATTCTTTGAGAGTTAAATTTTGACTGGATTAAAAATAATGCAACCTGAAGGAAAAAAAGAGAAAAAGTAGTAGAAAAAAGCCATGCTGTACCCAGTAAATGGATGCAGAATAAACATGGTCTTTTATGCAAGCCATGATACACATCACAAAGAAAATAGCTTGGACATCTGAAAGGTGACTTTTGTATGTGTTGGATCAGCTTTTTTAGTCATTTTTTTCAACTTAATTTTGTCTGAAAGAGAACTTTTTCTTGTGGATTACATGCAAAGAATTTCCTTGAGGCAAAGATTTTATTTTTAATAAGGAAGTTGACCTACTCTTAAAATGTAATTCTGCTATACACAGCTTTCACCTTCCAGACTCTGTTTTAAAAAATTTATGCTTAGTAATATGAACAGTGTATTAAATATAGAAAAGATTCCTTGTATGACTGGCTCAAAGCTAATGTAAAGACTACTAAAACATCTATAGTATTACATAGTAAATCTCACACTAATTAATGTGGAACGTATACTCTTTTAACAATTCCACACACTAGGATGAGACTGCCCCCTACAGTGTTTTGACTTTTTTTATAATTTCAAGTGGAAGACTTGTTTTACATAAAGTTACCTTAAATAAGAGTTGAGAAAATGCTTTTTAAAGTAACTTTCAGATGAACTTTCTTGGATAAGGGCTAATTTAACTGGCTGTTACATTTTATTTCCTACAAAACATAATTAAACATTTAAAGCAAACATATTCAAGAAACTACCATGACTATTATTAAGGAACCATCACAGCAAATACATAGCTGACTCCACATTACCTTCAATGGCAGGGCTATACTGAGACATCACATTACTAGCCAAAGTCGGCAAGGAGACCGCCACGAAGACCATGAGAAGGCAAGCAATCTTATATTCTTCTTCTGGACTAATGTTTTCTAAAAAACAAAACCAATAAAGCTCTTTAATTAAAAAAGTAATCTTGCAGTATTTCCTTTCAACTGCAGGAAGTTCAGAATGTAAAATTTTGACAAAACTGAAATTTAAACCTAAGAACAACAAACTCAGTGTTTGTATTGTGAAAGGAGGAATATTATGTCAGTCTTGCCAAAAGACACAGGGTAGACCTTTAAAAGTTTCCAGTTTGTTATCTGTAAGAATGAAGGCAAGCTGCTGCCACCCTAGCACTTCTAACAATTTAGTTACTAAGATTTTAATACGCTGAGCAGAATGGTAGTTTTTCATGTGCTTTGAAGCGAGCATTACTCTGGCGTTCTCTCTAATTCACACTAAAACCTTGTGTTTTCAAGAACAGCAGCATCACCATGCACAAGCATGAGATTACTTTAAGAAAAAGTCAACAGCTGGTGAAATACAGTACTCTCATCTGTGTAAACTGGATTACTAAAAACCAAATACCTCAAACTGCAAATGCAAGAACCAAAACATGAGATAATAACCCATCATGAAAATACACAGAAATTCCCTGCCTTTTTCACCCAGCTAAACTACAGTGAGAATAATCTATTTTAAATGCCATTTCAGATTCTAGTTATCTTACAAAGAGACACCTACTTGTATTACGCACATAATGTACATAAAATACACTTTATTTTTTGAGGTAAACAAAGACATTGTGCTTGACATTTAAGTTTGAATATTAAAGTGCCGCTTGAAATTAGCAGTGTTCTCTGCTCCCAAAAAAACTATCAAAGCAAGAAAAAACAACTTAGCATTTAAAACATTCATGATCTGATAATAACATTAACTTTCCATTACACACAGTGGAAAAAAAAAAAAGGCAAAGGAAAAAAGCTGAAGACTGTCAACGAGCACTTAAGAGTCTTAATTCATGCCTTCAAACCTGCCAGAGTAAACAAAACTGATAAGTTTAGACAGTGGTGCTTTAAAGCAAGTGAGAGGAAGCACTGTACATGTTAGAACATTAACACGTTTATTTTACCATGTTTCCCTTGTCAGCTCCATGTTAACACTTGCATAACACAGTGTTGTGAAGGTCATGAAGAGGAGTGCTCTGGCATT
Organism: Myiopsitta monachus; assembly: GCA_017639245.1. NCBI lineage: Eukaryota > Metazoa > Chordata > Aves > Psittaciformes > Psittacidae > Myiopsitta > Myiopsitta monachus. The sequence continues at coordinate 46,467,889 of CM029921.1, forward strand.
TCAGCTCCCAATATCTACTTACCTGACACAGATGTATTACACATCTATAACAAAACTAATCATGCCCATAACTGTTCACAACAGCATCCTATTTTCATTGTCCTTAGGTTACAGCAGTTTCCACCATTAGCTACTGAACAACTTCAACATGCACCCATTATACATTTCTAGGTCAACAAGTTAATTTGGATGTGGTTGAGAAGATCCTCAAGCTAACACATCAGTAAGCAGCAGGCACAAATCATGTTCTTCTGCCATTTATAAAGGCTAAAGGAATATAAAGGACTCAAGATACAGATGTCTCTTCCCAGCATCTGAAACTTCTGTGCCTTAGTGCATTATTTTTATTTTTTTTTCTTCCTCTATTCTTACATGTTTCTTCATTTGGAACTTCTTACCTGATTTTTGGGAAGACAGTGCTACGACCAAAGCAGGATCAATCTCACAAGGCAATCCAGCAGCTGATGACAGTTCATATACATTCATTGCCACCTGAGGACCAGAAGAAAGGTAAGTACAACACTGAATGCTTTTGTGTAAGCGTGATGAATCTGCCATGTTTAAAATGTTCGTGTTAGAGTTTGAGGCACTGAGGAATTGCAGAGGCTTGGCTACATCAAGGTAAAGAGACTCTATATTTTGGTTGTTTCTAACCTACACTGAACAGCTGGGTCAGTACTTTGTGCACTGTATTAGATTTTCTTTGTGTCAAGCCAAACAAAGCTTGTATAATTTTCAACATTACCTCCAAAGCAAACATCCTGACTTTGAATCAGTCATTTCTGCATCTTTCTTTACTGTTCAAAAAAACCAAATAACATATTTTCTTTACTAAATCTAAAGTATCAGCTAACATTTGCAAATACAGCATTTTTAGACAAAAGCCAAAAGTCAATCTGGTGAAAAAGTAGGGCAGAAATCTTAAAACATTCAAATTTCATGTAGGTTCAGTGTCCAGGAATTAGACTCTACGTGGCCCTAACAGTAACATCTTGAAATGTATTCCATTTTCCACAGCGCATCCCAGACTGTATCTTTTATTACTATTAACAAGTGTTCCACACAGTTCTCTTTTCCCAATTTACATCTTTGACAATGTATCTGAAGCTGCAGTTCAGCAGAATCTCTGAAAAAGCAACTTTACACCAATTACAAAAGACTACAGGGAACGTAAGCAATGTGTCTTATATTTTATGAGACATGTTACACTTTGCCCATAAATCCTCACATATAGCTCTATCAGCTGCACATAGGGGATATTGTGCAGACTAACCTTACCTGTGTACTTTTGCTAGGCTACTCAAGGGCAAGTTCTGATATGAAAGTACACAGTATTGTTTAGTAAATGCTATGCCATCAGCAGGGTATATAATATTAGCCTGGGTACAGCCCTGCATTAAAAGAATTACAGAGCATCTGGACAGGAGCTAATTCACAACAAGGTGGCTAATGAGCAAGAGTGGAACAAATGCAAGCCTGTTTCTAAAAGCCTGGGTAGACATCCCAACAATTTAATATTAAAAATCCCAACTAAATAAAAGGAGAAGAAACCCTCATTTCAACAGTTACCCAAACTGTAAATTTCAGGGACACTAAAATAAGAGTAAGAGTTCATAAGATATATTCATTGGATATGAAAATAACAATAACATTCCATAACAAGTATTTATTCCAGCAACAGCTTTAAAGCTACTTATGCTCTGCTTGGTAAATTTAATACATAGGAAATTACTGTTATCAAGTCCTAAAATATGCCCAATTACAACTTATTGGGCAATTACCCAGTAAGTTGTACATTGTACAAAGCCTTGTAAAGATCCGCCTGTTGACATGCTTTCATTTAAGGAAAAAAAAAACCCAACCCTGACTTATTGTCCCAAAAGAAGCCTTTGTTGCCTACAATTGTACTGCTGTATGAGCCAAGGCCAGGAGAAAGCTCAGTGAGCAGCTGATTGTCTACAAGGCTTAATTGTTAGCAGGCTCATAGCACAGCTCTGGCCCTTCCAACAGGATGTTTTCAAGACAAACCTTGGGCAGAGCAGCTGGGTAGCACATGTCAAAATTCCCAGTATTCTCAGCGGGCACTATGGACAAGATTACATAGGTTTGGCTCCTTCTCCATGCACAGTCCTCCAGTGTTATCCAGCAAGCTATGTACTCTCAAACAAGCCTACATGGCATCATGCCACACCACAAGACATGACATCTGTGGTTGGTATCATGCGACCAGCCTGGTAGACCACAGCACTCATTTATTTGAGACACTTGGAACGAGGAAACATACACACATGAAATAGGTATATTCAGAAATCACAGCAGAACTACAGCAGATCCAAAGAAGGTCAACAGCCAGATACTACATGAAGCAGAGGCAAAAAGGTGGTGCTACGAAGCAGAGAACAGTCCTCAGCACGGTTTCATTTACAATTAGATAGCTTTTTTTCCGATCCAATTGTTCCAGTGACTTCCAGAAGAGAAGCAGCAAGTACTATACTTTTTCATATCTGCTGACGCAAATGAGTTCAGTGGTGTCTTTAGAGATCCACTGAGATGTTTCAAGTGATCAGTTATCATCAGCTTAAAAATAACAATGGTAAAATACTGCCTTCAATGATTAGTGTTGCAGCCTTTACCCCACCATATCTTTCAGCGCCCCTTTGATACCACAGGGTGTCTAGTAGGAGGTGTGGAAGTCTTCCTAAAAATATCAAGCAAAGCAAGCAGTGAATTTCCCTCCTCATTTCTTTTGCATACTGATTCCTCAAGTTCAATAATGGAACATGATACTGTGGTGATCAGTGATTTTCCCTTGTAACTGAAGGTGAGAATTACAGAAAGGCTGAGAAGTGGAAAGGAACTTACATAATTTTGAAACCATTTCTATCATGAGCCAGTATCCTCTAAGTTAAATTTTCCATTGCATTTCCACAGAATTCCTCTACTAATATATGAATTCCAATCTTCTCTGGGACATCAAGCATTTATGGCTGATATATCAGCATTGAGAGTTTCAAAGAGCACATGATAATATTTTGAACTGAAATAGCACACATGAAGTTTCACTAACTTATATTCTTCATGCAACCTCTGACTCATTTTCAGAAAGACTGCCAAACCCTCTTCTGAAATCATGAGGCCTACGATAATGGACTTGAACTTTTTAAAAGGAGAAAGATGTTTTCTACTTAGTGAATCTTCATACCCAACAGAACTGCAGTTTCTTTCCTCAAGAGTAAACTGCAACATGTAAACCTGAACTTCAGGAATAACAACATATTCCGTTGCTCAAATCCATACTTTGTTCACGAGCAGACATCTAAAACTTGTTTCTGTAGAAGTGAATCAAGAGTTGCACAATGCATATCCCACTACCCATTTTCTTCAAATCAAACTGCCATGATACCATTAAGAAGCCTGCAAACCTTCATCGGCCCTAAATGACAATAGCAGATTAAAAATCAGCTAGGCTGCAGGTACTGTGCGTATCTCTCCAAGAGCCATGTGATGTACTGGCACAGGTTTCTGGATGGAAACATGCTACCATTCAGAAGCAAAGCACCTGGATTTAGGCTGCTAACTTTTTTTCCCAAACATTTTAGACAGTGAGTTCATACAAATTTTTAATTTCATGTCAAAATCAGACTTGCAGCTATTACACGCATAGAGCTCCAGACAGAGTCCTTGAAACATCTAGTTTTACCAGTTATCCTGCTCACAGTAGGAAGCAGCTCAGTGTTGCTCTCTTATATCACTTAGTTGTAATAAATTCTGTTCTTAATTCTTTCCATCAAAGTTTTCAAATGTGATCACAGCCAGACAGAGACTTGTGCTTACCCTATCAGTTATTTGTTGGGTTTTATTCCCCAGAACAGTAGGAGGCTGCAGATGCAGGACTACTTAGCAGTTTGGAACAAAAGGGTGCTCTTTGTTTCTTGATTTTTCACACTAAGCATGGAAGTCTTGCCCCTTAAGTATTTTCAGTAAGCTCCAAAAATGACTCCATCACCCTCTAGGCCAAACATTACCTTCATGTCAGTCTCTCTTGGAATGTGATCTTTAAAGTCCTCGATGGAACTTACAAGGAAAGGAATGTGGTACGATAAGACCTAAGAGAGACAAACACAAAATGAGAAAAAATACTTTCCATGTTAATGATCAATTAGACACTACCATTATCTCACTGGACTACAATTTTTTTAATGAGTTTTTATTTTACACATTAATTTGGTTTTGTATTTAAGACATTAAAGCCTAATAAACACAAAATCAAGCTGTTTGCAAAAAAGGAAATGAAAGCTCTTAAAAGGTACTAAACACAGAAAACACTGAGGCGTGCTCAAACTAAAACCCCTATGTTTTAATGTAACATTTCTCTGAACAGTACTCAAAAAATAGATTCTCCCATCCCCAACTTCCAGTTTAGAGTTCAGTTATGACTGAGTATTGCCATTTTATCCACATGCCAACCTTTTAAGAGGAAGAATTTCTAAACAGTGAAGCTTCGAACACCCTATAATTCCATTAAACCCAATGAAACTTATTCAGAACATATTCAGTTATTTCTTACATCTCTAAGTGCTTCCTGTGCCAAAGACCGAAAAGACAAGATAACACCAATAATCGTCATTCTCTTCAAAACACTGTCAACAGCTGAAGAGAAAGGAGAAGAACAGTGAACAAGAACATCTTGATCTTTACAAGCTCAATTATTCACAAAACAGAAATAAAACATTCACCAAAATACAGAAAAAGGAAAGGTACTGAAACAATGGCATTTCCTAAAAGAGCCAAAATAAACAGTGCTAAAGCAAGTTTTTATAGCTGAGTTGACAACGGGATTTTCAGAAGACCACTGTTAACCACTTGCTAGAATAAGCCTCCTTATACATTGCTGACAATTCTGGATGCTAACATTAGTTCTTTGTTTTCTTGAGGCCCAAAATGTCTCCAATAATTATTTTCATTTAAAAAGTTTATATTAATTACCTGTTACAGCCCTTCAAAAGAAGGCAATAATTTACACTGTGCTGCAATCAGAACAGAAACCTGTGTCAAAAAAGCTTGTGTTTTATATTTGTTTTCTAAAGCCATGCAGCTGGTTTGCAGATTACTGCTGTTACAGCTATGTGTTATCATCCCTGAAAAGACACTCAAAGCTCACCACTACTGTAATGCCCTAATTAAATCTCATAAACTAAATTAACACTAACACTAAATCTCATTTTGTCAGTACATGAAAAGACTAGAAAATTTTTAAAAGATGCACTGGTTTATATGCCTTTTTTTTTTTTTTTGCAGTTTTTGTATACCTGATACAGAGAAAGCAATTTTTCTCATTTTCTTTACAAAGAGCAAGATAAAAACCCAATTCTGTATCCTTATTAGGACCTTGCTAGTTACCCACATGATAATCTTTTAAAGAGTGCTGCCATCTGATCTGGCTTGTCGAAGCTGGTCCTCATTTGTGTAAGAACTTCAACATTCTCCACCACAAGTTTCTAAAAAGAAGAAAGGATTCAGGTCGGCTATACATTTCAGCATGTTAAAAGGATAAATGAATGGTGTAGGATACTTCAGTCTGGCACAGAGACAACTCGTGGAATACAGATGTTTTCTAATGGGACTACAATATCAGTATTATCACCAGGCAATACTCAACACAAAAGCAAGCTCTGGAACAAAATGCAGAGGATCAGATACCCCTTGGAACATGATATTTATATTCAACAATGCATAGAACGTCTTAAAGCAAGGGACAGAAGCTCAGTGAAATGAGTCAACATCTCCTCATGCTATTCAGCTTTTTATAAGTATACATATATCAATAAATACACAGATTCACAGAATAATCCATTCTTCTGGATTGCTCTTTTCACTAGTTATGCTGTAAGGATTAGAAATTTAATGGTGGAAAAGTTGAAAAATGGCATTAAGAATGCAAGAGTCATATTGTTACATCTTAGTGCAGTTTACTTGAAATTTTTTTCCACTGTAATGTAAAATAAAAATAAAGACATTCATTCAAGTTCCAACACCTTAGCCTGCAACAGTTAAATTCAAGTGCAATATTTTTCATGTCAGTTTGACCAAAAGAAAACGCATGTCTGTTTCCAATTTGTAACTGCTCTCATTCATGCCACTTGAGGTAAATGCAATAACTCTCCTAAGATCATTCTCCAAATATGTATCAGATTTAAATTTAAATTACAGAGATTGCATAATCACATCTATAAAATGTCAGATCCAAAACGGGTTTCTTGCTAGCTGAGCCAACTAGTATTTTTAAACCTCTTGAAGCAAGAAATAGTAATTTATTCTTACAAAAAATATTTTTGAGTTTTAATGCAAAGTATTCCATTTCAGAAATGGAAAACATTATCTCTGTTTAGGTAGAGGACAACCAGCAGTCAAGAAAATGTAGATATCTTGCGTGTTTCTGAACATTAAATGAAGTGTTTCCTTTCCTTTCAGTGCTTTGTATGCTAAACAATATCAACAGAAAAGAACTGAAAGATGGAGGAAGAAAACAAGATATTCTGGATTGGGGGTGATCCTCCAAAGTGATTATTAATAGTTTTCTTTTTCAAGTAGGTGGATTCCCATACATCTTAATTACCAGGCAGCACAAAGGGAGCAATGAAGAGGGATCAGGAAAAATCTAATGTATATCAAATACATATGCCACTATAAGCATGGAACATAACTTAAGATGTATCATGTAAAAATCTAACAGAAGACATAGCAGCACGAACCTACTGCTAAGGATCCAAGAATGTCTGATCTGTGATAGTTCTACCTGCTTTAATAGTTTTATTTTACTTCAACCCACACTGAAAACGGGGCAGAACATGGCAACTGGCAAGCAGGGAAACAGGGAAATTAATTTCAGTTTAAGTATTCCTATGACTACAGAGAGAGTAAAAAACAATGCAACTTCAATTATGTTGAACTGCTATGAAAGTAGTGGTGCTCTATGTTTACCCCCACCTCCCAGTCAAGCAGCCTGCGCAAAGCAAATCTGTCCAACAGCATAGACTTCTCAGATTCATTGCATCATGGTCGTGCTATTTCCATATGCTCAAATGTACTCATAATCCACCCTGTCTTCCCACTTTCATCTTTCTTGTCTTCAGTGAGAAGCAAGGACAGAAGTAACCTATACAAGATGTAGCAAACTAGCCACCTCCAAGAACATGTGCACATATGCACGCCGACACAAAAGATGTACTTCTATGCTGAAAGCCAAAGTGAGACTGGTGTGCACTGAAATAAAATGGGCAATTTCAAACCAACTGATGTATCAGAAGTCGGCAGATGTGTCACAATTTAAATCCCACAAAGCTCTCCAGAATGCAAGACTGAAGGCAACAGCCCACGCACATTGTTACTGAGTCAAGCTTTCAGCTTTACCAGCATATTAGTTTAAGGTTTAAAAGAAATGGGCTGGAATACAGTCTGAGTACTTACTTAAATGAGGCAAACTTCCTCTCCTTGCCCCAGTCTTAAACTTCAGAAATAAAACCAACACCTGGTCCCATGGCAGGAAGAAAAGCAAGCATGTTGAACCCTACTCTTAATAAATTCCCTATTTTATCCTCTTGATGCTTCCTTCTCCCAAACACAGATGTTTCTCAGTGCTCTTTTGCTAAGCCAAATGCATCTCAGCCAAACAGATGAACATTTTATTACTTAATTTTTTCTCTCCAAATATGTGGTCATGTGCATGGGGATCTACATTATGTTCTGCTTATCCTTAGCAGCATCAGGAAAAAGGCACCAAAAGAATATTTAAAGTTGCTTTTAAAAAAAATAATGGATCTACAGTATCCGTTGTGCTGGTTTTGAGGATGCATGACAACTCCACAGGGAGTGGACAAACACTTGCCTTCAAAAGTAAACGGGAGATTTAGGTCAGATGTAAGGAAGAATTTCTTCCCTGTGAGGGTGCTGAGGGGCTGGCACAGGCTGCACAGAGAAGCTGTGGCTCTGGCAGTGCTCAAGGCCAGGTTGGATGGGGCTTGGAGCAACCAGGTCTAGTGGAAGGTGTCCCTGCCCCTTGCAGGGGGTTGGAACTGGATGAGTTTTAAGGTCCCTCCCAACCCAAACCAGTCTGTAATTCTATGAAACACAGCAGCAGCCAACAAACAGCTACCCACTGGCTTTGCGTTCTACTTGAAATGTGATGGATATCAATTTATGCATGACCAGGAGTTACAGAATTTAACCGCAAAACCAGTATTGTCACTTGGAAAGTCTTATCCTGAAACTCAAAAATTGGACGGGAATCAACTGCCCTGGCTGGCTGGTCATCCAGGTTAGGTATCTGCACGCTTTTTTGCAGCGGCTTGGAAAACATGAGCAGCCCCTTTCCTTGAGCTGTGACACTGAATAAAGGCTTCAAATCATTTAGGGCATCCTACATCCTAGCAACTCAGCAGCACTGAAATTCACAAGTGTTCACAGAGAAAACAAGATCTTTGAAACTATAAAATGGGATATATTAAAACCACACACTTTTAAAGGCCCAGTATGCTAGTAATAATAAATTGTTGAAGAAAAAAATGAAAAAGAAGGTTCATTAGATCTCTTAAGCATTCTGAACTGAACATGAGCCAGCAGTGTGTGCTCACAGCCCAGAAAGCCAACCATACCCCGGGCTGCATCAAAAAAAGCATGACCAGCAGGTCGAAGGCGGTGATCCTGCCCCTCTAACTCTGCTCTTGTGAGGCCTCACTTGGAGTACTGTGTGCAGTTCTGGTGTCCTCAACATAAGAAGGACATGGGGCTGTTGGACCAAGTCCAGTGGACGCCATGAGCACGATAAGGGGGCTCGAGCACCTCACATATGAAGACAGGCTGAGAGAGTTGGAGCTGTTCAGCCTGGAGGAGAGACAGCTGCATGGAGACCTCATAGCAGCCTTCCACAATCTGAAGGGGGCCTACAAGGATGCTGGAGAGGGACTTTTCGTCAGGGACTGTAGCGATAGGACAAGGGGTTTAAACTTAAACAGAGGAAATTCAGGTTTGACATAAGGAAGCAGCTCAGTACTGTGAGGGTGGTGAGGCACTGGAACAGGTTGCCCAAGGACGCTGTGAATGCTCCATCTATTGCAAAGTTCAAGGCCAGATTGGGCGGAGTCTTAGGTGATGTGGTCTAGTGTGAGGTTGCCCATTGCGGGGGGTTGGAACTGGAAGAGCTTTAAGGTCCTTTCCAACCCAATCATTCTATGATTCATGTGTATTTTTAAAACAGCGTGTATGAATCATTACAAAAATGCCCTTATTACAATAAGGGTTTAAATAAACTTAAAATTATGAGCTGTAATAACACCTTGGAATTTAATTCAGAAACGGCACTAAAGTCAGCCAAAAGCAAATACAGGCTTAGTGACATTTTTATAGCATGACTATCCTGGGATAGTACTACATGTTATTAAGTCTATTAAAACCTTTTTCCAAAAAGTGTTAATTAAAGAGGCACCAAGTGCTTCCTCTGTCATTGTTTGCTGTTCTGAGTATACATGTAACTAGCTTCCCTGACATGTCCATACTTCCCATATTTTTTCATAGCACCAACTTTATCATCTGTTGGTGCTGCTGAGATAATCAGGTTATTATTTATCAGAATACAGACAATTATAATACATAGATACAGCTCAGCCAGAGCAAAAGATATATCTAAACCCAAGGAAAAATAACAAAGAAAAGAGACCTGAAGTCTCCCATCCATGCAAACTGAACAGAAGATGCTAACACACACGGTAAAGAAAGTTAAGTCCTTATAGATGACACGTGAGATTTTCATGCTGGTTTTTGGGAGTCAACAGACTTGAGTAGGTGCTTCACAAGTGCCTGGAGATCTTGAAAAGCCTATCTCCTCCCACTGGTGATACAAAGAGACTTGACTTCTAACTTAGGGTATCCAAGGTAGAAACCAACAGAGCCTGCATGACGTCCTGTCCATTCAGCTGTTGAAGATTGTGGGATACACACATACACATGCAAGTGTACTACAAAGTAAGAGTAAAATTCACAGCTTTATCTATTTGCTTGATGCAGTCATTTCACAAAGATGGACTGCAGAAACACAGCTATGGAATATCCTAAAGGAAGCTTAACCAGACAACTACTCGCCTTCCAACCCACCAGTTTCCCAAGGTTACCTTAAGCTCAGCAACCTGTGAAGAAATGTGCCACATCAGACTTTCACTTAGGAACTTCATGCCATATGGTCCCAGAAGCTCAGAAAGGGCTCTCATTTCTGAGAAATAAAACAAAATGTTCTACTTCAAACATTCCTTCAATTATTTGATGCTCATCTTTTATCTAGCACTGATATTTTAACTGCAAAAATATTTTACCACAAAACAGAACTTCAGATACAAGAACTTGGATCATAATAGAACTGAAGCAGCAGCCAACAACACATTGTAGGCCTATCTCTGAAAAATAAATGCAACAACCATACTTTGACCAAAAACAGGAAAAGCAAACTCCCTCGAGACATCGAGGCAGCACGAATATAAAGTATTTAAAATACTACTGAAGGTTAAGAAATGCTCTCTGTAATAGAATGCTCTAACAGTAGCTGTTATTCCAAATACTCAACCACAGGGTAAGTATCCCTCACATTCAGCAGAAATACCAAAGTTTACCTGATATGTCAGAGTATTCCTCAGCATTAAATGTCAGTTCATTTTCTGTAGGCAAATTCACAAATGCTTTCATGGCTGGAAAGTAGGCTATGTGACCATTGCTGACTTGCCGTAGCAAAGTTTCCAAATACCTTGGCAGAAAGGGAAGAAGTTTTAGATGAAAAGACACATGTTCACAGATACTGTACAGAGGTAAAGTGCATTTGTGTGACAACAGACAGCAAAGCCTGTACACTTAAGTTTTACTTTTATAGTTCAACTGTTATCCATATCTTACTCTACATTTCCCCCCTATAAAACGTGCATTTCACAACATGCAAACCCTGACGTGCTTTATAAGGTAACAGAAGTGAACTCAAGTTGGAAACTTAAGAACATTCCAAACTCCACTTCTCCAATTGCAGATACTTTATTAAATAATATAAAAAATTTGTTACAAGTGTTCATGTAATTACTTACCAATTTGTGTACAGACTGGTAATGGTTGGCTCACCATGACTGTCTAAATGCTGGGTTTGCTGAAGCAGAACATTGTTAAATACTCGTGTGATGTCGATCTGTACATAATTTTCTATTGACTGGAGGACTGTCATATAGGCTCTTACACTGGTTAACAGCTCTGAAGGCTTTGCAATCTCTTGTGTTGCTTGATTATACATAGTCATTCCAACAATTGACCTTATAGAAACAAATTGCATTTATTAAAATTCAACAGAGACAAAGATGCAGCTATAAAAATGATTTTGTGTTCAAAGCTTGTACCTGAAAACATCCTACACCAGCACTTTTAAAAATAGTTCTAGATGCCAAAGCCAGGTTTATTTGTGGTTCCAGCAAAAATTTCATGACACTGAGATGTTCACCAAGCATTTTTAAAATAAAACTTGCCCCCATATATACATAAGAGCAATCCACAACATGGAAGACTTATTTATCAAAGTAGTTGTTAATATAGTAAAGGTCTTTTTAAATGCAAAACTTCTAGGAAATGAAGAAGCAATGATGTATTAAAGCATTCAAAGCACAGTAACTAATGCAGAAATTCTTTGACCACAGTTGCTGTCATTGTTTTAGTTTGAAATATCTGTCAAAAAATCATATAGCTACAATTACGTACTGAAAATATTCAAAGCAAATCTATCTTGTGTTGCTTTGCGTAAGTATTTAGAGGCATGTCTTACCATCTTGTAATAACTATGCCTACTGTATTTGGGCACCTAAACAAAGGCACAGACCATACCACTGAATCTCCTTTCTGCCTGGCTCACACAGTATTAAAAACAAACAAACAAAACAAAAAAAACCCCAAACCCAAACAAACAAACAAAACCCCCCCCACAAACAAAAAGCCCCTTCAAAGATCCCTTTTGCAATACAGATAAGCTTTCCTAGAGCATCCTTTTTTCTCAATTTTAATTACACTTTAACTGCTCTAAATAACTTTTCAGAAACAATACTTGTAGCATTCATTTTAGGGTTATAACAGTCTCAGACTTTCAGAACTAAGCTCCTGAGTGGTGTGTACTTCTCTAAAGCAGAACAGCAACTACAACAACAAAAAGAAATCAATACCTTCATCAGAGGTGAACAGAAGAGTTATTCTAGAGGAGGAGATCAGCTTATTTAATTAAATTTTTGTTTGGAAATGCATAAGTCTATTTTCACTAGTTTCTCTTGTTTTAAAATCAATTCAAGATTGGTATTATTACAAGATTAAGTAGCATAATAATAAGCTCTAGTCCTAGCATACATAAAAGATTAGGTTAAAACAGGAAACAAAAAAACCTCCTAACACTAAACCACAATTTATTCAAAAGTCAACTGTAAACCTCTGGAAGAAATGCCACTTAAATAGCTAAAAATAATGATAAAGGAACATTTACTCTGTTTGGCTAACAAATCTCATTTTGTTCATGAGGCAAGGAAAAACAAAGCACTCTCTGAAAATCTGAGGCCTGTGGCTTCAGCCCTGACTCCCAAGCCAACCTCCCACCCAGATTTAAAAAATAAGCACAAGTGACCACCACTGGTCTAAATTCACAAATCTGAAGATTACAGCTGACTTCTTCTAAAGCCATGAAGTTATCTTCATTTTATGCCACCCAGTCTTATGTGAAAGACGAAGTGCTCTAATGACTTAATACTATGTCTTGATAATTAAAACTTATGTCTCATACTCTGCTTGAAAAACATATGCCTAGCAATCCTTGGCATAAAAATACAACTAGGATAGCTGGCTGTCTTAATATGAAGTCCTCTCCAGAAACTGCTATTTGTCTATTTCTGTAAGTAACAACGGGAAGATCCAGGTAAAAACACACAGGAATATCAAGTGTTAACACTTTTTTATTTAAAAAGAAAAAAGCTAATTAAAATATCCTCCTATTTGGCTTTGCCAGGTCTTGGGTTCTGATTTTTAGATATCCTTTCTGCAAGCCAGTAAACTCAAACTCCTCAAGACAACCCAGCACTGTGAAAAAGAATGGTGGGAAGAGAGTCCTTATATATGCCTAAAAATAGGGCATCACCAAATCCTACAAAATACTCAGGACTAGGAATGCAGGATCAGGCTGTTAAACAGGTGACATGCATTTCAACATACTTTGTTTTAACACAGGAACTACTGCATGTGTGCGCATACAACTTAATTGTTGTATAGTTGGAATTTCACTTACAAGTTTCACAATCCACCTTTAAAAACTAGTCTTATGTAATAAGTATACAACACTTCCAATAGCAAATCATTAAAGACTTATCTTGTATAGGAATACGTCACAATATTTCTTACTTGGTAAAGCGGATTTCCAGGTGAGATGTTAAATATTCCCTTGGGGTAAACGTGTGCTCCCAAACCACCATGTTGGGTACGTAATTGATAGAGAAGCAGAGCTCAGAAAGTGCAGTGTGCAGTTTGTCCAGGCTTTAAGAACAGGCAACAAGAAATTAAATATTTAAAGAAACATTATGGAAAGTACATGCTGGATGTAGGACACCATGAGCAGGTACAGCTCTAAGTCCTCCTTTCATTATCTTTTTCTGCTTTCAGACACTTTTCTGTCTTACTTAAAAAACAGTATTTTGGGTAAGAATGTATCCTACAGCTGCATACTGATCTGTATCACATACAGTGATGCCAGATATATATACACATGTATATGCATATTTTGCGCCTCAAAAACAACAGTCTGCAAAGGTGTTTTTCCTAACTGAGCTAAGCAATTCAGTGATTATTGCTCCTAGCTACTAAGAACATAAAAACATAAGGGAAGCTACAAAGTTCTTTTCCCTCAACTTCTCCAATCTTTACAGTTCGCTGTTGCAACAGCGGCAAAACCACCTCCTTTTCAGCAGTGTGTGTGTTTAGGCACTGCCAGCCACAGCACTAAATATTTATCGTTTCTTTTTCTTGGAGTCCTTCCTCTTCATACTTTTATCACTCTCCCATCTGGTCTTCTGATCTCTCCTAACAATCATCCTCTACCTTCTCCTCCCCTATTACCTCTTACATCCCAAACTGTAGTAATTAATCTTTCCTCTTATCTCTTTCAGGTGTTTTTATTCTGGTTCTGTTATCAATTTGCTGGTGTTTTCAATTCTTCTCTAACCACTAACAAGGAAATCACATGGTACAGGCACTGGAGCCCAAATGCATCCCAGAAGCTGAACGCAGCAAACAGCCTTTTGGCAGCACTTCCAGCCCAGACTGTACTTTACCTGGTTAATCTAGTTAAAGCAAGGCAGAAACCAAGAGGCCATCCACTCCTTGGACTCTCACAAAAATTTGACTGACTACACGAGAAACCTAGCTACAGCACTGAGATCCTTTCTACTAAGGAAAGGAAACAACCAAGGGGTAAATTCAAGAAATACACATTCCTATTGCTATGCATAACAGAATGCAGTCTCTATACAAGTAACAAAAGCATCATACACTCACAAACTACAAAGTTGCTGTATTTACAGCCAATTAAACTCATACAAATACATTAAGCAAGAAGCATTCAATATGTAGAACACACGTTTTGACTTGGTATTCAAGGTGAAGGGAACTGAAGAGGCAGCTTACTTTGTCACAACCAATCTATTTTTCCTCATGCTTTCTACTCCTGGTTTCTCCCTTTCGGGTTCTCCTTTCTTTCCAGTCTGTTTTTTTGACTTTTTGTTCACCGCTTGACTGATGGTTTTGGCACAATGCTTTGGCAGCAACTAGCAAACAAAAAGAAACAGCCCCTCCAAATTAAAATCCAACTTTTCAGCAACCACAGGATAGAAAATAAGCTTATGCTACAGGTGGAGATTTCATCACACAGGTAGCACATTCTTCCTTGGACTACTAACTACACAATTCTAACATTAAAGTATTCCTCAAATCACCTATTTTATATACAGAAAAACTTCCCCAAAACAGGGGGCGGGGGGGAGAAGGCAAGCAGGAAGTATAACCATAAAAATTCAGAAAGTTGAACAGAGAAATATCTTATAGGAGACACAACCACTCACCTGATCACTCAGTGTACACTGTTCTGTGCAAATGTCTGTGATAAGATTTCGAGCTTGCTTAGCCATTTCATCCAAGAACATGTTGCACAAGGAAAGACTACGATCTCCAATATGATGTCGCTGTAAAAGAAGGAAACAAAAGGAAGTCTGACGGTCAGTTTCCCATTAGTCCTGGACTGAAAATAGTTCACTAAATCATATAACAAAGTTATGAGAAATCATAAGCTTATTAGACCTCAATAATCTCAGCTCCAGGATTTTAATTTTTTTTTTCTTTTGAAGTAACCACAGCATTTTCAAAGTCATGGACATGGCACATTATCATTAAAAATATTCTGATTAATATATTTTGCAAAACACTTTCTGGAAAAGGAGGCAAGTAAATCTTAGAAAGTAGGTTTTCCTGTTTCATTTTGGACCAAACCAAAATTTGTTTAACACAGTCCATCCTCAAGGTTTCTGTTTAATCTCCTCTTCATTAATTTGTACCAGTACTAAATCTAGAAGAAAAAGAACATGAAACTCAAGCTGTAGAAAAAGCAGTGTCCTTTGCACCGCTGAAAAAAAATAATAAAAAGATAAAAAAACCCATCAATAATGAAGCCCTGCTGCATTCATTTCTGGATTCAGTTCATCACTGGACCTACACAAGCATAGTCTGTGTCTCACTAGAATCCTTCTTTCATCACCCGTTTTCGCTTTCTAACAGCCACACCACCACACATTGTACACACTACAGCAAAGATTATTTTTCCAAAATGATAATAATTACCAAGTTATACAATTCAGATATTGAATTCAAAGTTCTGCTGGCTGTGGCAGAATGTGCTTGCTGCAGCTGAATTCACAGTAACTAGTATACAGGGGATTTTGGCTACTGATTCCTTACTGTTATTAGAATTGTTCTGAAAGACATTTCCTGTCCTGAACGGAAGCTTTCCTGGAAAATTTTCAGTGGTTCTCTAGTATAAATAGAATTTGCAGCTGTTTAAAGCAAAGTATACAGAAAAAATAATGATCTAGTCATATACTGAGATGGAGTTTAACAGAAGAGGATTCTAATGGTTTAGTACGAAAAAACACATCATGCATATTACAATAGATTTTATTAATCTAATTGAGATGAGCACTGCTAAGAATGTTGCATGAGCACTACACAAAACTGGTGAAGTTAACGCCCAGAGTAATTCCAAAGTCAATGGACATACAGGAAATGTACTAAAGGATCAATTTCATTACAACAGAAATAGAATTTCCTCAGAATTAAACTACTTCCTTTAACAAAGGGTCCATTTCTTTCAGTAACACTCTGCATTTTTTCCTTTGTAGTTCTAACCAAGGAGGGTTTGCATTACCCAGTTCTTACCAAAACAAGTGCTTGCATTATACCATATATCACTTGGGATTATTCTTTTTTGTTATTATTTTTTAATCTTACTAAAGAAAGACTATTTAGAACAAGCCATGCAGAACTCCCAACTTCCTATTTCCTTTTTCTAACTAGGAGTTTATAAACCACTTGAAAGCAAAACTGCTGCTTATAACTTTCAACAGGCATACAGGATTTATTAGCATCTAAGCCTGAATGACCCCAGAAAAGTCATCTAACCTTTGGACCTTAGCTTAATTTCTCCTTAGAGCAAAGATAATAATGCTTACTCACTTCAGAAAAGGATTTTGGGATCAGGGGATGGAGAACCACATAAGAAAATATTTACTTTTTTACCTCCCTTTTTACCACTCTCCTCTCTTGAATCTTATAATACTGAAACAAATAACCTTCCTGCAGTGTTCAGCTCTGGTCCCCTCTACTTTCAAAAGAGATGAAAATAACTAAGACAATATATATAAATTACCTCTTCTGGGCACAGCTCATGGGTACAGCTCATAAAATGAGTACAAAGCAGTGGGAATGCAATTGAGTATCTTGACTGAGATGGAAGCTCCAAACACTGCTGAAACATCTTCTCAAAAGCACGACTATAAAAACTGATCAGAAATAGATATTTATATGAAATATATACACACTTTTACAGCAAACAAAGTCTGCTTCACATGTAAACATACTATTTGTGTCAGATTTGTGGTTATACCAAAAGCCACATCATGCTTTTGAAGTGGCTTGTTATCTGCTTTTGCTTCTTACATACTTTACTTGCATTTCTCTATTACCATCATATTTTTATTCTAATGTTTACCACATAAGCACTGCAAAAAACTTACACATTTTACAAAAGCATATCAAGGAACAATCTGCAAATGACCCCAATGAATTACGTGACTGCTTGGAGAATCTCTATGACAGTTCTTCAGAAATAGCTTAATTTGATAAAATTCATTTGATAAAATCAATTCTGATGGAAACTAGAAAGTCTCATTGATTCTCCTACTGGCCTATCCTCCTACCAAGTCTGCTATTTAAAAATTACACTTGCAAGGACAAACCAAACAACAAATAATAGAAAGCTTCTACAGTCAGATTAGTAACATACCAAAATATAGACAGATCTGAGGTTTCGACCAACATCTCCACCAAAGAATCCACCATTTTTGTGTGGAAGATGATTGTGTTCATCATCTTTCCTAGCTCTCTATGGTCTGCAAGACCAAGTGAAGCTTTAGAAACACTGGTGTAGGCCTAGAAAGACACAAGAAAAATGCTAAGATTGCATCTACAGCTGCCTTTTTTGCAAATTCCTTGTTATTGCCCAATACAAATGTTAAATACTGACTACGCTATGCATAGGACACCTGTGTACTTAAAGACCATAGACAGACTATTTTATCTTTCCACTGCAGCTTAAGAAGAGCAAACTGCCTTTCAGCCGAGTCTCTAAATGCCACCTGAATATGACACCAATTCACAGATAAACTGTGGAACAAATTTATTGACAAAACACAAACATGCACTTGAGAGCCCACACTTTAACCACCAGGTTTTGAGAGGCAAGAGAATGTGTATTCTGACAATATAAAAATAATGTGTCTACCAAATCTTGACACAATTGCTTTACAGTCTAAGCAGTACACATACACATATTCCCTCTTTATAAAGCGAAGATACTGTTACTGCAATGCACAGGAGTGATCTCACTGAACAGCCTCTACCTTCCCCTGCCTGGGCACAGACTGCACAGTGCACAGTCATCAACTGCTCATCCTCGACACAGTATTTCTGAACTGTTACAAACACCTCAAAGAATGACTTACAAAAAGCACACAATGCAGACAGTTACAGAATGTAGCAAATTATCTGCTTAAGTAATTGCTTGATTTTAAATAAACAGGTTCTTAGCCTGTCACCCACTTGCAGTGAGAGTAATCTAGAACAGCAATATTTTATTAAACATTTTAGTTTTAAGTTAGGAAAGTGTCACACATATTTACAAAGCCTTACCTGCAATCTAAACCAATCTAGTCTCATTCCTCTGAAGTCAAACACCTCTCCATCTTCAACTGCATCAGGGAAAGAAAATACAGAACATACAACCTTTAGAAAAACAAATTACAAATTCAGATACGCTGTATCAGATATTCTAAGAAACTCCAAAGTACTCAACAATTACTTGGGTACTGAACCTCATGCTTTTACCTATGAATTTCAGTCCAGTACAGCCACACTAATAGGAGTCACAATGTTTAGATGAAGATGTGCGTGACATGCTTTCTAAATTAAGGGTAGAATTGCTTCCCACACAGCATTCTTCAAAAGCTCTACCTATATAGAAATACCCTGGGAAACGGACACAACAAGCAGCAGATAATGTCATGAACAAGAAACATGGGAACAAATTCAGTTTATGCAAGTTATCTGCCTCTGCTGGTGGCATGAGACAAAACGAGATGAAGCTTCCCAGGGGAATCTGCTATTCTGTTACCATTTCTCCAAGTTAAACTTACCTTGTTTCACGCTTAGTGAAGTCATTGTGTTCACAAAAGAGGACATGATAATTGATTCATCCTCTGGGCACACTGAAAGATTCTAAAATAAATGGTGTTGCTATTACTATTTCAAACTTGGTTTACAAAATGATGTCAACACCCATGCCCGATTTATCAGCTATGCTCTGAAATGTACAAAAATTTACACAATTAATCCACAGAATATTTCAAATGGTGCTATTTAACAGCTTTCACTTTTCAACTCATTGCTTGATGACAGGAAAGCTTGCTTCCAAACCAATATCTGCTCAAAATCGAAACACCTGTCAGCAAACATGCCCATGCACTTTTACACTGCTGTCACTTACAAACTGGACACCAAATATTTTCCCGTTACACAGCAGGCACCAAACATTTTTCCAACCTCTACAGGCACCTGATCTGTCTGCAAAGAAAACTGGCTGTGGCAGGATATAGCGGATCCCACGTCAGCATTGTTTTGCTTCCCACAAAGCCCCCCCTCAGCAGTTTTATTACTGACCTTGACCTCAGTGATACCACCTGAAAGATTTTGTCAAAGTTTGCCACTTTTACAAAATGCAACAGTTCACAGAAAAAGCCGTTTCAACAACTAGTAATATCATATTTCTATTAAATAATATGGAATTTCTCGTAATTCCAGCTATGACCAATACCTTAACCTAAAGGCTGAAAAAAAAAATTCCAAGTTATCACTCAACCATCTGTCTAGTCTTGTGCTTGATACGTGTTATGAATTAATTATACGTAAAATTCAAGCCATCTTTTCCCCTCATTTCAGTGTGATCCTAAGGATCACCCTACCTAAACACAGAACACTTGTGTCACTTGCAGCTTTTAGAAGTCATTGACTAAATCCAGAAAGTAATTTTCCCAGGAATCAATGATAAGTGTAAAAAATACTTAATTTTGTCACTCCAAAAACTATTAATATGCAAGTATTAAGAGTTATAAGGAAAAAATACCAAAACACATTTTTTTGGTATTGAAAGTAAACCCAAGGATTCAGCGGCATTTAGTAATTTATACAGTGATACAAACTGGTATTTCAGCTGTTTAAATAGCTTGTGTAAATGAACAGTAAAGTAATTTAGTTCTACCTTCTAGTAATTGATGGAATGCCTGAAGTGTGAAATTGATTTCTGAACCCAGCCAAAAAAGCTTACAGGACACACCTGGCAAGTTTGAGTAGCTGACCTAGGCAGGAAATTTGGGCTCCATCTGGTGGTCATTAGATTAAAACTGAAACAGCTCAGAAAGCCCATCATACATTTGTCAGGCTAAGCAAGAAAGGTGTAATGGTTCTTTAGTGGCCGTACCTGTTTCATTGTCTCTAAACATACATGCATACATACAATACTTGGGGTTGGAAGGGACCTTAAAGATCATCCAGTTCCAACGCCTTGCCAAAGGGCAGAGACACCTTCCTCTAGACAAGGTTGCTTCAATCCCCATCCAACCTGGTCTTGAACACTGCCAGGGATGGAGCAGCCACAGCTTCTCTGGGCACCCTGTGACAGTGCCTCAGCACCCTCACAGGGAACAACTTCTGCCTGAAATCTCATCTCAATCACCCCTCTGGCAGGCTAAAGCCATTTCCTCCTTGCCCTGTCCCTACAGGTCCTTGTCCAAAGCCCCTCTCCAGGTTTCTTGTAGCCCTTTAGGCACTGGGAGCTGCCCTAAGGTCTTCCCAGAGCCTTCTCTTCTCCAGCCCAGCTCTCAGCCTGTCTCCAAAGCAGAGGCGCCTCAGCCCTTGGGACTTGCTCAAGCAGGTCTGCATCCCTCCTGTGTTATGTTTACAGCAATCAAAGATACAACTTCAATTCCAGAATTAAACAGGAAGTTAATTTGCTATATTCCATAGTGTTCATCAAAATCCACAAACATTCTGGACAAAGAAAAACCTTTAAAGTTTGCATTTGAGAACCCAAACCCACAGTCTTGTCATACCTGAACAAGCTCATTCAAGACCACTGCATCAAAGCCAGAGAGATACTGCACATAGTATCTCTGCATCACTGGTCCGTATTTTCGCACATGCGCTCTGAGCTCCTCCATGTAGAATATTAGCTCGGCTATGTGCCTAGGCGAGAAGATGAGGAAAAGCTTACAAATATGAAACACCTAAAATACAAAAACCTATTTGTATCAGTGGAATACTTCTTAAGAGGAACCTTGCTTTTAAAACTATTATTAACAGGTAATTGCTGTATGAAAATACCTTTACACATTGTAAAATGAGTTTTTACAGATAATTTTCTCTGCAAGGTAAAATCCACTCAACAGGAAATAAGTTAGCAGGATACTATCACGATAATCCTCAAAGGTTGGTATAACTACTCACTTAATATTTTGGATAAGAAGTGCTTTTATAACACTTAATTTGAAAAAATGTGGGGTTTTTTCCTCAAAAAGCAGTTAAAACTGAAAAATACTATTGTAATAGCCACTTTTCAGTTTTGGTTTTTTGGTTGTTTGTTGGGTTGTTTTTTTAACCATGAGGATGGTTAAATACTTGTACAGGTTGTTTCAGAGCAGGTCTGGGACCTCCACCCCTCCCTAGCACCTAAAGTACAGTGAAGAAACCCCAACGTTATTTCAATCACAAATAGCCTTGTGATTGTCACTTGTTTAAATTCCTGCCATCAACACAGACATTCAGTCCGACCTTGTGCTCAGTAACCTTGAGAACTCAAAGACAACCAGATAGGCCTTCTGCCTATCCACATCTGTAAGATCTCATCATCCCATTTTTCACTTTTAGGTTGTTTATGATGACACTAATGCTGTATTACATAAATCTTACCTGATTTAAAAGACAGTTTTACTACCAAACATTTTACAAATCGACAAATCAAGCTTTTTGACAGTTTCCTTCCCTCCATCATTGACTTGCTCAATGCAAAAATCACTGAAGACACATGATAAAGATTTTTTGCTTATTCAGGGGAAAAAACACATTCAACTTTAAATACAGTATTTTTATTTCATAATTAAGTTTTCTGCAGAGAATGGATTTTCACTGATGAAAATTTTTTTATTAGATTTATTTATTATTATTATTTATTTATCATTTTTTAATAGAATACTTTAAGTTGTCTGGTTTGATGGGAAGCTTAAAATTTCCAGGTTAGGATTTTCTGAACAGTCCCAACTCTTCCATACAGGCAACCTTCTCTGAGATTCCCGTCTCTTCAAATGCATTTTTTCTGTGAAATTCTCAAAAATTTAAAGGTATCACACTAAAAATTAACATACTTATCTATGAAATCATCTGCGCTCTTCTTTGGCATATTATCTGCATGACGAAGAAGCCAAATAATTTCATCACGAGCAAAGGATAATGCCATAAATACAAAAAGTGCCTGAAAAATAGAAATTGCTCGGAAGTTTATAGATACATGCAACAGTTGGACAGCTTGTGTACACTAAGAGTCAACTACACTCTAAACCCAAATATCTTAAAACCTAGGTTGGTTTCTCAGAGTGCATTGTTTCCCCTGCCCCCATATAGACTAAATAGCATATTATCACTGAGACACAGACTGTAGGATTGCATAAACCCAAACCAAAAACCACAATTACCTTAGGACCCAACAAGCCTGGCTGATCAGACAGGACAGTAGCCAGTTCTTTGAGTGCAGAACGTAAAAACTTGCGTCTCTCTCTGTGCATTGAACCGCTGCATCAAAAGAACAAACCAAGACATCATCCACTGTGCTAACAACAGAACATTTGATTTTTTCCAAAGATGTAAGCCCAAGCATAGGCAACTCATATCATACCAACTTCTAAAGACCACTATATCAAAGGATGTGGTTCAATTAAACTTGGCATCCCCATCCCCAAGACTTTATACTCCTGAAGTCTGGTTAACTTTAAAATCCAAGTTCTCTGCCCCTGCTCTGTGATGTGCATTTGACTCCACTAAAACATTTATTTTAATTGCATTAGGTAATAGATAAAAAGAAACTGGAGAGAAAACTACATGCATCCATCCTGATAATTTGAAAAATAATCTAAAATTGTGTAAGTTAAATTGATAACATCAAGCAAATCCAGATTTAAAACATCAGTACATTATCTCATTTGAAAATGGACAACTAAGCACTCAAGAAATCATTCTTTATAGCTTTAAGAAAATCAACACTAAAATGTGATAGGAAAACTCTGTATATAGACACTTACGCATGTGAAACAGCAGCTTCTTTGCATTCCCTGATGTCATTAATACGCTTGTTGTAGCTGCAAGTGAAAAACAATCCAATACCTTAGTAAGCACCAGCAGCACAAGTTAGCAAGTGCCAATTGGAATAAGCTGCAATGCCGTAGCAAGCAAGATACAACAAAAAGCTCACAAGAGGCTTATTTCCCTGAACAGAGCTCACTGGTAGAAGTCTTTGTTTTTGAGTTATCATATATTATAGCAATACACAATTTTTCAAGCAAACTGTACATTCATTTCTCTTCACTAGATTAAGATTTGTGGCAAGAGCATTAATTTAACTTCTGCCATTTCAGACTGATACTTCCGACTGTCTCATAACTGAGATAAAAAAAAAAACAAACAAAAAACAAAGACATGATTGTCATGAAATCAGGCTCCTGAAAGTTATACACTGAAGAAACAATCAGGATATTAAGCAAAAACATTTGTGTGCTGACTATCTTTAAGCAGACTTTACATGAAGTCAAAGCAACATTTTCAAAACAGTTATGTAAGGAAGTTTTAACAGAAGTTCTGAAAGGTGGAAAAAAAAAAGAAAAAAGAACATACCCTCGTATGTTTACAAACAAGTCTTCTGCAGCCTTGTGAATATGGAATACTTCATCTCGAAACAGAGCCAAACAAGAGCTGCTTTGAAGCGCAAGCTTCCAAAGGTTCAAAGCTGTAGCATCACTATTAAGGATTCCATGGCACAAAATAAATCCAACTTCAGAAGTTGCATTGATGTATGTCACAAACCAGATGCACAAAGACAGTAAGAGAACAGAGATTGTTATGTGTTTTCTCTTGAATAGTTCAAATGGCTAATTAATAATAAGTTTAATGGATAACATCATTTTATATATTAAAAAAACAACACCCCACAGTGTTCTAGTGGAAGTACTTTTGTAACATTTTCGTAACATGAATTACTTCATGCTGATTCTATTTGGCTATTTTCATGAGATTTACTAAAGCACTCACTTTTAGTGAGAGTCTGGACTAAACTGATCACAAATTCAGTTTCAGCAGCATTTGCTGAATTCTAAACTTTACTGCAGGTAAAAGTATGGTACATATAAATGAGATTTGATCAAGTTCTCTAGAATCTGAGTAGAACAGCTTTTGTACAGTACAGAAAAACAAGTTCTTTTCAATGTTAACTTATTTTTTAAAAAACAACCATGAGCTGTTTCAGAATGCTACTCACAAATGATCCATTTTTCCATTGCATCCAGAGAGAGGTATTCACATGGCATCTGTTGGAAAAGCAGTAATTTGTAGCAAACTAATTATGTAAAAGACAATACACTTCACAAGAAGTACTTCTTAGAAAAAACAGACAAAAAAATCCTTAAATGCTAAGTAAACACGAAAGACTGCTGCTGATTACTAACAAGGCTCCGTTTCATCTCTTTAGAACTGAGGGTTTGAACATTAAATGAGCTTCCATACCTTGAAGAAGACAGTGAACTGATCTTGACAAATGTTTAGTTTCAACAAACACTGTATTTAAGAGCAAAAGGCTTGTGATGTATACTAATCACAACCTGACAGCTATTAATGCTTGAATTCTTTCACAAAGATCATAGAAATATAGAATGGTTAGGGGTGGAAACGACCTTAAGACTATTCATCACAGCTGAGGCAGCAAATGCAAACAGTCAAAATTTAAAATAATTAATTCCACTTTCAATCTGTTGGTCTACAGACATCTGAGACAGCACACAGGATCCCTTCCTTCACAACTGCAGAAGTTAACATTGTTTCCCTTCATCTTTCTATCATCAAATACTGGAAACGAAGACATAAAGCAACAGAAGCTTTAAATAATGCAAGAAAAAATTCTCTGTATTCTCCAAAACAGCCTATTTACTTCTCTGATTAAAGCCCACATAGAATCATAGAATCAACTAGGTTGGAAAAGACCTTTAAGATCAGCAAGTCCAGCCATTCCCCCAAGACTGCCAAGTCCACCACTAAACCATGTTACTATAAAGAACACTGTTCTTTACTATTGTAGTGTTTCTAAGGCATCTATCATTTTATCCACACGGAGCTCTGCAAATACCATTACACAGTAAATCAATACCTGCATAAGATTAATCTCATGTTATTCTTGTAACAGAAGAGAATAATGGATCTGGGTTTTGGCTTTTTGTGGTTTACACATAAAGGTAATGAAACAGAAAATTAAAACACCCCCACATTATTTCATGGAAAACTTTGCTTAACTTTATCATAGAGTGCAAATTAAAAGCCCATACTGTGTCAGACTGTGCAGGATTAAGCATTGTGCTGGGGG
This sequence comes from Myiopsitta monachus, assembly GCA_017639245.1. Lineage (NCBI taxonomy): Eukaryota > Metazoa > Chordata > Aves > Psittaciformes > Psittacidae > Myiopsitta > Myiopsitta monachus. The sequence goes on from CM029921.1 coordinate 46,493,477, forward strand.
CACTGATGAGGCTCAGTAGTTGCGCGTTTCTCCACTGGTCAGCTGAGAGATTTCTTCGAGGGTAAACCATCTGGAGTGAAATCAGAGCATCTGAAAGGGACTAAAAATAAGACCAATGCTGAGTTGAGATCCAAAGGACATGGGAGGGCGGGGGGAATCAATTAGGGACAACAAATCTGTGATATACAACTGCAAGTTGTTCATTATTTATTCAAGCATCCCAGTTGCTGTGTTATTCCCCTCTTTGCCACTTCATTTAGTATGTCCTTTCCTCTTTGCTAGCAAATTAGAATTATTTTGAGCAGATATTGTTTACAGGAGCACCTTCATAGCAGACTAAGTTTCTTACACAAGTGTGGTCCTACCCCTTTTCCCTGCCTTTTGCATCAATTACTGGTGCATGTTTGAGCCCTCAGGGAGCCACATCTAAGTGTAAAGCCAGCAGAGAAGACCACTCAGGGAGGTGGGGCTGAAGCTAATCTAATCTGCTGAAGCTAATTTAAAAGACTAAACAACTGCTATCTCTTCTGCAAGCTAGTGAGATGGATGAAAGGACAACTTCAGTGTGCAGTTCCATGAGAGTGCAACCTAAGAATGTGTTTCTATAGTACAGTGCCTGAAGGTATCCCTGACCCTAGTTTATACCTCTAGCATAGAATAACTAGAAAAGCAAATGAAAATGACTGAAGAACGGCTTTACATTTCAAGGGAATGGACTGGTCCACTACTAAATAAGAGCATAAACAAATAACATGCTAAAAAGTAAAGCAACTTTCCTAACAGTGCAAAAGAAAAGATTAATTGCAAATGAGATCCTTAGCTGAATAAGTCTTAAGGCAGGAATCATGCAGAGGAAAGTCAAAAAAATTCTGATTATTTAGACAAATGAGGCATATTCGAAACTGTTTGACTTCAGAGCATTCAGAGAAGTAGCTGGGAATCTCTCTGAACCATCTAGTTACCATCTTAAAAAGATTAAGGAAATTAAGAAAAAATCTCAAGACTAGGGACGGAAAAACAACCAGTACCTAGGCTTCAAAACAGGAACAAACACAACCCTTAAAATCTCTAGGCACTAACTTAGCATTTAACTTCAATTCCTGCCAAAGATTCCAAAATAAGGTGTTAGGTAATCAATTTGCAAGCATCTAGAAAATACCACCACTATAAGTAACAGTCAGTCAGTACTGACTAAACAAATCTAGTTTCCTCTGACAGACAGAGTGGCAAGCCTGGTGGACAAATGGGAAGTGATAAGCAGGATAAGCCTTGACAAAGTCAATGGATCAGTCTCTTTTCCAAGGTATTCTCATATGAAGATACAGTGTAGATAAATCATCACAGAACTGTAGCGCAACCAGCTGCATAAGAGTGCAAGCTTAAAAGCATTTGTAAAGTAAAGGCTAAAGGAATTGGGCTCATTTAACTCAGTGAAGTCAACTGAGCATGATACTCAGCTAAGCTTTTGAGTGTAGGAGCTATTATTCAAGAGGCAGCAGTGATATCCAGGATCCCCAGTTCAAGAAAAGCCAAAGCAAAAGCCTTCAGGTTACAAAGCAGAAAAACACATTCATCTAGGATGGTAAACTAGCAAAAACCTGGTTTCATAGAAACATTTGGAATCTCCTTCATTTCAAGCTACAAACCAAAACAAGACATGCATGTAGGTATTCACAGATGATCCAGAACTGATTTTTAATCAATTGTTAATCCTTATTAAATAAAATGGAACCTTACCAATGGGTCTTAATATTCCTGTGTTTCTACAGGTTCTGTTATTTAATAGGATATCAATCCCCAGCCTCAGACACCCATTATAAATACAAATTTAAAATTCATACCTAATGGCCTTTGACAAAACAAAGGGTTATTATCCTGCTTATTTATTTTTTTGTCTCTGCTTCTCTCAATTAAGGTTAAGTGCCTGTGAAAAGTAGTTACATACTTTACTGTGAGGTACAAATTCCTCCATCATTTTCTTTAAAGGATTTTCATAATCCACAATCATCTGGCCAAGGCGCGGATATTCTCTGTCACTAAAAGCAACAACAAACAATTCACTCAGGTGTAGCTGTTACTATTATTACTATTACTATACACATTACTTCTATAACATTTTTACCTTGCTCCATGTGTCATTTCATGGGCATAGTTATACAATCCAATGATAGCCTTCCTTTCTTCGATTCGAGACAGCAATATCATCAGAGTTGTGTAGGTTATAATCAAATCTAGGTAGTTCTTTGTTAAATCAAAGTTAACAGTCTAGAGATAAAAAACAGCGAAACATAACTTTCAGACTTTTAGAAACAAGCGCAAAACTTGTTCTTTACCTTACCACTTATTTTCAGCATTTTTTAAATACAATGGACTGCCCTGGACAAAATTTTTTTCCTGGCTGCATATAGACCTTCATATAGTCCTCATTTACTCACGCAGATCTCCAGAACTGTTTGCATTCATGAAAGCAAGCATGCACATAAAACCTTCCAGGCTTATGTGTCACAGGTTAGCTGATAGATAGTGAAACTTCTTCCGGATGCAACTGAACAGTCATAAAGTGCCTTGCCTATGAATTATATTTTAATATGACTTGGTAACATAAAAAGCTAGCATATATCCCACCAGCATGGTAACATCATCGCATAGGATATATACTCACTTCTCTTTCATATTATGAACTTAAGACAGCCAAATTTAAAATAAAGGCTAAAAGTAACAAGCTGACATTATACGCAATAAGAAAGCTAAACCTGTGAGGAAAAGGTGTTTGAGGTTTGGTGGTTTTGTGGCTTAGTGGCTTGTTTCGGTTTTTTTTAATGTATATAGCTGCTCTTGTATGTGTTTTAGCCAATGCCAGAAGTGACATCCTCACACAGCTTACGTGGACACGAGTAATTTCATTGCCTTATGAGCCTCACATGGCTTAAGCATACATAGAACCATAGAATAGTTAGGGTTGGAAAGGACCTTAAGATCATCCAGTTCCAACACCCCTGCCATGGGCAGGGACACCACACACTAAAACATGCCACCCAAGGCTCTGTCCAATGCAGCCTTGAACACTGCCAGCGATGGAACATTTACAACTTCCCTGGGCAGCCCATTCCACTGCCTCACCACCCTTACAGGAAAGAATTTCTTCCTTATATCCAGTCTAAACTTCCCCTGTTGAAGTTTGAACCCGTTACCCCTTGTCCTATCACTACAGTCCCTCATGAAGAGTCCCTCCCCAGCATCCCTATACACCCCCTTGAGATACTGGAAGGCTGCTAGGAGGTCTCCACGCAGCCTTCTCTTCTCCAGGCTGAACAGCCCTAACTTTCTCAGCTGATCTTCACATAGGAGGTGCTCCAGTCCCCTGATCATCCTCATGGCCCTCCTCTGGACTTGTTCCAACAGTTCCATGTCCCTTCTATGTTGAGGACACCAGAACTGCACACAGTACTCCAAGTGAGGTCTCACAAGAGCAGAAGGGCAGGATCACTTCCTTTGACCTGCTGGTCATGCTCCTTTTGATGCAGCCCAGGATACGGTTGGCTTTCTGGGCTGCAATCACACACTGCTGGCTCCCCAAAATTAACTTGCATATGCAACAAAGCAAAAATTACAGAAAGATATGTATGTCTGGTAACAGACAAGGCTGTTACTAGTGTCAATAAGCAGCTTGTTTCAAACAGTATCTTCCAATTTCAAGCTATTATAAAGGTTAGAGATGTAAGAATTACTGTGGTTTTATTTCTCCTGCATTTATTATTAGAGATGTTTACATTAGCCCAAGAAACATAAGTCCATTCAATTCTCCACACGTGGCTCTTATCAGTTTTTTAAGAGACATTTGAAAGTTTAAACCCAGAAACTTACAATATCAAAGAAGACCTGGCAAGCATCAATAGTGTTCAGCAGCTCACAAACATGGTCCTTAAAAAAAAAAAAAAAAAAAAAAAAAAGGAATAACCTTAGTTTAAAAAGAACTAAGTAAATCACTTCACTATGCTTAGCGATGGAGACTGATTTATTATTTTAAGAACTGAGCTACAAGTTCAGCTATTTCACCAATAAAAAGAAAACTGATGTGACAGAACAACTGCAGTATTTCTAACACCTTACCTTAAATTCCATAACATCAACAAAGGTGAAGTAGTATAACGCCAGGTTCTTCAGAATCTCTGATTTTTCTTTCTGGAGCTGAGCAAGCTGTTGCTAAAAGAGAAACATAAACATGCACACTGTTCTTAAAAGACCTGGAGAAGCCTGCTGAAAAATAATACCTGTAAAGCACAGAGTAATCACCAGGCTATGCAAAGAAGCCTTAACATGGTTTTCTAAGGCTGAGGTTCTGTGTCTCAAATCCACACAGAGTTCTCAGAAAAAAATCATTTAAACAGCTGCCAACTATGCTTTGGAGATAAAAGTCAAATTAGTACACATTAGTACCAAAGTCATACTGTTTAAGCTCTGCTAGAGATGAAAATGGGTAGTTAGGAAAACAGTGTTACCATATGTAGAATTAGCCAAAGCAGAACAGTACATGAGCACAAATCAGCACGACAAAAGAAAAAAAAAAGTGAAAATGTTACTTGAGGTGGGAGAAAAGGTGGCAGGTTACAAACTTTACTACAGAAAAACATTATGCTTTCAAAGTCTGAACTTACCAAAAAGAATATCCAGGCAAAGCCACGTTAAGCATGCAAAATAAAATGTAGATACAAACATAAAATACAGTAACGGTTCTTTGACCAGTTCCATATAACCACAATAATACGTTCAAACAAAAGCAACAAAATAAAGAAACAAAAGAAGAAGCAAAACACTAGCATTAGACACTGGTGGATAAAATGGAAAAGGCAAACGTGAATACAAAGGCATAAGAGAGTTCACGTGGATTTTTCTATTTCTTAAACAGACAATGAAATATCATTGAATTTCCATATTTTTCAAAATTTGCTGCAGGAACCAGATATCACTTAATCACAGTTAATAACACACAAAAAGCAGCTGCTACCCAACAGCCATTCTGTTTACCTATGTATCAGTCTTGCAGCACTGCAAGAAAACAGTTATTTAACTTGCAATATCCAGCTACAAATTAAGACTCTTTCCTGATACATGAACTGAGTTAAAGCAGTCATAAGAGTCATAAGAGTCATAAGAGTCATAAAGCATGCCATAACACTGGCAAGAAAAAGTGCTCTCCAAAAAGCAGCAAGACTTTAATTCAAAGACCAATCAAGTTAAATAGGATTTTCTTCTCAGCCAGAGAAATCAGTTACAATTAAGATGTTCCAAATTGGTTAGCTTATTTTCATGCAAGGTTACAAGGGAATACACTTCTTCATCTCCCACTCCTTGTAAAGCCGTGCTCCTGCTTTTATATGAAGCACTAAAATGTCTCTGAATTAAAAAAGACTGCCTAGACCACTACTGCATATCATATGTAAGATAATTTTTGCTTATTTCCTCTGATTTTTTTAAAGGTGATAATGATTTTTAGAAGCCTTAAGCCATAAGATTTCCATTACAGCAAAGGAAGACTGGCATACAGAGAGTTACAAAAATAACTGCTGCTGCTGAACCCATGACACAAGCAAATTAGAATGACGACATTATGAAATACTCCTGCCTAGTCTTAAACCAGTGCAAAGGATTTTACTTTCAAGGCTGACTTCAAATGCCTACCCTACGTAATACTTAAGTTTCCCCTCACACAGTCATTAGCTGTGACTTAGATGAAAAATGGGTGCATGCACACGTGTTTATTTTGTAACTTCTCCTGATAACCACATGCATTAGGAAATAGGACATTTCCACGTAAACTGCTGCAGTGCAAAACCTGTCTTCAAATGTTAACTGCCTTGTGCTCAGAGAACGGAGCGCCCAGCATCATCATGTGCACATCCTGGAGCTCCTGCAGCGCTGCACAGCTCTTGTACACCTCCAGATGAACTGGTGTCTACACTTGGTAACTCCCCAAAGCAAAGAGCGTTTTGTACCTTCAGAGTTGCTTTGGCAGTCAACAGTTCTTACGCAATGAACATTCATCAACTAAGATGCTTGCTTTTAATCTTCACCCTGGTCCTATAGCTTAAAGGGTTTCTTGCAGCTGGTTTGCTTTCAGAACAATTGAGCAGAAATAACAGTTTGTTTCTGTGCAACTAACACAAGTGGGAATGGGATGAATTTGAGAAGTCATTTGACAAATTTTCAGGAGCAGACCACATGGCATTATTCAGAAATAACACTAATTCTAGTGTAGAGTAGAAGACAAAACCAGAGCTCACATTACAACTCCACATATGCCTTAACTTTTTTCCTGCTGCAATCCTAACTCATACTAAGCAAGGTGTATTGCTAAGTGAGACTATCAAGACTGCTTCTGCTCTGGAGACAGTCAGAGAGTGCAGGGCTTGTTCAGCCTGGAGAAGAGAAGGCTCTGGGAAGACCTTAGGGCAGCTCCCAGTGCCTAAAAGGGCTACAAGAAACCTGGAGAGGGGCTTTGGACAAGGGCCTGTAGGGACAGGACAAGGGAAATGGCTTTAACCTGCCAGAGGCAAGACTAAGATGAGATTTCAGGCAGAAGTTGTTCCCTGCGAGGGTGCTGAGGCACTGTCACAGGGTGCCCAGAGAAGCTGTGGATGCCCCATCACTGGCAGTGCTCAAGACGAGGTTGGACGGGGCTGGGAGCAGCCTGATTTAATGGAAGGTGTCCTTGCTTGTGGCAGGGAGTTAGAACTGGATGAGCTTTAAGGTCCCTTCCAACCCAAACCAGGCTGTGATTCTCTTAAGTTGTACACTGCATCTATTTTTTGGTATAAAAAATCAAAACCTAGTGTCCACTTCTAGATGACACAACTTCAAAGCCACGGTACCCGAGATGGGGAGACAGCAGAAAGAGAGATGGTGCTGGGTACTATGACTGAAAAAAAAAAAAAAAAAAAAATTTTTTTTCTTCAGAACTTCTGTGAAGCGGTACATTAAATAAGAGAATATAGGGAGGAATTCATTATACTCAACCAAGAATTAAGGAATCACTGCTGTGCACTGTTACTTAGTTACCTGCATTCCTAGAAATGTTCATAATTAAGTGAGGCCAAAACTTTTAAGAGTTCAGGTGGTCATTCTTTGGGTGCTAAGGTGTCAGTGAACTTTGATATTAGTATTTTAAACAAAAGTAAACCACATCAATTCTCATACCAAATCAGCACAGTGCAAATAGCTCCATTTATACAGGACAGCCTAATCAGTGATGTTTAAAAGCGCAGCTTACAGGGTGCAGTGTCCTGGATGTTTGTTTGCATTTTTATCACTCAAGAATGTGGGTGTAGCTCTGTCTACACCCACTGCAACAAAACTTTCCATTACTAATTTCCTAACAGCTGTTTAGAAATAGCTGGTGTTATTGACATTTTTTTCCTTAGCTTGCAATTCATTATTAGCAAACATTTCTGCTTCTAGTATTCAACAAGTGTTTTAAAATAGGATAAGCTGAAGAAACAACTCTTATTACTAGCATCAAAAAATTATTTTTCCTATAGCTAACTATGCCTTGCTGGCGGGTCAGACCAAAGTGTTTTAATTATTCTTAAAGAAACTGAAGTACAATTATACCAACAAGGCCAATGATATTTTTGTTGAATGAAGTGAATCAGATTTAAGACATACGGAAAGCTGTAGAAATTTCAGCATAATAGCGCAAGATTTAAAAAAAATAATAATTTATTTTGTCTATTAAATGCCACATCTCTGATCACATATATACTATATATAAATCAGGACTTCAAATACCAGAGAGCAAAGCTGATACTTTGCCAAGCAGGTTATCTCCAAGAAAAGGAACTGATTTTTACTAAGCTGTCTTGTGCCCTATCTTCTTCATATGAAGTCCCCAAAATTTTTACACAAGTGGTTAGGTACACAAAGTACATTAGAAGAAGTGCATTAATAGAAGCCCAAACCAAGTAAGAAAATGCAAGACAGCCTCAAAGCTTACATAAACACAATGGCTCAGAGACAAGAAAGCAATGGCTCAAAGACAAGAAAACAACAAAAATATTACCAATGTTAATCAACACTTGCTCAGTATGAATGTTCAGGAAAACTATGAGATAATTAGAAATGGTTGTTCAGAGGATTTTAATGTGTGGAAAACCAGATGATAACTGTAGTTGTACAACTATTTTATCAACATTATTAGACTGGTAGCAGTAGTATGTGAACAAATGTCTTATTTCATGGTCCTGGAATAGACTGCAGGTATAGGAATTTTCTCCTTGTATCAATGTGATTTTTTTCCATCAAGTTTATGATTATTAAACACTTGCATTTGATTTCTACAAACCAACACCATATATATATCACAATGTCCTTGGAAAAGACATTGTTACTACTAACCTCATGTTACTAGCTGTAATATAAGACCCAAAAAGCAATATTACAAACTGACTGTTAAAATTCTGGGAATAGGGGTAAATAATCACTGCCAAGTATTCTTACTGTCATTTATTATCCTCACTATGCTTGCCACCTATAGATTCTTCAGATGAAGATTTTTTAAATTCAACTCATTTGAACAAAGTTCTGTGGCTACAAAATCCACAGCAGAACAGCAGGGAGAAAGAGAAGGATCTAATCAATTAAAGAGTTGAAGTTCAGTAAAATAACTGTACAATGATGTCCTTGGTTTCTTATTTTCAATTAAAGGCAGCCTCTGAAGTGACATGCTGCATATGAAAAGATGTAATAGAATATTTAACATGTTTACTAACTGATGTATTTCTACAGCATGATCTACTTTTGGTTTGTTTTCAGGTTCCTAGCACTAAGTTAACTATTCTGAAAAGGAAATAGCCACCCAGGACCCTCCACAACTGTTCCTGGGGTGGTCCGGTTTATTAATCATGGCAGACAACTGGAGTGCTAATCAACTTGTCAAGTCATAAGCAACAGTTCCTCCATTCTCTTTCTTTTACATAAATTCATACAGCAATTCCTTCATTAGGCTCATCACATATGATCATATCGTACAAGCTTTGGCCACAGGTCTTGACATCTTCCAGGCAACTATTCAGAGAATGAAAGCCTCATCTACGCTACTCTATAGATAAAAATGTTTTGGGCATACTTCTGTAGCTGCCTGCATTCTTACACTTCTGTCATGAAATCATGAAAAGACCCATTCATTTAAAATGCACAAAAACTAACTTTAGAATGCCATCTCAGAAACGCTGCTTAACTAAAATACTGTCTAGGTATTAATGAGGGGGGTTTGTTTCTTTGTTTTTTAATGGCCTAAAGCCGTCAATCATCTAATCAAAGTGTCTTAATGTATGAAGCGAAGAGGTTAAGAATTACACACATTCAAGAGGTTAAGTATTACACACATTCATTCCTTTGCAGGTATTGCTTATACCAATTAAGCAACAAGAGTGAGTACATGACTGCTGAGTCACTCGTCAAGGCATACATGGACTGATCTGATTTACAGAGGTGTACTATAATGATTTATTACAAATAATGATGAAAATTAAACGGTATTTGGATGCTACTCCATCTCACATTCATACACAATCACGGGTTAAGCCATAAATATAAACATCACCGCTGGCAACATTTAGGATTTTGAAAAAAATGTAAGTTACATTAATTACTCGTAAGTTACATTATGAGTTTTGTTTGGCAAGACATTTTAAAGAGGTCTCATGGTTTCACATTACCTATTGGAATCGCAATGAAAAAATGCTCACTTTCGAATTACTTTAGGCTGAAAAATTTTACGCACTATTCTCCGATTATAAGTCATTTTAAGCTGCAAAGTCATCCTTATGCAAATTACTGAAGACATACGTGCTACTGCATAGGAAATCAAAACAGCAGGTATGGTTATATCAGGACATGGCGTCAGCAGAGCGATTTCAAGTCTGAGTGACTTTTTAGTAAAAATGTAGAAAAAATTTTTTTTATTGCAGATATCTTGCAGTTTCTTCTCAGGCACAACTGCTTGTACAAAGCTGAACAGGGACTGGTTTCTCATCAGACGGCTTTACTTATGTAGGGGGTTAACTCCCATAACCTAAATCAGTGCCATAGTAAGTTCTGGAAAAATCAATCTCATTTGTGGTTCCTTCAGCACTGTAAGTTCCGTGAGCAGTAGCAGAGTTGAATAGGCAGCTGTGCACAAAAAGCATGGCGTCCTCTTACCTGATCAGGATTTTAGCCTTCATGGCCAGAAGGCCACTTTGTTTTATGGCGGAATATGGGGTTTTATTGCTTAAGCAAGAAGTAAGTTACCTAAAAAATCAAGTCTCCCATACAAGAAACATAGCACGCTAGAAATAAGGAGAAAAATATTACAGTTCACTGATTCAGGGGATTTAAGTGACTTAAGTTACTCTTTAACAACTGTGGTAGCTGGTTTCTTATGACCACATAATTTCCTGAAAAATAAAATGATCATGTCCTAGTGAAAAAGGTTTCCAATACATGAGGCAGAACAGCCAAGACTCTAATGGTATTTTTCCTCTGAAGAGAATTTCTGTATCTTTACAAACACTGAGCAAATTCCCATAGTAAAAGCTTCATTAGAAACAAGAAAAGGAAGAACATTTTCCTTTAGGCACGGGACCCCTTGTAGGGGCTGAAAGGAGTACTTTGAAAACTGAATAAATTACTTGTATTTAGTTGAGTGCTTTGAAAAAGACTAATTACTGGAAGTACCTATCACAAATGAAAATCAAGACTGGTTATAAAGTGTGTATTTCAGACATTATAAAAGAAAACGTTTAATAAGAGCATGCTTTAATGTCTTCTGATAAGCTTTGGCCAAGGAGGCCCAGCCACCCTGTGCCCACAATGCATTTCCCACATTCAGCTCATTTGCTATGTAGCTAGCTCACTGCGAAAGACATGGCAAGCAGACCAGGCATACAAACTGGCATCTTAAAGGAAAAAGCTAACGCTCCCATGAAGTAAATATGTAAAAGTGAACTAATTCGTATCTACAGATATAACCCAGGCAGGCTGGAAACGCTCGCATTGCTTCTATGTACTTTACTCTCTTATGATCTTATTTCCAGTCCCCATTGACATAATATAGCAGAAAAATGCTGCAGTTAAATCAGGCAGCTAAACCCTCAAAATATTAACTCCTAAGAAATTGACTGCACAGTCAATGCATTAACACAAAAGTACTGGGAAGATAGCTACTAGAGAGAAGATGAAGATCAGTAGTATCTGGAAAATACGGATATTTCTCCCACTAAGCACCGACTTAGAAACTTCTGAGTGACGTTTCAGTGGTCTGCTCACCACCAAGCAATGACTAAGCCTCAACTTCTCCATGAGACACTTCAAAATATAGCAAGTTTTCCTACAGGAAAATTGCTGAGGAGCAATCTGAGTGAAAGAAAAACATATGTTCAAGAAAGAAGGCAGATATTCTTGCTACTTCCCATCTGTGGTGTTTTAGAAACACAAAGACACAGAGCTTGACCTGTGCATGCAGCAGATTTTCAAGACCCTATCCACTATCAACAGCCAGTCTACTACTTTTCTCCCAGCATCTCCAATGCCCCATTGTGAAGTATTATTCTGGTTTTGCAATGGGACTAAACTGTAGGATTGACTAAGAAGAGAGAACCTTTTAGCTCACACTTATTTTTTTCTTTTTTTTTGTTTGAGTTCGGTATGTGCTCTTTAGATTTCTGTGGTGAAAACCTTGCCTGTATGGCTTAAACGAAGATAAGGTCTAAAAAACCTTCAGAAAAATCAGGCTGCCTCCCCATCCCTTACTTTGGAACTTTACTTCTGAAGATAGTGAAGGAAACTCAGTAAAAATAAATGTTACCCTGAGTCAATACGAGCACAATCAGATCACTGATCTGACCAAGAACGAAGGCACTATAAAGATTTTTGGAAGGTTTTTCCAGCTTGGAAGGCTTTTTCAAAACAAAGCTTTAGTCAATTTAAAATAATTATAAATACTAAAGTTTCCCAAACACTGAAGATGGGAACTGTATAATAATAAGAAGTTATCTTTTCCAAATAGGACTTTAAAATGTTGGTTTCTCACTTTGTCAATCCTGCCATTATTTTCTATACATACATACCATACCCTCTGCAGGTTATTTCATACACTATTAAGCAATACTGTATTGCTGGCCAACATTGTCAACAGCTGATTTAAGAGCTCTGCCATCAAACTGCACATTTTCAAGGTTATATGGTCCATAATGGTGACTGGAGAAGAAAGGGCAAGTGTAAGATCACAGGGACTGCTCTCAGACCACAGGAGAGAGCGAGTTTTGAACTGATGAGGTCCAGAGTTATCTACAATCAACTCTTTGGAAGATGAACTACTCCATATTATTTTTCAGCCTCGTCAACAAGGATTCATCAGGCACATCATTGTTTGAGCTGCCCATAAACTTGAACTCTTGGTACAATTTTGAAACCCAGTGATTATCAGACATTGCTTGAGTCTGACTCAGCATGTCAAATTCTGAAGGAGGAAAAAAACCAGGAGCTGTATTTTCTTGTGAATAAAGACGTAAAAGCTATCAATAGCAAACATCACAAAATCACTTGTTTTAAAGGAATAAAAATGCAGGCTTTTCAAGATCAACTGATTACAGAAAACACTGCTTATACTCCTTGATAAAACATGTTATTCACCTCTGAGACAAAACACTGTAAATGCCCATACCTGAGAAAAAAAACAAACAGCTAAAAGTGGGTTAAAAGTAAAAATCAAGAAAGCAGGCACAGCCTATTCTCTAACTGAATGCAAGCTTGTTTGGCAACATCACCTATGGACATGTCAATAGGCTGTCAATAGATGTACAATGCTAAGCAATGACGACCGCTGCAGTTGAACGCACAAAAGCCAAACCCTCTCCCAGAAAGGCTGTCCTGGAATTTTCACTGCAAGGAGGAAACAGGTTATGATTTCTCAACAACTTCCCCATCTGTAATCTTCTATAATAGTTCATTAATTGATGTGCCCCTGTTGCAGTAAGCTTCTTCCCCTTTTAAGTCTCTGATCCACTGTTTCCTTACTGAAGGAACTCCCTGATGTATCCCAATATATGGTGAGCTGGTTGTTTGCAAGTGGTAGGAAGAAGACAAGGGGAACATCTTCCTGACCAGGAGCTAGATGCTTACCCCTTCTTGAAGCTAAGGTTTACAAACAAAAAAAAATGATCTGACATCAAACTAGAACTTTCTCTGCACATATCACTTGTCTTGTTAGGAATATGTTCTGGGTAAAAGGTTTCCTTTGGGAGATACAACTGAGACAAGCAAACTGCTGCCAGCTCTCACTGCACGGAGGGAAACCCCAGCTGGTTATTGCTAGAACTCAAAAATCCCTACTTTAAGCTGCGATCATACATAAGGAGGGTAGGCTTTTGATAACTTTAATAAACGCAGGCCTTGCTGGCTCATGGTAAATAAACACAAAGGAATGACAAAACATTATGAGCATGTCCTATTTTAGAAACTGTGATTGTCAAAATGTGTCAAGTTAGCTTTGAGCTTTTCCATAAACTTCACAGTACCAAATTGTTAAGTATGTGTCATTAGTTTAGCTCCAAATTCATAATCAACAACCAAAAGACATATAAAGCATACATGCAACTGCATTAAATAAATTCTATGTCCATAATCTTTTAGTAATAGATCTGCCACTGAAGCTTACGGAATACAGAAGCATCTACCAGATGCTACTTAAAGATTTACTATTTTTACATAAATTTTATAAAGAATTTGCCATCTTTGTTTACTAATACAATCAAATTCAATACGAAGATGGGCAATATCAAACATGTAGCAGTTTTAAAGTGAGAAAGCACATTGTTACTGAAACTTTCCTCCATAAGGGAAGGTTTTTCTCTTCCCCCCCCCCCCCCCAGCATTACTGAAGACATTACATAAAAATTCTAGTTGGTATTGTAAAATATATTCTATCTACCATTTCAGAGACCTGAAGCATGCCTAAACATCTGAAGCATACATGCAAGTAGCTGCATGCAGGGAACATGCAAACCCAACACCTACCTCCACTTTCCACCTTTGGAAAAAAAATGTAAGCAGGTAAAACAAAGATCTTTCCCTTGACTTCCAAATTGAAATAGAGAAACAAGTATGTATCACCCGCCAAAATGCCTGCCTGCAATCAAGTAATTTCCTCTAAAGGATACATGTCAAATTCAGCAATACTGAATCCCATAGAGGGTGAAAAATAATTTCCTATTGCAACTGAACTCACTACACCTGAAGAAGAAACAATTATATGCTTGTACTGTTGTACTTCAACAGGTTTCTCCTTATGTACTAAAGGATTCTTTATTCCCACAGGGACTGACCTCATACACAAGGGCACCTGTAAGGCACATGCACCTCTAAAGTACTAACACATTTTTCCACTTTGCAGTCAGGTGTCTTTTATTGATCTGCTGGACAGGTCTCATCACTAATCAAGTTATGCCACTTCCCTCTTCTGCAATCAGTCTAGTCACCAAGAATTGCTGCTATCCAAGTGAGGCATGACTTTTACAAGGATTAAATTCATTTCACAGTTCTTTGACAAGGAGCAGAAGAGAGCAGGCAAAGAGAAAACCAGAAAGCGTCCTAAGCAAAAAGAAAATGACTTATAATTACAGTATACTACACTCTCGTTGCAGATAGCTCTTTCTGAAGTACACTGTCAGACATTTGATTCAACTACTATACTCCAAATGCAACCGTCAACATCAGAGACTTCGTAAGAACACAAACCCTCACAGATTTGAGCACCAAGTGCCAAAGGATATTGAGAAAATCATGTACATAGCCATTTGGTTACTTACATTGTTGTTGCGTGTTTCTACTGCTGGGAACTTCCTGACTATGAATTTGACAGCAGATTCCAGGTTTTTGTCAATAAGATAGGATGGTTTGGCTTTGGGGTCACCGCATGCCTATAAAAAAATACAATAAAAAAATGAAGTAAAACCAGAGTCATCCATCTAAAGCTAAGTGAAAGTTGCAAGTCTGAAGGCAAACTAGAAAGATTTTTTTTTTGTTTGTTTTTAGTGAGCAGGTGATAAAATGAAAGGCAAAGTGCAGGGACTGTCACAGCTGAAATATGCAATGGGAAACAGTACAGAGATGCTCTTCTACTGAAAAAAATGCATGGAAGTATCAAAGCAGTTAGTGCAGAACAGCAGTGAGGGAAAACACTCAATCCTAAAAGAAGGAGGAAAAAAAAATGGTTTCCTTTTAATGCTATTCCTGGTTTGAGGTAGTGTTGTATTCATCTGGAGTTAAACTGTTAGAAAATTCAAACGTGTCATCATCTGTGGAGGACAGTTCTGGGCACATTAAATGATTCAAATATCCTTTGTGAAACAAAGCTAAGAGCCCCACCACCAATCTGCATTTAGTTTCTCTTTAAATTCTTAACTGCAAGACAATTTTCCATCTCACAACAAAACCACCAGTACTTGCCTAAAGTATTCTAGTTCCTTAGATTAAGAAGTCTGGTTTTGCCCATTTTCTTTATGCCTACGGTAGCACAGGCTGCGCTTTAAAAGCGGCAATCAAAAAATTTCATTAAATTCTGATTTGAACAGAAGTCACAACTAGGTGTTAGGACTCTTAAATAACTTACATTGACACATGAGAACAGCTGCTGCGGACAAAGGACTGAGGAAGCACCTACTTTTGCCAGCTATAGTGCGTGGTGTCAGATACGGCTGCTCAACTACTCTGACCAGCAAGCCATGCTACACCATTTAGTTTGGAGAAACATATTAAAAGGAGTGTTACTTACATGACAAGATTTGTGCTCAAATCTCATTTTCTCTCAAAGATTCATTTAGTTTTATAGTCCTCAGGGATTTCCAAAAGAATTAAGTGTCTCATGCAAAACTAAATTACATGCTAGGCACTTCTACGCAACATAGTTAACTCAAATGACAGCTCATTTAAGAACTTTTCCACATTAATTTCTATGACTGAGTTGTGGACCGTAGAGACAGAAGTCATGGAGTATGAGACCGATTCTGAAAGCGGGCAAGCGGGCAAAGGGAAGGTGAAAAGCTTTGCAAACCTTCCAAACTTGTCCTTGCTGGGAAAGCAGTGTAATAAAAAGAGAGAAAAATTACATATAAACAAATTACTCTTAACTTCTAAAATACGTTACATTTAAGTGAACTAATACACTACTACCTACATCCAAGAGAACATTATGACCATCTGTTACCTAGCAGAATACTCTCTACAGGGTGGTGATTATTCTAATACTCACAATCAACTCTGCACAACAGTAAAATTCTAGTAAGTACACATAAAGTGCTGTGTATATACTGAGACATGTAACTTCTAATAGCACTTCCAAACTAAGTTCACGCAGGGAGAAGGAAAAAAAAAAGTTTTAACAAACACCACATGCAACTACAGGGGGGAAAAACGGAGAGAAACTCAGTGAAGTTTTACATACCTGAAAAAGAAACGGGAGCCAAGAAAAAAAAACAAAACAAAAGAGTCATTATTTTTATTTGCTAAAACTCCTACTGGCAGTACATGACCATCATGATAGATGCTAACGTACTACTCTAACAGCAGAACTTCCCCATTCGCTTATTTCCCCACAAAAAAAATACTGCATTTATAATGAAAATAAACCCAGCAACATCCACAGTATCAGTTAGATATTAAAAAGTTGCTTTGATATTCTTACAGCAGCAAACAACATGTGCCACAAAAGACCTGTTCTTTACACACTTTAAAGTCTCCACACAGTTTCAAAACTAAAAAATTATACCGGAAATAGGCATCAGAAAATTAAACAGTGTGCTTCAAACTGATGAAGTCTCAATTTAACCAGATGTCATGGGTTTGTCAGAATCTGTCAGATTATTTTGTTGTCCTTGCCACAGGATAACTAGCTTTCTGTACTAAAAGAAGGATCACAAACTAAGAAAACACCTTAATAGACAACAAAGATTTGTGGCCTGCTAAATTCCAAAATGATTGCTGTTAGGAGGCAAGAAATCTGTCACTGCTGACTTCCTGTATTCTTCAGGCTGAATTCAAACACTAGCACATAAATCCTTATTCTTCCTAGCAACGGATGGTTTTCCTCCTATAAATCAGCTTTTCAATATGTTTACTAAAAATTATGCTCTCTCTAAACCCTTAGACATAGATCATTCACACAGACATCTGAAAACACATACATGCACATCCTCCTGTGCCTTCAGGGGCTTACTTCCCATAGATGAATATTATCAGTCTAACTGGCAATCCCCTCAATACATCTGAATATGCAAGACAGTGCTTTGCTCCTTCCCCTTGTTTGTTTGTTAATATCACTTAAAGCAACCGTAATTCTTCCTACTAATAAACTACTACATGTTGATCCATAGATAAGAAAGAAAACTGCTGCAAGATGCAAAAAGTTAAAGGTATCCTTCATACATTTCAAAGAAAGCTGTACAAGCCTACCTACTCGGAATGAACAGAAAGAAGACAAGTCACCACTAAATTAGTGGGTTAATTGCTTTTCCATTCCTCTCCCATATTCCACAGCAGCTCAGCTCTTTTCTAAGAACCAATATTATTTGATTACCAACTGCTGCAGCATCAGTACCATTTTCATCCATGCTGTTACTTGCATTCAGTACAACATATAAAACACTCTACATAAGCTATACCTTTCCTAAATTGCAAACAGACCTATGAAGCTCTAGCTCACTATGGCTTACTCCAGAAAGCATAAAAGAGTGAAAATAAAAACCCCAACCTTTGCACTTTCACACAAATGTGGTAAGGCACAAAACCACAATTTTGCACTGTAGAAAGAACAAAGACATTGAGGGAAATGGTCTTAGAATATAGGCAAGAAAAGTAGCTTTTGCTTTTAATAGTTGTTACTAGTCAATAAAAAAACCTCTTGTCACTACTGTAATACATTATATTGTGTATATAATATATATGTATATGCATAATATAGATGTATATATATATAGCATATATGTATATATACGTATATATAATACATTGTGGTACAGCATACAAAGATCACTTTGCCATATACAGCTCCCTAGAATTCACGTAAGTCTTTGAGAATTAGCGAAATGCAGCAGCCCTTTCTCAATCAGCCTCAAATATCACTGCTTCCCCTAAGGGGGCTGCAGTAACTTTGCTTCATTTCTTACCTTTTTAAAATGAAAACAGAATGGCTATATTTTTAGAGCATTAGGAAGAAAATCAATGTTCTTATTAATGCAGCATTCATGGAATACAGCCCTGAAGCTATGGAATTCCAGCTCCTTCAGCCCTGAAATATTATACTGGAAGAACCTCTCAGCAGTCATCTCTAAATTCCTTTGTACATTACTAAACAGCTGTCAACCAGTTATGCTGACAATGCAAAGCTGCTGTTGGAGACTAACCTAAGTAATTAAAATAATAAAAAAAAGACTCAAGCACTGGATTTCTATCAGGTTACACAGCATTTCTTCTCACAGAACTTTAGAATGGAAGTTGAATAAGCTCTCAACTAAGTGAGCATATATAATTCCGTGTATTCAACTCTTAACAAGAACAATACAATTTCTATGGCTAAGAGATTAATTGTCCAGAGTACTCACTTGCAATCATACGCACAGCTCATCAAATTTTAGAGAGATCAGACTACATGTACTGTTTAGAGATGCTTCACTATCCCATGTTTTGAACTAAAGCTGCATTTCCCTACCTTTCCCTACCTACCTAATAATCTAGATAACTACATTAAACAAAACATTAAACATTTTACTCCCTACTTGAGGGCAGAGGATGTTGGAGGAGAACAACCACAACCAAAAAATCCATCAGCAAAATTATTACATATATCCAGCTGTTGTGACATGAAAAAAAGCAAGCTTATGTCCAGGTACCACTGTTGCCAAAAGTCAGCACGACACAGGGTGCAAACTTGCCTTACAACACCTAAACTTCCTTCTTTTACTTAAACCTGACACATGTCCTTGTGTAAGGACATCGAAAGCATTGGTCAAGTTACATGGTGTAGTATGATTAAAAAAAAACCTCAACAAAACAACATAATAACAACCTAAATATAGAATCATAGAATAGTTAGGGTTGGAAAGGACCTTAAGATCATCTAGTTCCAACCTCCCTGCCATGGGCAGGGACACTTCCCATTAAACCATGCCACCCAAGGCTCTGTCCAACCCGGCCTTTACTATATTATGGAAATATAGTAATACAATAAGTCCACCCTATTCCAAATTATTAGCAGGTCTGTTTCCCAATAAAGGAGAGACAAGGCCACTTGAATCAATAATGTCCTATTTTCATCCCCCAAAACTCCTGCATCAGCCGATGATCACAAAACATGTCATATTTTGCAGCAATTTAACTTGATTTACTGTTATTGCAGAGTCAGGATAAAACACTGCTGAGTACAGTTCCACTAGACAGTGGCAACATATACTAAAATAGTCAACAAATCCCCTTACCTTCAAGTTCCATTTACAAATGAGTCTGCACTAAAAACCCGTGAATTTAACCAGTAAATTGATAGAAGTTCAACAACAGCAAAATGTATTCCATCCCCGAGCTGGTAATTTTCAGCTGTAAATGGAAATACACTAAGATTTCTCAAATTAAAAAAAATGGGAAAAGCTTCTGTATGTACCATTTATAGTTTACTACAGCACATTCTCTTGACACCCAAAAAAGACACACAGTAAAACTGCTCTTCTTCTCTTATAGTAGCTGCTGGCACGAAAGACTTCACCCTAAAATGCAGCTATAAGTTTGAATGCCTGGTTTTAGACTAAGCATCCTATAAATTATACTAAATAATACATGTCAAACAAACATTCAAAGAGACAGGTTTATTATTAACTCCAGATTTCTGTAGGATAAACCACATTATTTATTCTGTTTCCATTGTGCATTTAAAATAATGAGATTACCAACTGACAATCTCTAATTTTTAAAAAGCAAAAACTACAGAGAAGGAGAGAGACAGGCAAGTAATTAGTGAAGACTGAATGCTCTGAATGGTGAATATGTAAGGAAACTGTTTACACTGTATTTGTCTTAATATCTCTGATTAAGCCTACAGTAACTGCTTTTCTGTATTTTAGGTTTTGTGGAAGCCTAAGTTTATTATTAACAGGCTAGTTCGGGATAAGCTTTGTGAAAGAAGCCCTGCCCCTCTTAATAGCTACGCAAGCAGATGCAAGACTCAGTTGGTCACAAATGGACAAATTACTAGAGTGCAGTTTAATACTTTTGATGGCTAAAATTTAACATTCCTACACCAGTATCACTTGGATAATCTTGTACTAAGTATGTAACTTTACTGATGCATGCAGTTACATAAACAATACTTGTACAAAAGGTAAACCTGTATTTTGATAGATAAACTGTAATATTAAGATTCAACCAGAACTGCATTGCTCCCATGATCCAACAAGAATCTGGAATGAGAAGAAAGTCTCTAACTAATTTTCATACAGTCTCTATAGGCATTGGACATATCGAAAATATAGCTCAAAATTACTATAAATTTAATGGTTATTGCATTTTACATGCACTAAGGTTCAAAAGTTTGAAAGGTTTCATATTAATTCAAAATTACAATTAAAGGCGTTAAAAGTTAGTCCAGAGTCTCCTAGAGCTAAACAAGACATCTTCCCCACCATTACTCGTTATTTGGTGTGTCTCGAACCCCAAAGTATATATTTTAAATCCTAGCGTATCTCTACTCCAAAATCAAACCCATTACAATGTAAAATTCACACAAAATCAGAAGATAATGATAGAAAGAACCTTGAGAAACTGCCTACCCTACTTTCCTGTATATGTGTCACTCCTGGGAGATGCCTGCCAAATCTTTACTTGCAGGTCTCCAACAGGCTACATTCAAAAACATTCTCACAGTCTTGTCCTGTATCTAAAAATCTTTTTCATTAGAAAGTTCTCAGATCTAACCAACTTTTTCCACTACAATTTAATGCACCACTTCTTTACCTCTGTGGCCATAACGAATAGCAAAAACTATACAGCAGTCCTTAAATACTTAAGAACTTGTACCACTTATTAATTTACTTTAAAAAAAGCCTTCCATATTCTTAATGGGTGAAATTTTCTGCTCCGCTGGTCTTTCTTACTATTATGCTGTGGACTTTCTCCACATCTCTCTTGAGAAGTGCATCAAATCAACTTCATTGCGGATGAGTCTCAACATATACCATACAGAAGAAAAGGACTACTCTTGTCTATCTTCAGATGACCTTGCTCACACATCTATAAAACCTCGTGTCATCCCTGATATTTTGAAGTGAAACTTAGCGGGCTCACCTTTGCCCTAGCAGGTGAAATGCAAAAGAAAAATGAAGGTTTCACCACCACAAGACTCCATAAAGTATAAAGAAGCTCCTTAATAAAATAAAGCAAGGCAATGCCCTCTCCATTCGGAATCTAAAATGAGAACTGAACTCATGTGCATCTCCTGTGCACATGATCTTAAAAACCTAAAACTGGATTTAGTTTTGTGTCAATGTAAGACAGGGCAAAGAGTAGTAAGTCGGGGGTGGGGAGGAGGTAATTCCTATTTGTAAATGAAGAAACAATGCAGAAGAGTTCTGGTCATCTACACTTGATGCAAAAGGATAAATCCACCTGGTTTTCTCTCTGTGTATTTCAGAAGGCATCACGGGACATTTTTACATTGCATGAAAAAGCCATACTGTTTCTTTACAAAATTAGTTTCTCTTCTGAGTTAAAAAAACGTGACCTGGTATCATCAATGTGACATGGTATTTGTGTTTGCTTCCTGAGTTAATGAATTTGTTTTATTTGTTTTTTCTTGCCAGCACTGACTGTGACTTTGTTTGGGACTTCCTCCTCCTATCAGTGGGACACTATTCTGAGCCATTCCTCCAAGATCACCGGCACAAACAGATGGACAGAGACTGTCATCTTAATCTTTCAAGAACTGCTGACATTTATCAAGCACTGGAAGTGATACTGCCCCACTGTAAGATGCTTCCTGATAACTGAAGACATCATCTGTTCTTTCCAATACCAACCATCCAATCCAAAAGTTATTATTTGTGAGCTTTTCCTCACAGCTCAAAGCTCTACACTCCAGCTCAGAGCTCAGTGTCAACACGGTGATCTAATCCTACACCCTTCCAGACTTCAGAGTTCTGTAGATTGGAAACTTCCCCTCATTCTGCCAGCCACCTAAAACCTCTCCTACTTTCTCCTGAAGAACCCCTCTGGTGCCTGAGCAGAACAGTGCATTTCATCCACTGGTTCTATTCAAACCACTAGTCAAACCACCAACCGGCTTTTACAACTGTCCCTGCAATGTTTAGGCTTTGTCAAGTCTTTTCCAGCCCAGTATCAGAACCTTTGGAAGCTTTTTCTTCATCCCTATCTCAGAAGCAGCATAAAAGACTGGTGAATTAAGATGTGACTTCTATTCAGCCTTGGCTGGTCAACTTGTCATCATTTTACCACAGCAAACTTGATGTAGGCTCTTTTTCCCCCTCACAGCATACGCCCTCCCTTGCTCTTTTGAAAAGGGCATGTACTTTAACTGCTGCAGAAGAGAAAGAAAACAGGGAAAATAAGAAGTACTCAGTCTTTACAATGGCCAACAGTAACATCCTCAATACATGTAAAAATCCAATATTCCCACTACTGTATCTTTAAAGAACTGACAATAAATCGCCTGCTAAATGATTTTAAATGTGGCTTCATACTAAATCATGTGGTGCTCACAACAGGCTTTGGGACCACATTTTTCTGTTTGGAAAGACAAAGATCAAGTCAGCTAAAGCCCCTGCAAATACTTATTCTGCTCCTTATCTATGACTTCTGTTTGGTTATGCAGTTTATATCTAAGAATTAGCTTAAGATTCTCATTCTTCAGATACCATGTAATCATCAGAATTTCGAAAGTCAAAAGAATTTCTTTATGACACTTTAAGAAAAAAATTTTGCACAAAACCATAAAACTGCACCATGAAGAACAGCAGAAGACTGCTAGCAAAGCAATTAATACTAAATACAGACTCATTATATCTGAAAAACATATAATCTAAATAATTCAAAACCTCAACTTTTACCCCTAGCAATTGTGTTTACAATAGCATTACTTTGACATTCAGCAAAAGCACACTCTCTTGATTTGCTCCAGCTAAATCTCTACTTCTGGTATTTTAAGATGAAATCTTTTAGTGTAAATACTTCCTGGTATGCAAGTGCTTTATAAACAAAGAGAAGACAGGACCACAGAAAACAAGATTATTTCTCTGCCACCACTCTTGAACAATACTTATTCGACAGCACTGGCAATGTTACAGAAAGCTTACCAACACAACCTCGGTCTGCTCTGAAAGGTAACCACAAAATCTGACACTCATCTGAGCCAGGATAGCATGAAAAGATCTTACTGTCTTTAATTTATACAGATTTAGTTGCAGGCAAGTGATGACAGAAGAGTTACATGGTAAATTATAATACAGTTGCTAGCCTGGGTAATCGAGGATGAATCCTTTAAAAGTAAAAAGTACAAACTGGGAGAGAAACCACAATGGTAGGAGTCCCAAATCTGGGGGTAATACAGTACAAAAGCCAGCCGAAAGCAGCCAGCAAAGGATCATCCTTCAAAATAACAGCAGCAACAAAAATTCTACCTCCATACAGAGCAAACATGAATTTTGTCCCAACATCCACCATTACCTTAGTAACTCTACTTTTCACATTTTCCATGTCACTCTCACAGTTAAAACGCCTTCCATTCAGATACTCCATCTTAAAGCCAACAAGCTTTAAGCTATTTCAGAAGACAGCAACTGTACAGAAGGTCAGTAAATAGGAAACGATGAACAAAGAACAGCTATAAGCACAATGACATCAAACCTCAAAGTTATATAGGAAGACAAAGTATAAGTTCCTAACTGCTTTTAACAACTTCGGCAATTCCTTGGGAAGTAAAGTTTTCCTGTTTAGAGTTGTAACAGACAAGGAAATTCCTGCTCCTTTAAAATCTCTACTCCTTAGACAGCATGTAGAACAATCTGTAAGGCAGCCTACGAATACTTTATCTCGCACTTCCTCTTATTAAAAATAGTCTTAACCATTTCCTTTAACCGCAATACCACATATTGTGTGGTTATGTCCAGTAACTTAAGTTTCGAGATCATCTTCAGAGGAGGAAGCTATGAGAACCTTCAACAGCAGTTCTGAAATTGACTTTTTAGAGAGAGAAGTAGTACGTATATGGGGCAATAGAGAAAACCAAAGTGTTCCAAGTAGCCAGCAGTGCTGCAGTTTGGCTGAAAAGAGATCCCAAATAAAACACAGTGATCAATCACAAGACTTCCAGGGTTTACCATCAGACCTAGCCAGTTATCACTGTCTAGCAATGCTGACTGCAGCTTAAGAAAACAACTATTTGAATCACAAATCACTACATGGATACAGAGCGCTGTAGCTGGGACACCTCCAGATCTGTAAAACTGTATGCCACACAACAGTCAAGCTGCTTGGCCATGCCTCTTTTCTCTCAGTAAGACCTATGCAATTTCAGATTCAGGTCATAGCATTTGCAGGAATATTGGTAACACCTCCAGTGCTGATGCTCCCCTACTGAGAACCTATTCATTTGCAACACTTCACTGGCACAAGTAACAGCAGAAGCAGCTATGACCATATGGGCAAATCTGCCCAGGACTCTGCTATCTAGGCATGCCAGCGGAAATGCATGCGCAGACACTGGACCACACAACACAAGTGTTCCCAAATCAGAACACTGGTCACGGAAATAGAGCCCAGACTCACAATGGGTAAGACATGGCTGAATATCAAAGACGAGGTTTGATTCTTCCTGTCTTGTCTCCTGCCTTCTCCCCCCAAAACCCTGCTGCGCTCAGCCTGTTCTTCATCAGGGGTATTTTTCTCAAAGCAGAAAAAGTGCACACACAAATTACTTTCCTGATTTTACTTCCCCCATAAATAAGGAATTTCTGTTTTGTGTAACAAGAGAATCTCACTTTTAACAATTACTAAGCAGACAAAACCACAAACTAAAAGGAACCTTGCTTCTATTTCAGAAAGACAGGAATTAGAAATAATTTAGTTTAAATTCTTTGTTTCTGTCAGTGAAGATTTGCAAAAAAACTCAAGTGCACATGAACTACTGACATTGCTTTGGATCAACACTGACTTCTGAATACTTCAACCATTTATTTTACTTCCTGTAAACACCGCCTTAATTAAAGTCAACCCTGCGCTTGGTAGAGCTAAGTAGCTCTTATTGCTTCTGGAGTGCCAGTCTCCCATATGAGCAAAGCAACCTGACAAAGCACATCCTTGAGCTCTATTCTGTTAGGCAGGATCACCCCTGGCAGAAGCCTGGCTTCAGAAGCCGAAGTAATCAGGTAAGCACCTAAACCTCCCAAACTCTCTCTGCTATTGCTACAGTGCAGCATGCGAAAGGAACAAAAATTGTAACACGTTAAACTTGTTCATTGCTTGAGTGGAATAACATTTTCTTTAAAATTATAAACAACCTCCCAGAAATAACTGCGTTCAAAGCAAAGCAATAAAATCCTAACCTATCCATTGCTGCAAGTGGATTGAACAGCCATACACATTCAGATGACATATAGCACGTTAGGAAAATTAAGCATGTAAGGATATATGAAGGACCCGGAGCAGGGGATGGCCATGAATTACGTTCTTCTCTATGGGAAAGCACACCTATTACCCTCCGGAAGAGGGATTAACCGGGCTCGGAGGCGTACCCCGTCCTCCCCGTCACTACCGAGACCTGCCGCTCCCCGCACCGCCGAACCACCTCACCTAGGCTAACTCCGATGTTCTCCATTTCAGGAAGGGGAGGGAGCAGCTCCGGCACCCACGGCAGCTTCAAACATCTGCTCCATCTCACGCCGGGAGCTGCTAAGCAACCGCGCGCCTCGAACTTATTGAAATTGAAACTTACTAATTTTACCCCAAATCCTTCCCTTCGGTATCTCAACACGGTGTGGGAAAGCCCGTGCCGAGCAGCCCACTCCCAGCTCCCGTGACTCACGCCTGGCGGGGCGGGAGCGACTCCGGGCGGCACCGGTTGCCGCGGGGAACAGGCTGGGCCTAGGCCCCGCAGCGGGGTCGCCGGGCCTGCGGGCGCTCCGCAGCACCAGGCCTCCCTTCGTCCCTCCCGCCAGGTAGCGAAGCCCCGGCCGCGTCCCCCGCCGCCCCGCAGGCGGCGCAGCGTAGGGCCGGGCCGGAGCTCCTGACCGCCACGGCGGCTCCCCGCCCTGCCCGTCGGGCCCCGCCGCTAGGCCGCAGCGCGGCCGGGTCAGCCGCAAACCGCGCAACGCCGGCGGAGCGCCGGGCTGGCTGGGGCCCGGCGGGGAGGCAGCGGCGGCGGGGATCGCGCCGGAGCGGTTCCACCCCCCGCCTCCCCGCCGGGGCCCCCGCACCTTCTTGATGTTGTAGAGCCGGGTGAGCATGCCGACGCCCCGGTCGTTCAGGATGGTGAGCTTCTCCGCCAGCTTCTGCTGGCTCGGCTGCAGCACGGACCGCGACATCCTGCCCCGCTGCACTCCGAGCCGCAGCCGGCTCGGGCCCCGCCGCTCGCAGCCCCGCCGTGGCGCGGCCGCCGGCCCGCCGCCACCGGCCTCCCTCACTGCTGCCTCCGCGGGGCGTGGCCACGGCAGGGCGGCACAGGTCACGTGGAGAGGTTCTCGGGCGCCCCCTGCCGGCGCCGCCCGGGATGTCAGCGCTCCGTGCTCCCGGAAGCGCCTTCGCAGCGGGCAACCACCGGGCGCCGACGGGGGGCCCCTACGGGTGGTGGGGGTCATAGATCCATAGAATGAACCGCGTTGGAAAAGACCTGTGAGCTCATCCAGTCCAACCGCTCCCCAGCACTGCCAAGGCCACCACTACCCCAGGGCACTGGGGGCCGCCTCTACACCGTGTGTGAACGCTTCTAGGGCTAGTGACACCAGCACTGCCCTGTTCCAATGCCTGAGCACCCTCTGGGGAAGGAACTGTTCCTAATAAACCTCTAATAAACAGTCTAAACCTCCTGGTGCAGCTTAAAGCCATTACCCTCTTGTCCTAAAGTCCATGGCTGGCTGCTTTAGCTGCGGTTTTTAACAGCAGACCCATTGAGCTGCATTGCAGGTGGAGCCCTAAGATGGGTGTGAAGAATATCCATTTTTCCTCAAGGTTAATTACAGAACCTGTTTGTTGGGTTGGTTTTTTTTTTTTTAATCAACTGCAATCGAGATCTGAAGGTCAGAAAAGCATTGCGCAACTATCATCAGCCAGGGACCTCCCACCGTTTGTGCAGCCAGACAGGGGGTCTACATCAGGGGACTGTAACGGTAGGGCAAGGGGTAATGGGTTCAAGCTGGAACAGGGGAAGTTCAGGTTAGATCTTAGGCAGAAGCTCTTCCCTGTGAGGGTGCTGAGGCGCTGGCACAGGGTGCCCAGAGAAGCTGTGGCTGCCCCATCCCTGGCAGTGTTCAAGGCCAGGCTGAACGGGGCTTGGAGCAACCTGCTCTAGTGGAAAGCGCCCCTGCCTGTGGCAGGGGTCTGGAAGGGGATGAGCTTTAAGGTCCCTTCCAACCCAAACCCGTCCGTGGTTCTATGAAACACCATTTCACCAATTAAATGAGTCACTTTTTTTTTTTTTTTTTCTCTTCAAGCCACAGGAGCAAAAGCATAGATCTTTAAGGAAGATATTGCCATTCTATGAATGTCAGTGACAGGCTTCCATGAGAGCTCTCTCTCACCACAACCTGGTACTGAAACAGTTGCATTGCCAAGCGGCCAGCACAGCCAGCTGGCATGCAGGGCTCCTGACTGCGGTTACTGGGAGATAGGCTTCAGAATCAACCTTCTAATCTCTTTTTTTTCAATAGTGGCACCACCATCTGTGCCTTTTTTTGGTATTAATACTTTCATTTCATTTTCAGGTTGTATTTTCACATTAGAAATCAGAATCAGAGGATATTGATTCTTTGGTGGTTTTAAACTAATAGATTTTTAGAAAGCATAGAAATGAATGCAAGAAGCCTGACTGTAATTAAATTGTTACTGGCCTCCTCCATTTTAGCACTTACAAGATAATTTATGTTTCAGAATGAAACCAGGAAGCAAGAACTTGGAGTTTCAATCTGAAGTCTGCTATTGACTCATTCTTTGGCCTTTATCAGATGATTTTCTGCCTCAGCTTAGCGTCCAAGAGTCAGGAATACCTGGTAACAATGCTGTAATGATTAATTGTGTTAGACCTGACCTTTCACTACTGGAGTCAATGGAAAACATTAGAAGCATTCAGATAGCTATTTAAATTTATAAAGCATAAAATGCTATGTAATTTCACAGTATTTAATGTATAATATCTATAGTACTATTTTTTTTACACAAAACACCTTCCATTATTATTATTTTAAAATATCAATCTTTCTAGTTGCAATTTAGATGTTTCCCATGGAGTTGCACTGCAAAATAAGAACAAATACTAATATTGAGAGCAATTTTTTTGTTTCTCACCTACAGCTAAAACAACAGCAGCCAATTCTTAATTCCACATCCAATTATTTCTTTAGCCATATTGAGTCTTCTAGAAGTTTCAAACATTAATCACAGAATTTGTAATTTACATAGAGCCAAGCAAGTGGAATATCAGCATTGTGGCATTGTGTTGGGCATTTTTGTGCATCATATTAAATAATCTATGATCTAATACCCCAATCTTCCTTCCTCTGGATTTAGTAGAAAGACTATGGATTACAGTGGAGTCGAAGTAACTTGGTTTTGATTAAGTTTGGGCTTCCAGAGCTTGCTGGAGACCTTTCAAGCTCTCTGTAGCTACTAATATAGTTTTCACTGTGAAAACAATCACAGTTGCTCTCTGCACTGCACAGATAACAGGTTGAGGCACAGAAGGGAAAAACTACTCTCTCTTTTGTAGTAACAACAGAGCATCCTGTTTTTAACTCCCACACTATTCATGAGGCTGTTTACAAGATCTTATTATAAGGAGCACCTCTGGTTGCTATAATTTTTTAATGCAAATGGTGGGTGCTGAGTTAGCTGCCTTTCTTGAAAACACATTTAATATTGTAATAGGGAAAGGATCAATATCAGTTAACAAGAAATTCTGATACTAGAAATTTTTGCTCCCATGCAGCCATACAGATCTAATACTAAGTAGGTTATCAGAATCGCCACTGTAATGTGGTTAGCCAGAGTATTAACAATAGTCTTCTAACATGCAAGCAGATACATTAAGCCAAAAAATAATGCTTATGTAGAGCCAGAGCAGTAGACCAGATGTTTTCAAGTACAGAGTTTCCCCTACCCCCCTTTACAAAGTGAGGGCTTTTCAGCAAAGGTATCAGCGAGGTACCAAGACCTGATTAGGAACAGAAGGTGCACCACATCTCAACTCCAGTAAGGACATGGAAAGAGAGTTCAAAACTCAGCAACAGATGTTACTGCCCACGCAGACACAAGATACTGCTGATGAACTAGCTGGCAGCATCTTGCACATCTAAGTGCAAGGATTCGTGTCAAGCTTGGAACTACAAAGCATGTGTTTTTTTCCTCTTGCTTTTAAACACTTACTGCTTATTAGAAGGAGAAATGTGCATGTCTAAAGAAGATATGGTATAGCTGAAAAGTTAGGTTTCATAGAAACCACATCAAAAAAACTTGGAAACCTTTGCTAAATGTGAAAGGAGAAATCTCAGTAATAGAAAACAGACGTCACCCTGATAAACTTTGTTAACGTGAATGCATGTACTTAAGCAGTCAACAGTTTTGTCATCATTTTAATGGTGGCTGGGTAAAGCCCATGCTGTCATACTACTTTTGCTGCTACAACTTTATGTAGAAACTGCAGGAGTATGTATAGGTTTTTGGCAGGAAGATTTATTTAGATTATAAAAACGTCTGCATTGTACAATCTGGGCTCACCAGTCTAGCAGCAAGCATAACAACCAAGTGGAAATACAAGCTTTGTCAGGAACAGCATAGCTCTTACAGGTGTGGCAAAATTAAATGAAGGGAAGAATTAAGCTGACAATTATTTTTAAAAGGCATGACTGCTATTGGCTTGATGATTTATTAATGATTAACATTTAAACAGCTTTCTGTATTTACTCCAGACATGAGTTTAGGGCAAGTTTCAAACAGCACTTAGACTGGGGTGGAGCTCAGGTCTGGTCCTTTTAAAGTTAACTTTCTGATCTGTTTGGGGTTTAATTGTGCTATTTGCTATGGGGCTTTCAGACAGTAATGGAAATGCTAATCGAGAAGCTTCAATAGAATAATCACCAAGTTGCTGCTCATGTATCAACACTACTTGGTGTTCAGTGAAGCACACAAATGGTATTTAAAGATTTTTAGCATTGCTACCTGGTGTAATGGACAATTTACTTCTGCAGAGTAGACTGTACTGCAACCTAAGTATTTACCACACATCAAGCTTACGTTTCTGTAAAAGTATTTATCTTATATACATTACTTTTCCTGTGTGCATTTTTTTCTGCATTGTTTTAACTTCTGCTCTGGGGACTAGTCAAACCTCCATGACCAGTCACTGAAATGGCAGCTATCAGGAGCTGCACTCTCCATAAGTAATCTAGCACAGTCCACTGCATAACTTCTGCCCCTTTGGCCAACAGAAGCCAAGAAGCAATTTTTACAGACTCATTTTGTTTAATATTTCCTTTTCAGGTCGAAACAATTCAAAACACAAAGCCAAACTGTTACGTGAACAGATCTGACTTTTTAAACGGTCATCATAATCACAATTATTTGGGTCATGCCATAGTATTTATTTGTTAATAATTCATAAATTTTTTTTTACATTGTTAAACTTGCATGTAAAGGCACAGAATCTGAAAACTTTACCACACAAAGTCTATAATATTGTTTAGATTACCTGT
Organism: Myiopsitta monachus; assembly: GCA_017639245.1. Lineage (NCBI taxonomy): Eukaryota > Metazoa > Chordata > Aves > Psittaciformes > Psittacidae > Myiopsitta > Myiopsitta monachus. Next base: position 46,524,463 of record CM029921.1, read on the forward strand.
AAAAATAATAAATAGCATTGAACAAACACAGTTGCCTTTATCAGGCAGACTTTCAATCTTATCTGAGGCAGCAACAGGTTCAAAAGGCCTATTATCCCCACTAAACCTAGCTGACAGATTCATTATACATTATAATTTTCTTGATTAATCCAAACCTTTTTCATTATTTAATCTGTCATGAAGCCAGTAGGTCTGCCATTTCCCATGTTCTTCCTTTTCCTTCTCTAAAGGTATTTTAATCTATTGTCTCATTAGCATGCAAGTTCATATGTGTGCCACCTCCCTGTTCAATTTTGTGCATGTCTCTAAGTCCTTCTAGCTGAGGCTGTATACGACATACAGCAGTTGCTCAGAGATACCAGGCCTTTGATCTTAAAAGAACATGAATACTGGATACGGGTAACATAAAAGAGCTGTGCAAAGCCAGTCTGAAACAGAAGGTGACTACTACATCAGTGATTTTCTCATGCGCTGCAGAAACCTGCTCATTTGAGAACGCATGAGCACTTTTGCTCCTACTGGAGGGACACGTACGATGAGCATGTTCCAGAACTTCTAGTCTGACACTGCAAATGAGCCTTGATCAGTAGAGAAGGAGGTTGCTAGCAACACGTAAGAGCTAGCTTTCTTGGCGTGTCTCAGGTTCATGACTAACCAGTAATCAAATGTCAGCCTGATGGCTATGGAAGTTTGTGACAGCAGGACGAAAGTTGGTTACCTGTGAGCTATCAACATGGGTAAACAGAGTAAACTTAGAAAAGTACTGCTGGGCTAAAAGTTGTCTTGTTTCAGCCTGGAGCAGTGATTACTTTTCACACAGAGGTGGAAGCAAGATAGCAGATTAGATCCAACTGCTTAGTTTCAGAGTTAGGATTGCAGTTAACTCCTGCAGAGATCATTAAGCAAATGGATTAAAGAGTTTTCTTGTTGGCTATGAAACAAAGCTTAGGAGGGCTGGCAGAATGAGTCATCCAACCAAATTAAGGTCTTGACCTGGCATGGGTGTAGACCTTAAGTTAGGTTTATAGGCAGGGTTACATCACCAGCTTTAAAAACATCCTGGTAAATACTAAAATCAGAAAAGGCACTGGATTAGGAGTCCACCTAGATTAAAAAGCACATTTTAATTGCATTTTCCTTACAGGCTGAAGAGTCAAGAAGAAATAACAAGTGATCTTCAAGACATCTGTGAGGCCCCTAGATAAAGAGAGGATGCCTAATGTGGTTACAAATCTTTATCATACAGATGAGTTAGCCTATGCTAACTGCCCACTGACCAGACTAAATAATGAGTGAACAATGTGCAAAGAATGCTCTCGGCTCTCTTTGAAAGTGGGATGTGGTCAGAAACTTGTGTGTTGATGCTGGAATAAAGATGCCAGACCTATCAAGGTGGTCCTGCACACATTAAAATTGTGGGGCTTCTGTTGGCCACATGTCTTCATCTATCTACAGAACCTTCTCTGGCAGTCACATACAAGCCCACGTGTTCTAACCTACTTTAGCCTTTGTTAAACTTCTCATAGATAAATGGGGTAGCACCATGGACTAATGATTTGCTACAGTTATGAATGTACAAAAATAACCTATTAGAGGTTTCTTTGTCTCCTCTCTTCCTCTCAGCAGAAACCAGGGGAATAGCATGTACCTCTTAATGCAATAGCTTTTACAGTCCATCCAGCAAAGATTAAGAAGCCCTCTGCCTTAAACTTACCCTATATTTAGGGGAGGAAAATTTTATCCAAGGAACATCCAAAGAATAAAAGGTTTTCCCCCACACTGTTTCTAGGAATTAATTTTCCAGTCAGTGGGGATCCTGAATACTGATTACAGCAAAAATCAAGCTAAAATGTTCCCTTTAGAAGTCTGAGGTTTACATTTGACAGAACAGGCCAACTGTAGATTTTTATAGATAAAATATCCCCCAAATATTGATAGATGCATCTATCTCAGTCCTCACAGCAAAAAAAAATGCCAGCAGTATCGCTTTCTTTGTTGACACATACAGTATCACATTACAAACTTAGTTATGATGGTAGTATCATCAATAATATTGACTAATAAGGCTTTACATCGTCACCTCTAATTTGTATTCTCTTACAGGTCACGGATACAGCCTCTTTGGTCAGGGATTTTATGTAATTAAAATATGAAGTGATTTTATTGAATTTTGAAAGTTTATAATACTAAGATTACTCATTTTTATTATTCACTAGACCAAAAAGAAAATAAAATCAGAGGAACTTGGTCAGACCAAAAGCCCATCCAGTTCAGCACCCTGTCTCTATCCAGTGGTCAAAGAACGGAGCACTAAGGAAGAGTGTGAGAACAGGGAAGCATATTCCACTGCTTCTGCAGAATGTACTCTCAGACACCAACAGTTGTGGCTCAGGGACTTCATGTGCCAGAGACACTGTCATGCATTTAATACCTGTTGATCTACTTCTCTTCTGTGAATATGTCCATTGCCTTCTGAACCCATTAGAGCTTTTAGGATTCTGTAAGCAAAGGCTCACTTAGCTTAACTGTTCTTGTATATACAAATTTGAAGAAATAACATAGGTCAGCTCCTGCCTGATAGATTGGTATTTTGAGAGGCAAAGGAAAATCAGATCTCTCCTTGTTACTAAGACAGTAGTTATTAGGGAGCTGTGGGCTGGCTGGATCGGGCTATAGACGTAGAATGAGATAGGGCACAGATAGCTTAATTTTCCTTCCCTGCCTTCAGGGATTTCTTCCCACACACAAGCAAGCAAGTAAATGCAATACTAGCAATATGCTAAGGCAGGAAAAGGGCATGCAGAAAACTTTATTCTCCAATATTACTATTTTTTCAGGAAATGAGGTGCTATGCTGATGCATGTTCCACTTCACCTTAATCCCTACTTACAGAAGCCATCTCTTCATGGTAAACAGTAAGAATAGGCCCTTACTTCCATGTCAGCCTAGGCTCATATGCAAAATAATTCTCCTACTGCCTTGGGTTTATGATCTTGACTAGAAGGTCTAATCTTTTCCTTCTGGAACTCTGTGAAGCTAGAAAAACTTACTATGCATCCTGGTACAAATTGTAACAGTATTTTGTTATGCCTGAGGAAACTACACATAAGCAAAAGCTACACACAAGATGCTACAAGAACTCTGAAATAAACTTTGACTTCACCTTCTTTAATTTTAACTTTCCAGGTTGTAGGCTTGGTCGTTGTAGGCTTGGTCTTTGCTGCAAAAGAAACTTCTGGGGACTTTTGTTCTAAAGTAGCTTTCATGTCTTTGACCACTGAAATAAGAATACAGAATACTAAATACAGAAACAGGAAGTTTGGGAGACAGATTAATTTCATTTGTGCAGAAGTAGGCTTCTAGAAGCTGCACTGCAAAATGGAAATTGCTCTTTTGAGTGTTCAGATAAAAAGCCAAATCATGAGTAGTCATAATGGTGAGCCACTGAAAAATCATAATTTTACCTTTTACTTCACCCCTGACCCTTGAATAGGAGAAAGAAAAACATACTTTGGGTTTCAAAGGACTTGAAGAGATAACAGAAGCTCACCTATTTCTCTTAAAAAGCTCAGATTTTTCTTTTATCTTTTTAGAGGTCCTGACCCTTACACATTCTTTTCAGGCCTTACTGCAAAGTTCATCTTAAGTAGTTTTTTTTCTGAAGTGAAGGTAATCTGAAACGAAATAACACAGAAATGGGGGAGAACAACTGCCTGGGTGACTGATGGTCTGTGCTAGCTGTTGAATTACCCGTCACTCCTTCACAGAGCAGCTAGCCTGGCTGGAAGGTGTTTTGGATGTGTACATTTGTGTTAAAAGGGGTCACATTTTTGGAGTTTCTTACTAGACTGTTCCTTTCCCTGATTAACTTCCCTGTGTTCCTACTACTGAGCTGACATACCTGGCTTTACACTGAGGTTCATGAGCACATTAACATTATACGTAGATATATATATGTAAAAAATAATATATCTTCAGATATATATGAAGACATGACTCAGACATGACTGCACTGCTCAGACATGACTGCACTGAAGCAAGTCGAAGTGCTCCTGGAGAAGAGAAACCTGAGTGCAAATAGGAGTGGAATTCAGATCCTATTTACGTAACACAAACATAAGTTGTGCCAGATCTTCCTTATACCAACAGATCCCCAGGGATACTCCCTATGGCTATTTATTAAACATTTCAGCTTTGCCTTCTACCCTGTTCCTCAATGCTCATTATTCAGCATAAACCATGACACACTATAAAAATATACATCTTTAGATCAGTGAATCATCCTGCTCATTTGCATGCATTACTCACGAAGTGCGGTAAGAGCAGAGAGGAATGTCCTGATAAGTGTTTGTAGGGCCATTACTTTAGTTATGGGCAGGGCTTTGCCCCTGGGGAGATTTCCCTGCAGCAATATGAGAAGATACACAAGTGGAAATACCACTGGTTCAGGCTAACTTTGTAAGAACAAGCTAACAAAGCCGCCTGAAATAAATAAATAAATAAAATAAAGAGAAGCTGCCCACCCTTCAGGCCAGGATAGAAGGTAGTGTTTGGAAGAGGTCCACATACTTACCAATATTATTAAGAGCAACCCCTGGGCCTCTGATTGTTCACAGCCTTTTGCAGCACAGACTGGGTTTTCTTATGCATGTTGTCAGAGGCAAATCACCAACTCAATCTCTCAGGCTATAGACTCAAAGGCTTGAGGAACTGTCTTTATTTCCAGGCTTGGTCAAGATGCATCCTTTGCTCTTAGCTGAAGAAACACTACACAGGTAATACTGGTAAGAATGATGCAGCATACATCAGAATATTACACATATATTAGAAGCATAGCTTTAATGGATGTTTTGATTTGTATGTTAAAGGGGTATAGGAAGAGAGAATATGTAAATGTGTGCTTAGGATATATACTACTTCTTACGATGGGAAATCCTCTGCGGCAGTAAATGAGCACCACAGTTATGCAGAACTAAAGCACACCAAATAAATCAAGATGACTCCTACCACCTCTGGCCTCATCCTGTTCTCACACACAAGTAAAGGTGCGTTGTTCAGAAATGAGGTCTAGAGCTTCTCGTGTGTTACAAACTGGCAGTGACACAAACCCAGAAACAAACCAACACCTTACACTGAAGCTGGGCTCACTAACAAACAGGTCACGGCACGTGTAACTACAGCAGTATGCATAGGAATGCCATGTCAACTTTTTGTTTTGATAACTTCTGTACGCAACCTTCAGCATGCTCCTGCTTCCCATAACTTTCCCCATTTGGACCAGCTACTATGCAAACACTGTTTAAATGCCATGTACTTAACAATTTGCCTCTGCCTTCACCCCTAATTCCTGCTATCCTAGAAGACAAAAACCTCAGTGATGTAGTGATTTCAGCACACATAACTGAGAACCCTTGTGGACTTTTCACTCTTTGCTATATTTAGTTCCAGAAGAGGCCTTGCTACAAATTCATCCTTACCCATAAAAAGATATTCCAAGATTTTGTCTAGACTTTGGTAGCTTTTTAAGGTCATATGTTTCACTTCCCAGTTAGGGTGCCACTTAAGATAGATTCTCCAGGCATGCTATTGAATAGGGATGAAAGAGGTAGTATCTGCAGTCTTATTGAGGATATGGGAAGAAGGTACATAACCAAGCAGAAAAGAGGACAAGTCATTCTCTATCAATATAACTCTCACTTTGCTTTGACTCTAGAACATTCCTTCTGTGCCCACCAGAAGCCTAAAGACAAGTAGACAAGCCTAAAGGGTGGAAAACACAAGGATGAGAACAAATGAATGGTTGCCTTTCAGCCAAAACCTCTCTACATGAGGGAAATGGCATGGAGCACAGGCACATGCCAAGAAAATGCCTCTGAAGGGAAATGTGAGCATGTCATGCTCCAGCGATGCTTCTGTGTACCATCTTGCCCTGTTGCTTACGGTGTGAATGATCCTGAGCTTGTGCCTTCAAACTGCTTGCTTTCTCAGAAACAGGAAAGACAGCAGGAGTAGGCACCACATCTTGACAGCTTTGCAAAGCTGGAGCTTAGACTCTGTGTCAGGTAGGGGCCTCCATGCTGTGTGGGGCACATTCTGGAGTGTATAAGGCAGACCAGTCATTGCTAGAAGTGCTTATATGTGTGTTGGCACAAATGGAGGAGAATTAGTTACTAAGTCAGGAGGCTACTCCCACTCAAGTCAGTATGGACAGGAGCTGCCAGTCCCAAGGGGTCCAAGTACCATGGAGTACTTTGAGAAGAGTTGAACAATTTAAGCTGTAAGCTATTCTTTGCACTTGTTTCAACTATGACATCATCTTCCTTAGATACTGTCATCTCCAAATAGCACAATGCACTTCCGAAAAGGCTTACTGGAATTTTATACAATAGCATTATTATTTCTATTTTAAATACCTCTTGATGCATGCTATGGTCACGCTTGCCTTTCTCATCACCAACACTATATTCATGACTCACTGTCACCCTGTGACCAACTGCTGCACACAATTATTTTAACCTTCTCAGTTATTTTCAGCTAATGAACATACAGTCTGCAGCAGAGGCTTGCATTATTAGTTAGGTATCAGTTGACAGTATTTTGATTTTTGCCCCAGTTCTCTTATTCCTCAAAGTCATCTGGTTACTTCAGTTTGAAATGTGAAGTAATTAGTGTACTAATTAGGGTTTGAGTCTCTGCTTCAGTCAAATTACTGACATAAGCCATCGACTCAATTTTTGGTGCATTTTACAATCACGTTCAACCCTTCAACATGCATTTTTCAGAGTGCAAGGCTGGTTTCTCTAAGTCAGCTATCTGGAATGTCTGGTAACTATTTCTGTCATAAAAGCTAGCTCTTTTGCACTAACGGTTACAGGCAGTAGCTGGACCAAAGCTGGAAGTGGAAGGAAACAAATGTAACAGAAAGATAATATATCATCATATGAGCTAAGTGTGTTTGAGCTGCTTTCTGTAATAATCAGTGCCCATGTTACAGTTTTTGCCCACTAGAACAGGTTCTGCTGAATTTCTTGGCAGATGAAACAGAAGAACCTTGAACTTAAAAATGACTTAAACTCTACTGTGTTTGCTTTGGTAGATAGCTTATTCAAACCCTGAAGATCCAGCAATATCATAAATGCATTCAGCTAATGAAGAGGAGGCAGCATCTCTCTCCTGCCGTATTTTTAAAGTATCTTCTACCCTCAGCAAAGCATGCAAGAGGAAGCATTTATCTGTGAACTGAGATCCCAGTTTTAAACTCTACTCTTTTTATTATCTTCTCTTCCATCTTGTGATGGAAAGTATGAACAATTTAACAGTAGCATATAAATGCCTGTATCACAAAAAAAAAATAGTGTCTGAATAGTCAGGCTAGATCTAATACTCATGATATGGACACACTAATAATAATGTACTAACTGCATCTAAACATCTACAGAATATTTGGATTTCAGAGACAACAGTAGTACAGATTTCACGTCCAGCAGGGACCCCTGGTGTTTAAGGTAGTTATAACAATGATAAACATTCCTAGCAAAGAATGAATCTACTACTTTGGGATCAGCTGCCTTTCTGTGTCTCACACATATTGCAGACTCTTCTTCAGAGGTTAAGGAACGTATTATTACGTTCAATGGGAAGTATCTTACAGATATGTCACAGCTCAATCTTGCAAAGGCCCCCCCCCCTTCTTGTTCAGGGCAGGAGTTGGTTAAAAAGCACATCACGCGGCCTTGCTACACTTGTGGCAGCCTTCTGGGCCCCGACTGCAAGCCGGTTTTGCTCAGGCCCTGCCAATTTCCTGGCACATGAGGCTCCCTGCATTCCTGCAGGATATCCTGCTTTTCTTGGTTTTCTTCACGGGCAGCTGTAGCAAACCAATGCAGCCTGAAAAACGGCCATGAAATTCTATGCAATTGCTGTCTTAACATGGACCTAAAGCTCCCCGTTGCTTTCTTTGGATCAATTACATCAAAATTATTGATTAGACATTTCCAAAAACTTCTTAAACTTGGTTTAACTTCTTCATTGTTATAACTGCTATGAGCCACAGTCCACTTTCAGAGAGGCTACTGAGTATACATCTACCATAAAGAAAGTTACAAGAATGCCTACTTGTATTTAAAATTCCATTTTTGTTGCAGAAAGTGATTACTGAGAATTATGTTTTGTCCTGGAGCTTCTGTTTTGCACCTTTGTTACTTTGATCTCTGATTCAGCCAACATTGCTGTTCTGTTCCTCCCCCTGCCCTAAGCATCTTCCTTGTTTTTCTCTCTTGGTTTAGACTCCTGCTTTTCCAGGCAGGGTGAAGGGTATTCTGTCTTTTTCATTTGAACTTGGTTGTACGTCTAATTCCCATCAGAAGATTGTCTCTGGCACTCCTGAAAAAACTTTTGCTCTTGCCTTTCCTAACACCGCCCTCCGCTTCTCAAATTGACAATGCATCTGCAGACCTCTTTACATGGAACTAAGGTGCTTTTGTTCTGTACTGCAGTCTAGCAACTATTACGAGACCTTTTCACAGTCATTATACCCTGCCAGCACAGCTTTGAGGAATATTATAACATCAGAGGGGATGTACTGCAGTAACACATCTATATTCCAAAACCAGCATGAAGGAATCTAAAACCCCCAATATATATTTGTTCCAATTTACATTTTAGATTATATTTACGGCACAATTTAACACTATTACCTTTCAACTCCACAAACAAAAATTTCCCATACTCACATGCTAGCTGCGTAAAAACAGCACTTTACAGAACACACATTTAAACGCGGACATTCAGTGGCTGGGGAATAAAGGAAAAACAGGCTCACCTTGCCTCCCTCTTATTACTATGCTGCTTTAATGATACCTGCTACATTCACTGACACACCAAAACCCCAGAAAAAACAATTTAAAGATATAAATTTGCCCCCTCCCAAAGCTTTCGTTGAAGCCAAAACTTTCTCCCAGGCTCATGAGTGCTCAACAAAAATCAGAGACAAATCTGCGACTGACCCCACCACAAACAAGACCGCTCTCGAGGGCGGCCCCAGCGCCTCGCAGGGAGTTCTGTGGCACACCGGCCGCTCCGAGGGCACGAGCAAACGCGGACAGCACCGGCAGCCGCACCCCCCACCAACACCCCCGCCAAATAGCGGTGCCTGCACTGCGCGCACACGCACTGCGCGCTGAGGCACCGCCCCCGAGGGGCAGGCAGCCAATAGCGGCTCGCCTGGCGCGGGGGCTGGAGGCCCGTGCCGCCCGGTCTGCGCGGTGCTGCGCGGTCAGTCGCGGGTGAGCGGCTGTTTCTGGGCTATGCACTCCCTCGCCCAGGAGATCCGCAGCTTCTCCAGAGACAACCTGCGGAAGCAGCGCACTCGCGTAACGACGCTGACCGGCAGGAGGATCATCGAGACGTGGCGCGGAGCCTGTTTACAGGTGGAGGAGGAGGCGGCGGCGGCGCCCGGCGGTAGCGGCTATGTGCAGGACCTCAGCGCCGACCTGCAGGTCGGCGTCGTAAAGCCCTGGCTGCTGCTGGGTGAGTGCGGCCGGGGGGCGGTGGCTGCGCGCCTCGTCTCTCCTGACCGGGGCCGGGCCCGCGCCCGCCGCTCGTTTGCCCCGGGGAGCCCAGCGCTCGCTGCGGGGAGCGAGCCTGGAGGCCTGCCGGTGGGGTTTGGCTTAGCGACCGGCGCGCTTTCTTCCCAGGGTCGCAGGATGCTGCTCACGACCTGGAGACGATGAAAAAGCATAAGGTAACGTAACGCGGAAGTCGAAATGCCTCTCGTGTTCTGCTTGTTGGTGCGTTTAAGTTAAAAAGTCTGAAATATCCCTAAGAAAAATTATATTACATTTTAATTTTTAAAAGGCTGCCGGTTTGCAGGGAGATGGATGCCTGCGAGCTTCACTGGAAGCTGGAATACTTTGCTGCAAGAGTACTGACTGTTCAGAGATGTTTAAAAAAAGGCGTTTCATCACCAGACACCGAGCAGTGTCAGGCCTCCCCACCTCGTGGGGAGGGGTGAAACAAGGAAAACCAGGCAGCACTAAACTAAACTAAGCTAAATCTGTCCCGAACTTTGGTCTTCTTACTCTTCTGTGTTACAGTAACGGGGTGATAAGGCCTTCGGACAGTGATGCTTCTGCAGGACAGGGAGTGCACCAGTCTGGCATCTGGTGCCATCTAAGTGTCACTTCAGTGTAAGTTAAAATAACCCATGACCTGGCTGTAGCCTGAACAGGGCAAAGATGACAGGAGGCCAGAGGTGGTCTCACCTGACAAGTGAAGGTATAGTTTACTCTGAAATCCTTCTGCTGCACTGGCAAGTACTGGTTAGTTCCTCAGCAGAAAGACTGTGAAGCTGATGAGTTAGGGCAGGCTTGAGATCTCGGGGTTTGCTGGGTGGTCTGTGCTCTCATTCCTATTGCTTTCTCTTTTATTTTCCACCTGTGTGCTGAGAACTCCCTTTTCTGTTGAAAATCCATACTTTAGTGTTTGTTTGGCTGAGCACAAATCTTTTCATTTCCTCTCAAAAAAGCTGCAAAGAAACTGAAATCACAGTCTATGTTAACATGCATTAAAATTTTGCATGGAGAAAAGCATACCGTAGACAGCATATGTATATAAAACTGAATGTTGCAGTTGTGTAAGGTAGTCTGTGTATGCCTAAAGAATAATTCATCTTTGCTATTGCTCATTTTACCTGCTATTGTCAGAAAATGCCTATTTCTCCTTTTTTCTTTTTTTTTTTCCCTTTTTTGACTCAGGTTACTCATGTTCTAAATGTGGCATATGGAGTCCAAAATGCCTTCCTTGATGACTTTATATACAAGACCATTTCTATTCTGGACCTCCCGGAAACTGATATTATCTCTTATTTCCCAGAGTGTTTTGAGTTTATTGAGAAAGCCAAGATACAGGTATGGTATATCAATTATTGGTGTTAGTAGTTATCCTGTTTGGATTATTTATTACACTATTTGAGATCTAAAGCAGCTTCTTTTGTCAAAAGAAAGTATGGTACCAAATTTATAGCTTTGCCACTGCCTTTTTAATTTTTAAATTGAGAATCCAAGCAATTTCTAAGCATTTGTAGAGGTGTGACACTGCTTTAATCTCCATTCTCTCCAGCACTGTTTTTTCAGGATGACTGTCTTACATGTTTTAGAGAAATGCTTCCTTAATACAGTAGGACCAATGGCTAACTTTAGATAAAGAAACCACATCCTAAGTCCAAGTCACTGCATCTGACAGAGGAAAAAGATGAAACGTGACTTTCTATAATTTGTCCATGGGGGATGTTGTTTTGAATTAGAAGCAAGCCTAACAGGGCTTTTACAGATGTGTGGCTTGTCAGCAGTAGTCTGCCATTCTTGTGCTTTCCCCTGGATCAACCATTGAATTGTGAGTCCACATACAATTACGTACCAAGACTGTCAGAGAATGTTAAGTGATCTTGGAGCCAACGTGGGATTTAACTGCTAACAAAAGACATAACCTAGGGAATGGGGTGAAGGCACTTCTTCTGGGGTTGCTTGGCAGACTTGTCTACTACTAAGACCATCCCTGACTTCTATTTGTTAAATTCCAGCTTACTGTGTAATTTGTGACAGCTGTTGCTTTGGTATCAGAACTATGACTTGACAACCAAACCTTATTGCATGTTATTCCACCATATCTACCACATTCATTATTAATGTAGGTGTGGATAAAAGCAGGTAATCTTGCCTCAGCTTTCTTGGTGTCACACAATGTTCTTTCCTTCTCTCATTTATTATGTACAAGCTATGTGATCCACACTGTCATTTAGTGACCTCTCTTCAAGGTTTCTAGTTACGGTTTCAACTTCATTTCAAAATGAGACTTGCACTCATAACTGTGTAGTGTTGCTTTCTGCCTCTGATGTTTGTTTTCCAGTTACTATTTTGTAAGCTATGGAGTTTTCCTGAGAAGTTTAAGAGCAGTGTTAATAGCTTTCTAATGGGAGAGTTGGGTGAAAGGGCAGGTAATTGATGGAATAGATGGCCTCCAGGATCACTTCACAGAGCATGTAATAGTAGTACGTGGAGATGGATCTCTGGATGGTTTGAATCACTTTATTTGCTTTGTTAAAATAGCGTTAAAAGACCTTATAATAAATTATATCATGAAGTACTTTTAAGTAATCATGAAGAGCTACTACTGCTTCATTTCCTTATATGGGGGAGGGAAAGGTGCTCACTGATGAGAGAACATGATATTACTAGAAATCATTACTACAACATGATTAACTTACTGAAGGAATATGCAAGCACTTGAATTTGAGAATGCAAATATAGCATGTACTGTTCAGTAAGTCACTGCCAGCTGGTAGTTGTAATAGGATTGACTTTACTAAAACGGTAACTGCTCAAGTCTGTACACATCATGGTAAAATTCTGATACTGATCAGAGCTCACCTTCTAGGCTCCAAACTGGCAGGCAGATTTTCCATTACCCATGTCAGATCACAGTGCTGTGAATAAAGGATTCCTTTTTTATCTTTCTGTTTAATATCAAATTATAAAACCTCCAAAATCTTGTTCTTCCAGGGAAAAGATCTTGGCTCATTCATGAACATCTCTCCTTATTGCTCCCTCTTTCCCTCCTAAAGAAAAAGCCCTAGCACCACTGTAAAGTGGATCCCTAAGGAACTACATTAGTTTATGGCTCTTCACCAAAAGCTTTATCCTTCTTTTTAATTTCTTTCCTCGGTGAGGCTTTTTGCTCACTGTGTATAACCACTGTATAGTCACCTTTTCTCTTGATGGAAGGCGGTTTTGGTTCCCTTTGTATAAAAATTGTTAAAAAAACCCTTGGTCTTGAATCTTCAGAGGTTCTTTCAAGACCATGGACAATTTCTGGGTAGGCAAAGATTAGGCCACATGGACCAGAGCAAGGAGTTCCCAGTAAATAGATTAATGACATATTTGCAGTCTGTTTCTCGCTTTTATTTTGTATTAATATCTAATACAAAATTAGTTAAGAATTACATGCCAAATTAATCTTTGTATAAAGAAACAACAGAGTTTATCAAAGGAAGATAAATGTTCTCAGTATTAAATTTGATTTCATGTTATTGCCCATGTTCATTCATGTTCAGTAGTTTTGAGGTCTGTTGCATGGATATCACTATATAGTTTTTGGCAATTTTCGTGGTTTAAGTCCAGCCGGTAACTCAGAACCATGCAGCTGCTTGCTCATTCCCTACTTTTTTCCCCTCCTGCTCCCAGAGGGATGGGGAGAAGAATCGAAAGAATGTAAATCCCACTGGTTAAGAACAGTCCAGTAACTAAGGTATAGCAAAAATCTACTACTGATACCACCAGTAATAATAATAAGGGGAATAGCAAGGGGAGAGAATATAAAAATAAAGGGGAAAAAGGAAAAGAAACCAATAAACACAAGTGATGCACAATACAGTTGCTCATCACCCGCTGACCGATACCCAGCCTGACCTGAGCAGCGATGTGGGCCTTCCGGTAACTCCCCCCAGTTTATATACTGGGCATGATGTGCTGTGGTATGGAATACCCCTTTGGCTAGTTTGGGTCAGGTTTCCAGTCTCTGCTTCCTCCTGGCTTCCTGTGCCCCTTCTCACTGGCAGAACATGAGACTGAAAAGTCCTTGATTGGAGTAAACATTACTTAGCAACAAGTAAAAACATCGGTGTATTTATCAGTGTTGTTCTCAGGCTTAAGTCAAAAGACAGAGCACTGCACCAGCTACTAAGGAGAAAATTGACTGCTAATGCTGAACCCAGGGCAGCAGTGTATAACAGAACAGTCAAAAAAAAAAAACAAAACCAAACCAAACAAAACAACCTTAAAAGAAATGTGAAAGAGGAGAATAGAGCACGAACTGTGAAAACTAAAGTATTCACTTTCAGTGCTTATTTTTTACCCTGAGTGCCACTGGTAGATAATTGATTTTGATTATGGTATGTCTGAAATAACTTCCATTAGGTCAGTAAAAACTACTCCAGATCTACAGTGGATAAGCCTCATAATTTGCTTCATTAGCAGTGGCATAAATATAATTTGTAATGTCATAATTTTCATGTCCTTATTATAAAGGAGGTAGTAGATTTACATGTCACCACCGGCACTTCCTCAGGTAGTTGAAATAACATGTACGAGTCTGCTGTCTGCTCTGCTGTAGTCTGTGTGCCTGGGAAGCATGCCCCTTTGAATGTAAGAAGGGGAATGAGGGTAACAATTTCCAGCAGGCAGTGCAAAAGGGGTGTGATTTCCATTGCAAAAAAGTGTGGTATTGTCATTCATTGTGCTGGGGTGCAAGAGCTTAGATTCAGCTCCTAGCTCTCCCATAATCTTACAGTGTTAACTTGAGCAAGTTATTCTGCTAGTCTCAGCTTGGCATTTCTTCAACAAGGATATTAACACTCAATTTCTTACTTTTTTATGTTGTTATTTAAATGGGAAAATTTTTGGAGCAGGAACCATTTTCTGCTCCGTGTGTTTGTTAATATACCAGATAATTGCAACTCCTCAGTCTGTAACGTAACCCATCATGTTCCTGGAGAGAATCCCTGGTGGTTATAAGGTCTCTTTTACCTCTGGGTAAAATGCCTTATGAATAATTTGTGCCTGTTAGGGCAGACAGAGCAGGCTATTTGTATCTTGAATATATATGTTTAGCCTCAAGTGTCTAAGCACATTTTGTCATGTTTTGATATCTTTCTTCAGAATATGGATGTGCTAGGGGCTTGGAGGATTTTTATTGTGAGAGTAGCATTTGCAGACAGTTTGGGCCAGGCCTTTTCCAGGACACAATCTGATGTTCAAACATGAAGTCTGGGCCTTGGAAATGTCACCTAAGCCACACTAGGTCAGTCTCATTGTCTTCTGGTTAACTCACACCCGTTATTTCTTAATGAAGACGCTTGCAGTGTCTTCTTAGAGTCATTCAGGTGTCTCAAAGATTGCGTGAGAAATGCTGAAGATAAACCCATTAATTTTATAGATAATTCATGAGAAGCCTGAATAATACATGATAATTCATGAGAATCCCAGGAGAAACATTTGTGAATTTGTGGGAGAGTCAGTATTTTTGGATTCTGCACCTTGGCCCTCAGTTAAAGGACCCTAGTTGTACCAGCTGCTACAGTGTACCAGCGGTGTGACTGGGAGGTAGAGATTTGTTTCAAGTTACACCCTATCTTTTCTGATTTTTCTGTTCCTATGCATGATCCTGCTTATCCAGAACCTTCACTGAAGAACTTCAGAGTATTCAAGAAGCATGTGACTGAAACTACAAGATGTTCTAAAATCTGCCTCTGTTCCTAGCTGTTTGCTGCCTTGCCATGTTTTTAACCTGGTAACAAAAAACAGTCAAGTTTCTTTCCTTATTGCTAATGGAATCTATTTTAAAATTGGCAGCAAGTTAGATCAGGTATCTTAGTATCCCAGCTGTCTGCAGGTTGGCTTTTACGTGAGGGGGCTGCTGCAAGGTCTTGGGGAAAGGCACAGAGGAATGTTTTTTTAGTTCTAAGTTATGAATTAGATTTGAAGTATTGGGTAATTATAAAGTGGCTTTGGTTAGAAAAATACTTATTTTGGGGCTTGTATATTTGTGTTTGGTGTGTGTAAATATTTGCTCTGAGCTCAGCAAGGAGCTTTTAGTAGGTCTAAGTAGACCTTTAAATATTGTTTCTAATACTTGTTGCTGTCTGCTTAATGAATATTCCAGCTTATGTTTCATTTGTTTCTTGAAGGATGGTGTGGTGCTGGTCCACTGTAATGCAGGAGTCTCCCGTGCAGCAGCAGTAGTCATTGGTTTTCTAATGAATTCAGAAAGACTGAGTTTTGCTAGAGCCTTTTCCTTGGTGAAAAGTGCAAGACCTGCGGCTTGTCCAAATCCTGGCTTCATGGAGCAGCTTCACAAGTACCAGGAACAGAATATAAAGGCAAATGGAAGCATAAATGATCACGACTGATCAAAAGGGAGAAGCAAAACAATATGCTTTGACTATACAGTAACAGATGTTGGATGTACTTTAATATGTCGTTTTGCAGTTCACTTTCATTATGCATTTTAAAGTCTTTACATATTTAGGTTTTTTTCTTACCCTACTTTGAACCCTTTTTTTTTTCTACCATGTAGTCTGAAGGCCAAATGGTATTCCACTGACTTCAGAGGTGATTTTGGCCAAGAATAAGCTCTGCCTTGAGTACTAATAAAAAGACAAAGTTCAGTTTTCCTTGAAATATTAGGAAAAAAACAAAAACCAACCCAGAATTATGGTTTGTTTGTTTTTTTTTTTTTTTTTTTTTTTTTTTTTTTTTTTTGTTTGTTTTTTTTTTTTTTTCTTATTTGACCATAGAATCATAGAACAGTTTGGGTTGGAAAGGACCTTAAGATCATCCAGTTCCAACCCCCTCATTTAGTTCCAACCCCCTCATTTAGTTCCAACCCCCTCATTTAGTTCCAACCCCCTCATTTAGTTCCAACCCCCTCATCTAGTTCTAACCCCATCAGAAAATGCAAGCAATAGATAAAGGAAGTAAAATAACTGAGATAAGTAGTCCTGTTCACTTTAATACTAAACCAGATGCCTGCATTGTAGTTGGTTGTAAAAGCTAGATAATAAAATGTTGATACAATAAAGTACCTTGATATTGGATTTTAAATTTATATTGCAACTAAAGAGTATTTAATTGAATTTTGTGTAACCATTAAATATTTTTGAAAATTAAAACAGATGATCTTTTGAGGGTGCTCAAAATGTGTAGGATGCTTTAATGCTTCATGTCTTTTTACTATTTCTCATCAAGTAGTGATTTGAAATGTAGTAACATGATGTTTCCAAAGTGCCTGCACCAGTCTATCAGAGATTTTTAGTGGATTATTTTGGTGGAGATACAAAATACAACCACCTATCTCTGACTCACTGCTACTGCCTTGTTCTTTGCATTTGATCTTCATGCCAGATTGGATGGGCTTGGTGCAACCTGCTCTAGTGGAAGGTGTCCCTGCCTGTGGCAGGGGGTTGGAACTGGATGAGCTTTAATGTCCCTTCCAACCCAAACCAGGCTGGGATTCTGTAATGCTGTGATTAATTTGCTGTCCCCTTACTCCATTTCACATCAAATATGAAGAACAGACATCATAGCATTGGTACTGTTGACCATCCTGACAGATCTTGGGCTAGAATTACTGTATTAAGATGGCATGTTTTTATTTTAATGTATCTGTAAAAGATGCTAATATTTTTATGGCCTTTATGCCAGTTCCAAATTATTTGATATATTAATATGCAATAAAATGAAAAGAACACTGTGTTTGGTTTTTTTTTGTACTGAAGTGATTTATTAGGCATGGTTTCATTAACTGGTAGTGTTCTCTCCCTTTAGCACTAGTTGGAACTGCAGCGTATCATTGTACATGATTATAAATTACTTGCTCATAATAAATGCTAATGCAAGGTTTAGGTTACAGGGTGGCTGATTGCTGTGCTGTGGTCACCATTTCCACAGGGACTGGTCACCGCATTTCCACTGCGGGCGTGCATGGCTCTGTACTGTCAACCACGGAAATGGCTGACGGTCCTTTCTCTGCCATGTAAGCTTTCCCGCCTCGCCTCAGCGGCAGCTTTGCGAGTTCTCAGCCCGCAGGAATAACCAAGGCCAAGCACCTGTAACGACTGTACGGTTGTGACCCACCCCGGGCGCCAGGCCCCTACCCACCGAGAGGTAAAACCCCTCCTACCCGCGGCGCCGCTCACAAGATGGCGGGGGGGCGGGTCGGAAGGGCCGGCGGGCGGAAGTTTCGTCCCGTTTGAAAGCGCCCGGCGGAGTCGCTGCTCGTCTCCTCCCGTCGTTCGGGTTTACGGTGCTTTCTTTCACCATGGAGCCGCCGCCCGCAGGTAAGTGGGGCCGCCCCTCCGTTCCCCCTTCCCGCCGCCGTGCCCTGCGTTCGGCCGTTGAGCGGCGCGAGGTGCCTCAGGTGGCCCTTGGCCGTCTCTTCCTGCCAGGGCTTCCTGCGGCCTGGTGAGGTGGTGAGGGCTAGGCGCTGCCGGGCTGAGCTGGGTCATGGGGGACGGAATCGGGGTGCTCTTCTCTGTCGAAGGGAACGCGGAAAGGGGGCGTGTGGCTTAACCATGCAGCCGGGGCCGGGTGGCGGCAGGGCCGCGGGGAAGCCGCGGTGCTGTGTAGGAGCACGCTCGCCGGGCGGGGACGGAGTGGGACCCGGCCGTGGCCTCGTTGCTTTTACATTGAAGCACTTATGAGGCAGCGCCAAAACCGCGATTTTTCTCAAGCCCGGAAATCCAGCCGTAACCGACGTAGTATGTTTTAAGAACAAAGCTCTCGCTGTATCAGTTCTTGTAGTTGGAAACAGCGCAGGATTATGATAAACTTTGCACACTTGGAAAATAAATGTTTAGAACTTAATCATTTGCTGCGTATTGTTTTATATTTCTTTAATAAAACCATTGTTGAAGTAGTGGAAAAGGCTAAGTGACTTGGCGCCTTCCATGCTTCTCAGCTTTGTTTTCATTAACGCAGGAGCTGAGCCGATGACTCTCGGCTCCCCGACATCTCCAAAACCTGGAGCTGGCGCGCAGTTTCTTCCTGGATTCCTGATGGGTGATTTACCTGCGCCAGTGACTCCGCAGCCACGCGCTTTAACCGGCCCTTCAGCCGGGGTGATGGAAATGAGGTCTCCACTACTTACAGGTCAGAATTTGCTCATTCCTGAGAAACTGCCCTGAAAGTAGAATTTGGTTTGTCTTACTGCTCTGTGTGACTGTTGCAGACTTGAATTATTGTAGGTTTATAACTTGCTGTAAATGAAGTCGTTAAAAACGTGGTAAACTCAGTGTATTCAGTGGCGTTTGGCTAACTTTTTCAAAGTAGGCTTAAGTTTAATAACTTTTTTTAAATGTGGCATTTTGGGTGTCAAGAAAGGTTGCTTTTACAGGCAATATGAACTTTGCCTAATATGAAATCAGTTTATATAGTTCTTGACAAGTTGATTGTACATACAACCATCAGTGTTTTTTCTTGGTTTAAAAGGGAGATGTCTGCTGGCAAACTAAACGCAGCTTGTGCCACCTGCAGATTTAATTGCAGTGAATTCTGACAAGTTGCTAAGATTGTCAGACTTCTAAAAACCAGATGGAGAAAAACTAAAACTATTTACTAATTACTATCTAGTGATTGTATTTGCAGTCTTGATGTCTGCTGTAATTGGGCTGGAGTAGTGACATTTCCTAGCTGTAGATGCTTATCTCTTTCAAACCACCCAATTGATCCAACTAGAAAAAGTTCTTACCCATGTTTCTGAATTGTGGAATTACATGTCTTTTTTCAGTTCTCTGAGAAGTAGGAGTGAGTAGGTGTCCTGGTTTGAGCTAGGCTTAAACCACAACAGTAGGTAACAGCTTCACTGATTTATTTCATCTTGGCTTTTGTATTCAATCAGTTGGTATAATCTATATATCTTGTGGTGTCAGTGTGCTAGTCGTTTTGAAGGAGAAATTGAAGATTAAAATACTACAAGGTAATTTAGATATTATTTTCATTCAATTTCAAGCAGAATTGGACTTGCTGATCTTTTTGGGTCCCTTTCAGCCTGAACTATTCTATGATTGGTGGTGTGCTGGTTTCCTGATTTTCTCTTAAGCAGATATTTATGAAATTGAAAATAGTCATGTGAATTTCACCTGTTTTTGAAAGGCTTCATTACAGCCTCAGAGTATCAGTTCTAGAAAAGGGAGAACCAGTAAGATACTAACATGGGTCTACCCAAATGAGTGATGAAGTATGTCAAACTGAAAACCTTGATGAGTATGTGCTTTATGATATGCTGTAACAGTTTCTGGATGTGTTAAAACATCCAAGGGGAATCGTGAAGCTCAGAATTTAGAATTGAGAGGTACTTTAGAAAAGTTTAATTTCAAATGTTTTGCAAGTGAAAACTGTTAAGCCAGACTACTTCCCCTCCCTCCCCCCTTCTTTTTTTCCTGGGGGAACCCACACAAGGAGTTCACAGGTATGTCAAGATCTTTCATTCAGTTTAATTCTCTGTTATATTGGAAGTCCCAAAGTCTATGAAATGGGAGAGCTGTTTTAACTTCATCCTGTCAGTGCTCTGAAGATTTTATGCTTTTATTTAACATGAAATCACATGGGAAGGAGAGGAGTTTGGACAGTGGGAATGTGACAGCATGTGCAATGTCTGTGTGCATTTTGATATGGTTCTTCAGCATGTAGAAGGTCTCAGGTCTGAAAAACTTTGCTTTTTGCATCTCTGCTACAGAGAAGTTAATCTCTGAAACAATTAAAATTGATTACTAACCTGCCTTGAAATAGGAAGATGTAGCTATGCTCAGAGCTTTGTAAAAATAACTAGTGCATGTAAGTAATAACAAATGCATTTACTGCTGCTATAAATGTGCTGGGTTAATAAGAGGTATAAAAATTTTAGATGATACTTAGTAAGGAGGCAGTTTGACGCAAACATTATGTTCTTATGTAGAACGTTCAAACCTGAACAATTTGGTATGCCAGATAGTTTTGCAGCCCCCCAGTGAAACAACTAACAGCTTTCAGCTGAATTTACTTTTGAAGTTTCAAAGCAAGTAGCAGTGGAGTAAAATTACAAGTTTTCTTATGCTCCTAATTTGGTTCAACTGCAGGAGGATCTCCCCCACACCCAGTGGTACCTACGCATAAAGATAAAAGTGGTGCTCCACCAGTTAGAAGTATATATGATGAATTGTCTAGTCCTGGACTTGGATCAACACCTCTGACCTCAAGAAGAGCAGTAAGTGGGTTGGGTATTGGCCTGTTCTTACCAGAAGATGTGACTTATCTTAATGCTTCAAAGAATTCTTTAACTTGGTTGTACAAACTGCTGTAGCAAAATGACTGGTGAGCCTTCAAATCATGAAATTGCTTAGTCTGGGTGTTTGGTGTGCCTGTTCTGTGCAGTCTGAATGAGAACTGCAGTTGTGAAGCTGTCTCCTGTTGTTACTGATTTTTGATAGTGTAGAGAATGGAAAATGCAAGTCATGCCTCTGCTGTGTTTTCTACATAACGAATGCAGACTTGTTGCAGCTTTTTGCATTCTTATAAATTTATTGGGCTGCTAATTGCCAGAAGGATCCAAATATGTGTTCTTTTTGTTTATTGGACAATAGAGGCATTTACTGAAATAGAAGAGATTTTGTGCCGAGTAAAATATCTAATAAAAGTTTGGGCAGAAAGGTGGTGTTAATTTTGAAATTGTAACAGTAAAATTTCTAAAAGGTCAGTCTGATAATAAGCTCCTCTACTTATTTCAGCCGAGCAGTCAAGCAAGTGTTAGTAGGTTCCTTTTCAGTGAACATGATTCTTCTGATGCAAGGAGGAGGCCTTTCACTGAATGAGCACTCTTTTTATTGAATGCTGCCTTCTGAGAAATTTATTCTGAAAGTTCAAGTCCTCTGTGAATGACAGGATCCACTACTGTCTTAAAGGACTGGATACTTGAAAAGGAAAAAAAGAGCATCTATCAGAATGCCTGTTGCTATGTCTACAGGTGCTCCAGTTTGATCTTATATCTAGGAAATGCCATGATTCAGGCTAAAAATACACTAAAAGTATTTTGAATATTGAAATTGTATCTTAAAAAGAAAATAACTACTAGTAGCTAAACCTGAATGCATACTTTCCTTCAGTGCAGTAAGTGAATGAGAGGGAAAGTAAGTCTAGTGATGAGGAATACAAGTGGGAGTTATGCTTCCCTGATTTGTAAGTCCTTTAGGCAATTGAAAATCAGATGCTGGTAACTGATGATACTGGTATGCTTTCCATCAGGATGCATGTGAATGTGTGAATTGCTGTATTACTTGCAATAATGAGATGCCTATTTTGAAAAGGTTAAGCTATCAAGTTTCTAGGTATTGATGCTTAAAACTATGTGGTTTCATGAAGTATATGTGATTGGTGTTAGGTAATGGATTTTTCAGTTCCTAAAGATTGCCCTAAGCTTAAACAAGCTTTCTTCTTGTATACCATAGCTCTTTCTTGTTAGGTGATAAATGTTACAGACAGACCCTGAATCCTGTTGCTTGTGGTGCTTCCCTTCTGTAGTTTGGTTTACACTCCCATGCTATCTCAGATACTTGCATTTAAGCCTATTTAAGCTAGAATGTAAAAACGTTGTCAAGTTAACTTTGCATCAATAACTTAATGATCTGGTATTAAATATGCATATAAATGGCTGTTCTTACCCTTAAAAGTCACTCCTAACTTAAAGCAAAAAGTTAATATTCCTGCCTGATGCTTAAGTTACCTGAAAATGGTCTCTTCTGATCTGAGACATGTACCTGTAAGAATGATTTGTTACTTTATGTATTTTAATGCAGGCTGGCTTTTCTCTAACACAGAGCCCATTGGTTGGAACTATGCCATCAACCCCTGGAACAGGTAGATGTCCTGTCACAATGTACCACCTACTGTTGTAATGCTTTCTTTCATACATAAAAATCATCACTGTTCTAGTCAACTCCTTGCTAATTGGTGAAGGAGTTGCATATTTATTAGCTTTTCAAAAGGAATATGCATGTGACTGAAATTTCAGTCATCTTATTCCTTGTTCTAAATTTGTTGTTGAACTGAGCCTAGAGGTGGTTGTACTTGAGCAAAGCAGCTGAGATTGATGGGTTGTGTTCCATCTTTGTAAGACTTCCTGTCTTGTGCATGAAACTGTGGCTTCTTGCTAAGCTTAATTCTGTTGGTTTGTTCCTATTTGGCTTATGTATTAAGTTGCTAATGTTCAGAGATCAAGGAAAAGCTATGGTGCTGGTCATAAAACTGACTAGCATGCCTGCAAATGTGAAGTTTGGCTGACTGTCTGCAGTTTATCTCCACCAAACTGTTTTGTATACAAGAAAAGTGCTTGATGCTAAATTTATTCCTTCACTGTAGTCTCTTGAGCTTATCTGCCTTGCAAAAGTAATTTGTTAATAACTGTTTCAATTTAACAGCTTCAAGTGTGTTCAGTCCTGCAAGTATTGGGCAGCCTAGGAAGACTACTCTATCTCCTGCTCAGCTAGATCCTTTTTACACTCAGGGTGATTCCCTGACTTCAGAAGATCAACTTGACGACACATGGGTAACTGTATTTGGGTAAGTTGATTTCCAAAGTGTTAGAAAAAAACATGGGTGAAGTCTTTACAACATAATGGAAAGTACAGGGATGTTGCTGTTGTCTGGCATTCCTAGGTTCTGCATGAAATGTAGCTGTGGTTAAAGCCAGCAAATGCATATGCTTTAGTGAAGCACCCTTACTTAAGCTACATGTTAGTTTTTCAAGTTAGAATGGCACCATTCTACTGTTGAGGTGTGTGGTGAAGTAAAAATGCCTGGAAGGTGATATTCCTCAAGTTTACTGCTACTAAAATGTCAGATGAAGGCAAGATGTATGGCTGAAATGAGCTGATTGCCTGCTGTATTAATCTGAAAACCGGGAAAACATGCACAAGGAAACAGGTATCTAGTCACATCCAGGTCCTGGCAAGGCGAAAAGCTGGAGAGATCCAAGATAAGCTCAAGGATCAGGCAGCTAAAGATAAAGCCGTGCAGAGTGTGGCTACAATGTCGTCTGCCCAGATTATCTCTGCAGCTGCCTTCCATAGTAAAATGGCCTTGCCTTGTCTCCCATGACCTGCCTACCCTGCTGTTTCTTGGTTTTGGCAAGGAGCTTTGCCAAGCCAAGCTGGATCTTCCCAAGATTTGAAACCTTTTTCTCAACAACCTTATGCTGTACAGCCTCCATTACCATTACCAGGGTTTGAGTCTTCTACTGATCTCTCGCCTTCCCCATCATCACCAGCTTGGCAAGGACAAAGGGTTGCTAGCTCCAGACTTTGGATGTTAGAATTCTCTGCATTCTTGGAACAACAATAAGACCAAGACGCATATAACAGACACTTGTTTGTACACATTGGGCGCTCAAGTGCCACCTACAATGACCCCTACCTCAAGGCAGTGGATATTTGGCAGATCTATGACAAGTTCCCTGAGAAAAATGGGGGCCTGAAGGAGCCCTTTGAAAAAGGGCCAGCTAATGTCTTCTTCCTTGTCAAATTCCGGGCTGATTTGAACACCAGTATTGAAGACGAATCCTGATCTTTCTGTGGCGTTTCCAGCCAATATGAGAGATGAGAAAACATGATCATTACCTGTTCCACCAAAGTGTGTTCTTTTGGAAAGCAGGTGGTGGAGAAAGTAGAGACAGAGTATGCACGCTATGAAAATGGTTACTATTCCTATCCCATTCACCATTCCCCTCTCTGTGAATACATGGTGAACTTAATTCATAAACTCAGGCACCTTCCTGAGAAGTATATGATGAACAGTGTGCTGGAGAGCTTTACTGTCTTACAGGTTGTCACAAACAGGGATGCACAGAAGACCTTGCTGTGCATATAGCATATGTTCTTGAGATGTCAACTAGTGACCATGGTGCCCAGCGTCACATCTGCCGGCTGGTGAAGGACTAGAGAATCTCAGCCCTGAGTCATCCATGTGATGCATGTCTAAGAAGAAAGCCTGTGCTTGAGCAACCCCGGGCCCTTCATACCAAACTGAAAAATAAACTGCATATATTATGTATTTTCTTTTTTTTTTTTTTTTTGTCCATCATTTTTGAAAAATCGTGGCAGTCGGGTGAAGTTCGCGATGACTGGAAAAAGGGAAATATAACCCCCATTTTCAAGAAGGGGAAAACAGATGACCCAGGGAACTACAGACCAGTCAGTCTCATCTCTGTGCCTGGCAAAATCTTGGAGCAGATTCTCCTCAAAGCCATGCTAAGGCACATGAAAAACAGCAAGGTGCTTGGTGACAGCCACCATGGCTTCACTAAGGGGAAATCCTGCCTGACCAAGCTGGTGGCCTTCTATGATGAGGCTATGGAACTGATGGACGGGGGTAGTGCAGTTGATGTCATCTGCCTGGACTTCTCCAAAGCATTCGACACTGTCCAGCAGAGCATCCTTGTCTCTAAATTGGAGAGACATCAATCTGACAGATGAACTACCTGGTGGATAAAGAACTGGCTGGCTGGATGGCCACACGCAAAGAGTTGTGGTCCGTGACTCAATGTCCAGCTGGAGACCAGTAACAAGTGGTGTCCCTCAGGGGTCGGTGTTGGGACCGGTCTTGTTCAACATCTTTGTTGGTGACATGGACAGTGGGATTGAGTGCTCCCTCAGCAAGTTTGCCAATGACACCAAGCTGTGTGGTTCGGTTGATACCTTGAAAGGAAGGAATGCCATCTAGAAGGGCCTTGACATGCTTGTGAGGTGAGCTGATGCCAACCTGATGAAGTTTAACCATGCCAAGTGCAAGGTCCTACATCTGCATCGGGGCAATCCCAGGCACAGCTCCCGGTTGGGCAGAGAAGAGATTCAGAGCAGCCCTGTGGAGAAGGACGTGGGGGTGTTGGTCGATGAGAAAATGAACATGAGCCAGCTGCAGTGTGTGCTTGCAGCCCAGAAAGCCAACTGTACCCTGGGCTGCATCAAAAGGAGTGTGACCAGCAGGTTGAGGGAGGTGATCCTGCCCCTCTACTCTGCTCCTGTGAGACCTCACTTGTAGTATTGTGTGCAGTTCTGGTGTCCTCAAATTAAAAGGACATGGAACTGTTGGAGCAAGTCCAGAGGAGGGCCACGAGGGTGATCAGGGGACTGGAGCACCTCCCATATTAAGATCGGCTGAGAAAGTTGGGGCTGTTGAGCCTGGAGAAGAGAAGGCTGAGTGGACACCTCCTAGCAGCCTTCCATTATCTGAAGGGGGCCAAAAGGGATGCTGGGGAGGGACTCTTCATGAGGGACTGTAGTGAGAGGACAAGGGGTAATGGGTTCAAGCTTCAGCAGGGGAAGTTTAGATTGGATATGAGGAAGAAATTCTTTACTGTAAGGGTGGTGAGGCAGTGGAATGGGTTGCCCAGGGAAGTTGTGAATGCTCCATCGGTGGCAGTGTTCAAGGCTGGGTTGGACAGAGCCTTGGGTGACATGGTTTAGTGGGAGGTGTCCCTACCCATGGCAGGGTGGCTGTAACTAGATGATCTTAAGGTCCTTTCCAACCCTAACTATTTTATGGTTCTATGATTCTATTAACACTGGTCTTTTTTGTATTTCTAAAACCCTTTAAAGGGATGCATTTTAGGACCAGAATTCTTAAACTATTAATTTTTTGACTATTTTTTGTCTTTCAGATTTCCTCAAGCATCAGCTTCATATATTCTTCTGCAGTTTGCTCAGTATGGAAACATATTAAAGCATGTGGTATGTCTTAGCTTGGGACTTATTTCTGCAACCATTCTGGCTCATTCTTTAGAAAGCTAAATTTCACAATTTTCACTTGATCTCATGCAGATGTCCAACACAGGAAACTGGATGCATATTCGATACCAGTCTAAGCTTCAAGCCCGGAAAGCCTTAAGCAAAGATGGAAGAATTTTTGGTGAATCTATCATGATTGGGGTCAAGCCGTGTATAGATAAGGTAGGTTAACATCTGCCTTTATGTAAAAGTAAAGCACTCTCCTTTTGGACTTCCTCTTTTTCTGTTTTTTTTTTTTGTTTGTTCGTTTGTTTGTTTTCCTGGCCTTTTTTAATTTTTGAGCTGCAAAAATGTTTTTTGCAGTTTTATATGGGTATAGTCTGTTATACCTTACATGAGGTTTTTCTGCGGTATTTGGCAAGATTTCCTGCTGAGAAGAATCAGTATTCTAAATCTCTGTGTTCCTTAGAAGCTACAGCGCTCATAATTACATTGTTGTAGAAGATATGAAGTGAAAACATAACATAGGAAACAATTGAGAGTTTTCCAGACTGGAATTTATATTGTTTAGGGGCTGCAATAGATACGTGATGGCAGATTGTCATTGCTCCTAACTGTCCCTCTGCTTTTATGTGACTATCTGATTCTGGCTTTTCAGTTTATCTTAGTACATGAGACTGAAAACTTGTTAGCAAGACAGTTCTGATCCTATTCTCCCACCTGCCCCCACAAAAAAATGTCCTTTTTTTGCAAGTAGTGGTTGGGGTAGACATGGCCGTGTGTCAGTCTAGTTTTATCATGAGCTATTAGCAAGTGACAGTCATTTATAGTTCTCAGATTATATGGTGTCCTATCCTGTATTTTGGATAGCTGTCTCCTGCCAGATGTGCTTCTGAATTTCTGCTGTCTTTAGGCTGATAGAATGCTGTGCTTCACTGAGTCAAGACGTAGTGAATTGGGTCTCCACAGGCTGGTTGTCATTTCCCACCTTGTTTTCTCTGGGTTCTTGTGGAACTTTTGGTTCCCATCACGTTGCTTGCTGCCTCTGCCATTCTACATACATTCCTTTCTAAACATAAGTTTACAAAATGAAGCATTTTGACTCCTTTTCTAGTATTTAATAAGGGGACTGGGTGACAGTTGTTGGCAAGTTGAATCTGCACAAAAAACTAAGTTGGTAAAGGCCTGGAGACTGTCCTGTGTGCATCAGCTGAAGTATCTTGGAAGTATTTAGAAAGGGGGTGTTAAGTTACTTAGTTAAACTGGGCCTGAAAAATGTTACTACTTGAAGTTTGTTGCAAGTCTTGCAATTTATTTTCTGTAAACTCTTTCAAACTTGGCTGACCTTTAGTACAGGCAGTGAACAGATTACAAACTTTCACTATTTTATCGTGGCATAATCCAATATATAAACCGTTGCAGTGAGAAAAATGCTTAGTGGTGGTGTATACTTGTGTGCTCTGCACTGACAGGCAATTTGCCTGTGGTTTTTGTGTGGTTTGAGATGTGAACATATTCTATCAAACAATTCGATGGAATAGATAATTCTAGATAATGAAGGTGAAATAGTGTGATGTGTGTTTTTTTTTTTTTCTTAATTTGTTTTGGTTTGGTTTTTTTTTAGTATTTGTTTATATTAAGTTATCCCTCTCTTTTAAGAGTGTGATGGAAAACTTTGAAAGAAGCTCTATATCCTCAACATCTTCAGTTTTCACTTCACCTACAAAATCTGTTTGCACACCAGTACAACTTGCAAATAATACTACAAGGATTTCTACAATGAGACCTCTCGCAACAGCGTATAAAGCTTCCACTAGTGACTATCAGGTATTTTAAGGGAAATGGAAGCATGTGTTTTTGTGCTATCTCTTCTTAGTTGTATGAGGCTGTTCACATGTGATCTAAGCCTTCTCCTGTCATTTCCTTAAAGATGTGGTTCAAGTACAAACTCAGTCTGTTTCATCTCTAAAATAATAAACCTCTATACATTAACGACTCATCACTTTTCCAGCATTTAAGTGCTGGTTTTGAAAATCCTTCGAACATATTTTGTCAAAATATAGAAGCACTTAGGAAAAGAAAAAAAAGCCAACCTGGATAGTATAAGAATAATTAACTGTGTTGATTGATATTTATTTATTTTTTTTTCTACCCCCCCCTTCTTTTTCCCCCCCCTGTCTTCTAGGTTGTTTCTGACAGACAAACTCCTAGGAAAGATGAAAGTATTGTATCTAAAGCAATGGAATATGTGTTCGGCTGGTAATATACAAGAGGAAGTAACACACTACGTTGGTCAGGGTTTGAAATATGCTACTGGCATCCATGGTTAGTTGTATAACTGTTGGTGGCAGTATTTTAACTTACATCTCACTTGATATGCCTTCAGTTGATTCAGCAGACATGTAGCTTGCACTTTAAACGATGGCAATGTACACATGGTTTTAAACACCAAGTAAGTGAAAATAGAAGTGCTTTTTTCCCTGTCTGTGCTCTGATTGCATGATTTTAGAAACAAATGTCAGCACTGACTTTTCCTCTGTGATTATTTTCTGTAAATAACTTCCTAGTAAGTTGGAAACGTTAAAATGGCAGCTTTATTTACTGACACCTGTAATTTTATTTGGGTTTTCTTTCTGGAAAGACAATGAGCTACTTACAGGATGAACACTGTGCACAGCTGGCTCCCAGGGACAGGGTCTGTTCTTAGTACATGTGATTTAAATGCTTTTATTTGGATTCATTGCTGGTTTATAATTATCTCTGGCATACTGTTCTAAATGTCATAGCAACCTTTTCACTCTGTTTATTAATAAAGCTAAATAAAGTTAAGTTTTTCTTAGGTTGTTTTTTAAACTAGTATGAATTCTATTAGGGAAACTATTCACTGTGCTCTTAAGTATGAAGCTGCCTAATGTTAAAGTGTTCTCAGCAGAGCAGATGCTGCTGATTTTTCCTGAAGTAATACCAACTGGTGTTAAAATTAGCTGATATTTAAATGTCACCTTCATGTGTATTTTGTAGCAGTGTGTACTTAGAATGCTACAGTTTGTTACCTGTTGAGACAGAAAACATTGACATATTGAAATAGCTGAATAGAAAGACTTAATATGTCAGTGACAAGAGGTACTTTTATTTCAAGACTTCTAAGAAATTTTCTCCAAGGTCTTGTTGGAAGCTCATACCCTTTGAGATGAAGGTTTCTTTGTGATCTGGTAAGAGAGCAATTTTTTCTGCAATACTTGGGAAACTACATGCAACTATTACTTTTTTTGTGACTGTGTTAGTAGGGGTCAACATTGGCATTTTAGTTGGGGTCGGTGTGTTGGTTAGGTGAATTCAGTAGCATTCATATCCATGCTTTTCTTCACACTGCAATGTTATCTGAAGGTTCCCCAACTGCACTACTGTGATGAAAGTGAGAGATTAGTCCAGGAGCATACCTAATGTCCTCATATGCTAATGAACATCCAATTTACAGAATTAGGCTAGAGATGGCCCTGAGAAAAATCCCCAAAGCACTTAGAAGTCAGGTTTCTGCATCAGGACAGTTGGCTTAATTGTATGCTTTAGAAGTAACCTATGTACAGGCAGATTCAGAGATTTGAGGTGTGTTTTACTGTATTTGCTGACCAGTGCTTTTGAAATATTGCTTGCTGCTCATTCATTTGCTTTTGATCAAAGGGAACTACCCAGACCTAATTAATATCTGAATGTCTTTTCTCAGAATACATTTGGCTTTTTCTTGGTGAAAAATATTTCTCATGCCAATGGCTTTAGAAGGAAAATAGGTAGTTCAGCTAAGTTTTTGTTTGGTTAGTTGCTTTGCAAAATACACTTCTGGTGTGCTTCAGACTTGTAGTGATGTGTGTTGGATTTAATTAATTGATGAAGATTGAAGTTGGATCATGGAAGTCTGAAGCTAACTACATAAGGAAGGAGCTGGAGCCAAGTCAGTATTTCGGCTGACCTGTTTTACCTGTAACTACCACAACTGTGCTAAGTTGTGTTTTTTGGTGTGTTTTTTTTTTTTTTTTTTTTTTTTTCCCCAATGTTTACTTTGGTCTCTTGTTTCTTTTAGCTTTAGGAATGATTTTACTAATAGGTCATTGTAGCTTCCTGTAGAGTCGAAGCACTTGAGAGTAATGAATATTTATTTTGCCCTGGAGGTAGTAGGAGGAGAAGAAAGTTTAGAACAAATAAAGCTGTACTTCTGGGCAGCATCATTAAACAACTAACTTCATATGGCTTCTGCTGGTAAAGACTGCCGGTAGGACTTAGTATCTTGTCTTAGTGCTGAGCACTATTTAAACCCTGGTATTGATGGTTTGAGTTTATGAAGTATAAGAATATTACAGTCCCACACTGCACAATCCACTGCCCAGCTTTGTTGCAATGTATTCCTGTGATTTATAACGACCTGTTATTATGTGAACATACCAGGGCCATGTGTGAAAAGGACAGAGGATATTGAGAAGCACATGTATGAAGAATCTCTGAAACACTTGGAAGGTGTTCAGCTAAACCTTTTCAAGGCTAGCTACTGTTGTTAGTTAGCATTGCATTTAAAAATCCAGTTCTTCCTAATGGTTAACTATGTACCTGTTGCTTTGCAATAAGGAAGGATTACCCTCTAGCTGTAGCTAGATGTGATCTGCATTAAAACCAAAGTTAAGGACTTCAGCTAGTGAAGTAATGAACTCATGAAACTCTTGTGGTTTCCGTTTTATGGAATTTCTTGTAAGACTGTGGACAACATTTTTTATGGGATTATAGCTTTAGTTTAAAATAAAACTCATAAGTACTTTTTTTGCTGTTGTCTTCATCACAAACGTTTTACTCAGGGATCTAATTCACTTTATATGCGCAGTTTTAAATTCTAGAAGGATTTGTTTTATTGCTTCAATGGTAATTTCACTACAATTTTAATAGGGTGGGGTTTTTGTTTGTTTTTTTTTTTTTTTTTGAGACTTTTATAACTTGGAGATGGTGAATATTTTTGTCCTCATTTTTCCCTTCCACCTATCCTCAATTTAGCTGGCTAGTAACTTTCAAAATATAACTATTTGGGTAATTCATGTACACTGACATAAGGCAAAGATCAAATATTAGTGTGCCGCGTGATTCTCATTGCAAGTTGTAGGTATCTAACTCCACCGTGTGGCAGTTCTGCAGATTTTTAATGGGAGGTTTAACTGATACTAAATGGAATATAGTAACTTAATTATACTTTAGGAAGTTCATGAACAGTTTTTGTGGTTTAAGCCCAGCTGTAAACTCACGCAGTTCTCTCTCTCACTCCCCCCTCTTTCTTCCTCCCAGCTCCCGGGGGGAATGGGGAGCAGAATCGAAAGAATGTAACTCCCACATGTTGAGATAAGAACAGTCCAATAACTAAGATATAACACAAACCACTGCTGCTACCACGAATAATGATAAGGGAAATAACAAGGGAAGAGAATACAACTGCTCACCACCCACCAGCCAATAACCAGCCCGACTGAGCAGTGGCGCCCCCTCTTCTGAGTCCCTGCCTCTAGTTTTTACATCCTGGGCATGAAGTGCTGTGGTATGGAATACCCCTTTGGTTAGTTTGGGTCAGGCATCCTGTCTCTGCTTCCTCCCGGCTTCTCTTCCTCCCTGGCAGAGCATGAGACTAAAAGTCCTTGGTCAGAGTAAACATTACTGAGCAGCAACTGAAAACATTGGTGTCATCAGCGCTGTTCCCAGGCTAAAATTAAAAAGCACAGTGCTGCACCAGCTGCTGAGAAGGAGAAAAATGACTGCTACTGCTGAACCCAGGGCAACAGTACTGTGAGAAAATAGCAGTGCTCAAATGTCTCTTAGTTGAAGTGTTCTTGTAATAAAAGAAGAAAAGATGAAGTTGAGTTTACTAAATACCTGAATTGGGAGTAATGCAGAATTATTAATATTGCTTCAATTATAGTTCTTATGCTTGTTTAAAATATCATCTTGAGATGGATCAATCAATCAAGTGATGTTTTAGCAGGTAATGCCACAATATCCATTTTGGATGAAATTAATAACCTTTCCTGATTGTCTGAGTACAAGACTTGCATCAATTTTCTTCAATTTGACTGTAGGTGACTAGACCACTGAGTCTGCAGAAATGTACTGCTTAAAGCTGGTTGTTGAGTGAGAGAAATCAAACTTGCTTACACACAGCTTGAAATCAGGAGTTGGTTTACTGAAATTCAGACTGCAGATGAGAAGGCTGTAGAATAAACATTCTACATTTCTGGTAACGTGAGTCCTCCAGCAACTTTATGGCTATGTGATAAGGGCTTTTTTTAATTGTTTGGACAAGAATAAAAGGTGTTCTGTTAATGTGGTATGTCTTGGCAAGTATCGAAGTGCAAGCAGTAATGACTGTCAAACTTCTATTAGAGTTTATAAATTAGAGTTCAGTTGAATTTACTGTGAAAAATAAACGTGTAATTAATAACTTTGTAAAACATTTTTGGCCTTCTAATAAGGAATCATTTGACTCAAGTCTGTTTTTGTGTAATGTGTATAAGCTGTGCTATCAACAGAGTAATATTTTCCAATTTTCTGCAAGTAAAACTTGTGTTGAAATCAGGAGTGTCTGAGAAGCTGTAAATTCTTATGTCCTATATAGCAGATGTCTTGATTCTTCATGGTTTTCAGTTCTGTAAGCGAACTTTCATCTTAGAGAATTTATTGCTGATATAAGCAGATGCAGATAAAGTGACCTCAGAACTCTGGTTTCTCTAATGAAGTGCTGGTTTTTGTTCATTAGAGTCCTTTTGTATGTTTAGTTGGAGAATCTTCTGATTAGAAACAGCATGAAAGTAGGGAATTGCTCTGAACAGTCATTGTTTTATTTTGCTCAATTTTTTATTGCATCAGATTTTGATATAGTTTACTGCAGAAATCAGTTTGTGAGCATATCTGTCATTGTAGGGATGAACTGAATCTTCAGTATGAAAACCAGAGGTTTTCAATTATTTTTTACTTTGTTTTGTATGTTAAATTATGTAGTCAGCATCTTGTTCTCCTGCCTTTGGAGCACTGTGTATCCCGTGAGAATCTGTTCCTTGAAGCAGAATTAAGTTCCAAAAAATACTCTTACTTTTCAAGGATATTTCAACCTCCTGGAGTTAAGAAGATAACATTGAATATATGAAGTGGGGATAACCTGACAATTTAATATCTCTGTTGATCTTGGAAATGGTAGTTCTGTAGTGTAGTTTATCCAGTAGTTTTTAATAGGCTACTTCATAGAATCACAGAGTGGGTTATAAGGGACCTTAAAGCTCATCTAGTTCCAACCCCCTGCAATGGGCAGAGACACCTCCCACTAGAGCAAGCCTGAAGATAGTCCAAACTGATTATCAGAGGGGGTAGCTGAAAATTTTAGTTGTAACCCAGGTTTTGAGTGCCAGTATGCTTGCTTAACTGGTAGTTGGTTTTTTGCCAAAATTCCTTTGTTCTCCTGGCAATTAAATATATAGCTGGTTTGAAAGAACCATGGTTGCAGCAGTGGCTGTCATGACAAAGCACTATAAAATTCATCTAGTGTCAGTTTCCAATCTGCTCAGCAGTCCAGACTGCAACAGACGTCAGATCTTGCTTCCAGAAAGTCATAAAACTTTGCTTGCACAAAATGCTTTCTCAGCTGGCAAATACTTTGACTTACTGGGCTTTCTCTCTGAGTGCTCTTAGCTCCCCTTCTAAATGTGTTTACTGTGTAGGATTGCATTGGTGGATAAGATCATGCTGCTGACTTCAGTGAAATAGAGCGAAGGCCTGCAATATTTTCCAAGCATGCCATATGATAGCATGTAGTATCATATTTCAATAGATTAAATTACCCATCATAGGATATTATAATGGGCTATTGATTTTTAGGTGCCACAGTTTCTCATTCTTTGTAATTGAATTGTGCTTGTGAACATACGAGAATGTTCATTTGCTGATTGAAGGTCATAAAGTAAGATTTGTGTAGAGGTCAACCTTATACATAGGCTGGAAAACAGACTAGAATTACATTATCGTTTCCAGATGACTGCATTAACAACAGAGCTTGCATAGTATAGGTTTTGTTCTTGCTAATGATAAATTGAAGGAGAGTGACATTGTTATTCCTCTGCACTTACTTAGGCTTGCCAGCTTTCCAGTTTCTCGTGAATGTGGGGGCTCTTTAGAATGACAAGTTTCTAACAGCTTTCACTCCAGGTACATTGTAGGAGTGGGGTAGGATGAATGTACATCTTGACTATAAAGGCTTAAAGCGTTTTTCTAACAATTAATTTGATGTTGTTTACAGACACTTGCATAATTGTTTAAAATGCATTTTTAATTATTTTGTTAGAGACTACTATCCTAGTAGATATACAATGGTTAACTGCAAAATGACTATTTTAATGGAGTAGGTGATCGTAATGATAGTCTTTTCAGCTTTAACCATTTAGTCCTCCCTGAGCATTTTTCTAGTTGAGTTCTGAAATGTGTTTCAGTTTTGTTTTGTGTTTTTTCCGAGCTGTATATGGAATTGCCACTGGAAAAGGTCCCGAAAGGTATAAAATCCTTTATTTAAGATATAAAATCCCTGGAAGGGACCTGTAAGGATCATAGAGTCCAAGTCCTGGCACTACAAGAATGACATTAGTACGTATTTTTACTAGTCACAGTACAGTTACAGCAGCTGGCATTCTGGGCCCCAGGAGATGAAAACAAGTTTATTTGGATGAATTAAAGCTGTAATAGCGTATCAAAATCTGATGCAGGAGCAGCTGCATGGCTTCTTCATTTCAAGATGACTTTGTGACATCTGACTCTATGAGCTTATAATGAACCTTGAGAAGTGTTATTTGTGTATGCCAAATACTGGGGTTGTCATCAGTTGAATATGTAATGTGACAGACTAGGTCAAGCATAGTTATTTATTCAAAAATGGGTTACAAAATTTGTAAGGCATGAAGAATCATCTGAAAAAGTGATTGGGAAACTTTTCTACTGTACAAATGTTTTATCACCAAATACTGTAAAGTGCACCAGATAGCAGAAGCTTATGCTCTTATATGTTCTGCCATTGCAGATGCATTTGAAAAGTTTAAAACTGACGTAAGTGTAACTTTGACATACAACTATAATAACAATGCACTTATCTCTGAACCCTAACACCTTGCATGAACAAGAGCGAGGTTAAATAGATTTGTCCTTTGCTTTCAAACCTATCACAGCATGAAGAGAGTAAGAAATGGTTTAGCAGCATTTTCTCAATATTCTTTCCCTGACCTTATTCGGTACAATGAAAGTGCATGATAAAAATTGCCACCTTTGTTTCTGAAAAATCTGCAGCCTCTGAACTGTGTTAAGTGGGAAGTACATGAAATATGGCCAATCTAGCAATGCCTGGTAAATGCCTGTAGTGAAAAAAAAATAGTGTTTTCTTCACCAAGCATGATTTTGATTGGCATTCTGTGCTAGGTCTTTATTTGCTGGATGAAGGATTTCTTTTTAATAGCTGGAAGCAGTTTTGTGAGTATCCTCCAGCCATCTGGAATTGCTGGCATTTGAGTCCCTGTAGAATGGATTGTGAACCACTACACATACAGTTTGTGTGAACTCTGAGCTGGAAAAAAATTCTGTGTAGGGATTTGATACCACAATCTCTGTGCTAGGTTCTGTTAGATTTTTTCATCTCTCTCAAAAATTCTGCATTGAGAATTGAGAGAGGCTGATTCCACTGAAAGCCATGCCAGCATTGTTGGTGAACTAAAAGAAAGGGGACTGTGTTACCTGTTGCTTAGATATAAACCCCACAATTTCTCTTCTAAAAAGAAACATATACTGAAGCTCTACAAGTTTCCTTGCAGCAGTATTGCTGCATCAGTACTTTAGCCCACTGAAATTTGAGCTACCAGTGTAAATAACATCTGGCAGTCGCTTTGTTGGCTTCAGGTCAAATATTGTTAGTGAACATGGCAGGGGGGTTGAAACTAGATGATCTTAAGGTCCTTTCCAACCCTAACTATTCTATGATTCTATGATCCCCATAAGATGATGAGATTTTCCTCTCTATATATATTTAAATGCTATATTGTTGTGAACTTGTACAATAATTTATGGATGTAATTTACATGATATTTTTTATAATGCATGAAGGGCAGAAAAAACTGAAGATGCAATCTGATGAGAATGAGTTATTGATGATACAGTATTAAAAACCTGAGGACCACTACCACACAAGTCAGTCAATAGGAGTAGAAAACTCTTATTCTTAAAAACAAGCCCAAACCCCAAAACTTACTGCAAGTAGTCTATAGAGACTTTGATTTTTGGGTAGGACTGATCATTGACCGGATCATTTCCTGTTAACTGCATTTGACATTCCAGTTACAGAGTGTATTGCAATCATTTTCTGAAGCCCCTAAGAGCCTAAAAATCATTTTACTTCAACTGTAGATCTAATTGTTCTTTTCTGAAGTCTTATTATATTTTATATTTTATTATATCTTATTATATTTTATATAATAAGAACGTTTTCTCAAACTTTTGTCTCCTAAAGTTAGTGGGCTTCTTAAAGTTGAAATTTCCAGCTGTGTAATGACAGGACTTAACTAGTTGGTGAATTTGACAGTGTATTAAAAGAATTATGGATATATTTTAATATTTTAATAACCTCATAGAAACAAATGTACTAATGACATAAAAGAAAATTCAGGGTAAGTAGGGTAAACGTCTATGAAGTTCACAGGCTAATGGAAGAGGTATCATGTTTTCAGCGCTACTTCTGAAGCTGTCTTAACTTTTGCATGAAATGCTTGGGGGGTGAGGGAGTTGGTTGGGCTTTTTTCGGTTGTTTGGTGTTTTGTTGCTTTGCATTTTTTTTTCCTTCCCAACTGTAGCCCAGCACTGTTAGAACTGGTGTTACAGATTTTGTGTTTAGTAATACAAGGAGAATATGAACCCAGCCATTTTAAAAGGAAAATAAATTAATATGGGTTACTGCAGCAAATTCAAACATCAACCTGATCAGGCATATTAGGTCAGAGTCAGAGTGCTTGCTTAGACAGGGTCTAGAGTTTCACATATATTGGGATTAAATAGGAACATATTTTCCTTCAGCTAGTTGCAAAATAAAAGAACATCTATTGACTTGCATGCTATTATTATGAATGGCTCATTATGATTCCATTGATCAGTTTTCTATCCTGTCCATTATTTTTGTCTAACAGTTTCCTTCGCAATTTATGTCATGCTGAAGTTCCAAAGGAATACTTTTGCTTTCTGTGGAATGCAGATAAATGTTCTGCAGTGAAAAATGTAGCACACTGTTGCATTGCCTTTATCCTTTTCTTAAGGGTACTTCAGTGGGCATATTAAGCGTTTTCCTTTTGTGCTCTGTCAGTGTTCAGAGTCATTGATCACAGCTGTTCTCATTATATCCCAGATTGACCTTGACACAGTGGGAAAAGCCTTCATCAATATAAAGAGACACCAGTACCTGGCAATTCATATGATAAACCAGTGCAGTCTTTTTATACATCTTAACTGCCAAGATTCCAGGTAGGCAAAAAGCTACATGAGCTTTACCATGTGGGGAGAAAAAGTATTGGAATAACAAATCATAAAAGATGATGGCCTCGAAGCTTTAGGTTACCACAGAAGCGTATGTTTCCAGAGTTTCACTATTATGTGGAAAGCATCTTGCTCTTGCAGGAGAATCTTTCTCTAGAACCAAGGATTGTACTGATTATTAAACTCCTATTCTTGTCATAATGCCTTTTGTAAGCACTAAATATGCACTTTGGAAGAAGGTAGGTACTGCCCTGCACAACTGGAAATGTGAGATGGATGGAAATTGGGGTCTTAATTTTATATATATGGAAATAGATAAACTGGAAGATTAAATGACTGATTCCAGAGTTACATGGTAGATCTGGAGCAGCAGAATTTATGGAGGCCAGATAACATGTAAAAGAAAGAGTTCTTCACTTTCTACTAATGTTGCTATGAAACTAGCAATTTCCTTTTTTGAGAGAACCCAGTGCTGGGTAGCTTCTGCTAGAAACCTGTGGTTAAGGCTGTATTAGTTCATCTTGTCTTTTGCTGCATAAACAGGTACAGAAGGGCCTGCTCTCCTCTCCCCCCAGGTTTTGTACTTGCTCTGTATCTGCAAAGAGCCAAGATTGTTGAGAGGAGTAGAAATAATGCTCTTGTGCTACATTTTTACCTTGTCATCTTAAAATGCTATAGTGCCTCTTACCAGCTCAAAATTGAGAGCTGTACACAAGTGTCACTGCAATGCAGCTGTTTTTTGTGGAATAATAGCAAAGAAGAGAATAGAAACATCAAAGGGGCATTGGTGTGTCCCACAGCAGTAGCAGATATTAGGTACATCAAGGTTAAGTTGTACTCTCATGCAGAAACAATAGAAATCTCTCAATAAGAGAGCAAAGAAATCTTGTGTTACACAAAGGAGGGGAAAAATACTCCCCTATCTGAAATATTAAGTGCATAATGCAGCTTCTGTGAGGGGAAAGAAAGCTTACTTTTTCCTTCCTAACAGACTCTGTCAGATTAAGATTTAAATGCCCATGCTACCCCACAAAATTGATAAATATCCCAATATTTGCATAAAAGATTTAGTAATGTTCTGAAAACATAAGTTTGGTAGGAATGTTTTGGTGGATTGAGGTTTCAGTGACAAATAGAGGTAATACATCAAAATTTCCATTCCTTTTTCCTCAGTTTTTAATAATCTGCATAAATCACTGTATATATTTTCTTCCCAAGGATAAGGGGTATAAGCTTAAAGTCAGCATTTTGGCAGTAGGAAAGAACCTATGTTCTGTATAGCCTCAAAGGCAAAGTATGCATGTGTATCATGAGCTTTGCAGGCCTTGACCTCTAAAGAGGCCACATGGGTTTGAAAGTTGGCGGAGATGATTGCAAAAAGTAATGAGCTGGTGTCCTGGTGCTTTGAAATGGTGCAAGAGACTTTCTCCGGTATTGATCCAAATGTGTTTAATTAGAATTGTAGAGTCACAGACTGGTTTGGGTTGGAAAGAACCTTAAGATCATCCAGTTCCAACCCTCTGCCATGGGCAGGGACACCTCACACTAGAGCAGGTTTCTCCAAGTCCTGTCCAGCCTGGCCTTGAACACTGCCAGAGATGGGGCAGCCACAGCTTCCCTGAGCTCCCTGTGCCAGCGCTTCACCACCCTCACAGGGAAGAATCTCTTCCTTATATCTAACGTGAACTTCCCCTGTTTCAGTTTAGACTCATTACCTCAAAAATAGTGACTGCAGCAAAGGTGTTTGCTAGACTTCATGTGGTCTCTACTGGCAACTTGGTTTTGAGCAAAGATCTCCAGAAAATTCCCAGGGTGAGAGAACTTTGTGAAATGTAAAAAGGACACTAGGGCTTGAGCGACCAGTGCAGTTTGGGGTAGTCGTACCAACAGTGCCTGTAGTCGCACATTTTTCTTCCTGGGATTTCTGGACAGGCACATTAATCTTGCTTCTATCCACTAGAAATATGAGGGAGGAGAGAATGTCAATTTTTCTCTCATAGTGGCTTCAGAAATCTAATTCACTGTACTCTAAAATTGCTGTATTGACTTCCAGATTTCGGTCCTATTAATAGCAGTGATATTAGATTGATTTTTGGACTACAGGACTTACGTATCTTATTTAGGCGAGAGAAAAAATTGAATAAAACTGAAATTCATGTTTAAAAAAAGTTGGAAATAGAGTGAGAGTGATAATTAGGATATTAGCTGTTGAAAAAAAAGAACTTTTTACCAAATTAAGCCAAGTAATTAAGCTGTGTGTGCATTTCGCCTTTTATAGTGTGATAAATTTAGTGATGTAATTTTGATTTATATTGTCTTTCATCAGGTGGTGGTGGTGCAAGCTTTTGTTTTCCATCTACATCATGATGAGGGCACACAGAACCTCATTCCTCACTGGACCGAGTACTCTTACAGGATTGCTTCTTGGGCAAGGTGTCAGTAAAAAAAAAAGCAAATAAAAAACCCTAAAGAAAGCAACAGATGGGTTATCTGATGTTGGCTTTCAAATTCTGTGTCAAGCTGACTTACAAGAAAGGAGCAGTCAGTTTGTTTTGGTGGTTTTATTTTATGATGATAGTCTGTCTTCTTATATTAGTAAAATCGTAGAATCATAGAATGGTTGGGGTTGGAAAGGATCTTAAGATCATCTAGTTCCAACCCCTCTGCCGTGGGCAGGGACACCTCCCACTAAACCATGTCACCCAAGGCTCTGTCCCACCCAGCCTTGAACACCTCCAGGGATGGAGCATTCAACAACTTCCCTGGGCAACCCATTCCAGTGCCTCACCACCCTCACAGTGAAGAATTTCTTCCTCATATCCAATCTAAACTTCCCCTGTTTAAGTTTGAACCCATTACCTCTTGTCCTATTGCTACAATCCCCAATGAAAAGTCCCTCCTGAGCGTCCCTATATGCCCCCTTCAGATACTGGAAGGCTGCTCTGAGGTCTCCACTCAGCCTTCTCTTCTCCAGGCTCAACAGCCCCAACTTTCTCATCCTATCTTCATACAGGAGGTGCTCCAGTCCCCTGATCATCCTCGTGGCCCTCCTCTGGACTTGCTCCAACAGTTCCATGTCCTTTTTATGTTGAGGACACCAGAACTGCACACAATACTCCAAGTGAGGTCTCATGAGAGCAGAGTAGAGGGGCAGGATCACCTCCCTCAACCTGCTGCTCACGCTCCTTTTGATGCAGCCCAGGATACGGTTGGCTTTCTGGGCTGTGAGCGCACATTGCAGCCGGCTCATGTTCATTTTCTCATCAGCCACCACCCCCACGTCCTTTTCCACAGGGCTGCTCTGAATCTCTTCTCTGCCCTACCTGGAGTTGTGCCTGGGATTGCCCTGACGCAGATGTAGGACCTTGCACTTGGCATGGTTAAACTTCATCAGGTTGGCATCAGCTCACCTCACAAGCGTGTCAACGTCCCTCTGCATGGCATTCCTTCCCTCCAATGTATCAATCAAACCACACAGCTTAGTATCATCAGCAATCTTGCTGAGGGAGCACTCAATCCCACTGTCCATGTCACCAACAAAGACGTTGAACAAGACCGGTCCCAACATTGATCCCTGAGGGACACCACTTGTTACAGTTTTCCAACTGGACATTGAGCCATTGAGCACAACTCTTTGTGTGCGGCCATCCAGCCAGTTCTTTATCCACCAGGTAGTTCATCTGTCAGATTGATGTCTCTCCAATTTAGAGACAAGGATGCTCTGCTGGACAGTGTCGAATGCTTTGGACAAGTCCAGGCAGATGACATCAACTGCACTACCCCCGTGATCAATTCCGCAGCCCCATCATAGAAGGCCACCAGCTTGATCAGGCAGGATTTCCCCTTAGTGAAGCCATGGTGGCTGTCACCAAGCACCTTGTTGTTTTTCATGTGCCTTAGCATGGCTTTGAGGAGAATCTGCTCCAAGATTTTGCCAGGCACAGAGATGAGACTGACTGGTCTGTAGTTCCCTGGGTCATCCATTTTCCCCTTCTTGAAAAAGGGGGTTGTATTTCCCTTTTGCCGGTTGTCGGGAGCTTCACCTGACTGCCATGAGTTTTCAAAGATGATGGAGAGTGGCTTAGCAACTTCATTTGCCAGCTCCTTCAGGACCCATGGATGGATTTCATGAGGTCCCATGGACTTGTGCACCTCCTGGATTGCTTCTGCCAGGCCGTACCATCTCTCCAACAGGTACCAGGATGGTTGAAGTCCCCCATGAGGACAAGGGCCTGCGAGTATGAGGCTATTCTTGTCTGTCTATAG
This sequence comes from Myiopsitta monachus, assembly GCA_017639245.1. Taxonomy (NCBI): domain Eukaryota; kingdom Metazoa; phylum Chordata; class Aves; order Psittaciformes; family Psittacidae; genus Myiopsitta; species Myiopsitta monachus. Next base: position 46,566,596 of record CM029921.1, read on the forward strand.
AGTGCTTCATCCACAGAGTCCTCTTGATCAGGCGGTCTGTAACAGATCCCACAGTAATGTCCTCCATAGCTGTTCTCCCTTTGATCTTGACCCACAAGCTCTCTGTTGACTCATCATCTGTCCCCAGAGTTCCATACTCTCTAGCCTATCCCTAACATAAATAACAACTCCCCCTCCTGGTCTACCAGGCCTGTCCATTCTAAAGAGCCTGTAACCTTCCATTCCAACACTCCAGTCATAGGAGCCATCCCACCATATTTCTGTGATACCAATGCTGTCATATCCCTGTAACCATGTAAACACTCTTGTTAAATCGAGGAAACTTCAACAGAGTTATTAGCGTTTGAAATACAAAATGTATTACACTGTTTTAAAATGGGAAGTCTCCTTTTGGCACAAATCAGAAGTCCGTTCTTTGATTGATTCATAATTGATTATAATTTCCACTTGTAAATCCCTACCAGAGACAGTCTTACTGGAGAAAAGTAAAGTAGTATTTACCTAATGGTCTGTCAGGTTGTCCCATGTCTTGTAATGTAGTTGAACAGCTCATTCTTTAATTTGCCATCGTTCTGTGCTGGAAAGAGAACCCTTCTATTCATGGAAAGAAAAGGTAAGTTTATAAGAAAAAGTTTTGATTTATGTTTTTAAATATCTTTATGTTCAAGAAAATAGAAAATCTGTAATGCAAAATAGGATTTATGTTCTGCTGTCTCATGTCTGGCTTAACTGGTTTGCAAGTTCAGGCTGGTTTTCTGGGGATACCTTTGTCCACCAGGGACTACTAGTTCCAGTGTCATATCGTGTTAATAGAACTCGGGGATGGCATTGGCTTCACATGTTCATGCTGTGCTGAAACTAGTAAGTTTCACTTACTGGGCTTGCAGGGGAGCAAGGCACAGAGGCAGTCATTCATGTGTGGGCAGTGAAACTATCTAGATTTGATTTATCCCAGTTGCCTACTACCCTGCGTAATGGAAAACTAATCATATGAGTAAGGTAAGTAATGTTTTGTAATACATAAAATATATATATTCCACATCTACCTGTAATACAAAGTTGTCATTCGTCCACATATGGATGCTTATGCCCTGCTTTATGTCCTAAGAAAACTTAGAGCAGAAGAACCAAAGCAAAGTGAAGAGAAAAAAGCTACAAAAAAAAAGAAAAAAAAAAGAGGAGGAAAGTGGTGCTTGGGACCACGATGGTTCACAAGGAAGAGTGCCTTGGGGAGGCAGCAAACTGACCACCTAGCACTGTTTGTTACGCTCACTGAATGTTTTCAGTTATTAAAATGTACTGTTGTCTTGCTATGTAATTTCATTTTGGGTTTTCTTCTGATATATTCTTATACTAATAAAATCTTTATGGCATTTTATACCTTAAGACTATTGAAAAAAAAAATGTTGAGTACCGCTCAACTATTTCTTTATTTCTTGTTTAAACATATATGGAAGAACAGCCTGACAGCAGTGCTAGGTAATACTTTTTCATGGCAATGATCAGTTCAGGTTCATGTTCAGCCAGTCTGAGGGTAAGGGTCCCAATTCAAGGAAGGAATATGTAAGTTTTTATGATATCTCTATTTAGGAAATTATTTGGGGATATGTTCCATTTAGAAGATGTGTTTAAATAGTGTTGACTTCAGTGTAGGCTTCACAGGAAACCTTGACCTTACATTATGCATCAGTGCTTTGCTGAACAGGAAAAAATATCGAATATTTGATAAACTGAAATATAATTTTATAACGAGAAAGCACATAACATATTTTTCATTATTTGTGCTTACTGCACTGTGCTTGTAATGCAATGCAAAACTTGCATATACTTACATGCATTCATGTGCAAAAATGACCTGTTTTGTAGTTTCCAGATATGAAAATGTTTGCAAAACGATGTACACGAAGCAGAGATTTGATAGCAGTTTTTAATGAAAAATAGTGAAAAGATAGTGGTTTCTGTTGAAATTCAAGTGTTTTTGCAATCTGACTGTAAGGTGACAAAGCCTACTTAAGCAATGCTACGTCAATACCGAAATTGTATGGAACAGGATATGTTCTCAAGGAAATACTTTCTTAAATGCATCCAGCAACAGTTTAAGCAAAAAACTAAACTGCAGAAGCAAACTCTATTCTATCATTAGCTCTTTCTAGTTCATTAGTTTTAACATTTGGAGTTGAAATGCCACTTGGGTAAGAGTGCATCGGATTACTTTCTGCAGTGCTGTCTATCTTGATATAGTGCTGACTCTGTTATTCTTGCATCTAACGTATTTAAGTTGGCATGAAAGTGAAAGACATAATTCTCATTATGTGTGCTAAGCCAGGCAGGGGGGGAAACAAGCTTGGCTGAATGCTTGGATTTCAACTAATGGTGCAGCAAACTGATGTTAGTTCTGAAAATGAAAACTGTTACTGTATATTCATCAACTACAAACACTGTGAACTTTAAGAATCAAAATCTAAAAAAAAAAGAAACTGAAGACACTGCTTGGCAAGTTAACCCTCTTCAGTTTAAAAGCATCAGAAGGAAAATTCCTGTGAATAATAAAGGTACTTGTTACTAACAACAATTACTGATTTTATGCTGAAGGACGTACTGTGCGGCACTTTTATTTTGAGTTGATGCACTCCTTGGCAGCAGCAGACAATAAAAATGGATAGAAATTTTCAGTACCATGAGCTGCTTCAAGAACTCTTGTAGGTCAGTTTTTCAGACTATGCTTTGAAGGTAAGAAAGTCGCATCAGCAGAGTTCCAGTTGTCCTTGAGAGCTTGATACCAACTTTGAACTCCTTGCTTTCACCACAGTACATAATTGTCCCACTGTATTTGTGGGCTGGCAGTATTCTTATTTAGAGCACTGCCCTGCTCTTGGAAACAAGTTATTCCTATTTATGCAGCTCAGCTTCTATAGCTTAAAAGCATTTTCATCTATGTTTTTTTTTTCTTTTCCAAATGCCTGCAGAGTGCATGGCTATTTATTAGCATGTGTGACAGCTTAAATGGTTCTTGTCAACAATTACCCATTTAGAAAAGTGGCAGTCTTCATTTGTGATGTAACAAAAGTGAGATTTAAACAAAAATCTCGTGTTTCTTAAAATATAGAGTGATACCTCTAAAATATATTCCATGAGGTTAAAAACAACTCAAAGAATAATTTGTGCTCTATAATGCATCACTAAGGAATGAAATGTTGGTTGCTTTTTTTTTTTAACTTCTCTTTGGAAAACCATTTTTTTCTTGTGCTTACCAGCAAAGTTATGGCCCTGCATAAATCCTACTGGTTATACCAATGCTGTTTGACAAAAGCAGTCATTATGTAGCATAAAGGGGGTAGCATTGTAACAAGTAAAATGTGTCAAATGTAAAATGAAGGGAGAGGAAAAAGACTTTTAATTTCCAGCTCTTCCAGCAATATTTCCTGGAATACTGGCTTTATTCAAACTCTTACAGAGTTTTTTAAATAGAGAAGAAATTCTGGTGCCACTGAAACTTATAATTGGTAAAACACTGGTTCCTGTGTGAGTGGGGTTTAACCCCTGGGGTCCTCCTATGCTGCTGATTGTGCCTTATCTGCAGACTCTAAAAGGAGTGACTTACTGTTGTTTTTGCTAAATAGCTCTGTGAATAACTAGTGAGATCCAGGATGGGTTTAAGATCACAAAGTGGTCAGTAAAATGAGGTAGCAGGGAAGTGAGTGGATCTGTTTCCAGAATACTTGATACGGAGCTTTAGTTGAGAAATATCTAGAACAAATCATGCTGTGTTGCAATCATACTGTTTGCTCTGTGCAGGTAAAATCATCCTCAAAGCTATTCAATTTTTTCCTCACGCACTTGCCATTCTCTCACTCGACAAAACAATTTCAAGGTGTTTATAGCTAATTCCAGAGCAGAGAAATACTTTGCTTACATGGAGGGAGATCATGCATACTTAAGAGCATGTCTGTCTCTTTGAAGCAGATAGAGCAATTAAAAGTATTTAATGATCATAATTTATGTGCATAATTACATGCATAATATGTGTATAATTTATGTGTAGACAAGGATGGGGGGAGAAGTCCTTTTACTGGGGAAGCAGGAATTACAAAATGAAGAGCTGAGCTATCAAGATGTGACTGCAAATTTTAATTTCATGCTTTCCCTTTTTATATTCATTGTTGCTGTTTTATGAGTATTTCTTGTGGAAGGGTTAGTCCTAATCCAAAACTCGAGAAGAAAACAGAAAGCTAGAGTGGAAATGTGATGGACTATGTGGAGAAGGAATTTGTGATGTTCTGTGCCTATGGTACCTCTCACTGTCTATCATATCTTCCTAACTGTCCTGGGTTCAGCAGTAGCAGTCATTTTTCTCCTTCGTAGTAGATGGTGCAGTGCTGTGTTTTTGACTTTCAGCCTGGGAACAGCACTGATAACACCGATGTTTTTAGTTGCTGCTCAAATGTTTGGTCTGGCCAAGGACTTTCTGAGTCTCATGTTCTGCCAGGGAGGAGGGAAAGCTGGGAGGAAGCAGAGACAGGACACCTGACCCTAACTGACCAAAGAGGTATTCCATACCACAGCACGTCATGCCCAGGATGGAAAAACTGGGGGCAGTTACCCGGAAGGGTTAGATCACTGCTCGGTCAGGCTGGTTATCAGTTGGTGGGTGGTGAGCAGTTGTATTCTCTTCCCTTGCTGTTTCCCTTGTCATTATTATTGGCGGTAGCAGCAGTGGTTTGTGTTATACCTTAGTTACTGGACTGTTCTTATCTCAACCCATGGGAGTTACATTCTTTCGATTCTCCTCCCCATCCCTCAAGGAGCGGGGGGGAGGAAGGGGAGGAGGAGCGAACGAACTGTGTGGCTGATTTATGGCTGGGCTTAAACCACGACGCTAGCACAATGGGGTTTACTTGATTTTTGTTTTCTGTCTTGTTTTTCAGAAGGTAGTGGTGACATTCCTGACTGCTATAGTTGTAATTTAGTGTTAACAGTTCACCAACAAAATACATATATCAAGGAGATCAAAAGGTCTTATGGCTCTGGAAGGATGTCCCTTTCTTGATATCTAGACGTTTCTAGATGCAAAACTACTCATAAAGAAAGCTTTCATAGGAGTCCAGAAATTGACCTGTAACCTTTATCGCACTGGACAAAAAGGTGACCTGCTTCATGAATAAAGAATGGACCATGCTGAGCAGCCTGGAAACACATCAAGGAAAGCTATAGCTGTTGTTTTTAACCCTATTAAAATACTACCTTTCACCACTTCTGTATGCTACTCTGTAGCCCAGAATTAGAGCAGTGTAATGTAGTACTTTATCCTATCCCATGCCCTTTTTAATTTCTTGGGTGCGGTTTCCTTTTCTGAAACTATTATTCTGTTTTCCAGGGTCTTTCAAATAATGCAAAAGTATATTGTGGGTAAACTGAGAATCCATATGTCATGAACAAAGTCTCTGAATGAAGGAAATACTTGAGGTAAATGTCTTTAATTTCCAAAATGACTTGTCTGTTGGTCAAGATTATGGGCTATGAAGAATTTTATTTATTATGCTTCTTGGTTTTCAAGTAACTTTGATTTAAAGTAGGGCAGTTGTTTTTGTTGTAGCTGTTTTCTGAAGGATGCTGACATCCCGAACTAGCTGCCTTAGGTTTAATAATTATACAGACAACCAGACTGTGAGCATCCTTTAGCTTTTATCTGTAGTAAGAGTAAACAATGTATATGTGGTATGTTAACACATAAATCAGTCTTTTGTGTTTCTGGCAATTTTGCTTCAATGAAATGTCAATTCACTTGGTATTTTTATGAACAACCACTATGTTTCTTTATTTCTAATGAAGCAAAATCTTACAGGGCTGCACTGTGCATTTTTCCCCTACTATTCTTGGGGTGCCGTAGTGGCTTTGAAAAAGAATTTACTTCAAATTCCACTTCTGTTGCCTGCTTGAATAAAAATGGCTGATGTACAAAAATGTAATAGGTGAAAATCATATTAAAGAACTTGCAGATTATGGTAGAGAGTAATACAGTGAAGTGAGCAGAGGCCATTGTCAGAGCTATAAAACTAGCTGTATTTAGATGTTTATAGTTGCAGTTTGGTACTTTGTCTTGAGGGGGAGAAGTAAATTCTGATATGAATATCTGCATTATTCTGTCTTGTAGTACAGGATTTATGTCTTCCATTTTGAGATAATCTTGGTGGGGATGACCTTGCAGAACTATTCATTCAGGTTGGAGTTTGTATCACTATTTTGTGGTGGTAATGATAGTAAATTGGTTATGTAATTCCTAAGTATCTTGCGGTTAACAGGTAAGAAACAAACTGGTGTGCATTATAGGCTTGAAAAAATTAGAGCAATACAGCTTTCAGAGTTAATTTTCTACTTTGGTAGAAAAGGATCAAAGAAACTGTATAAAAGACAACTTAGGCTTTTACACATGGCATGCTAAAGACAATAGTATAACTTGCAGTGTAAATATAGTATAAAATGTAATAGGAAACCAGACATGAAACTGGAGAATTTTTATCTGTGCCACTCAAGGCAGTTCTGTTTCATTTAATGGAATTTTGATAACTTGCAATAAATAAGGCTTGCCTTTGAGGTGTTCCTTGAAAATGTGACTTGTCAGCAAAGCTGTAGGGAGAACTGTCAAAACTAGAAATAGGAACTAAACATGGCTGTGAAAACTAGAAATAGAAACTAAACAATGCTGATTTCAACATCTCTGCAAGGGCCTAGGGAACAATGTGAATTTATTTGCAATGGAGGAAAGAAGTTCCTTTGCTTTTGCCCTATGCCTCTGCATTAGGATCTGATTCTGTACAATTCAGACAAACTTCTAGAAGTGTTAACAAAACCTACCTCCTGCATGAAGTCTGTGCCTGAATCACCATTTGAGAGTTTTCAGAAACAGTTCTGCAGCTTTTGCTATGAGTTTTAAACTGATCAGCTTCCTTCCTCCTTTTGTTTGAGAAGGAATCAAGGGCTTGGTTGGGTTATTATGAATGTTACTTATAATTGCGCTGCACTGTGATTACTGTTTAGCTGCTGTTGGCCAATGATACTTGAACTTCAGCAGCGTAGTGGTAGTGACCTTCAGGATGCTTTTCCTAGACCTTGTAGTGAAATAAGTGCTTTATATGTAGTAGACCAAAGATGCTGAATGTTAGCAAAGACTAGTCTGTGTGCTGCAAAACTTCCCTGTTCTTGTGTAATGTGGTTACCTGTCTTTATGAACGCTGTACCCTGAAGAGCAGTGGAAACAAAACAAGTTATAGCAGCGTATCTAAGCTCAACAGCTGTAAGCGCTCATGTGTTTGAGAAGACGAAAGCTTTGCAAAAGCCTAGCCATGGATTATGAGGTACTAAACTGATAAACAGTCATACTTGTGTGACTTGCTTATAGAGTGAAATTCTCATTTTATTGCAGCACGAGCAACAAAACTGAGCTTCCTGGTCTGTCTGTGGTGAAGTGCCTCTAGTCTTTGCTTGGATCACTGGTAAGGAGCAGAATATGTATAGCCAGTTCAGTCAGTGTTGTGTCAGAGAATATCAAGGTTTATCAAAAATAGCGAAGCTGGAGAGATGTTTTTCCCAATAAAGATGGAACTTGCGCTACGATGTTTCTGCCCAGTTAATCTGGAGGGTAGTAAATTCCATCTACTTGGAGTTTATTTGTAATGCTTGTAGATGCAATACCACAGCCATTCTTCCCAAAGCTCATTTTCCATCTTGTATGTGTGAGCAGACATCCAAATGCTTGCTCTGCATGAGCACAGGTACAGGAAACAGGCAGACAGATTTTAATTGAACTTTATTAAATGTTCAAGTAGATGAGTACTATAAGACATTCTTGTTAAAGTTTGACATCTAATGATCTCATGTTTTTTTCAGAGTAGGTGTAACTAGTTTATAATAAGGCAGGAAAAAACAATCAGCTTTTAAATTGAGGTTATCTGCTCTTTCGTTCACTTCACTACCTACAATTTGATGAAGAATAATCAATCCACCCCATATTCTGTGCTGCAAATATAGAGGCTATGAAAGCCTCTTAGTCTAAGTATAAAATACTCTTGCTGTTACTGAAATTGAATGTGCTGTGGCCTGTCACCAAGTAGATGCACTAGGCTCATTCTTTCTCACTTTATGACATCTGTAGCTTTCCCATTAGCTAAACTGGCCAAACGGTTTGTGGTGTTAATTTGCTTAGTAAGGACTCTGCGTAGTGTGCGAAGATGGAGTGAACTCCATTCCATGCAGACTCTCCTACCAGTCTGTACAGGAACTGGGACAGGTGGGATGTGTAGGTATAGCAGTTTGCAAAAGAGATTAAAGCTCTGGTGGTGGGCATCTTTCCTTCACTGTACTAATCCACAGCAAAACCCAGTGTTCTGGTTCTAAGACTTGAAATATTTTGGCATAAGCTTACCCTGAAAAAGGCAGAACCTTCCTTAGTTTTAAACTTTGAGACGGCTGAGTTTCTTCTTCTCAGTGTAGCTTAATCCCTAAATTCTCAAGAGCCAGAAATCCAAAATCCAGCTTGCTTTTTGTCCAGTCAATGTAGATAAATAAGAACTTGGGTGCTGCTTGTTTCTTGGGCAGACTGAAGGTATTTCAGTCTTTTTTAATGTATAAAGATAGCTCAGAGATCTATAGCAATTTCATCTCTTCTCCATGACATGTTGTAGTGCATTTCATCCTTAATGTTCTATGAAAACGCTACCTGAAGGGGGCCTATAGAGATGCTGGGGAGGGACTCTTCATTAGGGACTGTAGTGAGAGGACAAGGGGTAATGGGTTCAAACTTAAACAGGGGAAGTTTAGATTGGATATGAGGAAGAAGTTCTTTACTGTAAGGGTGGTGAGGCACTGGAATGGGTTGCCCAGGGAAGTTGTGAATGCTCCATTGCTGGCGATGTTCAAGGCTGGGTTGGACAGAGCCTTGGATGGCATGGTTTAGTGGGAGGTGTCCGTGCCCATGGCAGAGGGGTTGGAACTAGATGATCTTAAGGTCCTTTCCAGCCCTAAGTATTCCATGATTCTGTGATTACTGAATCTGTAGTTTGTTGCTGTTATGGGGATCCTTTGAACAGAGTGGATAAAACCTCAGTGTGCAGACTTATTTTCCAAGCAGTATTCAGAAGGGGTATGGCACTGCCTGCATCTGTGGTCACACTGTGAAACCAAGAGCTTGTTCGAGCACTGAAGCAGAGGATGAGTGCTTGGTCTATGGACTCAGGCCTCTGTCAAACTGGAGAGAAGCCCTGAAGCAGCACAGCAATCTGGCAAGAGAAATTTTTCCGACAGCAGTGGAAAAGCTTAAAGAATGAATTTTGAAACGATTTTAGCTAGCTGGTTAAAATTGGCACTAAAAGGTGGGCATGGTGGTGGAGGCAAAAAGATATTCTGCTGTATATTTCTAACCACAATGAAACTACCTATATGCGAAGGAGAGACTTGCCACAAGGATTTTGTGTTTGTAAGCCTTCTTGAGGTAGAGCTACTAGCTACAGAAGGACCTCAGGAGAGGACTGTTGATGGTTATTTCCCTTTTCGTTTTGGTAGTTACCAGAGGTTTTAGGTCCATCATTCTCCGACTCATGCTTCACTCCTTCCAAAGAGACTGTAATCAGTAGTAGCCCTTTTAGAGCTAATTGCTTGCTTGTTTGTTTTGAAACAACAGAATGAAGAGAGAAATAGAAAGAGGCAGGCTGCTGCTTTAAAAAAATCCCAGAAGTAACTGAGTAATTTTCTGTGTGTTGAAAAAGCTGCAGCCCAAGACTCTTTTGTCTGAAAGTGACATATTAGTCTCAGATTTCCTTAGAAAAGAGGAAAAGTATTGGCCAGTAGGGCCATTTATTTTTGTTTCTGTGTATTTAAGGAGAGAGAAACACAGTAGATGTTGCCTGGATCAAAATGAGTAGTTGAGTATGTATTGCCTCCTGCCCCCCCGATTCAGAGAACAAATACCCATGGTGATATTTTTAACGATGCTTTTCTGAATTTTGTTGCCCTTTCAGTTAAAATATTAGCTGTTTGTAACCACCAAGGAATTGGGTATATATAACTCCATGAAGATTCATGGTTGAATTTCTCTGTTAGCTATTTCTTTAACACACTCTGGGACTCAGCTGCAGAAGTTCATCGGTAGTTTTTTTGACCAAATTTCCTCCCTTCTACAAAGAAAACTGGAAGTAAATGAAGTAGATACCATTCACATTGGGTAACAGAGAATTGACTCAGAAGGCACTAAACTACATTTTTAGTAATCTTGGAACAGTAAAATAAGAAGAAGACTGGCTGAGAAGGCTGCTCCTGATCTCAGGAGGCTTCTTGTACAAATCCACTTATGGCAGGAGGTACCCTAAGTAGAGGGGTCTACGATGATCACTTAATGTCCACTGACTCAGCAATCCTGGCAACCAGATTACAAATACGTATCCTTTCTGACTTTTGGCTGTGACTACTGTAATTTCTGAGCAGTTTTTTGTACTTAAAAGCATCAAACAGATATTCAATTGGGATAGTCACTCATTTTGCTGCATCCATATTTGCTTCTGTGATAACTATCATTAAGAATTTTTAGTTATAGTAGGGGCTGTGGGCCAAAACAGGCTGAGGGATGCACCATACCTCTGCCAGTGGCAAAAATCAAAAATGCATGAGAGGAACAGAAAGGATGGGGGAAAGAAAATTATATAAATAGGTGAATTAACCTGTCTCAGACAATATAGTGGTAAAGCTGGGCTAATCCTCAAGATACAGTCTGAAGATTCAGGGCTCATACTCACTGAATGAACAGCTGTAGCTATTTGAGACATTACTACCCTTTAAGCAGTGTTTTCATCCCCACAGCAGACATGATCTACCTCATAGTTCTGCATTTCGATGTGAGCTGCTTCATCAGAGATGTGCAAAAGCTCTGCTATGGGAAAGGGACTGCACAGCCTCTGCCCTGGGGGCACTGCAGCCCACAGGGTGGGTAGCTGGAGTGGACCAGCTTGACCTACCACAGCACTGTTCACCACAGCTTGCCTTTGATCACATTTTTCTCTCCTGAGTATATACTTATTTTTGTGATGAAAAAATGCTGATGATACATGCTGTGGATGTTTTGGTTTTTTTTTAATGGTAAACTGAAGTGGGACATAATGATAAATGGAAAGATGAAAGTTACATACACGTATCTTACCTGTACCATGCAGAGGTTGGTCTGTTACTCTGAACTTAAGTTTTAATTTTAAATGGTCATTTGGATTAGGCTTCATCAACTGCAGTTGTTCTTAAAGAAGTGGCAATTTGGAAGGGTTCCATTGTGCGTGCTGCTTGCTTGTCTTCTAACATTGATGATTTAAGCAAGGAGGGTAGAAGACCACAGCAGCATAGAAATGTCAATGTGCTCCAGCTGCAAACGCATCTTTGAGGCTCATCCTTCCTACTCCTGATGTGCACATCTGTCTTAAAAATATCTGTGATCTGGATATCTGTGAAATACCACAAACAAATGAAAAGCTTCCTGCAAGTATCATTTCCTCAGTAGCATAACTTTCATCTGCTTTGACTTACCAATGACTAGTAACTAGCAGAGAAATCCTCCACTCAGTGTCGACATGAGAGCAGCATGCAGGGGTCATATTCATCTATTTGAAAGCCTGTTCTGAAGTCTCTGAACTTGTTTCACAAATCAGTGGAGCAAAATGGCTTTTGTGAATTATTGCTGCAAATAAGACAACAATCAAACCTGCTATCTGGAGGATTATATCTCAGAACAGGTTTTGCTCTGAACTTGCACTCTGTTTTGTAAAATCTGGTCTGAACATGGTTAAAACCCCTCAGCAAGGGCTGTTATCCTTCTAGGTATTTGTGAAAAGCTGTCAGAGCCAACAGTGTGTGTATATCTAAAGGCTGTTTTAATCTTTAGGGAAGTTCCATCCAGTGTTGGATTTCAGGATGTTCTCAAAGGATTGTCTTCTGTTTTGTAAAAATACTGCAAAAAAGGAAGAAAAGATAGCATTTCCTACTATTTCCTTCCAGGCTTCTCCTTGAATGATCGTGCTTGCTAGCAAGCTCTGCAATATACCTGAATTCAAGCCTGTAATCTTTAAATGCATTCAACACACAAAGTGAAGTGCTTTTCAATGCAATCTTGTGCAAGTAAGTACCTGCACTCATCTGCATTTTGTAAATCCTATTTTGTTGGTGTAGCTATGGCAAGTACTTTTTAAAAATCAAATTCAAACAGAAAGTGGGCAAAGCACTGTTCATATACAGAAACTTTCTATCAGTCAGTGTTTTCTCTGCACTGGAAGTGCTGTGCCCAGCAGTGAGGCACTGTTAAGATGTGGGCCATAGCAGGGTGCTCAGTAAGGTGTTTGGAGTGTGATCAGCACAGACTTGTTTTGCAGGGCAGCCAATTTCCCAAGGTCCTACTGCATAGTCAGGAGGCTCATGGTGTTTAAAGGTGAAGGTCAAAGCCCAGCTACTTCAGTTAAGGCTTGTTTGCCTGTAATTCTCTATTGGACTTTCCCTGGGGGATTTACAGAAGGCTGCTCCTAATGCTCAGAATCCTCTACACATATATATTGAACACATCATCAAATTCTGCTATGCTCATTGTGTAATCTAAGGTGACTGGTGGGAGCAATAGCTTACAACATGGACTGTCTTTCACTGCTGGAGATCAAGAACACCATATGCCTTTCCTGGACCTCATTGTGCACAGGAAGGTGAGGCAAGCTCCTGCTTGTGAAAAATTAGAGTGAAAACCAGATCTTACCACATTGCCTTTGTGCTCCGACCTACCTTTTTGGATCTGTGGCAACAACAACAAAATTTTCTTTGATTACTATATAACTTACATTTGAAGAGCAGAAAGGGTCTGTTTCCAGTTGCTGTCTCTTTTGGGCTTCCTATTCTGTCTTCTCTCTCTCTGTGAGACTAGAGGAGAGGCAGCCTTCTGGGAATCAAAACAAACCAGATATTAAACTACGGATGGAGTCACAGTTGTTGCCTCTTTGATATCAGTGGTTTGAGTAGAAAAGAGACTTTGAACGAGTGGTAGCCACTATGGATGTTGGGTTGCTTAAGGTGTTACAAATGCCTGGAGGGGTATGGAACCACCTCTAATGTATATTAAAAATGTTATGTGCAAATTGGGTGCTGGGTGTTCCAAGAGGAACAAATGCTAAGCATCAACAGAAAGGGCTTCTGTGGGAGGGATTACTGCTGGGCATTTTTTTAGTATGGTTGTTTCCTGATCTAAATATGGAACAATCAGACTATACTAACCATTTTCTGAAATGATTCATAATTCTTTCCCACTCTTCACCAAAACTATAAAAAATTACACTGTCTTAAATCTGCAGGTTAATCCTGCCAGAGTTTCTGTTAAAGAAGAGCCTATCTGTTTACAAGACCTGTATTTTGGGGGGGATGCAAGTTTATACTTTGGAGAGTGGAGTGGGTTGGATTCTGCTACTCTTTTCCTTCTTGTATCTTTTTTTTTTCCTGCTTGAATCGACAGCAAGGTTCTGTCCTTGTCCTTTGTGTTTGTGAGTCTCAGGAGAACAGCACATACTGTTTCTGTGCTATTTTTGTTCCTTCCTTCTGGTGATCTGTTGGTACTTTTAGCCTAAATCATGTAACCTTGAGGGATCAAATAATGGCAGTATGGGAAGCCATTTCTGGAAGAAAGCCAGTTGTTTTGCTGGATGAGAAAAGGGAAGTTCTTGTTGTCTGGAGATTCTTGAGTAGCTTTTTATCTTTGATGTTTTTAAGCAATTACATAAATGTCTGGGGCAGTGTTTTTCACACTAACAGGATAATTAATCTTAATTGCCTTTATTGTTTTGCCATACCTTAGTGGGTGATTAGAAATGGCTTTATATCCCGAAACAAGATAAGGTGCTTAACCAAATGTCTGTGGGTTGGTGACATGGTTTAGTGTGAGGTGTCCCTGCCCATGGCAGGGGGCTAGGACCTAGATGATCTTGGGGTCCTTTCCACCCCTAACTATTCTGTGATTCTATGATTTGATGTGTGGAAGATGGCATTGCATCACTGACGCTGCCCTAGTGATATGGCCTCTTCTCTGCATCATTCTTTGGCCTGTTTGTGTATAGAGATTCCCTCATGAAACAATAGATGATTGTTGTCGTTTAAGACCAGCTGGTAACTCAGAACTGCGCAGTCTCTCACTCCCCTCCCTTCCTTTCCCCCACTCCCGGAGGGATGTGGAGGAGAATTGAAAGAATGTAACTCCCATGGGTTGAGATAAGAACAGTTCAGTAACTAACGTATAACACGAACCACTGCTGCTGCCACCAATAATAATAATGACAAGGGAAATAACAAGGGAAGAGAATACAACCGCTCATCACCCACTGACTGATACCCAGCCTGACCTGAGCAGTGATCTAACCCTTCCAGGTAACTGCCCCCAGTTTATATAGTGGGCATGGTGTGCTGTGGTATGAAATACCTCTTTGGTCAGTTTGGGTCAGGTGTCCTGTCTCTGCTTCCTCCCGGCTTCTCCTCCTCCCTGGCAGAGCATGAGGCTCAGAAAGTCCTTGGTCAGATTAAACGTTACTGAGCAGTAACTGAAAACATCGGTGTCATCAGTGCTGTTCCCAGGCTGAAAGTCAAAAATACAGTGCTGCGCCAGCTGCTAAGAAGGAGAAAAATGACTGCTGCTGCTGAACCCAGGACAATGATTTATTGTAACTGTACGTTTATAGACCTGCTTTCCCTAGGTTAGAGACAGCCAAAGCATGACTGGAAGGGTTCAGACAGTGGTTCTGGTTGTTTGCCATCTGTTGAGTGTGGCAGCGTACACATGCCCCCGCAATGAAACAGAGTCCAAACCTGCCATTCCCTCATGTGGACCAAGCACTTGGTAAATTTTATTCTGGAACCACTTGGCGATTTTACATTATTTCAATGGTCTTTGGATGCCTTTGAGTATAACTTTTCCTTTGGAAGAAGTCAGCTGATGAGCAATTCTGCTGCAGCTGAGAATACCAGTTCTGTGTTTAAAAACAAATATATACATAATGTACACACATGTATGGTACATACATAAAATATATAATTCCAATGGAGAATTACAGCTAAATGCAGCCCTATCTTAAGATGGACTTCATTCTTCATCTTTAAATGGCATGGATCTCCTTTGCATGTATTGCAGCCTCTGGAAGCTAGCTTTCCTCCAGGTCTTTGCTCATCACACTCACTGAATGTATTGAGATTAGACACATATATATAGATAGATAAACATAGGAAGACTGACAAGTCTGGAAACCCATGTGGAAATTGTGTGTGAACTGCTGGCAAGCAGCCAGGGCAAATATGTAAGAAAATTAATACCTTTTTTTCCAGATAGCTGGGCAGTGTTTGGCACTCAAGTCCCTCGTGGGCAGTTAGGGATGTACTTACGTGCAGTACAGCTGTAATTCTGTCTGTTTCCCCATTATTCTTAGTTCTAAATTTGTCTTCCACAAACAGGGCCACATGCTGAGAGTCAAGTGGGGCTTTTTACACCTGTATCCACAGTGATGTGTCTTCTAATGAAATTCATTGTGTACTTAATACTTTCAGTTTAGGGCATTAAGTCAATAGCAGGAATGGGGAGCCCAGTTCTCCCGCCTCCTAGCTGAGTACTTATTAAGCCCAAACTGATGCTTTGTCAGCTCAGGGCAGCCAAAACTCCTTTGTATTTTATCCTGTCTGGCTATGATTTCTACCTGGATCATATTAGTGTCTAAGCTGTATCCAAGGATTCTAACATACATGTAAGGGATGTCAAGATAGAAGGTGCTTTAAATGATAATCACTCACAGAATCCTAGAATGGTTTGGGTTGGAAGGGACCTTAAAGCTCACCCAGTTCCAACCCCCTGCCATGGGCAGGGACACCTTCCACTGGAGCAGGGTGCTCCAAGCCCTGTCCAACCTGCACTTGAACACTGCCAGGGATGGGGCAGCCACAGCTTTTTTGGGCGTGTGCAAGTGCCTCATATCCACTCATATTTCTACACAGTTTGTTTCCCACAGGTCCTGTACTTACTGACTGCTGATTCATTGCTGTACAATTTTGGTTGAATATTTAAATCCCTCCTGGGTGCCTTCAGTTCTGTAAGCCCTGGAAGCTGTAGGACTTGCAACAGCAGTAGTATTTCTGCCTTTGGAGACCTCTCCATATATGTATCTGGTGTCAGGACTAAATTACGGAGAAGGCAATTAGGACCTGTACCCAACAAATTTCCTGCTGAGATAAAGCAGTTGACAGAGAGGTCTTGTTTCTGCTTACATAGGTTTTTCTTAATAAGCTCCAGCAGATCTATGAACAATTTAGTTACTATGGAGTTTCTCAGGAGTGCATTTGAAAAATTATGGAAACTTGAATTTTCGGGATGATTTTCATGACTGCCTTGTCTGCATGTGGCAAAGTGAGTTAGGATTTCAGTTTTTCCTGCATGGTTCTTGATTTACCTTCTCTTTCTCTGCCTGTGAACTTTATGCAGCTGAAGGAGGAGATACTCAGCAGGAATTAGTCAACTACTGAAAACTGCAGAATTGTTGTTTTAAAACTGCAGAAATGTTTTAAAGCTGGTTTTACTGCTGAGACTGGAGGGCAGAAAGGATTTTAAAGTGTCACTGGGGCATAAGAGCTGTTGCAGAGTCCAATTGTCCCTGGGCTTTGAGTTACCAGGCAGATTTTTGAAATAGGATAGCATTTTGTGTTTGACTTCAGCCATTTTATTCTCTAACAAGGAGGAGGAATCCAGGACAACAGTGTCAGCTCAACTGTGAGTAAAATTACAGGCTGTGGCTGGAAAAGATTATTTTCAGTGATACCTAGAATAGTCTGGGATTGCCAGGTAGGGTGTTCTTCTCCCTGTTCAGAGCCCCTCTCACCAAGAGCAAAGGAAATGTAGTTTTTGGGTACTACTGACAGTGAAAAATGGTGTAAGATACTACTTAGCACCATTCAATTACTTATTTAGCCAGGAGTATACACAGCTATTGAAATGAACTGCTAACCAAAATATAAAACAGGTAACTTTAAATATAAAAGAATAATACTCCTCATTCTTCCCTGCTGTCCTTTTGCAAAGTAGATGTTTGGGCATTTGCAATAGATTGATGCAGTGCATCACTATGTCATTTCTGAGGCGCATATGGCCTTTGTAGTTAAAGCCAGCATCAAAATACAGACTAGAAATCAGCCGATGTTTTCAGATGGGAAAACCCAAATAAACTCCCTATCAGTTGCTTTTTTACTCCTGGTGTCAGGCTGTATAGCCAAGTGGCCTACTTAGGGTTCACATTGAGGATCCTGTTGAGATTCAAATTACATGAAGGTTTTGAGGGTTAATATTTTCTTGTTTTTAGGACCCATCATTTTTTGTGACATAATCATACTAAAAATGTATCTTAATTATCCCAGACCTGCCAGTGAACTTGTAAAACCCATTTCCTAAGCCCTAATTTGGACACATTCAGACTTTAAAAACCTGTGTAAAAATGGTTTATACCTGCTGTCTGCACGATAGGCTGCCGGTTGGCAGCTGGCTATTACTGCGTACTGTGCTTCTGCCCGAGATCAGGGTGTTAAATAAGCAGCCTGTCCCTGAGGACAGCGTTGTCGTTTTCGCAGCTTTTGTTTAAGCGTCCAGCAGATGGTGCAATGGGCTTTTTTGTTGGGTGGGTTTTTTTTTAGCTACGGAATCTTGAGGTTTCCTTTGGGTTGAAATGAAATGAAGTGATTTGTATGCTCTGATCTGAAGGTAACATTTTAAAAGAAATGAATTCTAGAAATATACAAGTTCTGTATTTTTTTTTCTGAGGAAATCAGTTGAATTTGGTACGCATTTGTATAATGCATCCCCTGTCCTTATAAATACATCTGAAAACAGAACCAAATTTTTAGGGAAACCATGACTTTGCTTAATCCCTGTAAATGGAGAAGTGCAGTCTTTATTACAGCATCTGACAAAGTGGGATATAGCACCTTTGCCTCCTGTAAGGAACAAGAGTTGCTTGAAGCTGTGTCTACAGAAGGCAAGTCAGTTCGTAGTTTAAACCCAGTTACTTTCTACCTCTAGACAGCAATTTCTTCATGTTAATAATTGGTGTCAGACAAGACATCGCTAAATTTCCACTTAATAACGATTAATTACAATTAAATAGAAGACTGATTTTTGCACAGATAGATGAAAGGTCTGCCTATTTGTTCTTGATGTTGCCCTTCACATACAAAATCAAAGGGTTTAATTTGATGCTGAAAATAGAAGGCCAAAATGCTGTTGGCCAACTTTCTGCAGAATAGCCCAAGATATCACTACTGGTTTTGAGCAGAGTTGATGAGATATATTTTGTAATTCTTACACAAAAGAACCCTAAGCAAGCAAACAAAACCCCCCTGCAAATCTATGTATATATATTTTGAGGTTCCAATTGGGAGAAATCACAGTAACAGAAAATCTTAGTAACAGAGCAGTGGGAAGATGGTATGAACTCATTTTCCCCCTCTGATTCTCTTAAAATGTGCTCACCAATTTGACAAAACTTCTGAGAAGCTGTGATGTGGAAAAATGCACACTGAAGAATTGAGAGAAGTTGTTGAAGTTCTACAGAGGCTTGAATCCTTTGCAGCAGATGCTGCTTCAGTATTCCCTTTTACTCCATTTCTGAGTAAGCTACTCAAACTTAGCTTTAGAGCCAGATGTGATGAGTAAGGAGAAAATCATGTAGTCTTTAGAGACAGAGTCGAACTGTATCTAGAAGAGCATGCACAAATTCCTCCCAGGGTTATATGGGCCCGCTCCAGCAATTTGCTCATGGTGTTTAAGTTACTTGTTAACCTCCTGTTAATAATGGAAAAGTCCTCATAGAGCTGAAGACCTGAAAAGTGCAGTAGGCTTTATTGTAATCATGAAACCACAGTCCATAAATATTTTACATCTCTTAAAATTGTGATTCTAACTCTCCCTTTTGTGGGCTCCTGAATGCAGTGTTAATATGAATGAAATGCTGTCAGATTCAATTTAATCCCAACCTACCTACATTCTGGTGCCTGCTGGATTTTGGTGGTAAAACAGCCATAGGCCACTTAGTATTTATTTTAACAGATGTGGGTATCAGGATCCAAGTTCACATCCAGAGTTCAAACACTAACTTTTTAGGCTGCTGTGGGGCTTCCATTTTAAGCCATTCAGATGCAGACCTGATCCAAACTGCAAACTGTAGTACATTAGCACAAGCTTTGTCTAAACTAACGATTCTTGGTGGAAAGCAAGGGTGCTACAGCAATATGGTTGAATAGGTTTTTGACTGGAGATGCTGAGAGCCTGCTTGATTTGGAGGATAAGCTCTTTCACAATCGTGGCCAAAAGACAATAGGGTGGAATGCTGGAATTCTTACCAAAACTATAAAAATACTTTAAAAACCCAACTGATGCGCTTCTCAATTTGTAATTGTTGCCGAACCAAATCCTGAAGCCCATTGAGTCTGTCTTGCATGCAGTAGAATCAATATCCAGTGCCCCTAGTAAACAAAAATTGAGAAGTCTTAAGTTAGAACTTCTTTAATAAAAGACAAGTCACCATTTTCTTTCCTTCTATTTTATCTCCTATGCTAGAAGCAACACTAGAATTTGTGTCAAAGGGAATGATGTGGGGCTGATCTGTATGGTCTTTGTGAACAGAGAGAAGTGCCCCCATCATCCATACATCTTATTTCTAATCCCTTGGGAGACCTGTAAATAGATATTCAGTATAGCTGGAGCTTTAGCAGTATTTAAACAGGTGAGCGTCTTCCTCTCACACGGTATAAAAGGACAAAGTTAATAAGGAATAATAAGGTGATGGTGAGTAAAACCAAGTCAGAGGCATGCAGAATTGTGGTTTTTGTTAGGAGCTCTTCTATTATTCAGAAATCATGTCTTTTAATCTCACATATTAAAGCCTCAGGCATTACTAAATTAAACAGATTATTTGGCTATTTGATTTTAATATTTAGGAAGAGTACTGCTGATTTATCTGTGCAGCAAAGGAGAGAGGTGTATACAGCCTACTATTTTCTGATAAAATTTATGCACTGGTTGTATACAAAGCATCTTACATTTACAATTTTAAGCCCGTCACTGTCACTCAAGCTCAACTTTCTACCACACCCCAGTTGCACTTAGGAAAACATACCCAAGATTTCACTATAAACAGGAAGTAATGTAAGAGATAATAAAGTGCCAGAGTTTTAAGTATGTTTTATACCTGTAGATATCTGTAGAGCAAAGCTGGAAGCAGTGAACAAAAGTCATCACTGTGCATTATTCTTTATCTTTTTGCATTTAATAGTCTGGTTTTAATTTTGAATGCTTTGCTAAGCAGCAGTGCTGCAGGACTAGGACACCTTCTGTCTCTTTTTCAAGATTTGATTTAGAATGCTAATTTTAAGTAATTTTTCTGACAGCAGCTGAGTTAGCCTAGAAATTATTTAAATAAATCTGACCTAACTTGCAGGGGGAAATATTTTAAGATTTTTTCTTCTGAAAGTGTTTTTGTTTTATATCTCTGATTTCTTCCAACTGAAATATCTACTGTATTCCCAAAATCCTTCCCCCCTGTCGTGGTTTAAGTCTCTAAAACTCACGAAAGTCGCTCACTCACTCACTTCCCTCTTTCTTCCCCCAGTCCCGGGGGGATGGGGAGGAGAATCGAAAGAATGCAACTCGCACAGGTTGAGATAAGAACAGTTTAGTAACTAAGGTATAACACAAATCACTACTGCTACCACCAATAATAATAATGACAAGATAAATACAAAGAAAAAGAATACAACTGCTCACCATGCCCGACCCAGCCAGTGCACCCCCCAGCAGCGAAACCCCCAGTACCAAAAACCTGACCATGCCATGAACCCCCAGTCCACCACCACACCCTTCCGGGTCTCTGCCCTCCGGTTTCACATCCTGGGCATGACGTGCTGTGGTATGGAATAACCTCTTTGGTCAGTTTGGGTCAGGTGTCCTGTCTCTGCTTCCTCCTGGGGCTTCCCCTCCTCCCTGGCATAGCATGAGGCTCAGAAAGTCCTTGGCCAGACCAAAACATTGTCAAGCAGTAACTGAAAACACTGGTGTTATCAGCGCTGCTCCTGGGCACGAAGTTAAAGACACAGCGCTGCACCAGCTACCAAGAGGGAGAAAAATGACTGCTGCTGCTGAATCCATGACACCCCCTCTTTTTCTTCCTTCCCAGGCAACAGAATATAGATATTTTCCATATATCTTACAGCAATAAGTTACTAATGATATTTGTAGGTTTTCAAAGATGACTGTTGCTCTCTTCTCTCTTGAGTCAGGGTCTTTTTCCTTATACCATTTGTATGGCCTTCACCAGGTGCGGTAATGGGGCTCCTTGACTCAACCAGAACTGGAGCAGGGATTGGATGGGCAAAGGGATCTCCCATTCTGGGTCTTGCTTGAGATGCTATTACAGAACCTGGCAGAAACAAAGCAGAAGAGATTTATTGAAGAAGCTTTTACAGTTAGGACTATGCAGATTATAGCAATCATCCTAATAAATATGGTATAATATGGAATTCAGAGAAATGGGCAAGTATCTGATCAAAATAGCATTGAGTGCTAAAAAAAGGATAAAATCAGTGATGTTGGAGGTATTGGAAGTCCAGCTTGATTTGATTTTTTATTTTTTTATTTTTTTTAAGATTTATCACCCAGTTTATTCACTAATTCAGACAGATTAAAGCATAAACCTCAGCTATCACCATGCAAATATCAACAGGATTAAATAATATAATCTTTGGAGACAAGTGTTTGCATCATGTAATTTAGTCAATCAGTTAAACTTTTCCTTCCCAAGGCTGTCTTTCACCTCCCTTACCTGCAGTGGAGATCACTTGCCTTCAGTTTGGTTTGCATGTATAATTTCCAGTAGGAGTTCAGTATGTGACATGAGGTGAGAATATTTATAGAACTTTACAGTAGTCTGAGGAAATCAGCACCTGTGTTTTGAAAAAGGGCACTTCTGTACCTGCAGTGATTCTATATGGATAGCTATATGTAAACATTAACCCCCTGTATTTGTATTTTGTTCCACTGAGGAGCTGACCTCGCCTATTGCTGGCATTTGTTGGATTGGAGGATGGTTGGCCACTTCTTGCCTATTTCAGGACTCTGGCTGTTTCAGCTTGAGGAGAGAACTCCCAGAAACATCCTCCCTTATCAATAGTTTATTAAAACCTTTGCCAAACTCAGAAAGAAAAAGTAGTTTGATAGAAATGAGGGAACAAGTGAAGCCTTTATGTTCAGTCCCTTCTTGTGATTTTCTGCTTAAGGGTCAAGTGCCACCAAGCTCTTTTAGTCCCACTTTTATTTATTTTCCCCCCAGCAGGTCCCTTTGGCAACCTCTTTGCCAGGTAGGGAGCCCTAGGGACTGGGTAAAGGTGATGTTCTCTGTGCATGGTACCTTTACCATGGCTGGGCCATGTGGTATGTGCAGGGAGCTGCTGGATTGGTACCTGCACCAGTTTTGTCTTGAGTGCAGGTGTGTTTTGGTGTTTGGTTTCAAAGAATTCAAACCAGTTGCATCTTCCCATCCCAGAACAGATGTGGAGAGGCAGCTGTTGTGGCTCCAGCCTTTCTACTTCCTTCTTCCTATTTTCATTTCTCAATAAACTTCTTCCACTTTTCCAAAGAAACCAGCTTCTTTTAATTGTCTTCTGAGTGTTGCAGGTTTTGTTTTTTCCTTTGTTGCTATTCACATTGCTGCTGCTCAGCTTGGTTTTGTCATTACCGCCGTTAATATTGCATGATAAAATGAACTGTTAATTGCTGAACCTCTGTGGAGCAGACAACAGGCTGTTTACTGCCTGTGGTAGCTGCGGGAGGCTGTCAGGGACTGTTGGGACTCAGTGTCAGATCAATTGTGCACTGGAGGTTTGCATCAGAAGGTAGTTTTGCAAGTGAGGAAGCAGATCCAGTATTAAGAATATTCTTCAAACTGAGCAGTTCCTCCCTCTTGCTGAAAGGTGCTCCTTGAAATGCCAGTCCGGCTTAGCCATAAATTACTTGTTGGGTTGTAAGTGGTACTAGCTCGTGTTAGTACTTCCAGAAGCTGCTACAAGTCATATTTCTCTTGATGTAGGAAATGGAAATGTTTTTCTGTCATAGGTTTGTCTAAAACAGTGTCCAGCGTTGTAGAAGATATTTAGAGACATTTACATTTTACAAAATGAACCATATCAGTACTCAAGAATGCTGATTTCGGTTTTTCCTCTTTCCCCTCCTTATTCCAATAAGGACCAGCTGCCTCTGCAGCCTGCCTGTGTGCGATTTGCTGTTATTTAAGGAAAGTTGATGCAGATTTGTTGTTTTCACTTATTTTTTCTGAACATGTGAGGATATTTTAGCTCCTAGGCAACACACTCCCTTCCCTCCCCCATCTCATTTTTAGCTCTTCCAATAGTATTAGGGCATACTATTTAGAAATACAGAAGGCAAAAACTGGAGAACAGCTTGCTGAGTGGGTCCTTTAATTTGAGACCAGAAAAATCATTCCATATGAATTTATGATGCAATATGACAGCTTAAAGAGCAAATATAATTTCATGTTGCATTATTATTTATTGGATTTACAACAAAACTGCAATTACAGTGGAGCCTTGCTCATGGAAATTTGATGAGACATGATCAGCATGCACACTAGCAAGAGTTCATACTGTTGCAATGTAGCTGCTGCTAGCACAAAAATGTGTTCATTTGAGATAGTGGTGAGGTTTTATTTAGCAATAATGAATCTGTGACTTCAAAGTACATGCATTAAGTTCCAAGAAGCATCTGTGGTGGTAGGGGCCCCAGAACAGTGGAGGTAGCACTGACCTTCAGCACAGTGACATTCCTCTATATTTCTTCATGTCTGAGTGAAGGAAACTGTCTACAGATCGATGTCCTATCTACTGTTTCAGCCTCTGCTTATAAACAGAGTTGGTGAAATTTCAGACCCTTTTTTACCTCTGCCAGAAAAAAAAGCGCTCTACAATGTATGTGTGCTGGTGGCACAGTTAGCAGAAGGGTAAAATATTAGTAGCAGGCCGCCACTACAAAGGTGACATGAATTAGTTTTCTTCCCTGATTCTCTTAAAATATGTCTAGCAGTTTTTCAAGAATTGAGATGCCACAATATTGGAAATTTTTTTTCCCCTTGAATATTGGTCAATAGGTAATCACATAATCTCAGAGGAAGGATGGAGGGAACTGTGGAGAATAATCCTGGAGAAGATCAGTCCAGCAGCCTACCTGTCTGTCTTCTATTCTTTATTGATTTTATTTCAACTGCAATTATTTCAGCTACAGAAATTAGAATTGCTTTGATCAAGTATAACAGTGCCATCCTGAAACTGACATTTGGGAAGATAGACACATGCACAGTAGGGGCACAAGTGTAAAGAAAGAAATCCTTGCTTGTCCACTGATTTTAGTTTGGATGGGCTGTAAAAGAAAGTGATGATGCACTTTTTGTTTGCCTTTGTGTCAGCTGGTGGTTTGGGTTTTTTTGTGTGTTTGGTTTTGTTTTTTTTTTAGAAATTGCATCTGAAGGATATTTTCACTTATAAATCAAGAAAGTGAGAAACTCAAAGGAGCACAGAAGGATAACAGAATGCTTTCAACACTAAGGTTATCCAGTTCTCCCTTTTCTCTCAACATACAGTGCTGTTGGTTAGCTGGAGCATGGACAAATACAGTTGATAGCAGATATATAGGAGAGTTCCTATGTTCAGCTGACAGCTCGCTGGTAGAAGTGCAGTGCTACTGGGTGGACCACTGCAGACACTGGTGCATCTGATGAAGGTAGGGCTGCTGGCATGTGCTGAAAGCATGGATGCATGCTTCTAGGCTGGAGTGGATTCACATGGAGGCAACTCAGAGCATGACTTGTGTCTGCAACCAGACCCTGTAATACCCTCTGGGCTTTCATTCTCTGTGGTTTTGTTCTTGATAAAAAAATCATCCCTATGTATGTGTGTTCCTTCCATCAGTATGAAAGACGAGTCAGTAGGCTTTGCTGTAACTGGTGCATAAATATAAGTTAATGATCAAATGTGATTGTAGGGAAACTTATTTTCTTGAAAGCATACATTTAAAAAGAGATATTAACACTGTAGTGTGGTAATCAGATGTTGCAATATCCCTGGTAAAATGCCAGTGTTCCAGAGATCTGACAATCCAGCATTTGTTGTTTACCTATCCAAAATACTTGGCTTTGAAAAAGCGGCATCGAGTGCCAGAAGAAGGGTGTTCATTGCAAATTTAACACAGCATGCAGTCAACTTCAGTGCAGAGCTAACTGTAGGGGGTTTCTTTGGCTCTACTTATAAGGTAGAAAGTATATTAATTGGTCCTTAATTCAAGCTGAAATAAAGAAAAGACAAAGATGAGCTGTCAAGGGAAGCAGCTAAGTTCTCTTACCCAAAAGGGTAGTGTTGAGGGAAAGGAGCACTTACCCTTGAGAACTGCACAAAATCATTTGTAAAGTCATTAGGCTTATGAATTATTCTGACTGTTATTGTTGTTAACTATTTGAACTGAAATAGCACTCAGAGGAGTTTATACTAAAAATCCTGTTCTACTGTCTTCTGCAAGAGCACGCAATAAAAAGCAATCTTTCCCCCAAATATCTTTTAAACTGAATGACACTCTTTATTCACACTGTTTTTTCTTCTCATTTTCATCACTTAATTTGGTATTTCCATCCTCTCTGTCATTCTGGTACATTGCACCTGAAGCCCTTACTCAGAGCTCTGTTGATGTTTGGCAAATATTAAATTCATGCATCCTTTTTTATGTCTCTGTCTGTCCTTTGGTTTTCCTCTTCTCAGCATGGGGTTAATTTTCTCACAGTTAACTTTCCCCTCTTGTATTTTCTTGTCTCCTTTTCTGCTATTTCTTTTATTGTCTCAGTCTCCACTTTTTGTTTTTTTTGACCATTCTCACACTTCTCTCATCTTTTCCATGTACTCTTTTTGTCTGACGTTTTCCCTCTTGGTTCTTTTTCCAGTTTGGGGAGGGGGGATAGATCTGAGAAGAAGTAACTCTTGTCTTCATTCATCCTAGCTGTGCTTTTTCTGGTGTGGTGTTCTACCCTCCACCCTGCCCTCAATTTCTGTATCTAGCCAGGCTCCACCAACAAGAAAGGTTCTCTAGGGAAAGCATACCTTTACCAGAGAAGATGGTGCTGCAGCATGACACATGGCAGTGCTGGGTGCCCCAGTTGCTGCAGGATCTTCAGTACAAGACAACCACACTATGTTTACTTAGGATATAGCCTGAATATTGCAGAGCTTTATAAATTACAGGCTTGTTTTGTGAGTTCCCAGCAAAATTTCAACATTGTCTATTGGATCATGGTGAAGAAACAGAAACTAGGCAAAAAGGGCAAAGTTAACTCTTGACAGCTTGTCCTTCTGCTCTGCTGTTAATTAGGGTGGCTTGCTGTAGTTCATGTTGGCAATAATTACAGCTATATTGCCAAAGTTGCCTTTTAACAAGATTGTTGTTGTTGTCATAGCTCTTGTTGTTCAAGAACTGCATTTTACAATTAGGCGAAATACACGCGATACATTATCTATAACAATCTCCTTTAATGATAACAACGGATATGGGAATTAGTCCAGAGTATAAAATTAAAGATATTTGAATAATTATAGTGTAATCAAGTCAAAATTACTGGTGCCTTTATTTGAGGCTAGACTATGTGAAAAACAGCACAAGAAAATTCGTGCTTTGAAATCTGAAAGGCACCAGTATTTGCTAACACATTTGCATATACTGCACTAAATAAATTTGTTTTATGTCTGCCAAAGATGTAAAATAAAAATAAGCCACTAGGCTAGTTTTTAGAGGCTTGGGCATATTGACAGAAACTCCTTTGTGGTTCTGTTTGTTGGCATGTCTCAGCTGTTTTGGTATGGTGGATTAGCTGCATAAAGGTGAATTTAATGGTGTTCAACAAGGTGGCTTAGAACTATCTGCATCATAAATGCCTGTTTATTGGATTTTCTTGGAAAAGTTTCTATTTTTTTAAGTTCCAGTCTCACATTTCTTATCTGATGCTACATATACTCTTTAAATAAAGGTAAAAACCAAAAAGGCCAAGGAGCCCAAGGGAGGGCAGAGACATGACTTCAAGGGATAAAGATTCATTTTCTTATAGTGTGCTAAAAACAAGCAAACCAAACCAACCAAACAGAAAAACCTCAGTAAAACACCAAAGAAAGAAACGATCAAAACCCACAACAAAAGAAACTACACCCCCCACCCCCACTCCAAACCAACCAAATACCTACACCCTCCCTCTTTTCAGCCTTTGAAGCAAACCACCTCTCTGTAATTCTTTACCTTCAATAGCAAGTGCTGTATCACCCAGGCAGGAGAAAAAGGAACAGTTCAAAGCTCTGGCAGACTTCCAACTTTAAGTCCCAGGCACTGCTCATGTCAAAGTAGAGCTGGAAAGAGAGCTGTGAACTCCAGTCTATTTATTTAGTTGTGTAAAAAGGATGGCATGCAAAGTATTTATATTGTTTGATTTCATTGCAGAAGGTGATAGTCTATTTTTTTTAAGGGATTTAGTTCCCAAAAGTATTATGAAACATTGACAGCAAATCCTTTAAGAATTTTAAATCCTCAAACCAACTGGCAGATAATTCTGGGTTTTATATTAGTGGAGAGAAAGGCATTAGAACTCAGCTACTCGTTAAGATTTAAAATAATGGGAGCAATAAGAAATCTTTAAGAAAGTTGCTGCTAAGGTCAAAGTGAGCCCTTAGATTTTTCATGCAATGAGCAAAGTTGTCCCAAACAATGAGAAGTGAAATAAATGAGACCCGGTGAGCTGGATAACATTTTCAACAGTATTTCACCTGTTCCCTGTGGATTTCTTTCTGCTTTCCCACAGATTTTTTTTGAGAACATAAAGGTGTTAAGCATCACAAGAGAAAAACCTCAGTAAATTCTGTGTAATCAGTAGGAGTATGAAGGTCATGAAAAGGGGACATTCTCAGTGAGGTTTCTGAAGAAAAGGAAGCAGAGATTTATTCTGTTAACAAGTGTAGATAGGTAATATGATGGATAGTAATGAGTGATATCCCCCAGGGGCCGGTGCTGGGGCTGCTCTTCTGATCTTGTTCAACATCTTTGTCAGTGACTTGGACAGTAGGATTGATTGAGTGCGCCCTCAGCAAGTTTGCTGAATGACACCAAGCTGTGTGGTTTGGTTGATACGCTGGAGGGAATGCCATCAAGAGGGACCTTGACATGCTTGATAGGTGGGCCAATGGCAACCTCATGAAGTTCAACCAAGCCAAGTGCAAGGTCCTACATCTGCGTCGGGGCAATCCCAGGCACAGCTACAGATTGGGCAGGGAAGAGATTCAGAGCAGCCCTGCAGAGAAGGACTTCGGGGTGTTGGTTGATGAGAAACTGAATATGAGCTGGCTGCAGTGTGCGCTCGCAGCCCAGAAAGCCAACCGTGCCCTGGGCTGCATCAAAAGGAGCGTGAGCAGCAGGTCGAGGGAGGTGATCCTGCCCCTCTATTCTGCTCTTGTGAGACCTCACTTGGAGTACTGTGGGCAGTTCTGGTGTCCTCAACATAAAAAGGACATGGAACTGTTGGAGCAAGTCCAACATCCACATCCTCATGTGGGCCATGAGGATGATCAGGGGCCTGGAGCATCTCCCATTTGAAGACAGGCTGAGAAAGTTGGGGCTGTTGAGCCTGGAGAAGAGAAGGCTGAGTGGAGACCTCAGAGCAGCCTTCTACTATCTGAAGGGAGCCTATAAGAATGCTCAAGAAGGACTTTTCATCAGGGATTGTAGCAATAGGACAAGAGGTAACAGGTTCAAACTTAAACAGGGGAAGTTTAGATTAGATATAAGGAGGAAGTTTATTGTGAGGGTGGTGAGGCACTGGAGCAGGTTGCCCAAAGAGATGATAAATGCTTCATCCCTGGAGGTGTTCAAGGCCAGGTTGGATGGAGTCTTGGGTGACATAGTGGAGTGTGTGCTGTCCCTGGCCATTGCAGAGGGGTTGGAACTAGATGACCTTAAGGTCCTTTCCACCCCAAACCATTCTATGATTCTATAATACAGGATTTTCCTGTTCATGACTGTTTTCCATGGGAGATAGAAATTAGTAAAACAAAAAAAAAATACATTGAGAGCTCCCTCTTACCCGTAAAACATTGCTGGTAGTAACAGTGTAGTTGTACCTGATGCCAGACTTATGAAACTGGACACAAAGTAGAACTGCAAAAGATAGGAAGAAATATGGAAGCCAATGGTCGTGAGGTGTTTTGCTGCCTCATAATAAATTCTTGCTACATTCAAACAGAATTTTGAAACAAATAAGAATTTGGACTGGAATACCTAGTAAAAAGAAGATTTCTGGTTTTAATCCTTATTTAGCAAGGAAAGAGAATAAGGAAGATCCGGGGCATCGGTTCTTGATACTTGGCTCTGGTCTTGAAAGCATAAGAATAATTTCTTTGGGGATGGCCAAGCGGAAATTCTTGGCAGTCTTGGGCAGTACTGGGGAGAGGTTTTAATTTGCAGTTAGAATTATTGTGAACTGCAATAGTACTTCCTGTAGTGTTGTCTGACAAAATTTTCAGGAGCCCTGCACATTGATCTCCATGCATGGTCTCTTGCTGCATTGAGGGTTCCATCGTAGTAATGTTCGTGACATGTAACATAGGCTCAATAGTGAATCCCAAGAGTACTGAAATGGAAATAAGCAGGGAATATTATGTATTAACAAGTTGTGTGACCTTTTCTTACAGCAATCAGAATAGTTGTCAGAAAACTAAGTAGCAAGCTTTTAGAAATGGCTAAGAAACTCAATAAAGCCAAGTGGTTCTTGGGTCTGGCTGAGGCAGCTAATGCTGCAGATGCATTATGACCTGAAGTTGATCCAAATGAGGCCCTTGGCATGTGCAGCTGATGAGGGGGAAGAAGTAAGTGGTACTTCCAAGTTTAAGAACTTGAAGTTCTTCTGACATTGTATGTATTTAATTCGCCTGCTACTAATTTTAGGAATTACTTGTTTAAAATGTTGTTCATTGCCAGTTAAAATAATTCACTAATGCACTCAGCAGTCAATATGCATTGGGCTATATAGTCTTAAATCATGTTACTGTTTGAGAGTATCTGAACTAGTGGATATTTAAATAATGCCTTTGAAGAGCAAGAAGAAAATTAGAAAATGGGAGAAAGTATAAAATATTTTCATTTAGCTGTTATTTAACTATTTTGATTGCATCTTCTAGTATCTACATGTGGTTAGGGACAGCTAAAAAGCATTTCAGAATTGTTTGTTTGCAGAGTTCAAACTGTTGGGTTTTTTTAAGGCAACAAAACCAGATTCTGTTGGAAAAGGGAAATACTGGAAAGGGAAAGTATTCTGTTGCAAAGAAAGTTTGTTATTGCTTTACTTAAAACCTAATTTTCAGTGAAGGAAAACATTGCCCCAATAATGCTTCAATAAGCACTCTATTTTTTAAGTGTTTTGAGCTTTGTTTTTCCTTAGATCAAACCCCATTATTAATTTTAAATGTATGATTCATTTTATGGAATGTCAGTTAAGTGCTGGGTTATCCTGAGAGCATTGTCACTGTCCTAGATGTAGAGTTATGTGGAGAATAACGTTGAAGCATCTCATAGGCAGTGGTCTGCCTGATCATCCTCAAGATCTCCTCCTTTCTCATGCTGTAGCAACCACTGATGAGCATTTATGAAGTGAACTAAATCAGAAATTACAAGTTGTATTAAAAATGTGGTTTTCTTCCTTATAATGAATTATGCGAAAAAGGCATAATTATTGCTTCTCAGGAAGAAAACAAAACAGAAAAATAATGAAATGGGCTGAAGAACTTGATTCTTACAATGTTCATGTGATTGTCAGAGTCAGAAATATAATTGACAGAACAATTATACTTCAATTTCCTTGAACTATTCTTCCATGCCATTTCAAATCTAACTTAGACAGGTCAAAGATAATAATACTGCGAGCCTATGTATTGCAATCGGGGGGTTCTTTTCCACTGTATTTGGCAATAATATGAATGAGAGCTTTGATTCCCTTTTACCTTATGGTGGTGAGCCACCGTAATTTTTCAGGCAGTTTCCTGTCAACAAAAGATTTACCCCCCAAGCCTCCTACAGATAGCATATAATAATGCTTATGTAAGAGAATTCGCTTATTTCAGAGGATAATCATACGTCAAACATGAGATATTTTTTAAGGAATACCTAAACATTGAATTAATCTCTTTAAGCTTAAAGCTAGGTCATTTTTACTCCATTTTAGTCCATTTCTACTGCACAAAAATGCCTGCTTTGTATTGGCAGCTGCAAAACAATCAAATGTCAGGTTTGAATCTTGCAAGCTTGTTTTTCATGAAATTTCATATACCCATGTGTGCTCACTGAAGGCAGTGGGTAACACACACACAAATTAATCTGGGTCAGAACTTTAAATCCAAATTACACTCTCTACTAGAGCTGAACATGTCTCAAATATTAGAAGGATACAAAATCCAACCAGTACAGATGATTAGTGCTACATATGTCCATCTGTAACAGGAACTGTGGAGTTCTTCCCTCTTTGGGAATTCTTCTTTTCTCCCTTAGAGACAGTCAGTCTTCAGCCTTTCTCTCCAAGCACAGCAGACCAGTGTTAGTACAGATAACTTCTAAGCAACTTGCTTCATGAAAAATGTACTGAGATGCACTGGTACCATTATAAGAAATATAGACCCATGGTGTGTTTAGTGACTTAGAGACGTAGAACAAGCTTTCTTTTATCAGAGCTTGAATGACTTCAGTAGTGCTGCAATTACAACAAAAAGATACTGGCAAGCGGTAAAGTTAATGAATGTTCTTTCTATTTAGACTGAACCAAATCCTGATAAGCTATACACAACATCAGCGAAATGCAGGTGTTTGTTTTGCTCATCAAGAATATTTGTCTTGTAAGTTCAGAAATAAAATTCACTTTCTTTTCCCTTTTTATCCCTCATGACAAATGATACTTATAGAAAATACATAATTATTTTACATTAAAAAAAGCGATGACCACAAATTACCTTTTTACTCTGTCATTTCTCACATATAACCGTTAGAGATGTGATTTTGGTATATCTTTAAAACTCCTCTCTGGGTTTACTTAAAATATGAATATCTATGCATACTTATGTTGCAGTTATACTATCTTTTAAAATTTAATGTATTGTATTTTTCCTCACTAAAACTGTCTAAATAATAAGGCAAAGTACTGTAGTCATATCCTGAAGCCATGAAAGTTACAGTGATGGTTAACCAATCACAGGAAAAGATGGATCTAGAATTCATTCTTGTAAATAGGTTTTGATTTGTGCCGTGCATAAAGAATTTGATGTGCTTCACTAACAATTGTGTTGCTTCTTATCCCTTAGGTACTGATGCCTGTTTATAACAGACCTGAATTTTGAAGGTACATTCTTCAAATTCCACTTTATCACAACAAATCACTTGCCATATGGGTTTGTTGTACACAGAAAAATAAATGTCGCGATGGAGTAAATCATTCATGTTCAGGCTTAGTAGAAGGTGTCTTAAAATGTATGTTATTTGCACTGTGTGAGGAAGGAATGAGCAAACTAGCAATAAGCAAACATGCTAGCAGACTAAACTGTCTTTTTGTGGCTGTGCCCTCCTTGAGCATTGCCTTGAGGCACCAAACCCCTTTCTTCCTTCTCACCTAGCCAGGCTTTTCCCAAATTCACAATAGCATGACGTTGAGGTAGGTCAAGCAAGACTCCCACTAAAGGGTCCAGAGTTTGAGGCTAATGCTTCCCTTTCTTCCAGACCCCTTCTGCTGGGGACAAGTGTGCCTGTAGTGGGAATGCAGACATCTCCTGGGCAGCTGCTGGCTAAGATGTTGTCTCCATTTGTTTGCATGGAGCATTTTCTTCAGCTCCCAAGGGTAACAGTGTGAAGAAAAGCATTTACTGTATACCTAAGTCTCTAAAAATTCAAATAGAAATTTAAATAATGGCCATAATGAAGTCTGTGGTTTCTTAATACACATGGTATATTTTATACATTAGAGACCTGTGATATCAAAAGGCCAGCTAGCTTTCTGTAGAGTGTATTTTGAGTCTTTGTGTGCCTGCTAGGTATTACATTCCCCAGAGTCTTTCTGTAAGGACAACAGGAGAATTTTATTATGACAGTAAGAACTAGGTGGCTCATCACCTTTTTGTGCATCATTTCCCACGGGATTATCTAATTGTTTGCTGAAGGATTCTAGTAGTTTTTCTCCAACAACGTTGCCTGGGAAGAGAGGCTTTCTCCAGACTGATGAATAATTGCATGAATTAGTTGACTTTTTTTTTCACTGTATTTACATCCTACTTGAAATTTGTTTTAAGAGTGGATCATTACAGACTGCAATCACCTGAGTGGCAGTTAGAGAACTTAATTCCTATTACTTGTATTCATTTTTACGCTTCCTAGGCTTTCTGTAACAACTCCCACTTGGAGGTTGATTCTTTTTTAAAATTAGTGTAATTCCACTGACCACAGGGCTCTCATGCCAAACAATGAAGAGTAACTTTTCTGGAGTCTGTGAAACTATGCTGACATAGCGTCTGACCAGATTTACTTGTAACAGGTCATGAGCAGGGCAGGGCATTAATTGGAAGAGTGTATTAAACTTGAGAACAGAAGAAAAAGTAGATATATTTGCTCCTCTCGGGATGAGGAGATGTCGGTGACTCACATAGTAAGGTGTGATTACTGGACAGTAATGGTGTGGTTTCCAGAGCAGTATTTATATGCAACTGCAAAAGAATGGAAAGAAAAGGTAAATCATAAGTGGAGCTGAGCAGAGTTTCTTGCCCTCAGCACATGAATTCTGCTGTTAGAGAAGCTTAAATATTGCTGTAAATGGCATACATCCTCCTCATAGATCCTACAGGGCTGTGAGGACAAAGTTTGGTTACCAGGCTTTCAGAAATCCTAGGGAGGTCCCTGTCATCTCAACCATGTTCTTGTATCAGCCATAAAGGTGATGGCTATGGTAAAGTTTATACCAATTGTGTATTGCTTGTGATCTTCTGATGCTCATTCCTTCTATAGGTGGATTTCTCTCTTGGGATTGTTTTTCTGAGTTCAGGGAGAATCTGTCCCAGTATCCCTGTATCTGAATCCTTAGTCTGTCATTTTCTGCAAAAAGAGGATTCTGAGATGACATCATACTGGCAAAATAATCTGTTTTTGATTGGAAGATATTTCTAGCTGGAATCTTTTCAGATGAGGAGAGTAATGCTATAGCCTGTCCATGAAAGATTGAATAGGATAGCAGTGGTAGAAGGTTATCTCCAAGGACTAAGCTGAGCAAAATTATCTGCTATCAGATAGTTTCTATCAGTGAGTATCCAGGGTAACTCAGGGGCTCCTTAGCTCACACAAACTCATACAAAGACGTCTGTAGACCAGCCTAACACACTGTTAATATCAGATGCTGCTTGTATGTGTGGTGAGAGTGAAAAAGCTTGCAAAGTGGTTATGAAATATGCACTTTTGATATGAAGGACAAGGTTCTGTTGTGCCCTACCCTGGCTGGATGAACTTGCAGTAAAGGCAACTCCTGCTTGTAAACTGCCACACACTTGCAGAGTAAAATGCCGGGAGGCATCATGAATGCCTCCCTGACTGGAGAGCTTAGTGGGCAGGTGAGATGGCAGGCAGCAGTGAGGTTGGCAGTTGGAAGGACATGGTCACCAGGTCCTTATGACAGTGAATGTGGGGTGAGAAGTGCTTGCAGCTCTTGGTTAATTGTGTAGGAGTGGTTTTGAGCTTGCTCTCCTCAGTCTTTCAAGCAAGCCTGCCTTGACAAGGATAGCTTGGCAAAGCTATATCCTCCGCTCTCATTAATATCCTTCTACCCTGTATTGTTCACAGGGACACAATTTTGGCCATGAGCCTTCAAAGCTAGTTGTCCAAGTCCAAGAAATCTCTAGCATCAAACTAAGAAAAATGTAGAAGATAAGTTTTGGACAGACAGCTCTCCCCTGTCCCTGTCAAATATTTTTAAGGTCAAACAGTTTAATATATGGCTTATGAGCAATAACTGGGAACAGGCAAGTATAACTCCCTTTTTAAGTATAACTCCCTTTTTAGGAGTATGTTTTACTATTTCTTTGATCATCTGGATATATTTCAGACAGTTTTAATTCACTTTAATGCTGCTGAGTTGTTTTGAGCCTTTACCTGTCAAGTCATGGATTTCTCTTTTGCTTTGTCTATAGGTTGTAGTGGCACAGAGAAAAGGTCCTAAAAGCCTACCTCTGTTCTCTCTTACTTGCACAAAGCAAGTCAGCTTCAACCTTGGAAACACTCATGTCTTCACTTAATTGTATGCATTCTTTATTTCGCTGACTTCTCTGAGAATGCTTGTGTATTCAAAGTTGAGCATGTGCTTAATTACCTTACCAAATCATGGTCTATATGCATAAAATTAAGTGTATGTGTAAGTGCCTGCATATTCAGGGCCCTAACGGAAACCATATTAGAATTGAGTTGCATTTTACATTCATTAACTGAACAAAAATCTCATTGAAGTTGACAGTCATTCTGCTGAGTAAGGCCAAGAGGCATCTGGCCGATACAGCTTGCATCCCCAGCTGTGACTCTTCATGTACAAGAGTTAAAATACAGCTCTGATGCGCCAGGCTGCAAGTGGGGAAAGA
This sequence comes from Myiopsitta monachus, assembly GCA_017639245.1. NCBI lineage: Eukaryota > Metazoa > Chordata > Aves > Psittaciformes > Psittacidae > Myiopsitta > Myiopsitta monachus. The sequence goes on from CM029921.1 coordinate 46,602,389, forward strand.
GCCTTAATCATCCTGCCACAAAAATCTTACAGCAATTTGCCATGCCTGCAAGAAAATTTCTAAAGCCTTGGTATAGAATGGAAAAAAAGATATTTATTCAGTAGAATAAAAGAAAGCAATTCAATTTGTGGGTTGAAATGAACTTCTGACATACAGAGAGCAAGCCTGATGTTGTTTCATTGTAAGCAATGGGTGTCCTGCTGAGGAACAGCTCAACTGATAAAATATATCTAACTTACACATAAGCTAAAAAAAAAAACGCCAAACCCAAACATATAAAACAATGTGGGACAACATAAAATCACACCTAGCAAACATGGTTAAAATATAAGCGTTTGATTCATAGATTGAAACCCAGAAGATCATGTAATTTAGTTATAATTCACTGAGAAATCCCACCTTATTATATGGCCACAAAAGACTAGTGAGACTGTTAATAGTATATTTGATTGCAGAGAAATGATAAAAAGGACAGAACAGTGCTGCTTGAATCTTTGCTATCATATGGCACTACTCTGTGAGTATACAAAGGTGTAAAAGAGAAAAAATGTGATGGTTATTGTGTATGTGGAATTAGAATAGCAGAATTGTTTGTGATTTGAAATAAAAGAATGATACTGTGCAAGTTGCAGCAAAAAGAGCAGCAATGGAGACTGGGGAGATGGATGAGGCAGAGAAGCTGCTTGAATCAGGAGTCTGAAGGAAATTAGTTATAGAAATAAGAAAAATAGTCTCCAATGTTAGTTTAAATCACATGATAATAGTTTATATAGCATTATAGTGTTCATATAGGGGTTTTTTATATCACTTATGGTGCTAATTACAGTTCAAGCATAATGTTTTTTAAAAAAGCTATTTTCAGCAATGCAAAAGGAGCTGTTGAAACACCAGCTCTAAACTGAAAGCAAATATTAAATTCTGAGTAGGCTACAGTAGTTGAAAGACATCAGTTATCTTGTTTATACTCTCTTATTAGCTTACTAAAAGACATTAATTCCCACTTTTTTGAACCAAAAAGCCTCTCCATAAATTGTGGGATAGACAGATCTATTTTTTGAATGTGAACTTCTAGTAATTTTTGTAGTTTTATCTAATGTTTTCTAATCCTAATATTAAATGAAAGTCACCATCTAGCTAATGTAGAACAGAGCAATAGCTATAGGGCAAATGAGGTACCTATCAGAGATGTAACACAGACCACTGTCATAATCTCTACTTCCAACCTTAAACAAAAGGTTATAGTCTAGCATAGAAAAAGTCCAGCAATTGTGGCTCCCAACTAAATTACTTTCTGTTCTCTGGTCTGAGAAATAGATTTCTGAGTTTGAACTTCAGGCTGGGAGTGGAAACTTCACAATATCTTAGTGTCCTCCCTTCCACAGCCTGCAGGAGGGAAAGGTTGTGTTTCAGCTAATAAAAGTTTTGGATGTTTTGGAGGGAAAAGGAGCAGCTAGTAGTGCCCACCTTTGGGTGGGACACAAGGAGGGATTGGTACAGAGCCTGTGTACCAGCCGAGATCAAGGATATGAGCAACAAAAACACTGTCTGCAGTAGTAAGCTCAGAAAAGACCAGGCTTTAGGTGTAACTTGGTTAGGTAAATACTAACTTTGGAAGGAAAAGGGAGGGTAGGATTTATCAATCAGTTAACTTACTGTGCTGGGTTTAGCTGGGTTAGAATTAGTTTTTTTTCTAGTAGCTGGTGTTTTGGATTTGAGCTGGAAACAGTGTTGATAACCAGGAGTGTTTTAGTTATAGCTGAGCAGTGCTTATGCAGAGCTAAGGTGTTTTCTGCTCCTCTCACAAATAGCTGCATGGGCCTGAGCTGTCAACTGGGGTTAAAACATGATATTATGCAAGAAGAAAATTAGCGCAGTTGGAGATGGTGGCATAAGAAATAAAGCAAGAGGAGACATAATGTGAAATGGAATATAAAGGAAGGAGATTATTGCTGGGCATCAGTTGATTAGGAGACGGAGACACAGTGAGGAGGTAATAGGAAATAAGAAGAATCCTCCAGGGCACTAGCAAGAACAATGTGACGTAAAATTGAAGAGTTACGAAGCAATGACAGAGCTTTCTTTGGTTTGTTTATTGGTTGGTTGTTTTTTTTTTTAAACTGTAATTACATTTCTCCTTCTGCATGTTTTACATTGTGGCTGGCAGCAGTAAAATGCGAAAACTTGCAGTCTTGGCTTCTTTACTGCTGATGTGGTTATTTAGTGGGCAATGTATTGCACACTTGTTGCTAAAAATAATTGCAAGGTGGAACAAATACCGGTTTTATGGTAACCACAACCAAAACAAACAGGAAGATAGTGTTAGGAAATGAGGTAAGGTTTCAAAGTGAGTTGCTTCTATGCTTAGACAATTTGACTTGTTTTACACCAGCATCTTCTTTCTGAGGACACTTCCCCCCCAGTCTTTGAAAGCAAAATGAATAACGAGTTTTCTCACAAAGACATATGCTGCAGCTTTCTTCAGATGCAAGTAACTGGTGCAAACCCTTGAATTACTAAGAGGTAAATTGTAGAAAATGATCTTAAATGTCCCTTTCTGCAGGTTAGAAAATGGAGCCGCTGTTTTTGGTGTGTCACACAGAATGGTGTAAGACCTCATCTTTTAATAACTTTTTTCAATTCAGTTGAATAATTCCTACTTAGGGTTTATTTACTTCTGCAGTGTTTTGCTTAATTTGATTTGCAACTCTTTTTATTACTTTTTGTTTTGTTTTAAAGTCAGGGTTTTTTAATGTCAGTTTTTCAAATGCCTCAGCAGTAACTTCTGTTATCCTTGACATTTCTGTGTCACCTTAATATGAACTGCTGCAGTGGGAAACTTAATCCTCTAATCTGGGTAGCTCAGACGCATTGTGCATATAGAGACATTTCCTAATTCGGTGTATTTATTAACAGCTCTGAGCACTCTGTTCATGCTGGCATCTGCATTGGGAACAGTTTTATTGGTGGAAACTGTAGTCAAACAGTGGGCTTATGCCTATGTTATTCCACTAACTAGAATAACAATGCTGGTTCGTGTGATTGTAGGATTCAATGCTTTTCTTTTGGTTCAAGTTGCTATAAGATATATGTGCATATACATATATTGGGAGTGTGTGTGTATACATGTGCCAGGTTAGACAGGGCAACCTGGTCTAATGGAAGGTGTCCCTGCCTGTGGAACTGGATGAGCTTTAAGGTCCCTTCCAACCCAAACCATTCTGTGATTCTATGTGTGTGTATTCAGATTGCCAGTATTCAGATCTCCTTACTGAGAGGGAGGATCTGAATATTAATCCAAACTTCCCTAAGTTTTCTGTGGAATTACTTTATTTCTTATCTGCTACCCCCAAAGTTTTTCTGAGTTATTCTCCCTGGGCCTAACCGTGCCAATTGATTATATTCAGGTCCAACATACACAGACATCTGGAGTTTGAAATTTGCCAATGTTTTGGTGGGCTGTGTGTGTCAATAGCATGTTATTTTCAAAAGCGTAATAATTTGTACTTTTTCTGTCACTTCAGTGATACTATATAAAGTACCTGCAGGAGGTACTTTTAGGTATGCTACCTGAGATATTAGTCCTTTAATGCATTAGTTTGCTAATGTCCACTGCTGAAGTCAGAAAACTGGTCTGGATGAGTTTGCAGGATAAGCAATCTGCCACTTAGGCATTCATTTGAATGCTAAAAAGGATACATACCAAAGAGTGAATACATAATATATGGAAATACTGTTATAAACTTAAATAATACATAGATGTGCAGATACTTTTAGCAAACTCAACGGAAATTGCTTCTCAAGTATGTATAAAATACCAGGATGGGCTGGAAGATCATTAGTGGCATGATTTAATTTAGACAGTGTACAGTCAAACTAAAGGAAAGTAGCAGATAGTATCATGATTTTTGGAAGGAGCTTGAATAGTCAATATAGAAAGTACAATACTGTATCCCCACGAACTCTTACTATGAGTGTTCTATGCTGGAAACATAGTAGAAAAGTGCCTTTATTCCTGCACAAGCAAAACTTTCTTCAGTCTCTCTTTCCCCTCAAAAAAAGGCAAAGGAAAGAAAGGCTTGATGCAGTTTCCCAGCAAGCTGCAAAGCAAGAAGGTCCTCAGCACTAATGATGTTTTCTATTACCAAATACTCTGAAATCTAAAAATTAAAAACAAAAGCAAATAATATTTGTATTTATCTATCTGTATGTGCTATATTATAAACATATGTTCAAAGCTTTTGGAGAAATAATAATGACTATGATTCACTGCAAAAATAATATAAGCTGACTGGGGACAAGATAAGTTTATAACATGCAATTGTTTTGAAGAATGGAAATCTGTTTTTCTTAGAAGTTGGCACACTTATTAGGAAGCCCTTTGATGTAACACCAAGCTCTTGGAGGAACAAAACAGTGCTAGCTGGTTTCATCCTATATTGACAATGGCATTTTGGATTTGGCTATGTATGAAAAACTGTTTCCAGCTGAAGTTGTTGGCACAGTCACTGAGTGATGCTGCTGTTGTATAGAGAAAATAATTTCATTGGAAGGCTACTGAGGGTTGTACTGAAATCACAGAAGTAATATCTGTACATGTTGCAACATGACATGCTAAAAAGCCCTGAGGAAATGACTGCAAAAAGGTGTACTTTGACAATTTTGGAAAGAAGGAATCTTCATTTTTTTCCATTGCACTTTTACAGGGTGCTCTTGTTCCCCAGTAACTTCATGACATCCATCTTCTATCCTTGAATCTGTATGTTTCAAATTACTGTTTGTTGCTACCATGCTTGTTGAGCTTTCTCGCTTCAGCTCATGATTTCCCCTTCATTTTTCCACAGTTTACTTACCTTTGTTTCTTTCTGTATGTATGTGCTATTCCTTCCAAATGCTAAAGACTGGCAATGCCAACCTTGCATATATCTGTTACCATCTCATTCATCTTCCCTACTTAAATTTTCTTGGAAAGCTGCACATAAATGCTCCTAATAAAAATCACTGAGAGTCCTGTGACATCTGGACATGCCTGACTCCTGTAAGTGTTCAAGGCTTGTCCATTGTATTTATCATTTCTGTTCTCACTGACACTTTCTTGGGAGTCATTGAGCCTAGTGCAATAATATACTGCAGATAGCCCTTATTCAGATGAGGAATTGCTGATGGGAATTATGAGTGCATGTAGTGATAGCTCTTACAGGATTAGATCTAATAAAAGGTCACCTGATACAATTTCTTAGGTAAATGAGTTTTCCAGACCATTTCTCCCTTTCTGGTTGCACTATTACATTGATAATTTAATGTCTCTTTTTTGCAGGGCAAAGAGAATTGTGCAAGAACAATTCAGTGTATTGAGTTATTCACAGTCATTGTGTTTGACTGTGTCCTACTGACATGGTATTCTGTTCTGAAAAATATTGGAAATCATTTTTACTGATGGAACTGGAGGGAAACAATGAGTCAATCACATGAGACTGTGGATTCAGTAAGCTCAGTGTAAATCATTGTAGAAAGTTTCAAAAGTGCCTTTGTTTGTAAAATGTCAGTGCTTATACTTGTTAACTCCTCAAGGTTACTTTGAAAGCAAATATTTGGAGGCTGCCAAACAGTCTTGATTATTCTGGGAGCCAGTGAAGAAAGAAAACAAAAACATCTACAGTTAGAGGCAAGCAAGCAGTGGGAATGATTAGAAAAAGTGATGAGAGGTGCAGTTGGTTTTGTGGATTTCAGGTAAGATAGTATAGGAGTTTTAAGTGTGCTTCTGTAAAATGTGAGCTCTGGGTGTGGTGGGCCTTTTAGATGGAAGGTGAAACAAAAGTGTGCCAGTTTCTTGCTCCACAAGAGCAAATGTTTCATGCCAGTAAGCAGCAACTCTTGCATTTAAAAGGCAACAGTGTCATACTGAGCTCCACTTGTTATGGTGTCAATGTCCTAAGGCCGTGCCCATCCTTCCATCCTAAAACCCTCTTCATGAATGCATGTCTCTCATTTATTTTGGCTAAAGTTTCTGTGTGGTCTCAGTCCATGAGAAACTTGCATTCCTCTTCAACAGTTTGGTTCATTCAGGGCATAAAATCTGCAAAATTTTAGATTCTTTTTTCTTCGCTTAACATGGCATAAATTCCTTAAAAACATACTAGCTATTAATTTTGAATGTTAGTTAATTGTACCTTGGACTTTATTTTACTAATGATTCACAAGTTAATGGACTCCCTTCCTATCTTGATTTGAGAGCATTTCAAGACTGAGCATTAAATGTAAACCGCTGTTTTAAAGTCAGATCCCTTGATTACAGAATGGTTTTTATCTTAGTGAAGAGTCTCTCCCTAAGGAAGCTGAAAAATAAAACTGAAGTGATGACAATCAAACTACAGAATATGGGAAAAGCTGAAAGTAAGCTGTCTTTCTACAAGTTTCCTGGCAAATGAGATGCTGTACTCCTGAGTCTTTATTTTTCAGTCAAAGGCTGTGAAACCAGCAAGTGGCAGGATGTAAATCTATTCTTGTGTCATTTACTTTAGTAAAAATGGGAAATAGTGGTACTACAGTCTGTGAGTACCCTTGAAATGGTCAAGACCTGCATATGTCCAAGGCTCTGCTCAGCATGGCTGGTTTAAGGACGCACACCATCTCCTGAAAACAGCTCTACAGAGCTCTGTAATTTTCTTCCCACTGTGAGGGGATGTTATAGAGGGTTGTTTATTATTAACTTTAATAGAATTGAAAGCCAAAGTATATAGACACCTTGTATCAGAAATGGCCATGTGGTGAAAGTGCACAGTATGCCTTGTTCTTGGAATAGCTGAATATAGGCTACTACGTTCGGTGATGAATGTCAAGGCTGAACCACAAGAAACACCACAATTCTCCAGCCAGGAAAAAATATGCAAAATGCATAAAACCCAGGCAATGTAACTCACCCGTCTGACTTCAGACCTTCTGCTATTCCTTTACAATAGCAGGCAGCATAAGAATAAATGAAATTAATCTGCCGTTAAGCAGCTCTTCATAGCTCAGAAATGGCACTGGTATTGACAGACGTATGCACAGGTACAGCTGTACAGCTGCATTCCTGCAAGTATGTAACCTTATGATTGTGTTGCATGACCATATAATTTTCTGTGGTTTGAGTTCCTTTTACTTGTCCTCTCACTTGAAGATAACAAGCACACCACAAAAACCTTGTTGGCAATTTTGTCTTTCAGCACAATCAGATCTTTTTGTAGTCTTCTGAAATTGGTTATGAAACTCTTGCAGAAGTAAACCCTGACTCAGTGACAAAGCAATTATAATTATCCTGGTTTGATGCTGAAATCGAGTCACATAGTGCAAAATAATCAGCTGAATCAACACTTGGGCTACTAGAGTAAAACTGAGAATTTTATTGAAAGAATAGTTTCTTAAGGATCAGTAAAAAAGCAATTCTGACGATGTTTCTGGCTTACTAAAAAGTAGGAGGGCAGATAGATTATGTTCCCAAAAAACCTTCCAGCACAGATTCAAACCCCACCCTAAAGTTCACAGTAAGTCCATGGGTGTTTCCAATGTTGTAGGTACTTAAACTCTGAAATCATAGATCCATTAAGGATAATTTTGGAATTTCCCTCACTGGAACCAAAATCTTCTCATCTTTCAAAGCTCAATCACCTTTGGCCTCAGCTTGATTCTTTTTTCCAAAGCTTTTTAAGTCTGATTCACAGGACAAAAAGCTGTAACAAGAAAATGCATAAGGAGAGTGTACAATAGATAGAATTACACAGTAGTTGAGTTTTAAAGATATGTTCAGTCTTTTTTAATCTATCTGCTTTCAGCATTGTGAAAGACTGTTCTGCACAATAATCTCTGAAGTGCTTTATCTCATGCTGACACTCAATGTTTGCTGGTAAAGAGTGCTAATACCTTGGCTAAGCTGATAGCTGGCAAGTTCTGTTGATGCTTGAGAGTTCTCTGTTATATGTTAAGTACAGTGAGGGGTGTACCTGCATCAAAATTACTTATTCACACAAGAAATATTGAAGGAATCCAAACAGTTCCTATCCTCAAACTAAAAAAAAAAAAAAGAAGAAAAACCCAACCAACCAAAAAACCACCACGAACCCCAACCAAATAAAAAACAACAAACCAAACAGAAATTTTGACCTGAACTCAAGTGGCATGTAGGATTTTTGCCGACTGTAACTCCAGGATACAGCTGTCATGTCCTGAAGCAGTGCATAAATGCAATTGGAGAATTGTATGCAGCCTTCTGGCTATGAAGACTGCATTTTCAGCATATGATTCCTGATCAGAAAGTTATTATGAGGGCTTCATTTATGGCAAAGAGGAATTTTAAAAATAACAAGAACTTTTTTTCTTCTCTAATAGGGCACATTTTGTTGTGCAATTCTAAATAAAGACCATTCTGAAACAAATGGTGTTGGAATGGTTGAAAGAAGTTAGACTTTTTCCAACACAAACCAACTCTGGATTTAGAGTATATAAGATGTGTTTATAAACTGCCAGCAACTTTTATAATACTGAACTGTGGTAAATTCCTCTTTGTGATGATATTAGGCTAAATTCTCTGCTTATATAAGGGAATTAAAGTTTCCTGAGAGCTTTGGCACATCATGGATTGTAATAAAGCTTTCTGAGATGTCGATGTTTATATGTATGCTTTTGTCATGGTTTAAGTCCCTAACCCCCCACGCAGTTTTGTCACTCACTCACTCCCCTCTATTTCTTCCCCAGTCCCGGGGGGATGGGGAAGAGAAGTAAAAGAATGCAACTCCCACAGGTTGAGATAAGAACAGTTTAGTAACTAAGGTATAACACAAATCACTGCTGCTACCACCAGTAATAATACAGGAGAAACACAAAGAAAGAGAATACAACTGCTCACCAAGCCTGACCCAGACAGTGCACCCCCCAGCAGCAAACCCCCCCAATCCAGCACCACACCTTTCCGGGTCTCTGCTCTCCATTTTCATATCCTGGACATGACGTGCTGTGGTATGGAATAACCTCTTTGGTCAATTTGGGTCAGATGTCCTGTCTCTGCTTCCTCCCGGCTTCCCCTCCTCCCTGACAGAGCATGAGACTCAGAAAGTCCTTGATCAGACCAAACATTTGAGCAGCAACTAAAAACATCAGCGCTACTCCCAGGCCCAAAGTCAAAAACACAGCGCTGCACCAGCTACCAAGAAGGAGAAAAATGGCTGCTACTGCTGAACCCAGAGCAGCTTTAAACCAGGGATTTTATTAGACCAGTAAGGATTTTGAAAATAGTAAAAATAAATTCTATTCCTGAGGGTCTAGTCCATTCCTTCCTGAGGATATTATCTCAGCTGTACTTATTGCTGTTTGAAAATAAAATGTGGTTTTCATAAATTATCGGAAATTCAGTTCTACGTAGAGGCATGGGGGACACCCCATTGAATACGAAAATGTATTTTCCTGTAGTCAGTTTTCAGGGTAACTAGTTTCACTGCTGACATGCAAGAGAGGGAAATGGTGGTAAATTAGACTTTCAGACATAGGTCCAGATCCGGACATTCCGCTGTTTAGCTGAACTCAGATCTGAGGTTTATACAACCAGTAATGACTTGTACTTCAGCTGAGACATACACTGTATCTATCTGGAGAACTGGGATTTTTGTTCCATTTTTACTTGGTTGCATCTTACAGCTGTGTATCTTGAAAGTACTTTTGTGGCTTTCAAATTGTCCTAATTGTAATAACAGTGAAATGGAACTCTATGAAACAGAACAAGGATAACAGATAACTCAGACAGCTTTGTATTTTTGGAGCATTTTATCCTTTTTATAACACTGTGTGCTTTCCTTTCTTTTCTCTGTAGCTGACACTAAAGTGCCTGTTCTGCTTTCGTCTGTAATACATCCTCTGAGGCATGGTGTTCCAAAGTACTCCTGCTGTAGATACTTGAGATCAAAGCAAATACCTATTAAATATGCTAATGAAAATACCTTAAAAGCAGTTTTGTACATAAGTACATTTTAGCATGAGAAAAATGTTACTCAGCTATGTTACAGCAGTAGTTTTCATGTAGAATGCAATGCAAGACAGTTGATAGAATACAGCACAAATTAATTCACTTTATGAAGCGGACTGAGTTAAGTGACATGAAAAGTAATGCATTATGCTACTGCAGTGAGTATAAAACAGCCCTTTAACCTGTTTACATTTGTAATTCTCCTTACAATACTAGAAGTAGGAAGTGTTTCTGTTGCTCAATTACATTTAATGTGCCAAATTAGTTCAGGCAAAATATAGCTGCCCCATTCAATTCTGAAGTTAACTTTTCATAGAGTATTGAGGTACTGCTTAATCTAATGCATAATTAAGAGTTGTAATGCTATGAGTAAATAAACTGCTGAAATGTATACCATAACAAAGGTATAGCTCATTAGTGTTTGCCTAATTTTGTGTATATTGTAAAGATTAACAGCAATCTAAACAACATTGCAAACACTACAAAATCCCAAATATTTCTAAATGAGGATTGAGAAAATATTACATGTACATCCTGGATAATCTGTGGATAAAATGTTATCTGCAAGTAGAAAATATAGCTTCCTTCATTTTCTCTGCTCTCTAATCTGTTCTCTGTTCCCTGTATCTTCATGCGCTGAGCTGGACTGTATGCATCAGTGCAGGAGGAAAGCAAAGGACAGCTCATGGGAGGAAAGAAGAGCACGTGGTCTCCCTACTGTGTTGCTGTATCCTTACTGTATGTGTGAACCACAGAGAAATGAAAGAACTCCTAATAGGTCTTCCTGGATGATCATACAGCGCTAGTTGAAATTCAGTCTAGTGAAAGTGCTTCTCATGATGCATAAGGAAGTGTGATCATCCCATCAAAACATGAGAGAATATTGCTAATCTGTATGAAAAAGACTGATGGAGTACGATATCCTGCCAGCTGCGGCTTAGAATTCTTCCTTCTTTCATCTGAATTATGAAGCAGGAAAAAACATCATCAATGCAGGGCATGAAAACGATGGAGAAGGAAGTCATTTAAAAGTGTTTTTTTCACTTCTTAAATTGAAGGACCTGAGGGACAAGTTCATATCTTGGTTTAAACAAGGGCAGCCATTTGACATGCTGTAGCTCTCCAAAAAATGCAAGTCAAAAAAGTCTGGGCTGTGGAAATAGAAAGCACAGATTTGCTTTATTTTGATCTCTAAGATGTAGGAATTTACTAATGCAGGGACATTTCTTCCATGCCTTATAGTGGACAAGTTACATGGGCACATCAAAGGTCTAATCCTGTATCTGTGAATCTGTATGTTCAGATGCAACATTTTATACATGCCATTTCGGTTGAGGCACTTTGTGGTTCTTACTGTCTTCTGTGGCATTAAAACAGTTGAGAGATTTTAGTGATTCTGGACCTCAACTGTGTGCTTTACAATCAAAGCAAAATGGCTTTCAGGAATGGCAGCCAATATGAAATGTTGATACAGAAACTGTTTCCTTCATAAAAAGTCATAACACCACTCCTGAGCATATCTATGTTATGCATTTTAAAGTGTACTGACCAAATATTCCAAAGGGAAAGGGCAAATGTTATTGCAGTCCTGGGGCAAAACCAGAGTTATAAGATTTGCTATTTATTCAGCTATTCTGGATTAAGCGCATCATTACCCTGCAACACTGCAAAATACGAACCCCTGATACCCCGTATACTCTACCAAAATATATCAGTGAATAATAATATGCTGAAAATAAAGTCAAGATATAATGACACAGGTCAGTTCAGCCTACTAAAATGTGCACCAACAAAATGTTTTAGGATTCCTGAACACAATGTTGTGAGTTTATTAGGTTTCATGTTTGTTACTCTCAAAGTTTAAGAAAGGTTTATTTCTACCCCAGCCCATAGCTTTTCTTCTAACAGAAAGATTTCCTCTGAGATCCATGTAAATGCCTGGTTAATGCAAGTCAATGAAGCTCAACAGGTTTTGTATGGACCACTGATGTGAAAAAGCACTTCACAAAGAGTACCACTGAGGTCAACAGTTGTACAGTATTCATCTATGTGAAGTAGTTGTAGAGCAAGGGACCTACCATTTCAGATGTTCAGTCTTTCTCTTGAAGTTAAATATCCATAAGTAATTAAAAGGGCAGTATAATTCTATGGCAAAACCCCAGAGCAGGCAGGACAGGTGAGGTTAAAAGAAAACCTGGAGGTGATCTTGCAAATGTACTGAATGGTATCTGCACATATCAAATTGTTGATAACTTCATAAGAACCACTAATGTGCTAGTATCATTTTACAGGTTAGTGCGGTTGCTGTGTCTATATGAAATGTGCACCTGTGAAATTTTCAAGCTCAGTTAGAAAGACCGTTGTACAAAGATACCAAGATAACTCTTGGTAAGGGACGCAAGAGTCTTTGAGACTCATAAAAAAGAAATAAATTGCAGGTGAGTGTTCCGGTTTCCTAATGAATTGAGCATCATGTGACAATAAGAGAATGCCAAGAGCAAGAGAGATCCTAGCAGGCTCCTTTTTCATGGTAAGTCTTGAAGATTAATTTCCTAAGTGAGGCTGCAGAAACAGGACCCAAAACTGCAAGCTAAAAGACAAAATGAGACCATATGCTTTCATCCTTCCATAACCAATACTAGAGCACAGAGGAAAGGGAGAGAAACTTATAATTCAGCTTCAATTACAAGCAAACTTTCTCCAATCTCTGATTTATTCTCTCCCACAAGACCTCATTAATATAAGTTATTATGAATGAATGCTCCATCCCTGGCGGTGTTCAAGGCCAGGTTGGACAGAGCCTTGTGTAGCATGGTTTAGTGGAAGGTGTCCCTGCCCATGGCAGGGGGGTTGGAACTAGATGATCTTAAGGTCCTTTCCAACCCTAACTATTCTATGATTCTATGATTCTATGTTAATGCTCAGAACTAACAATTTCACTTTATTATTGCAATGGAACCCCAAATCACGATTTTAGATAAGTTCTTTATTTGTATGTAATATGATGTGCAATTATGATAATGTTTATAGTTCATATGACTAAAACATATGGGAGAAGACATCTATGAGCATTTAAAAAGAGTATGCGTTTCACTGGAAGGTTGAAACGGAATGTAGGAGCTGATTAGATGTGCCTACTGTGTCATCTGAGTGTGAACTTGAACCCAAGGAATCTGGGGACCTGTAATGCTACTGACATTATACATGGCAGTGTGGTAACTCAGAAATTAAAACTATACCCACCACTTGTTTTCGAGTTTGGTTTTACACCTTTATCTAGAATATAATTAATAAAACCAAGAAGACCAACCACCTCTCCCCCCAAAAACCTGCAATCATCCCTACAGCTGTATAAACTTATAGATCTTGAGCAAAATATTTTCCCTGTTGAGTAAGTAGTGTGATCAGTTGTCTTTCATTTTAGTATGTTTTAATTTCACTCTAATCTGAGCTTCTGATATAAATGATTTAGTTCAAGTAGTAAACTTGTGTTTCTAATTGATTACTCGTGGAACAGAGCATGCAGTAAAATGAATGATGGAGGGGAATTTTTAAAACTTGCAAACTGACCTTTGAAATGTCAGAATTTGGATGTTTCCTGTAATCAACGCCGTGTGATGAATGAGAACAGTAAATGTACAGGTTCAGAGTGTGTGTAATCGAAATCCAATGAGAGATCAATGGCCTTTTGGTGACCTTTTCTGAAAAGGTCAAATGACAACACTTATAGGAAACTTTTCTTGTGCTTAGAGGATGACTATAAATGGATTTATTGCATTTGGGTGTTCTAGCTGTGGAGAAGAACTATAGCTGTGAGGTCCATATATTTATATGTGTAGGCATGTAATTTTCTGTTATTCACCCTTATAGGAGTGTAAATTCTACACTTTAAAATATGTATACATGTACTTTCATGTATATATATATTATTTGAAATTTAAAGTCAATATTGTTACTAATGTTCCTAAATCAGTGAAATGTTGCTTCCAATGTATAAAATGTTATCTAGTTATTTTTAAGTTCTTAAGACAAAAGAAGGGCCTAGTATGGATTCAGTGGGAAATTATTTTCATTCTGACAACAGTGACAATGTGTTGGAAATGAAATCAACAAGAAAAGCTCATAACGTATCGTCAGAATCCACATCACACTTTGTGGGAAGCAGAAGTCTCAGAGGTACATGTTAGGAGTAACTCCACTGAGGCATTTTGGTCTGATTAACTGTTGGAAAACATTTTTGTGCTGGTGTTTTGTAAAGTAGCACCAAAAAGTTAGAAATTACTCAAAGTTGTAGATTAGACACGGTCATCACCAGGACATCAGCTTTTTGATGCCTCCCCTGCATTTCAACTCCCAAACTCTCCTGCAGTTTGGTAGCTGAAATGCTGAGAATATGCTATTCATTTTTCTGAATGATTGAAAGGAGTTTTTTTTGGTGGTAAAGTTACATACATGTGTTCAGCTTTCAGTGAGAACTTGCACTGCTTGGGTTTTTTCTCCTTAGATTTTTTTTTCTTGAAAAAGATCTATTTTTCATCTTTCTGTGGAAAAGAATTGATTATGAGCTCTTGCACTTCATTGCAGTAGTCTCATATGCTTGTAGTTTAAATATGATTGCTTAGAAACCTGTCAATTATTGTATCAGTCTTATCATGAATTACTGGGAAATCATGTAGACAACAGTAGCTTGGCCTGGACTGTGTTTTATAGTGTGTGAGAATTAAAATCATGTACAGTAGTTGCAGGAAATTAAGTTTTATTGAAATGTATAAAGAATTGATCAAACTAGTTTGTTGAATATCTGTAAGCCCAAGGTGTATGTTGTAATTTGTGATTCCATGCTGTTACACTTTTATAAGATTAAAATGTCTTCTGCAAATTCCCAACTGTCTGTGAAAGCATTTGAGTTGTCTTAAATTAAATGTTATTTGGGAAAGAAATGGCAGGGGTGGGGGATTCTGCAGTGTCTGAATGCTTTATTAGAAAATCTTGTTCTTTTACGTAGTAGCAACTATTGAAAGATAATTTGTAAGGCGTGTTACAGTTCTGTAACTTTGATGTTACCTCCAAAATGCAGCATGTTCAATGAAAATGGGCATCCAAATACAGGAGACAGCTTAATTGCAGTTCAAGTCTTATTAGAAACCAGACCATCCACACAGAAATAATTTTACCCCTGAGGAGCTCAATGAGAACTTGAACTTTTGCACAACTTAGAGTTGTAATAAATCCACAGGGACATGATTTTGGCAGTTTTACTGTTCACAGAACTGTTTGGTTATTTCATGGAAATTCAAGTGCAGATCTGAGAGCCCAACTCGGTCATTGTCTCCTTTTGCATCATTCATTAATAAATGAACATGGATAATAATATAATTACTCTGATGATAATAAACAAGTTTAACCTGGGAAGAATACAGGGATGTTGTCCGGGAAGCTAGGGACCAGGTTAGGAAAGCTAAGGCCCACTTAGAATTAAACTTGGCTAGGGATGTGAAAGATAACAGGAAGGGATTCTATAGGTACATTGCAAATAAAAGACAGGCTAGGGACAACGTGGGCTCTCTCCGGAAGCTATCAGGAGAACTGGCTGCCCTGGATTTGGAGAAGGCTGAGGTTCTCAATGACTTCTTTGCCTCAGTTTTCTCTGGCAAATGTCCTGACCACACCACCCAAATCTTGGAAGGCAGATGCAGGGACAGTGAGAATGAAGACCCTGGGCCCACTGTAGGAGAGGATCTGGTTCGAGACCATCTTAGCAACCTGAATGTATACAAGTCCATGGGACCTGATGAAATCCATCCGTGGGTCCTGAAGGAGCTGGTGAATGAAGTTGCTAAGCCACTGTCCATCATATTTGAAAAATCATGGCAGTCAGATGAAGTTCCTGACAACTGGGAAAAGGGAAATATAACCCCCATTTTCAAGAAGGGGAAAATGGAGGAGCCGGGGAACTACAGAGCAGTCAGTCTCACCTCTGTGCCTGGCAAAATCTTGGAATGGATTCTCCTGGAAGGCATGCTGAGGCACATGAAAAACAACAAGGTGGTTGGTGACAGCCAGCATGGCTTTACTAAAGGGAAATCCTGCCTGACCAAGCTGGTGGCCTTCTATGATGGGGCTATGGAACTGATAGACAGGGGTAGAGCAGTTGATATCATCTACCTGGGCTTGTGCAAAGCGTTTGACACTGTCCCACATGACATCCTTGTCTCTAAGTTGGAGAGACATCAATTTGACAGATGAACTACCTGGTGGATAAAGAACTGGCTGGCTGGATGGCCACACGCAAAGAGTTGTGGTCCGTGACTCAATGTCCAGCTGGAGACCAGTAACAAGTGGTGTCCCTCAGGGGTCGGTGTTGGGACCGGTCTTGTTCAACATCTTTGTTGGTGACATGGACAGTGGGATTGAGTGCTCCCTCAGCAAGTTTGCCAATGACACCAAGCTGTGTGGTTTGATTGATACATTGGAGGGAAGGAATGCCATGCAGAGGGACGTTGACACGCTTGTGAGGTGGGCTGATGCCAACCTGATGAAGTTTAACCATGCCAAGTGCAAGGTCCTACACCTGCGTCAGGGCAATCCCAGGCACAGCTCCCGGTTGGGCAGGGAAGAGATTCAGAGCAGCCCTGTGGAGAAGGACGTGGGGGTGGTGGTCAATGAAAAACTGAACATAAGCCGGCTGCAGTGTGCGCTCGCAGCACAGAAAGCCAACCGTATCCTGGGCTGCATCAAATGGAGCGTGACCAGCAGGTCGAGGGAGGTGATCCTGCCCCTCTACTCTGCTCTTGTGAGACCTCGC
Organism: Myiopsitta monachus; assembly: GCA_017639245.1. Lineage (NCBI taxonomy): Eukaryota > Metazoa > Chordata > Aves > Psittaciformes > Psittacidae > Myiopsitta > Myiopsitta monachus. The sequence continues at coordinate 46,619,182 of CM029921.1, forward strand.
TTGGAGTATTGTGTGCAGTTCTGGCGTCCTCAATATGAAAAGGACATGGGACTGTTGGAACAAGTGCAGAGGAGGGCCACGAGGATGATCAGGGGGCTGGAGCACCTCCTATGTAAAGACAGGCTGAAAAAGTTGGGGCTGTTGAGCCTGGAGAAGAGAAGGCTGAGTGGAGACCTCCTAGCAGCCTTCCAGTATCTGAAGGCGGACCATAGGGATGCTGGGGAGGGACTCTTCATGAGGGACTGTAGTGATAGGACAAGGGGTAACGGGTTCAAAATTAAGCAAGGGAAGTTTAGATTGGATATGAGGAAGAAATTCTTTCCTGTGCGGGTGGTGAGGCACTGGAAGGTGTTGCCCAGGGAAGTTGTGAATGCTCCATCGCTGGCGGTGTTCAAGGCTGGGTTGGACAGAGCCTTGTGTGGCATGCTTTAGTGTGAGGTGTCCCTGCTCATGGCAGGGTGGCTGTAACTAGATGATCTTAAGATCCTTTCCAACCCTAAATATTCTATGATTTTATGCTTCTATGATGGCTCTGGTGGCAAGTAACCTGTTTGCATGCTCCTTGCTCTGCCGGTTCTGTGCTTGCTGTAAGAGTCAAAATGGGGTTAGTGTCCTGGGTTCAGCAGTAGCAGTCATTTTTCTCCTTCTTAGTAGCTGGTGCAGTGCTGTGATTTTGACTCTCAGCCTGGGAACAGTGCTGATAACACCGATGTCTTTAGTTGTTGCTCAGTAATATTTAGTCTGACCAAGGACTTTCTGAGTCTCATGCTCTGCCAGGGAGGAGGGGAAGCTGGGAGGAATCAGAGACAGGACACCTGACCCAAACTAGCCAAAGATGTATTCCATACCACAGCATGTCGTGCCCACTATATAAACTGGGGTAGTTACCTGGAAGGGCTAGATGACTGCTTGGGTCAGGCTGGGTATCCGTCGGTGGGTGGTGAGTGGCTGTATTCTCTCCCCTTGTTATTTCCCTTATCCTTATTATTATTGGTGGCAGCAGCAGTGGTTTGTGTTATACCTTATTTACTGGACTGTTCTTATCTCAACCCATGGGAGTTACATTCTTTTGATTCTCCTCCCCATCCCTCCAGGAGCAGGGGGAAGAAGGTGGGGAGTGAGTGAGCAGCTGCATGGTTCTCGTTGCCAACTGGGCTTAAACCACGACAGTGGGGAGGGAAAAAGAAGAGATTCAACAGTGTAAAATATAAGCTATAACTGGACATAGAAATAAATCTGTAGAAAAGTAAGCAGTTTTTATTAGGACCCCCGTAAGAGTTGAACTGCAGTTTAAATGAAAAAGACTGCTTCTATATGAGAAAACCAATGTGTCATTGGTGGCATATATCATTGATATGCAAGTATATAATGCCAAGTAATAGTGATCAAAAGCAGGGGTACTTTACTTAAGTGGTCTTTTCTGTTAATATTTCTTTACAGTATGCAGCATTAACTATTTTTAGAACTATCCTAAGCTTAAATGTGTCAGTTGTTATTTCATCCCATTATTCTGCAGTCTGAAGCTTGGTCTACAAGTTGCAATGTGTTGTGTTTTTTTTTTTTGCATTACCAGATTATTTCATATTGAAGATAAATGGCAGTTGGGAGTCTGGTTTTTCTAACATGTCTGACTGATGCATTTTATGTCAAATACAGTCAGTAGAACCAGGCCAGGAATATTCAATTTCATGATTATTATAACTGGCGATTAAAAGATGTGTTATGTCAAGCCAGCTTTGTCACAGCCTTCCTTTGAAAGACAAACTGACTATCTTTATACTCAGGCAGTGTACATGACGTGTCAAGTTGTTGTCTTTCAAAGTAGTGGAAGGAATCACTTACTTTCTTAATAGTTTTGGTCTTCACTATGAAATGAGCTTTCAATAAATGACTCCTTCAGTAACAGCATGGATGAGAAAAATCAGAGGATTAAAAGTCAGTGAATAGATAAAAGAATGCAACCATTTATTCACATATTCTTGTACTTTGGGTAAATTTTCAGCACTTTGTTGCATTTTAATTCACTGCACATAACTAACCTTTGTAAACCTTTGTGTTTTGCCAGAAATAACAAGTGTCAGAACCTTGCATGCTCCAGTCTATTGTTTAAACAAAAAGGGGTGGATATATAAAGTTCTTAAATCTATTACAACGTGACATACTTTGCTGTTAACGCAGAAGTTAATGTTAGTAGTTATACTTCAGATGATACATTGTTTGGACATTAAATCCTTAGACTGACTTGTTAGGTAAGGACTGAATACTCAGAAGAATAAAGACTTTCTTGATGTGAGCCAATGTTTTTGGCCACAGTTCTGCACTTGTCTTTACAAATCTTTGTTACTAAACATCAAAGAGTGAATCAGGCACTTGGACATGCAGTTACTGAAATTTGCTCTCATAATTTAGTTTGCAAATGTGTATTACATTGGCGTATACTAAGGTCAGGCCTTAACTTAGCTTTAAAAATACCTGTCATGGTAAACTGTTTGTCCTAACCAACATGAAACAAATTGTACGGATGTCAGTGGAAAAGTTCAGAGGCTTTTTTTGGTTGGTATGTTTTACTGATAAAATCAGGATGTTGTTTGCCAGAGGAGGTGCTCCATCAGGGGATGCATTTTGAAGTTAAATGGAAACAAAGAATTCTAAGACTACTTAGGAAGTGCTAATGCTGTGAAGCAGATCTGAAAGTCCTCAGGCAGTTGCCTCTTTGGAAACATGAGAAAACCTCATGTAAAGTATGTAAGTTTTAATGTTTATCTCTTTGTTCTCTTCTATTCTTTTCAACCTTTAATGAACTGAAAATTAAACTTTTCCACAGTGTCCCGTGTAAAAACTTCTGTTTGTACTACAGTAAGCATCAGCTGCTTCGTTAACTGTGTGAGAGTGTCCTGGATTTTATGAACAAATCCATTCTGGTTGAATAAGATTACTGCTGGGCTATCAGAAGCTGCCAGTAAGGAGTGTAGCAATAATATGCAGAATTCTTTAAAGTTTAGGGGGTTGTATGTGTGTTGGTTTTGGGTTGTGGCTTTGTTTTTGGTTTTGTTTTTTTTTGTAGATTTTGGCTTTTTGTTTTTTTGTTTGTTTGTTTTGGTGGGGTTTTTTTTTAGAAAGTGTACATGCCTGAGGATTTTTCTCACAGATTTATAGGCTTCATACTTAGTATTAGAAAGTGTGTGCATTGTGAAAGTTCATCTAAAGAAACAAATCCCACCCAGTTGGCTGCTATAGTAAGCATATCTGAAATATCATCAAATGTCATCATGTTGTTCTTCTGGTGTGTAAGTCATAGAAACACAGTCTGGTTTGGATTGAAAAGGGCTTAAAGCTCATGCAGTTCCATTCCCCTGCCACAGGCAGGGACACCTTCCATAGAGCAGGCTGCTAAAAGCCCTGTCCAACCTGGCCTTGAACACTGCCAGGGATGGGGCCGCCACCTTACGTTCTCTGGGCACCCTGCGCCAGTGCCTCAGCACCCTCACAGGGAAGAAATTTTGCTTTACGTCTAATCTAAATTTCCCCCGTTTAAGTCTACTTTCACTGTGTTCAGCCAAAGGTAACTATTATGGTAGGCTAAGAGTCATGTTTCTTTTGGAAAATGATAAAGATTTGTGAGCTAGTATAATCAGAACATTTCTGCAGCTTTACGTGATAAAGATGTTCCAGTAGGAAAAAGTGCTGTGGTAATTCATGAAGTAAACTTTTCGCTATTATTCCATTTTCTATTGCTGAAAATGCTCATGGTGTTTAGAAATGCCACTTTCAAAAGAGAAAGGTTCCTTCAGGTTTTTTTTCTTCCCCTCCCCCCTCCTGTTAGATCACAGTTTAGATATTTCCATTAAAAATTTGTCCCTGTAATTTTCCTTTCATGAACAGAATTTAAAGTGCTGATGCTACAATTTTTTCAGTTTGGTAGAAATAAGCAGTTTGTGTTCACATATCATAGTCCTAGATGTAGAAAGTGTAGGTACCTTCAGATATGCAGTGGCATGCTGTTTGAAAGGATATATTTAGCAGATGCACTGAGTTCTCTCAGGATCATTTTATAAATTTGGTCTTGAGAGAAACAAATTTATTAAATGGTCCTTTTCTGTGGGTCAAAAATAAATTTGAATAACAGAAAAAAATATTCACAAAAGAAAATAAGTACTTTCTGTCTGATTTATGTTTTTAATTCCATAATCACTAGACTCAACTCATGTTAAATGGGAAATATAAGCCTGTTGTAGTATTAATTTTCTATTAACAAAGAACAGTGGAAGAAACTCTTAAACAAACCTCTTAAAGTGCACCCTTCTATAATTAGAACTTAGCATAGGCAATATAGATTAGTGAGTGAGGAACTCCAGCTGATTTTCTTTTGTCCAAAAAGGTAATGTAAGTGACCTTCCCTAGCTTTTGCTTCTCATTATTGAAGGTGAAAAATGACAAAGCAAACAAACAAAATGGTTAGAAGTTTATACTGTCAAGTCTGATAGAAGTATTTCATTGGACAATTTTACTGCAATCTGATTTGGAAAATACAGCTACGGAGAACTGGGAGACATGAATAAAGTTAGCAGATACCATATTGTTTTAGAAAGGAATAAGTAGGTCTCTTAAAATATTTATCTTTTCTTGGATGGGCCATAAGCAATGCTGATGTAGCCACATAATGCTGAGATAGGCGATGTTGCAGGTTAGGCCGGTGGTGGGCTGACAGTAGAAATGACAAGGATTAAGGCCTGAAGGACTGTAAACTGTTTCAGTATGATCAGTGGCTGCTGCAGATTACTGTGAGATTTATAAGGCTTTTCTTGAAGTACTCTAAGTTCAGACCTGGCAGCTGGGTGCATGAAGCAAATGTTTGCTCCCGTGATTTGAGACCAGGATGTTGACAAGCAGCAGTGGATTCAAACAGTGTTCATGGCAGGTATATATACAGTAGTGTATTATATGTGGGATGAGCAATTTATTGAAGATTCAGAGCTTGAGTTCAGACACTGAGATATCAATCACATGAGACTTGTACTGACAGGTGTTTGCCTTCTTCCTACAGATGAAAATCCCCTGTGAATGATTTCAGACAGTTGCATGTAAACCTGCTCTGCAGCGCGAATGTGAGTCACTGGCTTTTCTTTTCTGTTTCATCATGAAAAGTATATTTTACATATGCTTGTATATACTTTATAGATGCTTATGTGCATATTTAAATCTCAGCTGGGTCCATAGGTAGCTACAGTGTACCAAACATGATTAATAAGAATATATTTTTTGTTAAATCTGCTGGTTTTCTAATATTACATCTCTAAGATGTACCATTTCAGACCTCAGGTATTCTTCTGAGACTATTTGGAGGGTATAATGCATTATGCTTGGTGGACACTGAACTTGAATATAAAGGAAAGTTCAGATGTAGAGTCTTTCTATATCCGTGTAAAACTGTGGCATCAACCTGTTCCAAATTGGTAGGATGATTTTTTTTTTCTTTTTTTCAGGTCTATTTCTGCTTAGAATTGATAAAGTAGTATTCTTCCATTCTACGTTATTGCAATTCTTAACTTTTCTCTTTAAATCACTGATTTAGTATTTTATATTTTTATTCTATATGTTATCTGTGTATATGAGTATTTGAAGCACAAGACATTCTCCTACTGTTCTCTATTTCGTTCCTAGATTTGCCGTAAAGCAATCTGACATCCTTATTGGAGCAATGATAATTTATTCTAAACTGTAAAAAACCATGGTAGATTTCATTGACATAAACCCCCATAATTGACATTGTTATATCATGACAATTAAAAAGCACTATAAGGGATGAGGTCTGATTCAAAGACTACCAACAAGGCTAACTGGATGAGAAAACCATATTTCTATGAAGAAAGATGCAACGTAAATGGAAAGAAGAGACTATTCCACTATTTGATATACAATCTTTGAGAACACTCCGCAAAAGCAGAGCTTTCTGCAAGCTACAGCAATTTGAAACTACACCATGGAGAAATTCAGCTGAGTGGGGTAATATCTATACAGATCCGAGGTAGTAGATTGAAGAGCATATTTGCCTTCAGCTCTTCCACTTAGTTCAACATGATGGATTCTGAAAGTCAAAAGCATAGAAGATTGTGTGGCTTGATAAGAAGATTTCTATTCCTCCTCTTGCTCTTTCTTTTAGCAGGTATTTCTGTCACTGTCCTGATTCCCCTGTCCTGATTCCCGCATACACCATTAATGAAGATGTAATTTTCTTTGAGCTCTCTAACTTTTCTGCCATCTTCAGACGTCTTTGAGCTGAGCCCTTGTAGACATTCTCAAAGGACATAGGCACTCCAAAGTCCTTTTCATATCTTTATGTGAAGATACTTTATCTCCCTCTCATTCTTCTAATTGAGTCTATTTCTATTATACACACAGAAACTTTATCTGCTCTTGTGCCCAAGAGAAAGTAGATGAATGTAATTTTTCTGCAGCTTCCAATTCTACACACTCCTGTTACGTCTCTAAGACTCTAAGGATTTTTTACTTAATTCTCTTTTCCTGTATTGTGATCATTATCTTGACTTCATCCCATTAATTACTACCATATATCTTTACTGAATATTACAGTCTGAAAACGAAACATAGAAAACCATTGTGGGCCTGATCCAAATGTACTCAGTTCAATGTTGATCTTTTGATTTGCTTTGTGGTGTGTCGAGGTTTAAGCCCAGCAGTAACTCATGCAGTTCACTCACCCACTCCCCCCTCTTTCTTCCCCCCCTGCTCCCAGGGGTATGGGGAGGAGAATTGAAAGAATGTAACGCCCATGGGTTGAGATAAGAACAGTCCAGTAACTAAGGTATAACACAAACCACTGCTGCTGCCACCAATAATAATAATGACAGGGGAAACACAAGGGAAGAGAATACAACTGCTCACCACCCGCCTATCAATACCAAGCCCGACAGAGCAATGACCCCCCTCTTCTGGGTCCCTGCTCTCAGTTTTTGCATCCTGGGCATAACATGCTGTGGTATGGAATACCTCTTTGGCTAGTTTGGGTCAGGTGTCCTGTTTCTGCTTCCTCCTGGCTTCCCCTCATCCCTGGCAGAGCATAAGACTCAGAAAGTCCTTGGTCAGACTAAACGTTTGAGCAATACCTAAAAACATTGATGTTATCAGTACTGTTCCCAGGCTGAAAGTCAAAAACACAGCACTGCACCAGCTGCTGAGAAGGAGAAAAAATGACTGCTACTGCTGAACCCAGGACAGGTGGATTCAGAATTGCAGGTGAACATTTCCCTTTGAAATGACTTTTCAACTAAAAATCAAGTAGCTTGAAAAAGGCTACTGAAAAAGTTATGATGTTTTTTTCTGGATCAGTCCTGAAGTTCTTTGTTCCAGTAAATCCCTGGAGGCTGGATAACTAAAGGAGCTTTGGATTAGCTGTCTAAAACTAATGGCATTAAATCAATTGCTACAAGAATATATTTAGGCTGAGCATTAATAATATGGGAAGCTGGATGACATGATGATGGAGCATTGGCCTGGGATTTGGGAGGTTTGGACAGCATCCTTGGCTCAGCCAATAACTTGCCTGATGACCTCAGGAAAGTCACTTTACTTATTTTTGCCTTATTAAAAAGTTCCATGTGAAAAGTGCTTTGAATTCCTCTGATGTCAAGTTGTCCTGGTTTAAGTCCCCAACCCCCCACGCAGTTTTCTCACTCACTCACTCCCCTCTATTTCTTCCCCCAGTCCCGGGGGAATGGGGAGGAGAATTAAAAGAATGCAACTCGCACAGGTTGAGATAAGAACAGTTTAGTAACTAAGGTGTAACACAAACTACTACTGCTACCACCAGTAATAATACAAGAGAAATACAAGGAAAGAGAATACAACTGCTCATCAAGCCTGACCCAGCCAGTGCACCCCCCAGCAGCGAACCCCCCACTGCACCACCAAAAACCTGACCATGCCGTGCACCCCCAGTCCATCACCACACCCTGCCGGGTCTCTCCCCTCTGGTTTCACATCCTGGACATGACGTGCTGTGGTATGGAATAACCTCTTTGGTCAGTTTGGGTCAGGTGTTCTGTCTCTGCTTCTTCCTGGCTCCTCCTCCTCCCTGGCATAGCATGAGGCTCAGAAAGTCCTTGGCCAGACAAAACATCACGAAGCAGTTACTGAAAACACTGGTGTTATCAGCGCTGCTCCTGGGCACGAAATTAAAAACACAGTGCTGCACCAGCTACCAAGAAGGAGAAAAATGACTGCTGCTGCTGAACCCATGACACAAGTGTTATAACACCACCACATATATTACAACCACATTAGTGAACTCTATTACATGTCAAGAATGAAAGTGGTGAGTGCCTCTGGTTAAAGAACCTTTTCTGGAAACTGCTTGAGCCTTCTGTCAAATCTGTATCTCTTCAACAGTCTCATGCAAGAAGTGGAAGGACTATGAAGATGCTCAGAGGTTTTCTGTATCTTACAGATAGCCCTTTGAGATGATAAGACTGGTTTAATAATGATCTATCATATCACATCATATAATATGTGAAGAACATATCAAGTGGGCTTCTGCAGGAGTTTATCCTGGTTATTGCAGTAGTCCGCCTCTTCATTAGGTCCCAAAAATAAGACATGCCAGGAAGGAATAGAGAGAGTATCAATGATGATGGAGAGTGCTGGTCTACTGTTTTAGATAGCAATTTTATTGATAGGTACCACTGAGGAAGCTTCATGCCACTTCTTTTTTTATGGATCAGAGTTCAACTTTCAGTAGGAGGATCAGCTACACATTACCTGTTGCAAAAAGGCAGCATCTGGGGCTATAGCAGAAGAAATCAGACAGAACCATGTAAGGTTTGATTTTTCGAACTGGTTGGACTTGGTCTCTTCACTGGAAATCTAAGAATGAAGTGAATCAAATGGAACCATTAAATGTTATCTTTGAGAAAGCTTGGAGGTTTTATGAAGTGCCAGACCCTGGAAAAGTGCAAATACAATCTTTGTCTCTAAAAGAGAAAAAAAAAGGAGAATCAAATGAATTGAAGACCAATCAACTTTCCAAAAAAAAAAATACTGACAAAACATTCAATCACTTGTAAGGGAAAGCAAATGAAACCAAACCAAAAAAAAAAAAAAAAAAGAGAGACAAGAAAGTATGAAACAACAAATGTGTCAAAAGCAGCTATAGGAGAACTAACCAGTGTTCTGTCCTTCTACATGTGCATGCACATGTTCAGGTACTACATGGCAGCATCGGAAGTAAACTGGGAAAAGTGTGTCTAATTAAACTGCCCTAAGATTGATACAAGGCTGCCTGGAAAGCCATGTTCACAGAGTGTTTATCAGTCATTCATTGCCAAACTATCCATGATAATTGCCTTCAAATTCAGAAGAGACTGCCTCAAAGGTAGAGAATAATTTTTCTCCATGTCCAAGTGAAAGAGACACGAAGCCATGAGCTCAACCCAAAGCAAGTCATTTAGATTAGACATGGAAAAAAAGTTTCTAACACTACGAGTACTTCAGTGCAAGCACAGATTCTGCACTCTCCCTAGACAGTCTCCATAACTGGAAATTTTTCAGAACAGGTGAGACTAATGTCTGAGTCACATTAAAATTAACTGATTAAGTAAACCCAACAAAAGCAATGACATAGGATTCAAGTGTGATTGATTAATTGTAGCTGCTTTAAAAACACCATCTTCTTCAAAACATGATTTTTCTTCAAGGAGAAAAAAAAACCAAGACCACAAAACCTTGAGGGGAAGATTATCCCTTATTTGATGTAAAAGAAAATAGTTCACAGTAATCATTTTTCATCATCTTACTAATGAATAAGTCAAATTTATTTCAGAAACAGATTAGACTGTCCTATGATGTGACATACTATGGAATGCTATTAATGTTTTGCATTGCAGTTGTCATTTTGAACTACCTATATACTGTTGGCAGCACTTTAAATGATTACGTAGTAGGGATGTGTTTATATATAGTATGCAATCACCTCAAATGCTAGGATTGCAATATGAATAGGTAATAATAAACTTTCGTTTTGATTACATAGGTCTGATTAATTGTCTGAACTTTGGTAAAAGAAAAAAGAAAACCTCTTCAAAATGGGCTGCTATTATTTAAGATTAATATATTTTTTATGGGGTTTAAGTGCATAGTACAGCACTTTTGGGGTGTTTGTTTCATTTTGTTATTCAATTTGGTTTACTACTTTATTCATTGATTTCCCATAGAAATGTTTGTGCTTGTATACTGCCTTTCAGCTGAGGCTCATAAAGTACTTTACAAACATTAATATAATTTTCTGTTTCTGAAATGCAAATTGTTTCTCTGGTATTTGTCCAGCACTCTTTTGATAGTTAAGGGAGAATAAAGATGTACATAAGATAACTGAAGAATTTTTTTAGCTGCAAAATTAATGAATAGTTCAGGCAACAGGGTTTGAGGGAAAATGTAAAGGATCATAGCTTAAAATGAGCAAATTCATTAACCAGAAGGTAGACCGACAGTCAACAGTTGCTTGTTCATTGATGTTTATAGGATATATAAAAATACATAACACCACAAATAAAAATCCTGTGAACAGCCTGTTCTTTTCCTTTCAGAGCCAGGCAATTCAAATTTGCACTTTCTCTAACACCAATCCCAACTGTAACTAGAAACAGCTCTAGATGCAGCAGCAACTTAGGAAGGACATCAGGAGGGGGTCATAGAGGTAGTTTATGAGATGAATTAATGAGAGTTAATAATGTATTCTATATTTACAGGTCTTTTCATCTAAGGCTCTTGAAGCAATTTATAAACATTCCTGTTCTGCTGCAACAGAAGAAAGTTATTCCATGAAATTCTCAGGAGTATGTAAGTCCAACTGATACAGTGTAATAACTAGGCATCTAATGACCAAGTCACCTTAGAAAAGGAGACTCCAACACCTGAATTTTTATGACTTTATAAGCATTAAGATGCTTTCAATGCCTCCTAATTTACGTTATGCAAATTTACTTGATTGCGTTCTCTCACCCAAGTGGGAGCTGTTGGAGCCAACAAAGCATTAATCTGCTGAGAACTGTCACCATCATGAGATGGTCTTTTGCCCTCCTGCTTGGGAAGAAATGGGTCATTTGCATGTGTTCATCAAAGAAAGTTGAAAGATTTTCTTTTAAATGAAATCTCATAGAACCACAGAATAGTTTGGGTTGGAAGGGACCTTCAAAGCTCATCTAGTCCAATCCACTTGCAATGAGCAGGGACATCTTCAACTGGATCAGGCTTCCCAGAACCACGTCCAGCCTGGCCTTGAATCTATAAACCCAGTGGCTGTGGCCTAAAACAAAAGCAAAGCCCCACTGCATGCTAGGGGAGGGCAACCTAGAAGGTAAGAGAGGTCTGTTGGTACTTGGTGAAGGGAAAAAGGATTAAGTGAAAGGACTGATGTGGAGCAAGGTTGTTTTACCTATGTGTAGAAGCACTGACCAAGCACAAACTGGTAACAGAACTTTCAGGACTAGGTTCAAGAGTGATCAGCAAGCCAAGAGGTGCTAGTGGTGCAAAAAAGAGTGAAGCATAAGCAGTGCCTTCACAACACAAATTCTGTAGCAGTTTAAATGGATTTACTGATATACTCTCCAAATTTAAGCCTGGATCCTGCTGACATTTGGATCTCAGCAGTCAGGACTCCATGCATGTTTTAGGACAATGGCACAGATTCATCCTCTGTGAGGAAAGATGGGATATTTTACGATCTTAGATCTGAGTAGTTAGTTCATCACAAATCCTAAACCAACATTTGTTTCAACTGTCATCTGAAAGGTGGATTTCTTCAACAAATGTCATATCACTTGAGGGAAAGAGAATTGTCTCTTGAATGAAGCAGAATGATGATGCCCAGGACTGTTTCTTAAGGCTGTACAGAACCATGGATTGGACCACCACTTTTTGGTTAAAATTTCTTTGAAGTATCATAATGGCATAATAAGTGAATGCAATGAATTATGGGAGCACAGTTGGGATCTCAGCTGATGAAAATAGGCAGAGAGGGTCCATGCTGTCTGAGGAAGCTTCCCAAATACTTGGGCTACTTAAAGTGAAATACAGTAAGACTTCTTGGCAGTATTTGGTGTTGCGCACTGATGTAGAGAACACCTTCTCAGAACTGATGGTTTTATGGTTTCAAATAGTTCACTGCAATGCAATTTGGCTGGTTCAGCAGATATTGGCTCACAACTTCACTGTATTACATCATGTTTGTACCAGTTCTTGCTTTTTGGCATTTAGCTGTAGTTTCTGCCCTCTATCCATTAAAGGAGAGCAGGAAACTCTGAAGATTTAAGTGATCATGAATCAGCATCATTGTCTGGAAGCTTGAAAGTTGCTAACCATTGCCTGAAATGGGATAGTCTCTTCAAGAAAGGGGCTGGTTGTCAGACATCTTCATGTGTAGGCAGAAGACCAGATTCAGTCTGTCATTTGTTCAGTAGGTTAGAGAAGAGATGCTTGGGAAGAAATGTGGGGCAAGGGCTTTGTGACTTCAGCATTTCCTGACATGTCTGATTGTGAGTCTGAATACTTCATCCCGATTCTTACGTAAATATTGGTAGATTTCTGTATGATCCCCTGTGATAATCTGTAAATGAGCATAAAGTCATCTTGATCTGGCTCTGTTTTAACTGTCAGGTGAAAGAATCAGAATTAAATGTCTTAGCTAAAAGCCCTCTTCTGAGTTTCATTTATGCTGAGAACACAACCAAAATTGATTATGATGGTGTTAATCTATTCCTCAGATGTTAAAACCTAATCCAAGACACACAATTATCTTTCAATCAGTACGAATGACAAATGGGGGAATACACTGTGATTTCTTAAACTAAGGTGCTATTTATCTGCATGTTCCTTTCACTCAAATAACATTAAAGCTCAAAAAACCCAGGTGTCTGTGCTGAATATCTCTAAATCAACCAGGCCACCATACCTCTGAGTAAAGACAGTTTTGCAGTTAAATCAGAAATGTTTTATGAAATATCAAACTTCCCTGTCAGTACACTTTGCCTAGTGCTTGCTTTAATTCCCAACAGAGTAAAATGAGGTGTTCCTATTTGATAATATTTGTATCAGACTTAAAGTGAATCACAGTTCTCCATCACAGTCTGGTTCTTTTCATTTTTTTTGTTTCCCATTTCCTTTGTGATGTTGACTGAACTCCATCTTTTCCGAGTTCCTCTGTTAGGATTCTATATTTCCAGCACTCAGATGTGATGCTCTTCCAACTCTCCTGTGGAACCGCATCCTAGTGCAGTTTTTCCAGTAAGAGGAAAAGTGGAGAGCAGAAGAGCCACACTTTCTCTTACTGCAGGCAGAACTGAAAAGTAAAGTATCATCCCTGGGTTGGAGGGAATGAATTGACTTTACCTTGTTGTTCACTCCTCAGGCTCCTTCCCCACCAGTGCAACTAGAGAGCTGTCATTAGTATGGCATTAATTAGTGCACATCTAAAGACGATCAGAGGCTTTTTTCTCTTTTTTAATTTCTTTCGAGATCCATTCTAAGAAAATCACCCCCCGTATTGTTTCACTTCAGAGTGTGTACCGGTAGATGGTGCTAGCAATTGCTCTATTCACGATGGTGTCTCGTGGCCTCCACATGTTTAAAAGAAGCGATGTTTTATGGCAGCAGCAAGAATTACTTCTCCTTCTGAATCCATATTCTGTCAAAGAATTTATTTTAGGTCCTGCTGAAGTGCGGTCACTTTCATTTAAGCTAAAGGTCTTCTGCAGCAGTCAGCTCCACAAAGGGTCTCACCTCGCCAACAACAATTTCACATAAACCTGAGGTTAGCAGAGAAGCTGCTGAAACAAAAGATACTCGTTAACTACAGCAAGGGTCAGGTACAGAAGGCTGATGCTAGATGCTTCAAAAAGAAAGCTTCAAGGTGCATGGAAGAAGTGCAGGCTTTTATTAGGAGCGACTGCTGCCTGTGCTAACTTGCGTGCTTCACAAGGCAGGAATTTGGCAACAGTGCTGGTCAGCTTCCACGCGGTTCTCCAGCAGAGGTGGCGCACAGAACAGGGAGATGTACTTCAATCAGAGTTACAGGGCAGGAGACTGCTGATCGTCAAGCTTCCTAATGATAGATGGTACTCTTGGGAGGTGAGTTAGGAAGCCTAAGAACTCTCCTGTGCATCTTTAAGATCTAAACTGGCTGTGACAGGATCTTTCTGTGACATGCTAGGAAGGTGCTCAGTCAAGTCCTAATGTTAAATTCTCCTCAGTTTTAAGGTCCTAAACAAAATGAAGGAGCTAAAGCCACCCTTTCACCAAAATCACATTCTTTCACTTACTGTTTGTATAGGTGGAAGAAGGCAGTACGATAATGTACTGGAACCTGCACCTCCAGTTCTGAGCACTGAGCACCCAACAAACACAAACTGCAGGTAGGGGAAGAGGAGGGGCTGAGGAGATGATGCATGAGCATGGATTTTTGTTCTGATAATCAGGTCTGATTTCTAAGAAGCAGGCATTTAGCACCAGTCTCTGTTCCCTAGCCTGGTGTTATATTCTTCTAGTGTCTGAGCACATGAATTTCACATAGTCACTGTGTCTTCAGTGACCTTACGAGCTTAGCAGAAATGGCAGGAAAATATGTTATTACCATTTTACAGGTGAAGTTTCAAACTGTAGACAGATGGAGAGTGAGGTGGGAAGCAAGTTTTCCTGTCTCTCAATTTTGGCATCTGCATCAAAATCCTCCTCTAAGATAACCACAACTCTAAGTACTGTATCTTCATGAAAATGTATTAGGTGCAATTTGCTAGCTTGATTTTTCAAACTGCATGGTATTTAGCAGTGCTCTGGCATTCTGAGATTACTCCCTGCTCGGCATTACATAGAAGCATAGAATAGTTTGGGTTGGAAAGGACCTTATGATCATCTAGTTCCAACTCCCCTGCCATGGGCTGGGATGCCTCAAAAGCTTCTTATTGAAATTTCTGAAGTGTGAGGTTAGGATCCTAGTTTTAGACACAAATTTTCACTTCGGAAATTGTGGTCAGAAAATGTACAGACTTCAAAAAAACAAACAAACAAACAAAAAAACAAACCCAAAAACCCCAAACAACAAAAAAACCATTATCCTGGCAAGTGAGTTCTCCTCCTAAATTTTAACCCTGGCAAGATTGTAATTTCTCTTTCCTCCCTCCCAGGGAAAGGATTCACCAAAGATATAAAGCACTATCAAACTGTCAGATCAGATGTGTGATATGTATAATTAATGGCATGGAACAAAGTGATAAACCCTATCCTGAAAACCCTAAATCTTCTCTTTTATGAAGCTGCCTCCTGTTTATATGAAATCAGTTACTTCAGGGCAAGAAAATAGTGCCAATGCTGGAGACTGCATCTGAACTGAAACATTCTGGACCCTCTAAAAGAATCACAGGCTCATGGCTTTCCTTTGGCCTGCATCTTCACTTCCCTGTTTTCAATAGCTGCTTGCTTGAAGTGTGTTGAAGTGATCATTGCTCTGCCATACAGCATCAGAAACATCACATTGCATTGCATTCCTGAAACACAATGTGATGAAAGCAATCAGAATCGAGCCGTTTATATCTATGGCACATTTGACAGGCGCATCAGCAAATGTGAACTTGATATTTTCTTGATGGGTTTCTAAGAAAGCAAATTATGTTTTCAATGCCTACTTGAAAGCCATATTATGAGCCTTTCATATTTAATTAGCAGGTATTCATATAAAGAATCAGGATATAGAATTTGCATAGTTGATGATTATATGAATTTAGATTATTTTTTAATCAAATCTTAATCTGAAAATCCTTGTTTTCCAAGTTGCTTTGGTGAAAGGCAAGGGAGAGTTTTTCTGATTCCCCTAGAGAGCTAGAAATAGATCCTATTTAAGGGTCACGTGGCACATAACCAGCTCCTGTAATTGTAGGTGAAGGTACCACTGGACCTTTATTCAAAAGGAATTCAGGGAAATCACTTACACATAGAAAAACTATTACAGAGAAACCTGAAAAATATTATCCATCAGAATAATTACTTTAAAATTATCAGTCAAGGAGTCAAGGTACTAAGTTCTATATGGGGAGCCTTAAGTTTGAAATGGCCTCCATCTACTGAATAGTTTCATTTGTACAACCTAAATGTGCCCTGCAGACAGCCCAGGTGCAATCATGAAGATTCATTGGAGAAGAAAGACACAGGTTAAGGTCTGGTAAATGAAGAAGCATGCAGCCTATAGGGGAAAAATGTGTTAGGAAGTACTTCATGTGATCTCCTAAAGCCTATTCAGCCTTTAATAATTTTACCATGGGCCCTTACTGAATCACAGAATGGTTGAGGCACCTCTGGAAATCACCCTGTCCAGCCCTCCTGCTCAGGCAGGGTCACCTAGAGCACATTGCTCAGGATTGTGTCCAGACCACTTCTGAATATCTCCAAGGATGGAGACTCCATCATGGGTACACTATGATGAGGCTTTTTGAACCAAATATCAATCACATACTGAAGATACACTCACTTTTTGCTGACATAGGAGCTGCCAAAAAAGTCTAGTTAGCAGCATACAAGGGCATGGCCTGAGCAGAGCTCTCTGGCACAGTAATAAAGTTGTGCCTTTGGATATTCAGATTCTGTTTGAAATTACTTTTAATACTTGACAGATAGTATTTGTTTAGAGAAATAAAATAATCACAATGATGTTCTTTATCCCTTTCAGGCAACAGAACGTTTTGGCTTGCATCTCGGGAAAAAATGGAAAGTTTAATAACTTAATTTTTCAAATGACTAGTTTGATTTGTTCTTTTGGAATTGATACTAATATATGCACTATGTGTATGCCAAGTATTCTGCACATCAGGATATCATGACTAATCTTGGAAGGAAGGACTCCTTTTCAGAGAAGACTGTAGGAAGTTAGCTGTCCTCTGAAAATTCTCCGTATTTCAGTGGCATTGGGTATGATATAGAAGGCCAACAATGACAGAGGCAGTGCTACAGTTTGGGAATGATCCTCTCTCTGGACCATAGGACTCAAACTCTTGGAAGAAGCATCACTGTCCATTCTGTGAAGTATGACTGACAAAAATTCCTGATATCAGAGTGAGTTACATGAAGGAGATGCCATTCTCATTCCTTCCTTTCCTACACGACCTAATTGTATGGAAAAACTGTTTTACCTACAGTTAGGTAAAACTGGAAAACAGTTGTCAAACAGCATCTGATGTTTAGTATTTGCTGGTTTTATTGTTTAGTGTTGCTGTTCGGTAGCAGATATACAAGTAGATTATGTGAGCCAAAAGGAGCATTTTCTGATGCTTCATGCAGGCACAGTGGAGAAGTCAGGGAAAGTCCACGCCACTCTTAAAATCTCAGTTCATGCACTGTTCTTCTGAAACTCAAGAGGTTTTGCTAACCCACTGTGTTTAAACTCAGTATCTACTCTGTCGTCAAAACTCCAATTTGTTCTTTCTTCTGTCCTGAAAATGACACTGTTCTATGAAACTACAATTGCTTATGGAGAAGAATGCATCTTTTCCAGATGTCAAAATTAATGGCATTATGAGACTTTAATGTAAAATACACAGGACTGCTTGAGAAAAAAAATATACTTTCACAGACTTATTTTAGAGCCAGTACATTGAAAGCCTGTATCTTTGTAGCTGAAGAGACATGTTTTACCTATGTTTTCTGAGGCAAGTATTCAATAGAGTTTTATTTCTGACAGAATATATGTTATTGATTTATGGAAGCTAAAGGCAAAATAAGATCTGGAAAAGCATTTTTATAATGACTGTAATTCAGGCATCTAAAAAGAATTTATGCAGGTTCTTTCTATGGCATGTTGTTTCTGTGTTTTGTTTTTAGTTTTTTCCTGAATGAGCTAGTAATTATTCCTGTGTTTGGTAAGGCTACTATTTCACTGTAAGTCTGTCCATGAAAAAAGTACTTAGAAACATCTGCTCTGTTTTTTTATCTAATTAACAATTAAATGCTTCCCTTTTTTGGTGGTTAACATAGCAACTTCAGTTGACCTCACTTACTCTATTCAAAGAATGTGAGTACATTAATTACACCACTGCCTTCCTCCTCAGCTCATTTTAAGATGATGTAGTTTCAATTTGTATAGCTTGTCCTCTTATTATACGTTTTTTCAATCTGAGGTTCTACCTTATTAACAGCTGTACCACTTCACAGTGCTTCATGATTCTATTAGACCTCCAGGTTACAAGAACAGAATTTAGCAGACAGATTTCAATTTCCTTAACCTTAGAAACAGGGCTCTGGGTACCAGGGAGTCTTATTTCTCCTCATTCTTTCAGACTCTAAGCCTTTTATGCTTGGTACTTCATCTTTATTCCAGACACCAGTATAGCAGATGAGCAAAGTAATTGTGAAGTCTTTTTATACAGGGCTTCTCTTCCCTCCTTGATGTCTGCAGTTTATAGCATACATCAATGTGTGGTCATAATTGTACAATGCACAAAACAACAGTTTTCCACTGAAATAAGGTAAAATTCTTGACTTGGTTCACATCAGAGCTCAAACACACTTCTTGGGTTCATAAGCTATAGGCACCCCATATATGACAGGAGTGTGTTTTGCCCTTTCTGCATTTCAGGGGGGAGGCTGGTATGTGTGATGGACCAGACACCCAGATGGGGTTCAGAATGAGGGGCTAGAGCATTCCCACCCTGCAGCAACACATGTGCATTGTCAGGGGCAAAGGATGACAGCTACCAAGCACAGTGAACTGACTCCAGCCACCCTCTGCTCCACTTGTCCAGCTCAAAGCACGAAACTATTCACAACTTCTCACACTATCCATCCATTACTACAGAAAAGCTTAAGAGCCCTTCTTCTGCCTGCTTTCTTCACCATCCTCATGCCAGAGTGCCTTTTAAGCTACAGTTCCTGGAACTGTTGATAAGTAGTTTCTTGTAGGAGATGAGATTGAAGATTTATAGTGTGAGCTACCAAAGGATAAAAGAGTTGGTAGCAGTTCCTCCTTCTGCTAATTTGTGAAATCTAATCATCCATTTCAGTCTTTGAGAGCAGTCCGGTTTGCTTTGAGTGCAAGCCAGATAAACCAAAATATTTTATGCGCAAATGACCTTTCTGCTTAAGCAAGGAAAATGGATTAAGTATCATAGAATCATAGAATGGTTTGGGTTGGAAAGGGGCTTAAGGTCATCCAGTTCCACTCCCCTGACATGGGCAGGGACACCTTCCACTAGACCATGTTGCCTACTACTCTGTCCAACCTGGTGTTCAACACTGCCAGGGATGGAGCATTTACCACTTTTTTGGGCAACTTGTTCCAGTGCCTGACCACCCTCATAGTAAAGAACTTCTTTCTTATATCTAACCTGAACTTACCCTGTGTCAGTTTAAACCCCTTGTTCTGTCACTACAGTTCCTGATGAAGAGCCCCTCTTAAGCATCTTTGTAGCCCCTTTCGGATACTGGAAGGCTGCTCTGAGGTCTCCACTCACCTTTTCTTCTCCAGACTGGACAGCTCCACCAATATATTTGTTTCAGATTGAACTGATATAATTTACGATTCAGTTTTTGAACCAACTTTGTGGTACTGAGGACAAAATACTAAGCAGTGCAATAAAGAAGGTTACTCTGAAGTTACAATTCATGCCTGATTGATTGCTAGGAAATGCTGGTATGACGAGTGAACTGTTAGTGACTGGACACCTTTCTAGTGACTTTCTGTGCCCTTAATTCCATGTGCTGTGGGCATGTATGGGTTTCTTATTGTATGAGGATCTGATTTGCTTCCTTCTCCCATATGTTTTAGATGCATAATGAAATTAGAGATCTAATAAAAGAGCATGAGAATGTATTTCTGAATATCATAAAATAAGGTCTCAGTAGCAAGCCTTTGGGGAAATTTATTTATGTATGGTTAAGGTCTACACCCTCTATGTGTTATGTGGTGATTGCTTGTAGGGAAAAAATACATATTTATACATAATGAAGTAGTGCACAGTACGTACAAGCAGCTATGCTAGAAATCAAACCAGGAAAGAAAGTAATTCCTTATACTATTCTCAGCAGTGTTCTGGGAATATATGTTTTCCTAAATTATACCCGGGCATCTCCAGTAGGTATGTTAATTAGATGTCTCATATAAAACTTCACTGGCTGTGCAAAAACTCAGGATGTAGCACTATAAATGAAACTTCACTGATTTGTTTTTTTTTTTTTTAAAAAAACATAGTTTTGTGTTGCAATATTTTCAATTTATTTTCAGTTTTCAGTATAAATAATAATGAATAAAATGTTGTTTTCTTTAACGTCACTTCTCTTGTGTTTGCTTCTCCCTTCAGACAAGGAACCAAGGCAGCATCATGGCAACAGGAGTTAACAAATTCATAGAATCATAGAATAGTTAGGGTTGGAAAGGACCTTAAGACCATCTAGTTCTAACCCCCTGCCATGGGCAGGGACATCTCACACTAAACCATGCCACACAAGGCTATGTCCAACCTGATCTGCCAGCAATGGAGCATTCACAGCTTCCCTGGGCAACCCATTCCAGTGTCTCACCACCCTCACAGTAAAGAATTTCTTCCTCATATCCAATCTAAACTTCCCCTGTTTAAGTTTGAACCCGTTACCCCTTGTCCTATCACTACAGTCCCTCATGAAGAGTCCCTCCCCAGCATCCCTATGGTCCCCCTTCAGATACTGGAAGGCTGCTAGGAGGTCTCCACGCAGCCTTCTCTTCTCCAGGCTCAACAGCCCCAGCTTTCTCAGCCTATTCAAAACAGTAGTCCTTGTAAGCACTCTGTTAGCTACGTACAATACCTTCAGCAGGTTTGTGTAGAAGGAAAGTAGATGATACATTTGCCTGCAGACTAAATATTGCGTTTGTGGTTTTTGGTTGGTTTTGGGTTTTTGTTTGGTTGTTCTGTTTGTTTGTTTTTTTCCTGTTCTTATGCCCAGTATTGATTTAAGTGAAAAAACCCTTGGTACAAAAACCCCTTAAATGGCTGGGAGGAATAGGGAGAAAAACATCCCAATATGCTGCCAAAGAGCTAAAATGCATTATTAGCTGATAAATGCAGGAGATTTTCTTTTCTCCCTCCCTCTCCCTCTCCCCCTGCCTCCCTCATCACAATTAACTACCTATGAAGCATTGTCAGGTTGAGAGCCCTGGAGACAAAATATAACAGTGCATGGGGCAAACCATTATTAGATACCTGCCTGTTAAGATGCTTCAACTAGGAACAGAAGTGATCATTTTGGAAGTATGTCACCTCAAATCATTAATCAGACACACTCAGCCCATGACTTCCCTTCTGAGTGGTCCAACAGGGACGCCTTTCTATCAGTTACTACGTCTACTGCCATCAAAGAAAGTTTGGTGATGTGAATTTATTGTAATTTACAACTAAGTGGAGGTAAACATTTTTTCTAAATTTAATTTCTGTTCCTTTTATTTGTCCATGTTTTTGTGGCTGCCCCATCCCTGGCAGTGTTCAAGGCCAGGTTGGAGCAACTAGTGGAAGCTGTCCCTGCCCATGGCAGGGATTGGAACTGGATGAACTTTAAGGTCCCTTCCAACACAAACCAGTCTCTGATTCTGTGATTTTAACACAGAAGTAGAACATAATTATAAACAAAAACACCCATGGCTGTCAATAGCTCTCTAACTCCCTCTCAGAACACCACCACAGGACATCAGAAGGATAAACCAAAATATTTTTAGATGGGATATTTCTGTACCCTACCAGAATATAATGGAAAGATTGTTTCTGATGAAGATTATTTAGTCATACTTGTACATAAGTGTACATATGCATATCTGATCTCTTTTCTCCAATATGATGGAAAACAGAATCATTAGTTTGGTAAATATTTTTTTCATGACATGAAAGCTGCAGGTAGGATAATCGAGATTTGGTTCATGTTCTGTAAAACCTCTAACAGAATTAATTCACTTCTTTTTTTGGGGTATACAGTTGCACTGGTAGATCTTTCTAATTAAGTGGTTCATCTTAGTATATAGAAGCTTTTACAAATGCCCCCTCTGTGCTGGAAGAGACAGGTAGGTTGGGTGTCCCATACAGCAGCATGTGCTCAGCCTCCTCCTGAAGTCAGGAGTGCCCCTTCAAAGAATCATAGAATGGTTTGGGTTGGAAAGGACCTTAAGTTCATCCAGTGCCAACTCCCTGCCATGGGCAGGGATGCTTCATCCTAAACTGTGTTGCCCAAGGCTCTGTCCAGCCTGGCCTTGAACATTGCAAGGGATGGGTACATGAATCCTCCTGCAAGTGTCCAGGGCTCTGCAAGGCCCCATCCATGGCCCACCAGGATGCAGACCACCAAATGCATGTGCAGCGTGCTGGAAGTTCTTCCAATCATATTTCTCTTCACTGTATTCTTCTTCCACTGATGGTCTCTCCTATCGATATAGGCTGTCAGGCAATGAGATCATGCTCCTTCAACAGGCCTGTGATGGGAGTTACAATGCATGGTCCTGAGTTTTATAGATTACAGCCATCCTTCTTCATTCAACTGAAGTCTGTGGGTGCTATAGAAAATCAGACCCAGAAGAGAAAGCGAAGTGATGTCTGTTTGTACCTTTCACTGCTTCTTGAGTGTTTGCATGGATTCTAAGACTCAGGTCAATGTAAAATTTCCTACTATCTTTTTATTCTCCCCCTCCCCGCTTAATAACAGTCCTTTTAGAATGACAGGCTTTTTCCTTAGAAAATGACTTCGTTCCACAAATGTTTTTGCACAACCATCTCTGCTGCACTGGAATAGATACAAAATTGTTCCTACATTCAGCAAGAAGCTGTTTTAAATTCAGTCCTGGTTCCAGAGATGGGATAAACATCCATTTTGATCAGTTTAAAAACATGGTTGCTTTTACTAAAAGCAGTGTCTGGGGTGATTTTATTTTGATTGTTCAGCACTGTTGGTGTTGAAAATAGGTATGTCAGCATTTGAAAGATGGTCCTCAAGCACTCAGATTTTTTTAACAGCAAGAAAAATTCTCATTAACAAGCAATTTTAAAAAGCAATAACATTAATTTTTTTTACTGTTAAGCATATAGAGTGTTTATATTTCCAGCAAAGAATGAATTAATGGAAAATAAAATTCTGTTATGCACTAGTGCCACAGCATTGCAACATAATGTATGTGAGGCTGATTACAATTCAGCCTCTCTACAGGATTATACATGGTCAAAGCTTCTAGAGCGGGAACTATGTAACTTAAATGATTGAAAACAATGTTAATGTTTGAGTTTGTCTTTTTTTTTTCTTTTTTTCAAATCAAATCTTGTTTCTTGTTAAACTAAGAAAAGCAAGTGTCAGCCTATATACCTTCCAGAACAGGCAGACCTGTTCAGTGTCACATCCACTCAATACACAGCCAGCTCAGCAGCACTTAGGAGCATGTGGCTGGTAGGATTAACCATATAAGCCTAAAAACCTCCAATCTTTTTGATGTCTAAGTACCAGATCAGCACCAGGTAAGCTCAAGGCAAAAAGCTCTTCTCTGAAGGAAGGCCCCAGCAGGTAGGACAGGGCTCCCACACTGGGATGGGTAGTACTTCCGTCCAGGAGCAAGGCTGAGCTCATCCACTTTCCACACTCCAAGACTTCTCCGGAGGGATAATTCACTGTAGAAGGCCTGGTACCTGAAGTAGGTATCCACCACTATCAGCACATGCCAAATGATCAAACATCTCCCAGAGGACTCTTTCAGGTGTTAGCTTAACAATTTTAAGTCACCAAAATGTCTTCTGAATTTCTATGTTCATGGGCGCAATGTCAATGTCTAACAAAATGACAAACTTCTGAAAAAACTATTTATGAGATAATGGGATAATGCTGAACCTCTTATGAATTGCTAATAGTTATCGAAAAATACCCCAAACTCACGCCCAGGAAATCAAGAGCAGGTGTTTGGTTTTGATACAGAGCTTGTTAAAACAATCTCTCTCTCTTGCTTTTGCTACAACCCAATATAAATGTAATATCACTGCAGCAATGTTCAGTATCTCATAACTTTCTGGAAGGCCTCGTACACATATTGGTTAATACTCTGAACAAAACCAATGTCACTAATCTTACGTATAGTCAACAGATGTGGCTGAGGAAAGAGAATCAAACTTGAGTAGGAAATCTGCTTGCAAAAGGTATGAATAGAAAAAATACATACAGGAACAATTTAAGTAACTCTGCTTCCTTGAAAAGATAATACTGTAGTCAGGAAAAAGTTCAAAAGCAATCTACATAGTACTGTTAGAGATGTGAGAAATAGAATCATTGAAAGGTTTGGGCTGGAAGGGACCTTCAAAGCTTATCTAGTTCCAAACCCCCCTGCAATGAACAGGGACATCTTCAACTTGATTAGGTTGCCCAGAACCACATCCAGCCTGGCCCCTTCTACCCTTTCCAAATCTCCTTCCCGCTCCCCCCTTCAATTTCTTCCACTATTTTGATGGAGGCAAATACAAAGTATTTTGCCATAACTGCCATTAATTGAGTGGTCTGCCCTTTTAGAAACAAGCACTTTTTAAATATTATTTTCCTGATAAGGAAACTATTTTTTCTTGGTGCTCCCCAAATCTTCCTAAAAAGACGTTTATGCTATACAGTTACCCAAAATTAAATAAGAAAAGGACTATTCTGTTGCAGAACTGTTATCAAGGATCTCAAAAATCTATCAATCACCATCAGAGTGCTTAAGCTGCCTACTAACAAGAAATGATGCTTAAACTTGCAGAGTAAAGAAAGAAGTTCTGTGAACTAACACTTCAAAGGAGTTGGCTGATGTCAGAAGACACGCAATTTTCACACTGCTTAACCCATGTATTTTCCTGGCTTGTACATCTCTTTCTTTGGAAATCATTAGGCAAAGTGTTGAACTAGTAACTTCTGACATTGTTGCATTGCAAGATTCATCCACAGCCCATTCAAACTCTGATAAGCTTCCAGGCTATTGGTATGCATATTAGAAACAGAAGTCTTTTTGTATTTTTAAGCGAGAGTGCCCTCAGGGCTATTTGCAACATCTACTGTGAACACAGGAACTCCTGCTCTCACTGAAAAGTCCGACTGCCACTTGGTTTAATGAAGCCAAGACATCAGGCTTGTTCAATGAAGTCAGGCGCAGCTTGGACAGACAACAGTGTGAAAACCAGCAAGTCAACAAACTTTCGGTATGAGAAAAATGAGAGAATTCAATCCAGACAGGAATGCTACAATTTAATGAAAAATGAAAGATAATACCCCCCCGGCCCTCAGTGATGTCCCAGCAGCAGAGAATGTAGAACTACTCAAGCCATAAAACCCCAATCAGCCTGTCAGCCCTTGCAGCATACAATTTTTAAAAAAGCATTTAAAATTGTCCTCCTTTCTTCTTCTGAAGCCCCCCAAGATCCTGACTATGCTATTCAGTGAATGCCAGTATGAATGCACTTTTCCTAATTTAAGATAGGGTAGGGTACTGAGCAACCTTTTTTCAGTTTCTTGTTGTCACAGGTTCAGCAGCAGCAGTCATTTTTCTCCCTCTTGGTAGCTGGTGCAGCACTGTGTCTTTAATTTCGTGCCCGGGAGCAGCACTGATAACACCAGTGTTTTCAGTTACTGCTTGGTAGTGTTTTGTCTGGCCAAGGACTTTCTGAGCCTCATGCTATGCCAGGGAGCAGGGGGAGCCGGGAGGAGGCAGAGACAGGACACCTGACCCAAACTGACCAAAGAGGTATTCCATACCACAGCACGTCATGCTCAGGATGTGAAACTGGAGGGCAGAGACCTGGAAGGGTGTGGTGGTGGACTGGGGGTGCATGGCATGGTCAGGTTTTTGGGATTGGGGTGTTCGCTGCTGGGGGGTGCACTGGCTGGGTCAGGCTTAGTGAGCAGTTGTATTCTCTTTCTTTGTATTTCTCTTGAATTATTATTGGTGGTAGCAATAGTGATTTGTGTTATACCTTAGTTCCTAAACTGTTCTTATCTCAACCTGTGCGAGTTGAATTCTTTTGATTCTCTTCCCCATTCCCCCAGGACTGGGGTAAGAAAGAGGGCAGTGAGTGAGTGAGCGACTTTTGTGAGTTTTAGAGACTTAAACCATGACACTTGTACAATAGCAATGAATCTTTAGATAAGAGCACTTCTTTTTCTTTTTTTTCCCTTTTCTCCTCCCCTCCTCCCCTCCCCTCCCCTTCCCTTTCGCTTAGGTATTTCTGAATCTCAGAAACAACAAGAACCAAACCAGCGCTTTTCATTTGAGCCAAGTGAATTCAAATGTTCCTAAATTTTTCTAAACATTTCTAAATTTCTAGGGTAAAAGGACACTAATTATCATCTTTGAAATTGATTTATTCATATTGTATCTACGCTCACTGACCTTTGTTTTAACTTGAAGACAATTCCAGGGTGAAGCCCACATTTTTTTTGTGTAAAAAAAGTTGTTTTTTTTCAAATTGATAATTCCAGTAAGGACAGATTAAAAAAGATAATAAAAAAATCAATGGCTTGATAGAAAACCCAATCAAAAGTCCCCATTTAATTAGATATAAAGAAGTGGTTGAAATGCACACATAGGAAAATAGCTAAATTATTTACCAGCTCCATTTTTTCTTTCTTATATTCTTTCTGTAATTTTGCTTTCTTTTTTTTTTTTTTTTTGCCAAAGGCTTCATCCTGCTGCTGTTAAAGCAGTACATTACCCCCAGGTTCAAATGAGATCCTGAGAGAAGCACTTAAAAGGAAGTAAAATGGGGATATTTATACTTCTTGCCCTTTGGCAACTCAAATATCTGAATTAGAAGAATGGCTTCCCTCAGTTTACCATATGACTATCAGAGAGAGAACATTCCAGTAGGCAATCCAAAATGCTAAACTTCTTGAGATGAACAGTCTTTTGGAGATCCTACATTTTTCCCCCTACACTGCATAAATAATGCATGGAAGTTAAGATAATTATTTAAATTTAGCTGATATTTATAGCCCTGAGAAAGCTCCTGAACAATTAAATATCAGCTGATACCAAACAGCACACCACTATGACATTTGGACAGTTAATCTAGAACTGCTGGATATTATGTGCCTTATGTAAGACACACAGTTTATGTGTCCTAAGTCAGTGTCTTATGTGTCTTGAGATGCATAAACTACTCTTAAGGGAATATGATTCAACTCAACCATTTCTAGGACTTTAATGCTGTATAAAAAAAAAAAAGGTACACTGAAAACCTACACAGTGATCATTGGCTAACTGATTACCATGGTCTTGATTCTACTTTTTGGCAGGTTTTGTTTTTTGTTGCTTCCCGTCCTCCATAATTTTTGTACTACTTTTTATTAATAATTTATTTGCCTTGTGCATGAGAGACTGGAGGCATCTCCAAAAAAAGTCTGCTTTCCATAGAGCTGAGGCGGTCCAGATTTAGTTAGATTTTCTGTTTAGTTTTCCTTTTTTGCCTCTTCTGTTTCTACGTCACTAAATTTAGACTATTACTGAGCTTTTTGATGAAATATGAAATCTTGTCCTCTGGGTCGTTTTTAGGTTTTTCTTGCTATGGGTTGTGGTTTACCGTAGCTCTGGCAGCTGTCCAGTGAACATCTCGAGTGCAGATTTACCTTCCTCCTTTTAGTAAAACGTGTAGCAAAAAGGGCTAACATTTCAGTAGTGGGTGACAGAATGGGAGCTCGCAGTTCTTCACAAGCTGTTAAATTGAAGGCTTTAATTTGCACGCTTACATCAGGAGATCAGTTAGAACCCTAGGCCTTCAACTTTGTATGTGTTTAAAGTATTTACTTTCTTCCCCTGTTTCCAGTCTTCTAATTTTTTCTTGTGACATGTTGCAGCACTCTTCTGAATTTCTGCTTGGTGTCAAATAAGCCACAAAACCAGTGAGTCGTAAAATAAAATGAATACATTGTTTATTAAGCTTTACAAGGATGGATTCACTGGACACCAGATTTACTCTCTGCTGAGTTTTCCAAATACTAGGAATATAGTTATAATGCAAAATACAATTTCTGAAGTTTAGTAGGTTTAACTGTCTTCTTTTTCCTACAGGACAGCACAACGTTTGTTTGTTTTTTAATATACTATGGACCACAGTGGTCAAAGTTCTGAAGCTCTGAGGTGAAACTGCATGCAAATAATACTTTTCAGGGGAACGTTAAGCAGTTTGCAGCACTGAATACTGCTGTGTATACTCTAGTTCTTGGAAATTGTGTAAACCAGCATACAGACCCAAGCAGAGATTTTCTAGAGAGATAATAGTTGCAAGAAGTTTTTAATCTCTTTTCTCATTTCCTATTATCTTGTCATGATGATGAGAGTTTCCACCATCTTTTGAAAGCTGTCACTTCTCTCTTACTTCCATCCAGACACATGCATTAATGGAGCAGGAATAAAAGTGGTGCACGACACAACAGGCAGGTGAATGGCTGCATTTTCCTGCTAAGATCTACTTGTATCATCTTGGGGAGAAGATTTACATACTTCAGTATCATGTAACATCTTCATCCTTTTCCTGCAAGGCTGTGCCCATTTTGAAGGAATAATTTGATCTAATGCACTTTTCTGTGATAGCAGTAGCAAACCACAGAAGTGCAGAATGGTTGGGTTGGAGGGGACCTTAAAGCTCATCTTAGTTGCAACAACTTCCACTAGACCAGGTTGTTCCAAGCCCCATCCAACCTGGTCTTGAACACTGCCAGGGATGGGGCAGCCACAGTTTCTCTGGGCGCCGTGTTCCAGTGCCTCACCACCTTCACAGGGAAGAACTTCCTGTCATCAAATCTCAATCTCCTCTTCTGTCAGTTTAAAGCCATTCCCCTTTATTGTATCACTACATGCTCTTGTAAAAATCCTTTTTGAGAGCATCCTTTGCAATAGAATATAGAGAAAGCAGCAGCTGCATTACCATTTCTGCTTTGGATAGATACATGAGAATCTTGGAAAACTTTAAAGTATTCATGAAAGCCATGTCAGACAAGGCTGACTCTTATTTGTCAAGCTGCTGGACGTGCCCGCCAGCAAATGAATCATGCCAGTAAATGTTTACTTCAGATTTGTGGTGCTTCATTATTTTCAGTTTAGCTAGGCTTTTCTCTTCGGAATTTCCTGACATTTTAAAAACTGCACAAGAACAAGGTCTACTTCTCACTTCACAAACTGTGTCAACTTTTAGTCTTCTTGTCTCTCACCCTTCAGGCAAGACCCAGGTTTGCGTAATTTACATGGTTTTTCTATTCAGAAACTTTCTGGATGATATTCCATCATGATGCTCAGTTCTTTTGTTGTAAAGACAGCTTGTTACTACTTGACACAAATACCAACAAAATCCTACCTCAATGAACGATAACCACTAGCTCACTTTGGAAGATGTGTTCCACAAAACCAGTCATCACTGTAAAAACCAGTAATTTCTATGAACTTTCAGAGTGACATTACAGCCAGGGCAAAGATGAAGAATTAGAGAAAAAATTTCCACTATATCCTATTTCTTATTAAAATATTTCAGTTCATATTAGGTATATTTAAAGGACACAGAAAAATACTAAAGCTAGCATTAGCTATAAAGCTAATATAGCAGAATGTGTTAATTTAAAGAATAGCTGATGATATAACTGCTGATTTTCCTTTCTCATACCTTTATGTGGTATCACTTTACCTGATTTTAAATGTAATGCTTATCAAAAATGCAAGACATGTCATACATGAAACATACATATGTGATCATGTTCTGCATGGAAATTTTAACTTTGCTTTGTGGCCACGTACAATACAGCAATGTGTATATTATTCCTGTCCTCCCACTAGGTGGACCCATTCTGTTCTTTCTCCCGTAGGTATTCACATCTGCCATGGTGGGAGGGAAACAGTTTAGAAAGGGAGAACAGGACCTTGGAGTAAATTCTGATCTCATTTACATCACTCAGTAACAGAATTACCAGCTGAAAATCCATTATAATTGTTATTTCTACACCCCCATTCCCCCATAAAAATTTATTTTAGTTGGATAGTTCATATTATACATATATATGCACAGAGACAGAGGGACAAATCTCCTGTAGCATTACGAGAGACATGGAAATGTTTGATGCATTTTTATTTTAAAATATTGTTTACTGTCTTTTGTTGAATGTAAACATCCTCATATTTCAAATTTATTTTCAAATCATAGTATTTTCTCCCTTATAGAATCACAGAATGGTTTGGGTTGGAAAGGACCTTAAGATCATTCAGTTCCACAGGCAGGGACACCTCCTTTCCACTAGACCAGGTTGCTCTAAGTCCTGTCCAACCTGGCCTTGGACACTGCCAGGGATGGGGCAGCCACAGCTTCTCTGGGCACTCTGTGCCAGGGCCTCGCCAGCCTCACAGGGAAGGCTCAGATCTCATCTAAATCTCACCTCTGTCAGTTTAAACCCTGTTACTCTTTGTCCTACTGCTACAGTCCCTGATGATGAGTCCCTCCCCAGCATCCCTATAGGCCCCCTTCAGATACTGGAAGGCTGCTCTGAGGTCTCCACACAGTCTTCTCTTCTCCAGGCCGAACAGCCCCAACTTTTTCAGCCTGTCTTCATACGGGAGCTGCTCCAGCCCCTGATCATCCTCGTGTCCCTCCTCTAAACTTGCTCCAACAGCTCCATGTCCTTCTTGCGTTGGTGACACCAGATCTGAACTTAACCGCTTTTTGTTGCATAACTTTTTGAGAACAGTATTATTGCTGTACCTAAGTGCATTATAAATGCTATCAGTGTTAGTCTCATTCCTTCTGCGCCTTATTACCTTGCTCCTCTTTTTGCTTTCATTCAAAAGAGACTTTAACTGAACCATCCATAACAATTTTGTTCAATTTCAGAGTTGCTACACTTAACTGAGAATCCTCTTAAATCTTAAGAACCCTGAAAATTGCAGGAAATAGACTGTGTGGACTGGACAGGTGAGTCAGAAGTATGCTTTTGTTTGGTAACCACTGGATAGGTTTAATAGCGAGGCTGCTTACTTCAGCCTTAATTGTAACTGGAATATTTGGAAAAAAAAAAAAAGCAACCTTGGAGAAGAGTAGTCATATAAAAGGAAAAGTTACTTCCAAAAATGCACAGAAGCACAAACAAATCACTATGTCTGTAAACATTTTATTACTAAAACTGAGAGAAGGAAGGGACACTCAATTTGTCAGCCACCTTGCACAGAACCTTAATAGTGCAGCAGCGGAACAGTGGAAACCAATGATAGAGAGCATACCAAAAAAAGAGTAATTCTCAGTGGAAAGGTCATTTTCTCGTAAGAACAACTTTTACACTTGTGAAGTTAAAGAAGAGCATGCAGCAGAAAATGATACCTGATAGCAACAACAACTTGGCTGCTTATATAACTGTTAACTAAGCGCACATAGAACTGTGCACCTTTCCATAAAAATTAAAATCTGTGGGAAACTATGTACATTGAAATTCACAGAAATGCTTACTCACTGCAACAATGTTCTGTGTCCAAATTAGATGCCTTTTGTGAGGCAGTAAAGCATTACAAATTCAGTATTTTTACATGCCCGCTTTCAAGTTGACTTTTCCCTGCACTTGCAGTAATGCCAACAATGGCAAACTTCTACCACTAAAAAAACCCTAGTATGTGAATACTGAAGTCCATTTTTGAGTTCATGTAATCAGTCACAGCTGAGTACTGATGGCTATGTTTTTGTTGACCATTCTTCCCCTGCAGTGGCTGTCTTTGTGTAGATGTCAGTAACACTAATTGCAAAGGGGTGGAGTTTTTTCCAAATCTCACGTAATGAACTGGGAAAGATCTGAGCCTGTGAAGAATCCCAAAGGCTTTGCAAGATTCCTGGTACTCTCAGGAAATATATTGTTTCTATGAAGGACAAGGAAGGCACACAGGAAGGGGTGACTTTCCTTCACATCCTCAGGATGAACACCTCAGGATGAGGACCTCAGGAGAACACTCGCATACTTTTTTTTGCTCCTGGAATGCCTCAGTTAAGGAGAAAGTTTGACTCCAACACTCAGTGGCTACTCCAGCTCTGAGTGCCTGAATTTTTTATTTCCTTACCTATGACTAAACTGAGTTGGTGCTTTCCTTCTGCTTGTGTGAGACTTTCATAAAATAACACAACTACTACAAAGCAACACGCTATTGTGTGTTGCATGGGACAGCATGGAGCTCTACCCAGGCTGAATAACTCCTTTTTTCTGAATCGCACACAAATAATTTTCCTGTGCTGTGGCTGTTAGGGGGCTGGATCTGGTGGTCTTTTCCCTGTGGCACTAGCAATCTGGGAACTATTTCTGGGGGGGGAGGGTTTGGAATGAAGGAGCTTGTGCCTTGCTTGGTAGCATGGGTTAGATTAGAAGAAGTTTCTGGGTCTTGTGCTCAAAGCAGGACCATCTTCAGAGTTGGACCGTGCAGCTCAGGAGGTGTGGTGCCTGGTGGGCAGTGAAACAGCACAGAGCTGTTCTCTTGATTCCACTCCTGCTGCAGCAGAGGAACAAGAATAAAAGCAAGAAAAATTGTGTGTGCGTAGAGGTGTGTGTAAAAATTAAAGAGAATAAAATAGTTTGAGAAGTGGAAGAATTGAAGAAAATAAGCAAATCAGAGGCAACCCCTCACCACCTTCTGTTGGTAGGCTAATGCCCAGCCGGTTTCTGAGCAGAAGGTAGCGAATCCTCCGAAATCCCCTTTATTATCATTGCTGAGTGTGATGTTATATCATGTGGAATATCTGTTCAGTTAGTTTGGGTCACTTGCCTGGTGGTGTACCCTCCCAGCCTGCTGCACAACCTCCAGTATTCACTGGTGAGGCAGAGTGATAAGCAGGATTGCTGTGCAAATAAGCAGATGCTGTTCAGCAAAAGCTCCATTACTGTATTGAGCTGTTTTGGTCACACATCTAAACCACAGCACAATGTGGGCTGCTGTGGAGAAAAGTAACTCTCTCCTAGCCAGGTTGAGCCCATTTGAGGGGAGAAAAGACTCCAGAGGTGGTGGTTCCTCTGTAGGCAGGTGGTGCCATAGACTATCTTCTCCCA
This sequence comes from Myiopsitta monachus, assembly GCA_017639245.1. Lineage (NCBI taxonomy): Eukaryota > Metazoa > Chordata > Aves > Psittaciformes > Psittacidae > Myiopsitta > Myiopsitta monachus. The sequence continues at coordinate 46,652,230 of CM029921.1, forward strand.
CTTGTGGAACTTGCCTTTTTTTTTAATGCAATTGGCATTTTCCGTTGCTGTAACCTGTGGTTGTTGCTTCTTCCCTTTCACTGTCTTGAGGAAGACTAAGAGTCATGTTTCCTCTATAACCATGCCTTTGGCTGTTGAGGACAGCAACAAGATCCACCTCTTAAATGCTTTCTGTTTCTCCATGGTGACTAAAACCTGTTCCTTCACTCTATTTGTACATTTGCTGAATTCCAGCCCCAACTTTAGTGGGGAATTAGGAGGTCTGCCCTGTTTTCACCTCTACCAAGGGCCAGGTGTGAGGAGTATTGTGCTCAAAACCAGCCAGTGTTCCAGCTGTGGCCTTACAGCTGCCAAGCAGAGTGTGGAGTCCCTTGGCTTTCTTTGACCTTGCTGTGATCTTGCCAATATACACACTACTGACTCATGTTAAACTCCCTGACCAGATGGGACCCCTGATATTCTTCCTTGCAAAGCTGCTGGAGTCTATCTCCAGCTTGTATGGTTTCATGGGGATATTCTGTCCATGGTGCAGGACTCTGCAGTTGCCTGCTTATTTTATCACGTTCTCTCTGCTACTTTAAAGCAATGAAGTGGAGCAGCAGCACAGAATGAGAGACTCCAATCTTGATATTGGATATTATAATTTCCTTAATCTCCTGTAGCAGACACATCCAGAATATCTGAGTTAACATTAAAGTTTTGTGCCTCTTAAAAATGAGGGAGAGATGTCCCTTTCTCAAGTGTCTATCAGATTACTTTTCAAACTGCAATAAGCTAGAATGAAAAATCTGAAATACTGAGTTGTATGAATTTAGAGTAATGTGCTAGTCACTGTTATCTGCTGTGGTGAGTGGAACAGAAGGTACCTCAGCCTGGCACAGATAATGATTCCCTCATATCAGTTTTGCTGAGGTATGTGGAATACCCACCCTTGTTTCAAAAGACTGTAAAATCTTACAGTTGCAGGTTTACATTCTGAATTTTTATCTATTCCCAGGGTCTGCCAGCTATATTGAAATGATATTGTGTTATGTATGGGGAAATAGAAAGCTATCATCTCAAAATAGAACATAATATTGCACCTTATTAAAAAACACAAGTGGATTTTCTGCCAGCCACCATGACTTATGATAATGACTGTTATCAATATGCAATTACTATTACCCTAGAACATATTGACATTAATTTATTTAAAGATAATGTAACACATTTGTATTCATTGAGGTAATCTATGGATATGATTAAATGTGAATGCCCATCTTATATCAAATAGTAAAATGAAAAAAAAACTGTAATCAGATCTTCTGCACTGCTAAAAATAGGCTGCATTAAATTCTGAAAACTGCATTTGAGCTTATTTGAAACACAGTGGCAAGCAACCATAGAGAAGCAAAAGTATAACTTGGGTGATTACCAATTCAGACATTCATTTTTTCCCCCCTAATGCTATAGGGGAAACCTGGCAATAAGAAAAACATAAAGTAAAAAAACCTTATCCTTAGTCTCTCGAATGGGATACGGAGTTTGTGATAATTTTGGAACAGAAGTTCTTTTAAGTAGTGAAACTTGGTACAGGTAAAAGTCTAACTGAACAGGTTGTGTAGACCTGTTTTGAAGATGCAGAGCTTAAATGTTGTCGTGGTTTAAGCTGTAAATCACACAGCCCATTCACTCACTCCCCCCCCTTTCTTCCCCAGTCCTAGGGGAATGGGGTGGAGAATCGAAAAAATGCAACTCCCACAGGTTGAGATAAGAACAGTTTAGTAACTAAGGTATAACACAGACCACTACTGCTACCACCAATAATAATAATGACAAGGCAAATACAAGGAAAAAATACAATCGCTCACCACCCAGCCCGACCAAGCAGTGTACCCCCCCACCCTTCCGGGCCTCTCCCCTCCGTTTTTCCATCCTCGGCATGATGAGCTGTGGCATGGAATACCTCTTTGGTCAGTTTGGGTCAGGTGTCCTGTCTCTGCTTCTTCCCGGCTCCCCTCCTCCCTGGCAGAGCATGAGGCTCAGAAAGTCCTTGGTCAAACCAAAACACTACCAAGCAATAACTGAAAACACTGGTGTTATCAGTGCTGTTCCCAGGCCGAAAGTAGAAAACACAGCACTGCACCAGCTACTACGAAGGAGAAAAATGACTGCTGCTGCTGTACCCATGACAAATGTAGCAACAGACAGGCATTTCAGTGTACTCTTTAGGTGTTGAAGCACAATCTTATCCCACAAATGCTGCTTCCTTGCAGAGAACCTAGGGTTTTCAGACCTCTAACTGAAGTATATGTAGTTATGTATAGCACATGTGCTACATAAGAGCAGTTCTCCAGTGGCAGGTTGTTCTGAGAATAAACAATTTGAGGTCCACATCTCTGAAGATGCTCAGCAAAGCAGAAAAAAAAACCAACCCAAACAAAACCCCAAAACCAAATAGAACGACAGAAAAAAACCAAACCAAACCAAACCAAACCAAACCAAACCACACCAAACCAAAAAACAACCAACCAAACAAAAAAACCAACCCAAAACCAAACTCACAAAAAAAACCTCCAACCCCAAAACAACTAAAAAAACCCAACAAACACTTCCCCCCCTAAAAAAAAAACCAAAACAAAACAGGCAAAAAAACAAATAATGGAAAAAAAGAAAAAGCCCCACAACGAGCAACAAGGGGGGGGGGGGAGAAAAGGGGGAAGAGAAAAGTGTGTGTGGGGAAAACTGTGGGAAAAAGCTCTCACTGATGGGCAGGGGGAGAAAAGAAGGGGGGGAAGTGGGAATTAAAAGTGTGTGTGTGGAAAACCTGGGGGGAAAAAAGGTGAAACAAAAAACAGTGGGGGGAAAAAAAAAACAGGAAAAAAAAAGAGAGAAAACAGAAAAAAAAGGAAAAAGGAAAAACCAACAACAACAACAAAAAAAAGGAAATAATCTAAAAAAAAAACACACCAAAAAAACCCCCCAACAACCCAGCAAAAAATAAATGGGAAGGTGGGGTGTGTGCATGTGTGTATGTGTGTGTGAAGGGAGGGAGCAGTATGTGTGTGAGAAAAAGGGGGAGAAAACTGTGGAAAAAAACCCCAAAACACCAATCTGGGGGAAAAAAAAACTGGGGGGAGGGAAAGGGGGAGAAGGGTTAAAAGGGTGAGTGTGTGTGTGTGTGGAAAGTGAGGGGGAAAATCAGGGAACAAAAAACACGGAGGAAAAGAAACCCGGTAAAATAAAAGTGATAAAAAATCCCACAAAAAAAACAAAAACCAAGGGGAAAATATCCGGAATGAATAAAAAACAACAAAAAATCCCTTGGGTGAAAAACAAAAAAAAAAAAAAACAAACAAACAAAAAACACCCTTCAAAAAATATTCCCCAAGTCCTGGGCTCAGCATTAGCAGTCATTTTTCTCCTTCTTAGTAGCTGGTGGTAGCGTGGCTCTGGGTTGCCGGCTGGGCTTCAACCACGACAAACCACACCCAAAGGTCCCTTTCCCCCCATGGGGGGAAAAAATCATCCAACCAGTGGGGGGAAGGGGGGTGTGGAATTTTCAGGTGAGAAGTGGGGGGTGGGGAGAAAAGTGGTGGTGGTGAAACTGTGGAAAAAGCCCACCTCACCAACCAAAAGGGAAAAAAAAGGTGGAGAAAAAAGTGGAGAGGGAAGTGTGTGTATGAAAACGTGGGGAACTACCCCTACCAACCTGGGGGGAAAAAGGTGGAAGGGGGAATTGGGGGGTGAAGGGAAGGGGGGGAAATAAGGGGGAAAAATGTGGAACAAAAAACAGAATGGAAAAAAATCCAGCAAAACAAAAATCCAACACCTCCCCCCCCCCAAAAAAAAAAGGAAAACCCACCAAAAAACCACAGCAAACACAGAAAAAAGGAATACAGAGCAAACAAATGAACCATGGGGAGGGGGGAAACTCAGTCCCCCTCCCACTCTGAAAAAAAAAAAACAACAAACCACCAAAGCAAATTAAAGCACAACAAAAACCAAATAAAAATCCCAAAACCAAATCTCCTTCTCCCCCCAACAAAACAAAAACCATGGGGAAAAAAGAAACACCCCAGCCCAATGGTAAAAAAATGGGGGGGGGAAGGAAAGTATATGGGGGGGGGGAGAAAAAGGGAGGGAGGAAATGTGAAAAAAATCCCATCAAGAGGTAGGGTTGAAAAAAAATGGGGAGCAGGGAAGGGGATGGAGGGGGAAAAAAAGTGGGGAAAAAGCTTCCATGGAGTTAAAAAACATGGAGCAAGAAAACATGGTGTGAAAAATATCCAGAAGAAGAAAAAACCTTAAAAAAAAACCAAATGGAAAAAAGAAAAAACAATAATTAAAAAAACTTGAGGGGGAAAAAGCCCAGCCAAAAAAAAAAAAAAATGTGGGGGGGCAAAACCCCCAAAACAAAACCCCCAACAAAACCACCCAACACCCTCCCCTCACCCCCCCCAAAAATAAGACAAAACCCCTGGGGGCAAAAAAACAAACACACCACCAAAAAACCTACAACAAAAAAAAAAGTGGGGTCACCCCCCCCAATCCCTTGGGGGAAAAAAACAACCAGTGGAAATAAGAAAAGTGGAGGAGAAAAGTGGAGGGGAAAAAAAAGTGGTGGTGGGGAAATTTTGTTGGGGAGAAGGAAAGGAGGAGAAAAGTGGTGGTGGAAGCTGGAAAAATACCCTCAACAACCAGAAAGAAAAAAGGGGGTGGTAAAAAAAGTGTGTGTGGAGGAAGTGTGTGTGTGTGAAACTGTGGGAAAAGCCCCTTACCAACCTCGGGGGAAAAAGTGGGAGGGGGGAAGGAGGAGGGGGTGAAAGGGGGGGGGGGGAACATGTGACAAAAAACACCATAGAAAAAAATCCAGGGGAAAAAAAAAAGAAGCAACAAAAATAAATCAGAAAGAAGGAATGAAGAAAAAAACATAAAAAAAACCTTGGGGAGAAAAACTTGGGAAAAAAGGGAAAAAAAAAAAAAAAGAATAGAAAAAGGCTGGAAAAAAAAGAAACCCAACCCAGCAAAAAGAAAATGCATCAACTCCCACCCAAACCCTTATTTCTTGGAAGGCCACAGCATCGTCTCCCCTTGAGCCTTCTCAACTACAGGTTGAACTTTCCAGGCTCTCATGGAGAGATGTTCCAGCCCTCCGCCAGAGCTGCTCTGGCAGGTCTGTGTGTGTCTCATCCTGGTCCCAGGGCTGAAGGCAGTGCTCCAGGAGGGGCAGAGGAGGAGGATGAGGACCACCTCTGTCCGTCTACTGGCCATGTTTCTATCCATGCAGACTAGGATAAGATTGGCTTTCTGGGCTGCAAGCACATGCTGCTGCCCCACATCCACCAGTGTCCCCAAGTCCTTCTCAGCAGTGCTGCTCTCAGTTATTCTTCCCCCAGTCTGTATTGATACTGGGGGTGGTGCTGAGCTAAATTTCTGATCAAGTGTAGTTCTCTTCCCAAATAACAAAGCTGAATTTTGGACAGATTTTGCTAAACATGAAGATGTATTTCTAAGTGTCTTCATTGAACATATGTACATAATTCAGTTGTACAATCTTGAACTGGGCTTAGCAGAAGGACATGCTGCCTCAATAGCAATTTATAGCAGAAGGACATGCTGCCTCAATAGCAATTTATAGCTCAATACGATTAAAGGGAACTGTTTTCATTCCTTGGCTTATTCTGGCAGTCGTAAAACAAACCAGTGATCTCAGAAGTCTATCTACAGAATGCTGTTCTCCAAAGCAAGGAAAAATGAAGTTCTATTTCATGGAAATGTGTCTTTTATAATCTGAACTCACTGGAAGGCAGCAAAGAATTCTCATGAGCACAGTAATTCCAAAAATTTATCCCTCATACTAAGCATTTTAAGCGAAGTTAATTACTTACTGCTTTGAATAGGGCCTCACTGTAGTATTATCAATAAGGTAAGTTGTTTCTCTTCCAATTTATCTGTCTTTACCTGTAGTCTTCTCATGCTGTTCATATAGTCATTGTAAACTCTCCTCATTTAGGGGGGAGTTGGCCATCAGTGTATCAAATTTAGAAGCAGTTAAGTCTTCCATTTGATTTGAGACTAATAGTTTCTTCATCTATTGCTGCAGGAACGTCTGTTCCTCTTATGAATAATTCCTTTTCAACTTGGGGGGTTTTATCTGTGCTGAGAGCTCCTGCTGGAGCTTGCAAATGCTTACAAAGCTGTTTCATCCATTGTGTTTTGTACTTACTTCTGCATAAGTCAGAATTTGCTCTGCTCTGTGACCTGACCCTAATCTGAAGTGAACTTCTTTACTGGGGAAAGCTGACGCAGAGGTTTTACTACTTTGGAGTATTGTTCACAGTTTCTTTACCTTGTCAGGCTTGTGGTGCCATGCCATACCACTCCTTGTAGTTTGGCCTTTCTAACCTACATCCCTATGTGATATGAAATCATGACATTTCCAACAGGCAGTGGTTATGAGTTATTGAATATTATTGATTTAATTTGCTGCTTAGACCATCACTCTATACAAAAAAAAGAGAGAACTTCCCTGAGTGTACAGGTAGAGGTAGCAGACTGATGTGACTGAAGACCATACCAGATAAATCCTTAGAGTGTCTGATCCCGGTCCTTTGCACAAATGACGTTTTACAAGACTTTCATGTGGAGCTTTGCTCAGTATTGTCTCCCAGGTGCTTGCTTTGGCCCTCTGGGGGATTTTCACTGATTTTTCACTGATGCAGACATCAGTGAGGGCAGCACAGTAGTGTGCAAGCAGTCAGGGTTTCCAAGACTGAACATCAAAACCAAAGCTAGTCTTGAGACTTAACTACAGCTCTGATTTTGGTATTAGCCCTGAGCTGACTTTTTGTAGCTTCTTCTGTACCTTGTTCATAATGTAACTTCTGGTTTTCTCCTCTCTTGAGCCTTTTAAGTCTCACCCCAGTCTAGTCCTTCCGTGCACCAAGTAGTGCTGCTAAAATAGCCTAATATAAAGCTATTTAACCTTTGCTGTCGGGCAAGTCCAGTAGCAAGTTTGATTTCCACAAGGATAAACTGTACATGCCCAGCCTGCTTCAGAGGGGACAGTCTAGTTCTGGATGATCAGGTTGTTCGCTCTTCAGAAAAGCTTGCTGCAATGCCACTGGAGAGGAAAATGGTACAGTTTAATACCTGTCTTGTGTAATTTCATAATTATGTAATTAAATGTTGTAGATGATCCAAATTATGCTCCTGGGGGAGGGAGGACGGGGTTAGTGTGTATGGGGGGTTAGAGTTGTGGGGGCTTAGGGCTAGGATTGGGGGTTGGGACTTATCTTTCATATTGGAGATATGGAGGCTTTTAAAAGAAACACAGTGACAATATCTCCTGCCAGGAACTCATAGAAAAGGCTCGAATACTGTAATTTATTTTAAAGTGTCCGGATCTCTACATGTATTTTTTCTCATCGATTATTCTATAAAACACTTTGGATTTTGAAAAATTGTAGTAGGTTTGACAGGCACTTGACTGACATCATGTTGATTAAATATCATTTCCTCTGACAACCCCAGTGAGACCTCCTACTCACAGTAAATACATGACCTAATTGAATCCTTTTTTTAAATTGCTTTTGCATTTCAAACTGTAAAAGTGACACCAGGCCTCCTTCTCCCACGCAGCTCAAATACCTGCCTTCCTGATGGCTCCTTTTGACCTGCCACTCCGGTAATAGCATCAGCACTCTTGGATGCATCAGGATATTTCTAGTGTGTTCTGATTGAGAAATGGGGAAACAGAGGTTTGGGATTTTTGGTCGGAAAATGTGTAAGTTCAGACACAGGATCAAAATTGTGAGGTAGCTTAGTTTTATAAAGACAGAATATCACAAGCTTCTGTTGGTTTAGCAGTGGACTTCTGCCTTAATTTCAATGAAATAAAATTATATTAGAATTGCATGGGAGGAAATAAAGCTTTATGTACATTTTTATTGATTGCATACTTCATATTAAGATGTTTCTATAGAACAAGAAAAATATATCAAGGCATAAGAAAAATTCTTAATTAATATTAAATTATTACTTTCATCCCTAAATACACTACCTTTTACTTAGAAGAAGCCAATCTATTGTTTATTTGAGCATGTGTTACTGATGCACCCCAGCTCGATCATTTGGCAGTAGCTCTCTGGTTGCGTCTTCTGGGTATTGATGAAAGAAGTAAGTAATTTAAAGTTGAGGGAGGCACTTTTGCCAGCAACATGCATGTGTAATGATTTCTGCTCTCTGGTTGTATTTTCTGCTTCTGAGAATATAATAGACCATCTCAAGCATTTTATACTTCAATGGTATCTGTCTTAGTCAAAAGCTCATTCAGTATCATGATTGCAGGCACCTTCTGTCCCTAAATATCTGATACTGGATAAAACTGAATGTTATTTCTGGTGCCTAAATATCTTTTACCCCTGTGGATATAACTCAGTATAACCAAATGTTTTCCTGTAGGCTAATTCGCATTACCCCTTTCTCACTGTGCCTGTACCCAGCAAATCAGCAAAATGGAAGGTTCCACATTATACCTGTGGTTTGCCTCATTTTGTGGACTCTCAGGCTATAAACAGAATCATGAATGACATTTTTTGGGTTATTTTTCATTATATTCTGTAGATCTAATGTTTTTAAGATTAAGTTTTATTTCTCATTATCCCACTTTGGTAATAAATGATAAGAGTGATAGAGCTGCTTTGTGTGCGTGCTGTCTAGCCATGATCAACCCATCACACTGTTCCAACTGGAATGATTATAAACTAATTTTATCTCTATCCACACTTCAGAATTTAGTGCCTGAATGTTAATTGTTATCTGGGGAATAACTAATTGTTGGAAGACAGCAGTGTGATATTTTTCCTCTGCTGGCATGAGAATGACGCTGAAAGGGTTGAGATACTTCCTATATGTTCTTGGAAGTAACAGCAACTTAAAAAAGATACTAACTGGGAGTGTACGCGATTTTCCAGTTTCCTCCTCCAGGAAGAACTGGCATAAACTGCTTTACCAACCTTCAGAAAGAAATGTAAATATAACATTGCCCTTCACTATTAACAAGGAAGTGAGAAGATTCACACATTTAAGTATGGTGTTTAGAGCCTGAATGAGTAATTCATAATAACAGATAATTTGCAGTGTGTAAGGAATTGAGTCACTGTCATCCCTTTCTATTCATGGGTAATCTGTAAACAGGGTTCTGGGAGGTCAGAGTGAGTGATGAGTAGCTTTCAGTTCATGTTGGGAATGCACATGTATGCATAATCTGAAGCTCTTCAGGAGCGTTGATCTGTCATGTCCAGAGAAGCTAGTCTTTTGCAACAGAGCAAAAGATGACCAAGCTGCAAGACAACAACAACAAAAAAGCTCCACCAAGTCTCAACTACTTGTGAAGATTAGTTGTGTCCGCTGCTATCAAGTCTGTGTCTCCTCCTCTTTCCAGGAGGACCTCAAGAATCCTGTTCAAAGGGTCCAGCTGCATCAGTGCTGCACTGAATTCATTAGTTAAGGTAGTTGAGCTAAACTTCACAAAAGGCATGTCCAAAAGTTGGAGCACCTCAGTAGTCTCCAATTAAAAAATGGGCTTTTCCAGTGTTTATAAATTCAGATACTTTTTTCCTAAAGAGTACTCAACTGTTCTTTAAAGTTGCTGATCTGTCTGCATTGATCTGCTAATATTCAGAAGGCATGGATGCATTTTTTCTGAACATATGCTCAGCTCCAGTGTTCAATGTTTTTCTTTTAGAGCAGAGTGCTTCTGAAAATAGCTTTCTTCTAAGAGAATGGATGGAAACTGTATATGAGAGGTTAAGTATCTGTGGTTTATTTTGATGCATCTGTCTTTGCCTGGCTTTTTTCACATTTTCCTGGCACTGGCTACAAACACTGGCTCACCTCTGGGTTTCCCCACCCCACCTTGAAAGTAAAATCCAGGATAATCATTAAAAGACTTGAACTGAAAATTGTATGCTGCATTCCAGTGTAAATTTTGAAAGTCTTTCAAACTTAATTTTTAGAGTAAGTTCACGCACACAGAAGTAAGGAAGTAGTAGTCACAATGAGAACTAATGGTCAGGAGAGAAAAAACAGTTGTCAGTGTCATACTTCTGTGCTGGTGGTGTTTATGGCTTCTTTCAGCCAAATTCAGTAAATGACAACCTTGGCAGATCTCTGCTGAAGCTGGTCAATGTGTTTCCTGTCCTAATTCTTCAGGTATGTAGAGATGGCAAGGACGGTATGTGGAGTAGAGGAAATGGCAGATGTGAATACCTGCTCTGGAGATGAACAAGATGGTTCCAGGCCAGTTGGTACGCCCGCATTAAGTCTTAAGGAGGCGATGGACCATGTTGCTGCTGTTCAGACCAAAGCAGTTGCTAAGCATGTCAAATCTTTTTTTGGGAAATACATTGGGTTGGTCTTCTCTGGAAGCAAGAGCAAAAGTTGAAGACTGAAATTGGGCTGAACACATGAAGGACTTTTTGTGTATGATGTATTATTGTATTATGGTTAAAAAAAAAGGCAGACCTCTGGAAACTTTGTGTGGTGTGTGTGACAGATATAAGGCCTTGGGAGCAAGCTGGCTCAGAAAGATGCTAGACTGGTTTCTGACCTCTTCATTTCTCTGTTGCAGAATGTTGCTTGGTGTTCTGTAGGACACAGTAATTTCTGATGGGTGACTAATGGGTTTTTCCAACAGCTAACACATAAACAGAAGCCTCACTAGCTCTGTTTTTCATCAAGCAAAAAAAGGCTCACAGTGTCCAGCGAGAATAGCTGATCACCCATAAAGAGCATTTGGCATGGGGATTACCAAAACATGAAAAGTTGGCCTTTAAACATCCAGTTATTCTCTTCCATACGTAGAAGCCAAATACATCTGTGCTTTATGAGACTAGAACCAAGTTTCTGAGATCACTTGCTAGTAAAGTCTCATACTTGCCTGTCAAGGAAATAGAGGGGAAGCTTTACTATTACTCTGAGTATAATGTTTTGCTAATGTTAACTCAAAATACGCTGTTTCAAACTACTTCCATGAAAAATAATCTCCTTTGTGTCATGCATCTCTGGGTTCTTCTGTAGGTGAGCATTGGAGGAACATACCTCCTATCACCATGTGCCGGAGTCATTAATTTGCATAAATTCTATCTGACTTATTGTGTATCGAGGAGTAAAATTTGAGTGGCTGGAAAAGTTTGAACGAGATAGAGGTATCAGACTGAAAAGCTTCACTGTAGACAGTGTGCCATTTTCCCTTGACCTGAAAGAATGTTTTCAGATCCACTTCAAACTTCTAAATTATATCTTGGGTTTTTTTGATTTCTTTTCTTTTTTTTTTTTTTTTTAAATTTTCTGTTTCTTTTGGCTACCATTGCTGTTAAATAAGGTTTTGGCTTATAATCACCAGTGGAGAATCCATGGAAGGAGACGCTTCTGGCAAGCATGGAACTCTCTGCTGTCTCTGTGCAGCCACTATTGTATGTTTTCCTTTCTCATTGCCTCCCTTTTATACCATAAGAAACACTTGCTCTTCTGGTCTGCCTACTTTCATTCTTACCTTTATGTTCTTACTACTTGCAGACATTCTTCTGCTTCAGAAGAGCTGTTTGTTTCCACTCCATCTCCATCCTTTTTGTCACATGCCTGGTTTAATGTGTGATATATGAAGTTTGCACATCACTCTTACTTTCTGGTACTTCCTCATCTTGGAATGCAGTAACTTGCACTGTTTATTTGGGGTGTGTGGCAATGATGATGCAGTAGTTGGCTCAGAACAGAGGGGACCAGTGGAGATTACTATGTCTCAACTAAAACTTCTGTTTGTGCTGTACACACTTTCATTTAAAATAATTTATTGTAAAAGAGAGATTACATTTAATACAGTGGTGAATAGGGGAAAGCACAGAGCTGTCAATGAAGCTGGAGAACTGGTACATGAACTGTCTTGCAAATATGTATAGGGCACTATCCGCTAGTATGAATAGCAATACATGAGGGGAAAAAGGACTCATGAGGATAGTGGCTGTGAAAACTTGTGCGTGAATAGATTGGAAACCCCAACCTGAAAAATAGCAAAAGTAATAATCAAGACCTAACCAGATAATGGATGGGAGGGAAAGAGTTGTCAGTGACATGCAAGTGATGAGTCTGAGTTACAAGAGGCAGCACAGTGCCTTGCATGACTAGGAAAAGAGTTAGCTTGAGTGGGAAGGTCAGGATTCCATTTTTGCCTTGTTGAGCTGCAGCTGAAATATCAGCAGCCATAAGGAGATGTCAGAACACAAAGATGAGGGATGAATCATTCACTCAGAAATGATGGTTGTGTTTGTATTTCTAGAGAGGACCAACCAGAGGCACAGTACTGAGGGAAATGAGAGCAAGAACAGGTGAAAAGACCTGTACTGTTCTTAGAATCCTGATTTCACTTTTGGAGAGGAAATCTGTAAGGCTATCTGACTTGAGAAGAGAGGATTAAAAGCCTGAACAATTAAATTTATTATGTTACTTCCTTTATTGAGTTTGCTTCCTCAAATTTTACCTTTCTAGTTTCTGCAAGTACACTCATGTATTGAGATTTTTTGAAGAATCATTTTAGAATGTGCTTTGTCAACATGCAGCTATTTTACTTTTAAAGCTGTGAGACAATTTCTGTTCCATATATTATCATTATCAAGAAGTTAAACTGGGTGTATTTGCAGTGCTGGAGTTTTTGCAGCCAACTGCCTTAACAAAATTAAGATACTGTGTTGCTGTAGTTGTGTATTAGTTGTCTGTTTTTTCTCCTCTTGAAGACAAGCAGCCACATTTGCCCTGAAAAACTTATTGCAAGTCAGTATCTTGACACTGATGGAACAGTAGTTGTACAAAACAGTAGATAACATGCTGATTGATGGCTTTTGATTCGCAGTGTGTTAAATGAGAAGGGAATTGTTATTAAATAAACAGCCTGGAATATTGTCATACTGAAATACCTAGTACCTTCAGTAGTGGTTTTCTGCTGCTTTGACACACAAATTCCTAGGTGAAAGGATGCTATAATTGCTTGCTAGTCCTCTCACATGGAAAACCATTGGGTTAAGTTCTACAGATTGCTTCTGGTCTCATGTTGATCATGTTGTTGTAGTACTTCCATGGGACCACAGCTTCTGTTCCTTGGCAAATTGTTTGCCTTTGTTAGATAAAAGATTAAGCTTTCCACTTCTGTTGCTGTGTCTTAGTTGGCCACTGTGTTGACAGTAGTGATATTAGTGATAGTGAAGAGGGTAAAGTTTACAGAATGGTAATCATAATAGTCTGTCTTGAGACCATAGCAATGGGAGGGCAGGAGCAGAAAGTCCTCAGAAAATATTGTACATGCTTACTTTTTGTAAGTAATTGCAGTACTCAATTATTGTTTAAGCAAGAGCTCAACAGTATCTAAGGTTAGGCAAGAATTTAGTGGTAGCTGATATGATAAAGGTATAACCTCTAGTTACCTTAGCTGATTATAATACTAAACCCCACGCCTTTATGAGGGGATTTTATGGGAAATATAGGACCATCTTGTGTCTTGGTTTAAGCCCAGCCAGCAACAAGAACTACGCAGCCGCTCGCTCACTTCCCCAGCCTTCCTCCCCCTGCTCCCAGAGGGATGGGGAGGAGGATCAAAAGAATGTAACTACCACAGGTTGAGAGAAGAACAGTCCAGTAACTAAGGTATAACACAAACCACTGCTGATACTGCCAATGACAATAAGGGAAATAACAAGGGAAGAGAATACAACCACTCACCACCCACCGACGGACACCCAGCCTGACCCAAGCGGCGACCTGGGCCTTCTGGGTAACTCCCCCAATTTACATACTAGGCATGACGTGCTGTGGTGTGGAATACCCCTTTGGTTAGTTTGGGTCAGGCGTCCTGTCTCTGCTTCCTTCCGGCTTTCCCTCCTACCTGGCAGAACATGAGACTGAGAAAGTCCTTGGTCAGAGTAAACACCACTTAGCAACAACTAAAAACATCGGTGTTATCAGCATTGTTCTGAGGCTGAAAGTCAAAAACACAGCACTGCACCAGGTACTAAAGGAGAAAAATGACTGCTACTGCTGAACTCAGGACACCTTGATATGAGGAACAAGTTAAAAGTCAAGATGTGTGTTTGAGACTCAGTGTGTTGATTTGCTTTAGCACACTGGGTAAAATAACCCTGCTTTGGGAATGATAGCATATTTCTCCTGAAGCATTTTGAGGCAAAAGCTCTAATACAGAATGGGACTAGAAGTATCTTACTCCTGATCTGTCATGTAATGTTAGATACACATACATCCTAACTTGTACTGGTGTCTTAAGTATTCTGTGCCTTGTACCTTATCTCTCAGCTGCTCCTGCAATGACTCTTTCAAAAGCCTCTGTATGTTGAGAAATGTGAATTTAATCTACAGACTTCGAATCTCTCAACAGATCTCATTGTCATTCCTCACTGACTTTTCAGCTCTCAAGTTAAACTTTAGCAGAAGGGCATGCATACCTGGATATTCCTAAATGCACAGGTTTTGAATAAATAGGGTATTTTCAGCATTTGTTCATATTCTGCTCTTTCACATGCAGATGGACAGCTGGATCTTGCCGTGCTTAGAAATGTATCTTGGAAAAGCAGGTTCAGACTCAAAGAAAAAGTGGGTAACCAAGCTATCCTGACTTCTTTTTTTGCTGCATTAGCCCAACAAAGTATTTCTACTGATGTTCTTGCTGGGTTAAGGCTTTCTGTGTTACAGTTCTGGGGACAGGAAGGCCTTTGAAGTCTGGTTCACTTTCTCCATGTAACTCTCAATATTTGACAAAGACTCCTAATTCCACCACTATACTTGGTGCTTGTGTGGTTTGGCTGTGGAACAGGGTGGCACAATAAAAATTACTTCCCACCTGCAACTGTCTGTGGTGCTAAAGACAGAAAGCGTTTCTGGTCTTCTCTGTGGATACAGCAGCTCTTGTTTCTCACCTCTCCATGAGCAGTATGTCATGTAGGACTGGAAATGCTGCCCAAAAGGGCCCTCTTGTTAGGGGAGGTGGGAGATTTAAATAAATTCCTGCTGTAATGGTTCAGGCCATGGCCTGTGTTATTTGTGTAGCAGTATTTGTCATGACACAATAGGGAAATGGGAGCTTCTCTTAAAGACTGATATGATGATCAACTGGAGAGGCAGAGTAATGCTAGATTTTGATTACTATTAAAGTGAGTTTAAGTTCATATGATTAAATAGTAATTACTGGGTTTGAGTAAAATTCAGCATTGTTACTTACCATGCTTTCAGGGAACAAAATTACTTTGAGTTTTAAGCAGACTAGCATTCAAAAACATGTAAAATAAGGGTTATTGTAATAGATTTGTGCTTTTGACACTTGTGAAACTACTCTAAAATATCTTCAGAGATGTTGATATACTATGAGTACCTTCAGCTTTGAATGGCAGGAGTCTCCATTTAGAGAAAGTGACTCTAATCTTTTTTTAACTGTGTCTGATTAATTTCTTCAGTCCAGATATATTCACCAGCAGCCTCCTCAATGTATAAAATATTTATGTGCTGCAGAGAACTCCAGTCAAGCTCATGAGTTTTCTCAAGGGAAATAATAATAAAACAGCCTGTTATATGTTAAAATCCTTTGCATAGTGTCTGTTTGAATTGATGACTTGTTGCCATGTTGCCACATGTCAAAATGTTAGCTTAAAACTATTTTTCTAATAGCTACCCTAAAATGGTGATTTTTACTGTGGAATGGATAGATAAAAGTAGAAATGAATAAATAGACTGTTGATTACCTTACTGAAAACCAGAAAAATCCAGATATACCTCTGCCTTTCAAATTTTTCTAAAATCATAAACTAGTTTAAAAGAAACAAGTCTATACAGCATAACAAGAAGCAAGTAACACCTCATTACACTTTAAAAGGTAAATGGGACAATTACAGGCAAATACAAATACTTACCTAAGCAACCTGAGTTCAGTAGATAATGGAAGACTAGATGGTACTACTGTCACTTTAATGAATCCTGTCACTTTAATGAATTGTAAATGAAAGCAAAACCTTATTTCAGAAAACTATATGCTGCTGCCCCCAGTTGGGTTGCATCGCTTGGTGTTTTGTGGACCAGCACTGGTAAATTGAAAATGCTTGACTTGTGTTGATTACTGAGCAACTAATCAAAATAAAACACATCAAGGACATTGCAAGCATTCCAACAGGCCAAAGCCATGTTTAGATTTTAACTTGTGTTAAGGCATCTTTGTTGTGGGAGCATTCATTTGGAATGTAGCACAGGACAGAATGATATCTGAGCACCTTAGCTGAGATTCCAACAGATTAGTCCTATGCAGTGCTAATGTGTTGGAAAGAGCAGCAATATCCTTTTTCACATGTGAATATCTAGAGGAAGATGTGTCATGCATTGATTTAATCATCTTTTTCCATCAAGAATTCTTTGGTGCAAAACTTCTTGTCTGTCTGCTCCTGTATATCTAGGATCTACAGGCATAAAGGTCAAATACCAGTTGCAACTGTACAGACGACAGAGTGCAGATTTCCCTTGTGTAGTGGGTAGGTCCTTTCATTGTGCTGGATTATGTTCAGAAATAGATAAGTGTTAGTGTGAGCAGTAGAAGTGAGAAGCACGCACTTGCACCATGTAGACAACTTGGCTATTACATGAACTGGTAAGTACAAAGCAGCATTTCTCTATGGCTTGGAAGCATTGGCTCTCAGGTGTATCTGGCTCTTTATTTCTGATGCTGGTCCAGGCTGATTCGGAGAAAACTCCACGAACAAACTCGCCAACAAATTTCAAATTGACAAGCAGGTATCCTTTATTACCGCGCCGGGAGGCACGGGGGATAGGTCCTCCAAGCCTGTCTCTCCGTATTGCCACACAGGCCATCCTTTTACAGTCACTGGGCATACATACATATTCATAAGGCTACACAAGTTTCCCCTAGGTATACAAAAGGTGATGGTGGTCTTTGAGAGTCGTTTACAGTATTCATGCCCGCTGGCAGTCTTTGGAGCTCCAGCTTAATTAGTATTACAGACATAGCAATCAACCTATCTTCCTATTGAGCAGCTAGTTTCACTGCTCCCTCCCTGGACATCTGCTGGTCCCAGATACTCCGCAGTGGATGTTTACACCAACTTAATGGGTTCATAAACATAGCAATCATCCTGTCCCTCCACCCATCAGCCAGTTTAACTGTGCCCATCCCCAGGTCCTGTTTTTCTATTATTTTTTTTTCTTACACTTTTTGTACTAAGGTCCTATGAACCTAAAACTACCTTCAAGCACCCCCTTACTTAGAACTGATTACATTTTGTGCTTTTGTGACTCCTCCTTTCAAGGCTTATGCATGTTTAACTTCAGCATCCTGAGATGCCAGTTAGTAACCAAGTTGGCCCACACCATGAAGATTTAGTACTGGAGATCTGGTCTAGCTGATGTAATTTGTAGTCAGTTAAGAATGTGTGTGCATGTAGAATTTGGGATAAAGAAACCCTGGTTTCTTTATTTTTGTTAGGAACAAACTTGCCAACAAAGTTTTCTAGTTGACAAGCAGGTATTCTTTACTACGGCACCGGGAGACACGGGGGATAGCTCCTCCTAACGTGTGTCCCCATATTGCTACACAAGCAGTCCTTATATAGCTACAGAGCACACATACATATTCATGAAGCTAGGTATGGATTATATCATTTTCCAGAAAGTTTCCTGCATGCATACAAAAATGTGGTGGTGGTCTCTGAGGGTCGTTTACTTCTTCAACTACAGCAGTTTATCTTATACAAGGATTCTCCGCATGTTCTCAAGCTGTACTCTGTATTTTTTCTCTGTATATCATGCATCTCAGTAATTTTTCATTACTACTGTTACAAAGCCATCAAACTTAACATTACTTAAAATTGATTCTAAAGGTTTATTTATTTCATTTTGTAATTTTTTTACCCCCCTTGTCTCAATTTATTGGAGAATGCTGTGCCCACTAAGTGGTTAGTCAAATGAGTTAGAGTAACACTAATGAACTGGGCAGTGAATACCTACTCCCTGGTTGGACTGCTTTGTGGAGCAATTTGGCATGCTAGAAGTGTCCTGGTCACCTTGTGACCATTCGCCTGCCATGGGAATGTTGCTCATCAGCCCCTGCTGCTGTTCAGCCTTCTGATTCCTTCTGCAGATGCTCTTCTGTTTCCACATATAGGTGCAATGAAAAAGATGTGGGAGTAGTATACGAAGCTCAAATGAAAGACTCCTAAAATCCGTTTAAATTTCTCTTTAAATTCTCAGACCTACCAGACACTTTAATTCACGAGAGATTTTACTATAATCTTTGTCTGATTTGGTGCTCTCTTGCAGAAGACCCCAAAATCATTTAATGATTGCACAAGCAAAGATCCTTCAAACTGCTTAAGAAATATACAGCAAAGAGAAATGGTAGTGAGCAGCAACAGATGTCTTGTCTTTGGAGCAATTATGGAACAGTAATTAGAGATAGAACCTCCCAGTGGTGGGGAGTTTTCAGAAGTGAAGCAAAGGTGTACAAGCAAGAACACCTTCAAACACTGAAGAATGAATGAAAAGCAGTTCTTTGAGAGGTAAGAAAATCATATGTGGAAACTGTGTTGTTTATTTGATGGCTGGTCACTTTGTGCTACCAGATATGCTGTTTCATAGCTGCTTTTCAGTATTGGGTGATAACAACTGGTGCTTGAGAGGCAATAATTGCCATGCAACTCTGAGGAAAATTAAAAAACCCCCAAACCCCAAAACAACTGTTCTGCAAAACATGGCTCCACTTACCATGCTTCCAAAGACAAGCATATATGCCTTCAGTTTTAACCATCCCTGGCAGTGTTCAAGGCCAGGTTGTACAGAGCCTTGGGTGATATGGTCTAGTGTGAGGCATCTCAGCCCTTGGTAGGGGGTTGGAACTAGATGATCTTAAGGTCCTTTCCAACCCTAACTATTCTATGATTCTATGATCCCTGTTTATTCTACTTTTCATCTGTGGATTTTAGCGTGCTGGCAAATGTTAAGTAAGTTCATCTTGTAATTATCTCTCAAATTTCTGAAATCCCCATAACTAATGCAGTGTTTATGAAATTCTCCATATTCTTTTTCCCTTTAGAGCTATGTTAATATTACTTCACAGAAAAGGGTACTGTAAGTACAGATTTGCACAGATTTCCCTAGTTTCCTATTTTGGGTCAGCTAATACTCATTCAAGGTTTACTGACGCAGTAGGGCTAGAGTAAACTCCTGTGCAAGGGAAATATTGAGTTTTGGGAAAACTGTAACTTTTCTAATGTAGCACAGCTGAGAGACCTGGGCAAAAATCTCCCAGCAAGCTGGGAGTGTTCACTATGAAAACTAACAGGATCTCATGATTTAATATGAAAGCAATCACCAGAATAGCAGGTAAAAATAGAGATTTGATCTTATAATGCTACTTACGGATTTCAAGACAAAGTTTTAAATTATTTAATTACTTAAAATAATGACCAAACTATATTAAAAAGTGCAAGAAATGGTGGATTTTGGTGAACTAAATAAAAATTCTAGACTGCATAACAACAGTCATCCTAACGACTAACATCTCAATGTTTCCTAGGAATGATGGAGGTTTCGCTGAAATCTCTCAATTTCCTATGGGAATTACTGGTCCAGTGCTGGTCTGTTGAACAAATGCTTTCCAGCAGGGGAGTTCACGCTGCTGGCGGATGTACATTTATTAGATGCCACAGAAGGTAGGTAAACAGTTTTTCCTCTTGTGGTTCAGATACCGTAAGAATGCTCTGTGAGAGGTAGAAGGGAAAAAAATCATTTAAACTTTCTACCTCTGGAGCCTGAATGCTTTGCCCATTATATATGTGAAAGGCAAGTCCAGTGGAATCCTAAATTTCCATGTCAAATTACCATATAATTTCCCAAAGAGTGTAATGCCAACCTCTTTTTGGGCTGAAGACACAGTGGATGACACAATTACATGTTAAGCATAATCCTGACATAATATGAAGTATCACCTGCTTAAGAAAGAATTAAACATGGTTTAATGGTTTTAGTCCTATGTAAAGTCGTATCTAGAAGGCCTTTTTAGTGAGATGAAGCCATTTTTGTGCAAGAAAGTACTGCCATGGGCAGGGACACCTTCCGCCAGACCAGATTTCTCCAAAGCCCCTTCCAACGTGACCTTGAATGCTGCCAGGGATGGGGCAGCCACAGCTTCTCTGGGCACCCTGTGCCAGTGTCTTACCATCCACTCATATTTCTATACAGTTTATTTTCTATAAAGGCTAGAGATAATGCTGTATGTGCTCAAACACTGTTTAACAATCTCTTAACTAACTTCTGACGTAATTTTTGCTATTTGTTGAGGGTCACTCCTGTCTTCAGCAAAGATCATTTCAGTCTTAGAAACTGTAGCTGAACACGACCTATGGCTGAGGTGAGTAGCTCGAGAGAGCTACTCGCCTTCAACACCTGAGCAGGTGGAAACTCAGCTTCCAGGAGCCTCAACTCAGAGCCGCGAGAGCCACGGAGGGAGCCTGAAGTCCTTGACAGAGCCTGCCCAGGAGCCGGCAGGTCTGCAGATGTGAGCGGCTGACTCAGAGCGGGCGGTGCCAGGAGGAGCGGCACCAGCCCTCACTGGGTAAAAACCTGCCCCGGGGAGCGCGAGCAGCCCGGAGTGTGGCGCAGTAGTTCGTGCAGGCAGGTGAGCCCTTGCCTTATGACCAGGGTCCGGTCTGGGAGCTCTGCTCTGGCTGCCCCGGTATTGGCCAGTGCAGGCACCCAGACAGAGACGATGAGGGGAAAGGCTGCAGCGCAGAGCTCACAGTGTACAGTGTGCCTGAACGGGTCTCTTGCGGCGTCAGTGCACAATGGGCAGGGCTGCACTCTGTGCTCCCTGGTGGAGGTCCTGCAGCAGGTGGCTGAGCTGCAGGAAGCTGTCAATAGCCTGAAAGGTGTCAGTGAAGCTGAGAGGAAGCAGCACTGCTTGCTCCAGGACCAGACTGTGCAGGTGCCTCATCGTAGCTCATGCAGGAAAGAAGGAGGCCGCTAACCCAGGAAGCTGGGAAACAGTAGCAAAAAACAAACCCAACAAGAAAAGGAGGAAGAGGACAATTAAAAGCAAGGGGCTTCCTCCTAAATCTGTTGTCCCCACCCAGAACTGCTTTGCAATTCTGCAGGCAGCTAATGAGGCAACATGAACAGCTGGCTGGTGCACTGGTAAAGAAGATGGCTACTGGCACTGCCAGGAAAAAGCAGCCAGTCATAGTGATAGGGGACTCTACTTTGAAAGGAAAAGAGGCACCCATTTGTTGGCCTGACCCCGTCTCAGGGGAGATGTGTTGCCTACCAGGGGCACGGATCAGGGATGTCGCAGAGAGGCTGCCTGGTCTAATAAGTCCCCCTGACTGTTACCCACTTATAGTGATCCATGTGGGTACTACTGATATAGATAGCAGTAGCCTGGAGAACATTAAGAAGGACTACGGAGCTCTGGGAGATGTGGTTAAGGGCTTTAGAACTCAGTATTTTCATAAATTATCCAGAATAAAGGGGAGGACCTTAAAAAGGCCAGATGGATTTGCCAGGTTAATGAATGGTTAGAACGGTGGTGCCATAGTCAGGGGTCTGGGTGTTTAGAATATGGGATTCAATTTAGGAGGCCAGGTCTACTGGAGCCTGGTGGTGCTGGCCTGACAAAGAAGGGGAAGAGCAGTTTTGGTAGGAGGCTTGCCAGACTGGTCAAGAAAGCTTTAAAGTAGATGTGTTGGGGGAGGGGGCATCATTCCGTCCCAACACACCCGGTCAGTAGCCAGCACCTATAATAAATGCTCGGAGCAATGTAGACATATTCCAGCTGCTCCAGCCAATGAGCTGGTTTCATTTGGAGCTTGGCTCAGATGCCTCTATACAAACATCCGTAGCATGGGGAACAAACAAAAGGAATTGGAGATGTGTGCATGTCTATGGGGATGTGATATAATTGGCATCACAGAAACATGATGGAATGGCTTCTATGACTGGAGTGTTGTAATGGAAAGTTACAGGCTCTTTAAAAAAGATAGGCCAGGCAGGCAGGGAGGGGGAGTTGCTATCTATGTTATTGATAGGCTGGAGAGTATGGAACTCTGTCTGGGGACAGGTGATCAGTCAACAGAGAGTTTGTGGGTCAGGGTTAAAGGGAGAACAGCGATGGGAGACATTACTGTGGGGATCTGTTATCAAGTGGACTCTCTGGATGAAGCACTCTATAGACAGATAGGAACAGCCTCATGCTCACAGGCCCTTATTCTCATGGGTGACTTCAACCACCCTGATATCTGTTGCAGGGGCAGTATGGCCTAGCAGAAGCAGTCCAGGAGGTTCCTTGATTCTGTGGAAGACAGCTTCCTTCTGCAAGTGATACAGGAGAGAACAAGGAGCGGTGCCATGCTTGACCTAGTGTTCACCAACAAGGAAGGGCTGGTTGGAAATGTGATGCTCCAGGGCAGTCTTGATTGCAGCAATCATCAGATGGTCGAATTCGAGATCCTCAGGACAGTGAGAAGAGCGTGCAGTAAGCTCACTGCCCTGGACTGCAAGGGAGAGCAGACTTTGGCCTCTTCAGGAACCTGGTTAGTAAGGTTCCATGGGATATAGCCCTAGAGGGCAGGGGGGCCCAAGACTATTGGTTGATATTCAAGGATCACCTGCTGAAAGCTCTGGAGTGTTGCATCCCAACTAGAAGGAAGTGCATCAGGAGGGCCAGGAGACCTTCTTGGATGGATAAGGAGCTGCTGAGGAAACTTAGAGGGAAAAAAGAAGCTTATAAAAGGTGGAAGCAAGGACAGGCGGCCTGGGAAGAACACAGGGATTTGTCTGGGAAGGTAGGGACCAGATTAGGAAAGCTAAGGCCCAGTTAGAATTAAACTTGTCTAGGGATGTGAAAGATAACAGGAAGGGATTCTAAAGGTATATTGTAAATAAAAGACAGACTAGGGACAATGTGGGCTCTCTCCGGAAGCTATCAGGAGAACTGTCTACCCTGGATTTGGAGAAGGCTGAGGTTCTTAAAGACTTCTTTGCCTCACTCTCCACCGGCAAATGCTCTGACCACACCACCCAAGTCTTGGAAGGTAGATGCAGGAATTGTGAGAATGAAGACCCTGGGCCCACTGTAGGAGAGGATCTGGATCATCTTAGAAACCTGAATGTGCATAAGTCCATGGGTCCTGATGAAATCCATCGGCGGGTCCTGAAGGAGCTGGTGAATGAAGTTGCTAAGCCATTGTCCATCATATTCAAAAAATCATAGCAGTTGGGTGAAGTTCCCAATGGCTGGAAAAAGGGAAATATAACCCCCATTTTCCAGAAGGGGAAAATGGATGAGCCGGGGAACTACAGAGCAGTCAGTCTCACCTCTGTGCCTGGCAAAATCTTGGAGCAGATTCTCCTCAAAGGCATGCTGAGGCACATGAAAAACAGCAAGGTGGTTGGTGACAGCCAGCATGGCTTCAGCAAGGGGAAATCCTGCTTGACCAATCTGGTGGCCTTCTATGATGGGGCTACGGAACTGATGGACAGGGGTAGAGCAGTTGATATCATCTACCTGGATTTGTGCAAAGCATCTGACACTGTCCCACATGGCATCCTTGTCTCTAAATTGGAGAGACATCAATTTAACAGATGAACTACCTGGTGGATAAGGAACTGGCTGGATGGCTGCATGCAAAGAGTTGTGGTCAATGGCTCAATGTGCAGTTAGAAAATGGTAACGAGTGGTGTCCCCCAGGGATCGGTGTTGGGACCGGTCTTGTTCAACATCTTTGTCGGTGACATGGACAGTGGGATTGAGTGTTCCTTCATCAAGCTTGCTGATCACACCAAGCTGTGTGGTTCGGTTGGTACATTGGAGGGAAGGAATGCCATCAAGAGGGACCTAGATGTGCTTGTGATGTGGGCAAATGGCAACCTCATAAAGTTCAACCAAGCCAAGTGCAAGGTCCTACACCTGGGTTGGAGCAATCCCAGGCACAGCTCCAGGTTGGGCAGGGAAGAGATTCAGAGCAGCCCTGTGGAGTAAAACTTGGGGGTGTTGGTTGATGAGCAAATGAACCTGAGCCGACAGTGTGCGCTCGCAGCCCAGAAAACCAACTGTATCCTTGGCTGCATCAAAAGGAGCATGACCAGCAGGTCGAGGGAGGTGATCTTGCCCTTCTACTCTGCTCTTGTGAGACCTCACTTGGAGTATTGTGTGCAGTTCTGGTGTCCTCAACATAAAAAGGACACAGAGCTGTTGGAACAAGTGCAGAGGAGGCCACGAGGATGATTAGGGGCCTGGAGCACGTCCTGTATGAAGACAGGCTGAGAAAGTTGGGGCTGTTGAGCCTGGAGAAGTGAAGGCTGCGTGGAGGCCTCATAGCAGCCTCCCATTATCTGAAGGGGGCTTATAAGGATGCTGGGGGGAGACTGTTTGTTAGGGACTGGTGTGATAGGACAAGGGATAATGGGTTCAAACTTAAACAGGGGAAGTTTAGATTGGATATAAGGAAAAAGTTCTTAACTGTAAGGGTGGTGAGGCACTGGAATGGGCTGCCCAGGGAAGCAGAGAATGCTCCATCACTGGCTGTGTTCAAGATCAGGTTGGACAGAGCCTTGGGTGACATGGTTTAGTGTGAGGTGTCCCTGCCCATGGCAGGGAGTTTGGAACTAGATGATCTTAAAGTCCTTTCCAACCGTAACTATTCTATGATTCTATGACTTCAATTGCACAACTACATTCATATATTGGTTAAACTGGAGTGATACACAAACCAGAGCAGACTACTTTCTGAGCTCTAGGAGATGGACTTCATAGAATCACAGAATCTTTTGTATTGGAAGGGACCTCTGGAGGTTATCCAGTCTAACCCCCTGCCAAGGCAAGGCCTCCTATAGCAAGTTAAGAACTTGTCCAAGCGGGTTTTGAACGACTCCAGAGTGGAAGACTCTACAACCCCCCTGGGCAGCCTGTTCCTGTGCTCTTCCACCCTTGACATAAAGAAGTTTTTCCTCATGCACCATCCCTGGTGGTGCTCAAGGCCTGGTTGGACAGAGCCTTGGGTGGCATGGTTTAGTGTGAGGTGTCCCTGCCCGTGGCAGGGGGGTTGGTACTAGATGATCTTAAAGTCCTTTCCAACCCTAACCATTCTATGATTTTATGATTTTATAGTGCAGCTTGACAGGGTTACATAGCACTGTCTTGGTGATTTTTTTTTTCCTGAGCAACTTATGTGCACAAGGTGATATGCAAAGATTTAAAGAATGTGATGGATAACTTTACAGAGCCTCCCAAAGTCAAATGCCACATCACAGTTTATCTAAATCTCAAAGAAACTGAATGCAGTGATCAGTTTTTTTGGGATAGATGAGATGTTTGAGTGATCATCTCTTCTCCAAAGAAACCCTTATGGACATGAAACTTGCATTCCCTTCCAATCAGAGTTATGCCTCATTCTCGGCACCAGCTTTCAGCTTAGCTTATCCAAGTAGCCTTTGCTGTCAAGGAATATTTTTGTTCTGTAATTACCACTTTTCCAGGTTTCCAGTGATATATTGAGATCCATTTACTGGAGGAAATTAAAAAGTGTAAAACACACTTCATGTAGTTTTCCATTGCAAATGATGCCAGAAAATTGTCATATAAAATAAAAATTATTTTCTAAACGCAACCTTTTCAGTTACTAAACTCAAAATTTTGTAATCCAGTGTGGTTTGCACTGAAGTTGTGTGTTTGTACCAAATCAGTTACTTTTTGATGGAGAAAAAAAAGTGTCCCTGTCTTTCTTCCTTGCTCCAACAGGGAAAAAGGCACATTTATGCATTACATTCCCATATCAGTATATCAGTCCTAAGGAGAAATATTCAGGCAGTTTTAAGAGCCTTGATACAGTCTACTGGCAGAATTCTGCCACAAACAGTTATGTGCTAGTGTGTGGCTTGATCCAATATTTTTTTTTTGCTGGAGCAGAGGTGCATAAAAAGTGAAAAAAATTGTTGAAGAGCCAGCAGTTCTGGCATTTCTGCTCGTTGTATGAAAAGAATGCAGCAAGTAGTGGTCATTTCCTCAGGGTTTTTCTGGGGGGTAATGAAAGAGTAATTAAGACATTTTATGATACCTATTTCTGTATTTTGGCTTGTATTCTTAATTTCCTTGAAATTGTTTGAAAATGCTTTCTTTAGTCCTTGGAAAAAAAAAAAAGAATATTCTTAAAGGCATATTTTATTTTTACAGTAATGGTAAAACAAAAATTTATTGTTTAAAAAAAGACTAAAAATCAGTATGACTTTACTGAATGAGTAGTAAGTTGGAAAAGCCAATGTCAGCATCAGTATTTCCAAACTGTGGAACTTTAGGCACAAAAAATGCTGTGTTGCTGACTCTGAATTCTCTCATGCACATGAAACGGATCCTTATGGCTATTTTTAAAATAAAGTATGGGTTGAAAATTAATTAATTGCCACATAGCCTTTGAACTTACGGACATTAAGACATGAATTGCATGGGTTATTTGTAATACAAGAATATTTCTGATTATCTATGTAGCTCTTGTTTAAACCCATGCAACATCCAGTCTTCATTAAAAGGCGTTAAAGAATACTGTCTTTGCTCACTTACTACTGGTTTAATAAAAGAAGACACAGATTAAGAATGAGGTAGCATGGGAAATGGGCTGTTAACTGCAATGAAGCGCCAGTAATGGAAGGAGACATATTAATAATGACAATGGTTATGTCATTGAGGATGAAAAACGTAACTTCTACACTTTATAGAAGTCCTTTCACACCCCCCCCCCCCCCACCCCCCCCCCCCCCCAGGAATTGCTGTTAATTGCCCTTTCTCTGGTCTCCATTTACAGCTTTGCTTCTCACTCCTTTTTCAGACCAGTTTACTTTACTGGAAATTAACACAAAGTAACTGAACCTAAAATAGAATTAAAAATATCAGCAACTGGGGTGAATCATCTGGTGTGTACTTAAAAGCTTATTGTCCACAGGTAATATTAAACCCTTTAATAAAAAGCTTTCCTGAGTCATAAAAACATTAACAGTTTACAGATATAAACCTTAAGAAGTCTGTATAAAGTCAATTAATGTTTAAATGGAATATAAATCACTGCACAAGTGGAACTTAACAGCAGTCTGTTTTGTAGGTGGGTACTTGGAAATCCATGATTTTACTGATGGAGAGGGATGGCACAAAGTCAGTGCAGCAGATAAATCCACAATTAAAGGTGGATTCTGGCCACAGGAATGTGTTCTCTAAAAGCATTGCTGAAGTGCTTTCTCTTAGCTTGAAAGGAAAGTGTCCACATATCACCTATTTATGGCCAGCAATGAAAGGTTTAGCTAACCTGTTGCCCTTCCATGAAGGGAATTGCAGTAGCAAAACACAAATTAATGAAAAGTACAAAGAATTATGTACTGAATAGCTGTTTATGCTATTTATTGTCTTCATTGTTAAAGTTCAATAAATATTCAGTTATTTATATATTAGCATTTCATTAATGAAAATTAATCTCTTGTTATAGGAATCTGTTGCTAAGGGTATTATGGCTATGCTTTTTGAAATGCTTCCAGAATCGACTGTGAAGTTTCTCTTGCTGGGATCCAAGGAAAGAGGGCTGTGTACTGCAGGGCTGAGCTGTGCCAGAATGCTGTGGAGCAATATTCGGGAGAGAGTCATGCCAAAAATGGGATGACTGTTTAAAACTGAAACTTGGCTGATTAAAAATCTGTAGTAAACTTACAGTGAGCTTTATCCTCATCTGGAAGATGCAAGGGTTTCCCAAAGCTTGATTTTTCCACCATTTATCAAAATTTTCAAGCAAACCTTGAAACATAGTGAGCATTAATGCAGCTTGAGATAATGTTGCTGTGTCACTATAAATAGAAATTAAAGGTCAAAATAGCTCTTTCCCAGGTGGATTATAGCCTAAAAACATTTGATACTTCATGTAACAAAGTTAACATGGTAAATTGTCTTCCTGGTTGTGTGTTTAATGAATAGTTCTGTAAAAGTGATAAACAATGCAAGCCATCGTACTTGGGATGGATTTTAATTGGGCAATTAGCTGCATTAGGAAAAGGAAAACTGTATCATTTATAGTACAAAATTTATCAGTGAACTTGAAGAATTAACTTACATGCACTTTCTCCTTTCTGAATAATAGTTTTACATTTTGACTTTTTAGTCAAATTATGGTAATATGAGGCAGAGCTGGGAGAATGAGGGTATGAGTACATCTTCGTTCAGTTCTTGCAAGGTTCCCAGCAGAGCTTTACTTTCAATGCCTGTAAGAATATTAATTTACATGGATTGGGAAGTATTGGTGGAATAATGAGACTATGGTAACCTCTTAGAAAAGAAGAAAAAACCTGATGTAAATTGATTCTTCAGAGTTATTTCTGAAAACAATTAATTTCACAGCATTAGATCTATCTTCCCTGTGCTCTTTTGACTTTTTCTGAAACTGGGCTTCTGTTAAAATTGGATGCATTTTGACTGTACATCTAGGAAAACTAAGGGTACTATAACATGTTTTCTTAACTTAAAATGTAGTTGGGTTTGGATTTTTGATTTGCTAAATGTCTGGAAGGTACAAGGAATCTCCTAGTTAAATATGGCAGATTTGAGATGCCTGTCTTACAGAGCTGCCTGAAATGAAAAAGGTAGAGAAGGGCATGTATAAGACCTATTTTTTTTTGTAGAAAATGAGAATGTAAATGAAGTAACATCTTTGCTTATTCACTGTTTGGATGTGGGTTGCCATAATATCTGAAGCTCCAATACTTAGTGGGTGAAAAAAAGGGCAGCATTTGACTGGGTTCAGTAGCAGCGTCTGCAGGTGCAAAGGTAGGTTTCAGTTGTATAGAAAAGGGCGGTGATGCTACTGTTGCTTTATAATTTTGCTTTTTATGTAACTAGAGCCAATGGTGGGAAAAGGCCGCCTTCAAAAGTGGCTCTAAATCCCAAAGGTATGGAAGCAGTCAAACTTTTTGGTGAAAGAACTGTGACTACATTTGCATTGATTTAAAGTAGCATTTGAAAGCCAAAAAGTAGGCATTGAGGCAGCTATATACACCTGACATTGAAATATAGGCAAGATTATCTTGAAAGTAATAATGGAAAAACCAGCAGTGGAGGCAAATATCTGTAAAGCTCTTAATGGCTTTTTTCTAAAGGACAAAATTCAAGGGTATTGCAAAGTTCTATCATTTCATAAGGGTAAGCACTGTAATTATTTTGCCACTGCAACCAGTCAGTGTATTCTTAGATTAATTAATTTTTATTGAAAAAGGATACTTTAAGTAATTGCAATAGATTTTCACTAAAACAAATATTTATTTTGTAAAAATCAATGCATTTTAATTTGTGCTGCTACACTGTGCTCACCTGTCATGTATGCAGATGCATGCTTTGGGCTGTTACAGAGATTTATGAAGATACAAAACATATTTTTTGTTGGAACATCCTTTCTGCTTTATTTTTTACTGCCTTTACCTCAGTTCCCTCTTTTTCTGGCCAGCTGCTTTTCTCTTCCAATAGGATTTTACAAGCCCTTTTCTAAGTTCTCTGTAACTGTGTTCTGACATTATTTCACATCCAAAATATCTTTGAAGTATAATTAGAAAACTATTATTCACTTTAGACGGAATCATTTGCTTGAACTCTTCTTGGTGGAGACTGATCCTGTGACTGCTATACTATATTGTGCTGATACAGTTGGTCAGTCCTAACAACACTGTCTATTCGTGTTGGTTCGGTCCTAATCTCTGACTTGCCTCTAGTGCCAAAGCTTTAACAGCTGTCAAAGTGCTAACTGGTTAGGAGTGCTTTACTTCAAAGCTAAGTGAAAATGAAGATTTATTTCCTTGAGTGTCTACACCAGTGCCAGTTACAGCTACGGCTCAAATGGATTTTTGGGCAGTAGGCTTGTTAATATCCTGTGGCAACACACTGAGGTGTTGAGCTCTGGGTAGAATTCTGATGCCCAACTGCCTGAGAAGCCCTGGAATAATTCATGCAATGAGCAGTATCTCCTGAAGCAGTGAGACATGCTGGTAATGTTGCGGCATTGCTTCTCTGATGTATTAATGGCAAACTTTGAAAAAAACCCTTATATCTTGGTCCCTCACTTCCAGTATGAAAAGTACATGAATATGGGTGTGTCACAATAAATAATGGTAACTGAATTGATGGTATTTATGTATAGTGAGGTTGCTTTCTTGGGTTTGAAGCAAGATTAAACTGCAGATGCCTAAAAATACCTAATAAGAACTAAATTACAGCATCACCTAATACTAATCTAATCTTCTCTGCTAGAACAACTTCTCATAATTTGCCTTAAACACTTGTGTTTTGCTGAGAAGGCAGTTAGCAAATTTATCCCTCTAATAAAATTTCCTATTATATGTTCCCTTATGTTTCACACTGAATAGCAGTCTTCTCCTTTGATCCTACAGAGGGAAGCACTGTATGTTGGTTAAGGCAAGAGAATGTGAGACGAGATCCATGTTCTTTGGGTTTGAGGGAAGTGTCTATGGAGGTAGACACTGTTCAATTCTGTGGGCTCAGCTATGATGGTTGTCTGAAAGGAAAGGATGATTCAACTGTAGGGAAGTATCAGAAAACTGTTGTAACTCAGTAACACAACTCACATCTAGGTCTTTGGATACACAAGGAAGCTCAGGAAGCCTTTGTACTCTCTTCTAAGCTGAAGCTGGGTCTGTATCTCTACCCTGGCATTACTAGTGTAGCTGGCAACTTGGGGAGAGGAGAAAAAAACCTAGGCTTTTTATCTACATGCCTTTTGAGAAGCAAAATCTGACTATCTCTGGGAAGCTTTTCTATCTGAGGAATGTAAAATCTATTAGCAATTATCTTAGTCTTGCAGGGAGTGGGAAGACATTCCTAGCACCACGTATGTGAAGTAATGGGTTCCAGCCAAAGCTATTGATGGGTGTCTCCAATCAAGAACATGTATATATATTTATGTTCTTGTTTGGAGAATCAAGGTGTATATATATACGCTATGTGTATATATGTATGTATATATGTGTATATATATGCACATAATATATATACACACCATATACATAATATAATAATATAATGATTATATATATATGCACACACCATATATATACACCATATAGCATATTTACCTGATGTGCTTAGTGTTCAGTGTTGAGCTTCATTGGTATGAAGTTTCTCCTGAACTTAAAAATTGGTGCTCTGCAAGTGACTGGTCTATCTAAATGTGGAGTTCAAGGTTTTATGAGCAGAGGAGAGATGGGGAAAAACCAGTTACTTTGGGTATTTACCCTTAATAATTTAAAGGATCTTGTCACTTGATATACTTGCAGACAGCTGTCCTAGTCTGTACGTTGGTGACTTTCTCCATAGAAACCTCTTGGTTTCAATCAGAAGTGTCCAGTTATATATTCCTGCCTCCTTTCTCAAGAGCACCATTTTCATCTCCTTCCAAAAGGAGCCTGTCAACCCATGACAATGCAGTTCTGTGTATGTTGTCTTCAGCCTTCAATGTGCCAAACCCGAGGGAAGAACAGATTGGTTTAGTATTAGCTTTTCTTACAGCAGTTGCTAGTACTTGGCTATGGACAGTGGGTGTGCAAGAACCAGATTATGGGGAAATCGTGGGATTTAGATCACGTAGTTTATGCTGTCAGTATGGATTTGGTGTTTTGTAGTAATTGTTAGAAGCAGACAAACAAAAGTGAGTGAATTCTTCCATAAACTATGCAAATATAATTAATCACTTTATTTTAGTGCTTTGTAGATTAAATGCAAGGGAAACAAAATGCTTAGGGAAGAGGAATGGGGACTGGTTTGGTTTTGCTTAGTACTTTATACCAGAAAATAAGAGACAATGTGCTATAATAAATATTATGGATTACAGTAAACCCATTTAATTTCTGTATGAGTCTCAGACTTCTGATGCAGATGTCTAATAAAATGAGCTGTTTCCTCACTACTTTGCATTATCATTTTGAGTAATTTTCCAAACTTGCAGTGCTTTATACGATCTTATTAAAGTCAAAATAACAGCTGCCTTGTCTTGAGTTTTTCCTGTGTAGTATTCTGAGGAAATAATCATTTTATTTCATACAAACAAGTTGATAATATTGTGGTGGGGGAGATACCTGAAAACCAACATCAGGCTATTAATGATGTGAAAACATCCTGCTTGAACGTTTTCAGTATTTTTTTTTGTTTTAGGAAAAAAATAAGCCAAACAAATATTTTTTTAAACTACAGTTGAATTTTTGTTGGGTAATAATCCTTTTTTTAATTTTTTTATTTTTTTTCCCCAATGGAATGTCATGGGCTGGTTTTGCTTTATGTATTGTGACTCAAGATTTCACATTTTAGGAGCAGAAGTAAATTTTAGAATTTTCTAATCAAAACACACATATAAGTAGTTATTAATGGAAGTAATCACTGTTGATATTTTGTTACAATGTTAGTAATATAATACCTCAAGCATTTGTGGAGTTGATGCTAAAAGGGGAAACTAGTAATTCCAATGAAACTGGAATGAAGGGACAAACAGACCCTTCTGTCAGACCAAATTAAATCACGAGTACTTACAGTAGAAGCACTTTGATGTATTTGGCTGGGTAGACTGGCAGAATTTGTGGGATGGGAGCATGCAGGCAGTTTGAGCTGTTGCTGCATGTGTAGGTGCCGAGAAGGTGGCAGGAGATGGGCTTCCCTTATGGACATGACTAATCAACATCTGGACATACTGTCTCTAGGCTGTGGAGGTGGTCCCTGCAGCTTGGCACATATGGTGGGTGGACTAACCTGAGTAAAATGATGCTCTGGTTCTGCTATTAGGAGCTTTATTAATTCAAAGGTTACACTATAAAAAAAACATTGCTGAGGTTTGAAAATGGAACTTAGGGCTTTCCTTGTACTTCAGGGATATTTTCTCCAAGGCTTTTTTTCTACTGCTAAGAATAGCTGCTACTGTGCAAATACTTTATATTACTTATTGCTGACATAATGACTTTATCTTAAGCTTTTGCCGCAGTTTTCCTGTCAACCCTATTTCATGTAGAACTATCTTCAATAAAACAAGCAACAGCAAAATGTACACCTTGCTGCTCATCAAAATGTAGACATACAGTGCTCTTCAAGCTCATGGCCTTGCTTCTAGAAAAATGGACCACTTGCTGTGACCTACATTATACAACTTTTCTATTGAAGTTACTTCTTGCATATTGGATGAACTCTTTCATCCTTTGCAGCATCATTGACTGGGAGAGAATGCAAGCAGCATTGACCGTGGTCTTAAAGATGCTATTAGCAGATTAAAAAATACCTGAGATAAGTATGAAAGGCTGAAAATAAGAAAATAAAGGACTGGACTGAATAACATATATTAAGAAAACAATCTTTCAAATATGTGTTTGAGAGATTGCTGGAATTCCCGTCCCCAGGAAGATTTCCTCAGTCATGTGTCTCAGTACTCGTTCTTCCACCGCTGTATGGCCTGTTTGCATTCTGTAAGGTTTTTGTGGTTGGCAGGTATTGCATACTTAGATCTTTCAGAAAACCCAAGTAATCTGTATATTATTCTTTTATCCAAAGTTTGTCAGTCCTTTTTTCTCTGAATACAAATTGCACTTGATAAATTGTAGATGTGCAATTTATCTCTTTCCTCTTGAACTGTTGCAAGAAAATGGTATAAAGGCATACCATCCTTTTAGTCCCAGGTCCTGAGTTTTCATGTCACTTGTGTATTAAAAAACTATTGATTCAACCTTACTGTCTTTAAGATGAAGTTGGAATTTGATATTGGACCTTGGCCAGAATAAAGTACTGCAGAAGATGGCCTAACCAACTTATCTTAATATTGCAGAGCGGAATTTCTTACTTGATCTGTTCTTTCTATTCTTTTGGCAAAACCCAGACCCTCTGAGACAGTCAGTGCCTAGTTAACCAGCAAGGAGGCATTGGGCAAACTTGCTGCTATCATAAGCACTTTTACCAGGCGGCATTTTCTTACAAGTTGGAAGAACCAGGAAATTTGACTTTTCTTCTCTGGAAAGATACAAATCTTGTAGGACTTAAAATGATATTCTAAAATATCTTTTCTAAACAGTTTCTGATCTTGGAGGTTCCTTGGATGTGACCAGAGGTGTTCCTGCTGACTAGCAGCTATACACAATCTGTTTTATGTTTTTCTCTGACAAACGTTTTTTTGGCTTGGGCAGAGTCAGGGAAAATGGAGCAAAACTGAGGTGTCCCAGCTTGTATGGATGGCTACCACCTTAATGGAATTGTCTTTTTTAGTTTAAGTTAAATGATTAAATAAAATGAGAGATGGTATGAATGTCTTCTATTTGGGAAAGTTAAAACTCATATAACCTTGTATTTTTAGTGCTGTATTTTTTACCTGCATTCAAAACCACACAAAACTGTTGTTTTGAATCCA
Source organism: Myiopsitta monachus (assembly GCA_017639245.1). NCBI lineage: Eukaryota > Metazoa > Chordata > Aves > Psittaciformes > Psittacidae > Myiopsitta > Myiopsitta monachus. Next base: position 46,686,723 of record CM029921.1, read on the forward strand.
TTGAACCCATGACACTTCTGGGGAAACAACTGTTGAAATGAGTTTGGCCAGGAGAAGCCAATGATCCTTGGGGAAATATTTCCTGCAAAGCAATTGAACAAGCTCAGAAACTATTTTGGATGAAATCCAAGATATTTTCTGGCTGAGAAATACAATCTTCATATGCAGAAGAGTATAATTATATTTCAAATGCTTTGTAAGAGGCCTTAGTATCCTTTGAGAAGAATGGGACTTTGTCAGAGTGTGATCAGCTAAAACTCTGCTTCTCTGAGCTGTAGAAATGGCAAGCTGTCATCTGCAATCCTTCCTCCCTCTTCTTTCTCCCCACCCCCAAAATCAGATGTGCTATGATGTTAAGATCTTTTCACTGTCACAGAGGATATTTGATCATAATGCTTGAAAGTGTGTGAGTTCAAATTAGATGTGCTTATGCTTAATTAGTCTCCTCTTGAATTTTCTTCCTGTTCACTCCTACTGTCAGATTAAGTTATTTTAATGTGCTCATTGGTATTTGTTTAAATGTAGCTTTATTGTAAAGCTCTGAACATATTTCTAGTAGTCAGTGTATAGAAATCATCTTAAATATTTAATTATTTTTGGTGTAACACTGGAAAACCAGAAAAGGGTATGAATGTAAATGTTAGTGTCTTGGTTCTGATTTTGCTCAACAAAAATACACAGCCCTTTTTGAGATCAGTGACTTTGCTGTGATTGTAGGCACAAAGGTATTTTCAAGTTTGACCTAGTCCCCCTTGGAAAACACAGACACTGAGAGCCATAGGAGGGGATGAGTATCAGTCTTGACAACAGATGCTGTTTCTGTCCCCTGCCATTTGCTCCATTGCTGTGATAGATGTTTCTGCCCCAGAGGCAGGGATGTCTGCTCTGCTCATGAGTCAGGTACTGAAGAGCAGCCGTTCTCAGTCTGGAGTTGTATGGTAACTAACTTCTACCTTGTGTGCCTTCATACAGAGGACTAAATGCATAATAGAGAGTGATGTGAGAGTGGATTTGCAAGCAGGTCAGATGTGGTGTCTCTGGGACATCAGCACCTGGCACAGAGATGGGCCATGTAGGCAGGCAACTGCAGTCTTAGAGGGCCAGTTCTAAACTATTGCTGCAAATCTCTCTGTGTATAAATGATTGTAAAGCAACTGAGGAGACGAGTTAATTACTTCAGAGGTAAAACCAACTGGTATAACTATATCTGTGTGATTTTTGAAGAGAGGAAGAAAGGGACAGCATTTTTCTGCAACAGACAAATAAACTTTTTCCTTCCACTGGAAGACAGTCCAGCACCTGGGACTTGCATAGCCCACAAGATTTTAAGCTTCCTTAACAAAAATCCACTTTTTAGATGTAACGATATCAAAATACATTATGAATTTGCATGTATTAAATGTCTTCTTGCAATCCTACAAAATTAACCTTCTTAACTACCTGAAGCTTCTAAAGCTGACTTGAAATAGAAGCAACATTTTCTTCAAACACTTGCTTTATACACCTTTTGATCCCCATATGCAGAATGAGTGGGACAGGGTCAGAAAAACAAGGAGCTCGTGCTGAACTTCTGTGCTGAATACAGTTGAAGTTAGTCATGTGCTCTCCTGACCTCTTGTGCCCTTAGACCTGAAGCTGATTTCTTAAAATAACAGTGAATATCTTTCAAGTAGGTTTTATCACACTTTCACATCTGCTACTTAGCCTTTCTTTTCTTGTTTTCATGCTCTTTAACTAGATTGCATTTAAATACTCTTAAGCACTTTTAATAGTTTTCTTGAGTCATCAGACTGAATGGAAAATAACAGCTAGGCTAAAAGCAGAGTATGAATTTATTTAGGTATTTTTCTTCTCTGGGAATGACTGATTAATTAGGTGGAGATAATTTCATTCTTATTTGCTGCATTTTCTTCTTTGTGACTTTTCTCATTAGCTTTTCTTAAAAGCATAAGTAATTCTATAAAAAACATTTAGAACACAAATCAGATCTATTGGAATAGACTTATTCCTAATCGGTGAAGATGATTTAACGAATACTTAAGCACTATTTTCTTGCTTTTATGTAAGCCAATCTGTATTATGCTTCTAGAATTCTGCGAAGTTTTAAAATTCTGAACACTCCTATGTCTCTTGACACACAAACCCCTGCAACTTAACATTGCTTTTGGATGGAAATGAAACCTGTAATTTATTTCTAAATAACTTTATTGTAATTCAGGTGATGCAGTGAACTCTGGAGGCCATGGTGAAGATTCCGGATGTCATCCTATGAATTCTGTGAAATTCATTTTAGCCCTCCCTGCTGCTAATAACCTTTCTGTACACCATTAAACATTGTTGTTCTATAGGTTTAGTACAGACACAGAAGGCTCTTCTGCTGGTGTTACAAATCACCTCCTGTCTTCAGACAGCCCCTGCTTACGGGGAATGTTCTTTTTCACACCTCAGCAGCCCTCTGCTATGGATGGCTCCAGGTCCATTGTATCCCAAACCAATAGAACAATGCTGCTGCTGTGTTGTATTGTGTGGGATGTCTTTAGAGCTTCTCCCTGTGGGCATCTGCAAAATGGATCCTATGAATGACTGAAAAATTGCATTGGCAGGGCCAGGAGGGGTATCCCTGTGTGAAGGCCTGAAGCTGCTCTGTAACCAGAGCAGTGTGGGGTTTAATTCCTTCAGTAGGTGAATCTTAAATGTGATGAGGTTTAGGGATGGTCTGGATAGGATCAGGGAAATACAGCTCTCAGACGGGGGAAAGTTGGAAAGCATTGCAACTTTGCATTCTTGAGAACAGATCTGAGAGCTCCATGATTCTTCTGCAACCTCTAACAAGTATCCTCTGCATATAAGGCACACAAAATAAAAACTGGGTTAAAGTTGAAATCTGGATACCACTGAAAGCCCAGAGGTGTTTGAGTTCACATTTGTTCATTAGGTTAAATTTTGAGTCACACCCGCACAGACTTGAGTTTCCCAGGCTGACCTGGAAGACCCAGACCTCCCCAGGTAGAAAATGTTCCCAGCTATTAAGCCTAATGTGTGGAGGTCTGAGTGGCTGTAGTTCTGCAATACTGCAGTAGCATGTGTGAAAGATACACCAGTGCAGGGTCTTGCTGCATGACAATGGAAAAGATACAAAGGTTCAGGTGTACATTGCTGTCTTTTTCAGCTGGTCCAGTATAGCATGTCTGAAGATTAAACAAACTTACGCTGCCCTTTAATGTCTTAAAATTAAAAATATTCTGCATAATAAACCACTGTCTGAATACATACCACATAGTAGTTTAATGGATTATAAGGTTGTCTATAAAGTTTAATACTGGGCTAAAAATGGGAATATGGGCAGTATTGGAACATGTAACTTCCACGTTGGGGTGTATGTGAATTAGAGATGTCCCACTTTTTTGATGTTTAAACCATGCTGCATTATAAACTGCACCTTAAAGGCTGAACCCAGGACAAGCTGGGAAACAAAATTGTCAGTGTAGATTCTCGTGTGGCTCTGAGGTCAGAGTTTAGCAGAGCACTGCAGTACTGGGGCAAAGAGAGTTTTACTGACATCTAAAACTGTGTCTGGACTGAAAAGCAGGAAAAAGGTAGTAAAATATGGGAAATCCTGGACAGAAATAATAAAATAAAAATACTGTCATGAGAAGAAAACCCTCATGAAAGGATGAGATTTACCTAGGTCTGTTCGTATCTCTGGATTATATTTAGTATGCGGGAAAGAAGTGTGGGAGTTTCACTTTAAAATTTGGCAATGTGTCATTACTGTCTTTTTTTCTCATTGAAAGGAGCTTCAGTTTTCTTAACTACACCACTAGTCTTTATTGACTCTGTTTCAGTTCTGTTTTATTTAATTCTATGTTGTACTGGCTCTTATATTTAAAGCAACAGTTTTGTTTTGTTACTGAATGTGCTTTTTTTGCAAACTATTTGTTAAGGTGAAGAAGTTTCCTCTCTCTAGAGCTGTTTGTCTCACCTATAGTTATCTATAGGAAAGGTGCCTTACTGGAATTGCATACTTTAAACATGTATAGTACATTAGAATACAGATGGATCACAGTGCTGGAGATCATCTAATCATCTCTGATAAAGAAGACACTGAAAAGCTGTGAGGCTTGGGTGCAGTTGAGTGTGCTGCTGTTCATTCACCTGTTTGAGTACTAAAACCTCTACTAGTAAAATGTACTATACTCATCTCACTGAATTATTAAGAGCTTTTTTTCACAAAGGAGAAGTTTTTAACTTGAAAGTGCTGGTCAAACTTGCAGTGAACAGAGGTAGCTCTGTGGGCAAAGTGAAGCTGAAGCATGGAGCTCAAGATTTTGGTTTGGAAAATCAAAGCAGAATTTTTTCATGTTTAGGTAAAATCTTCTGTTTACTAGTTATTCTGTTGTACACTAGCTGAGAGTTTAGAGATGAGATGCTGCTTTAATTGAATGCAAGCACAAAAATTGTACTTTATGCTGCTTGACTCTATCAGTACTGTTGGTGGTATGGAACGCTCATCTGTGGTTTCGTGTGTATCACATTTGTGTTACGTGAGATAGCATAAAGGCATTGGCCTTGGAAAGCCACGTGTGAGTTACTTCTGGCCTTCCTTTCCTCTGCTTTCTCCGTACTGGTACAACTTGTGTCATGCTGCTTAGAGCGGGCAATCCAAAAGGTACAAGTCTGTAGCCCTATAGCACAGCACCAGCATGGCTTTGTGGTGAGTTTGGCATGTTACACGCCTAGGGCCTGTCAGGTCTTCTCAGGCTAGACTCTTCATGACTCTTCTTTCTAGCCTTCTTGTTGCCCCCTTTGGGCACTAGAAGCTGCTCTAAGGTCTCCTCAAAGCCTTCTCTTCTCCAGGCTGAACAAGCCCAGCTCTCTCAGCCTGTTCCTGTAGGAGAGCTGATCCAGCCCTCAGAGCATCTACATTTTACTTCTTGTTTATGCTTGTACAGTGCCACCACAGCTTTGTGAATTGTAAATGGTGTGACATAGAGAAATCCAGGCCTGGTGTGGTAATTGAGGCCTTGAAGGGTGAAGACACAGGAGGCTTGTGGAGGTGCATGGGCGCAAGGTGTCTTTGAAGCTGTGACTTGGCTGTGGTCCTGCAAAGAAGTGGAGACCACCTCAGCTAGGCAAAATGGGCTTTAAGAACAGAGTGAGAGTGCCCGACATCCTTAGAAGATATCACATAGTCAATCTAGACATCACATGGAGCTGTAATCTCATGTAGAAAGAGCGAGATATAAAAATGTGAGCAAACTTATGTTGAAAGAAAATTCTGCCCTGAGTGAGAGCAGTCATAATATAAAATACTCATTCCTGAGTGAGGAAGAAGAAACCATCAGCATGAGGAAGAATAAACTATCAGCATGAACACTGTATTCTTCCCAGCAAAGGACTAGGCATGGTGACAGCTCTCTAACTACACCAACACCAGAATGAAACCCCTGGCTGAAGGACACGGAGGGGCAGGGGAAGATGAGCATAGCACCAATAAGGTATGCATTTTTAGTTTCACTCTCTTATTCTTCCTTCTGTGGTGGTTTATTTTAACTAATGATGATGAGACTGTGAAAGTTTCAGACAGACTAAGAGTAAAATCTTGATATAAATTTATTTTATCTAAAATATAAAATCAGCTTTCTTTGGCCATAAACCAAGGTTTGAACATAATAAGGGTAAGGCCTTCTTTTTCAGGGTAGAAACTCTTCTAGATTTTAAAGTCTATTGAAATCTCTTTGCTTTTATGCTCAGAAGGGATGCCAGGATGTGATCCTCTAATTCTATTTAAAAAAAATCAGATGAATAAGCAATCAGCAATCATGAATATTGTGCCAGAACTGCATATCAAGTACAAGAGTAGAGACTGATTACTCAGTGCTTCTGCTCAGAGGTATTTTGCAGGAAATCTGCATCACAATACATTGCTTCCAATTGGATTGGATTTAATAAAACAAACCAGAAGTTCAGCATTTTTTTATAGATTCCATTTTCAGTGCTGGCTAGTAATCTAAAAATAATGTTCTGCAGCTGAGGAACAGAGAAATAGAGAGCATTCTCCTGCTTACTGCAGCATCAGCAGTGCTTTGCCATCTATTTTCCTAGCATGTGTTTTAAAATGATTAAATGTGTTTTAAATGATTTCATGAACCTGGCAAAGTGTCAACATCATGGCTGATAATAGCAGGGGTGGATGTAAACTATAAACCAAAAGCTAGACTCTCCTTGATTTAAGAATACTGCTTTATACTTTGCTTGGTCAAGATCCTGGCATCAGGACTTCTGACTTTGATGCTTTGGCTTAATTTGGAGTAACTAATTTCCTTTATTACGGTGAGAGAAAAGAAATGCTGGGAGGTAAGTACCATGTTGTCCCCCCTCGTATATATGGGCTTAACAGAACTTGAAATAAGATTGTCATTTAAGTTGTGGTTGTCAGCTTGGTTTTATTGAGTACCAAGAATATTTTTGTTATGCAGTAGTATATCAGCTACTACAGCAGATCCAAATAATTTAATAACCATACCTAGACTTGGAGATGTGTTTGGGTGATAGCTTTATAACTGGATAGTGAATATCCAAAATATTAAGTTTGTTTTGAATACTGCAGCTGTGATCCAATTCTATGCAAATTGCTATTTTACATTGATAATAAAACCTTAGACATCTGTTGGAGCTCATGGCTCTGATTTACATGTAGAGAGTAGCAAAACCACTGATTTTTATCAAAGTTACTACTGATATACTCTGGTTATGCCAAATGAGAATCCAGCCCAGGCTTTGTTTTTTTCCCACTAGGTTTATGATTATATCTTTCAATACTGTTTTAATAATGTGTCAAAAAGGAACCTTCACTTTGCAACCTGGTTTGATGGCCCCACTTTTATTGGGAGATAAATTTAAGCCTCTTTCCTACTTGACAGCATTTGTATGAAGCCTGAAATGCCAATAAGCATTAAAATAAAATGTTTAACTGAACTTGGCAAAAGGAAGCCTGAAAAGGTGTTGAGAAGACCATCTGATTTTTGACAAGTTGAGTTTTTTAGAGTGGGAGCTTATAGCCTATCTATCTGAAAAAAAATAATAAAATAAAATTGGTGCTTCTACACACGGTATTTTGTAACAATTCTTAATCCCGAGAATACATTAGCATTCTTTGTTGGGGGAAATATGTTCACTACATACAGCAATGTATCTCACATCCAGTTTATTGTGTTGGTGTGTAATGACCAGAAGCAAAATATACTTCAGAAAGTCCATAAAAAGAAAATCATAACATGTTAGATTTAAATCTGCTAATATTTAATCTGCACTTTGTCAGACAAGTTGAAGAAAAGAAACTGGTGGGATGAAATTGCAAAAAATAAATAGGTTATTGTGGCGCATGTATTAATCTGGCTTCTAATCAGGGAAACAATTACATGACCTACAGCATAGCCTGTCAATGACTTGTGTCTGCAACTTGTATCATCTCAAATATTAAGAAATCTATCAGGAAGCATATCTGTAAACAAAAAGCAGGAAAGAAGTTAGAGAGCAGCATGCAGTACAGTTTTGGGGTTTATTTATTTTTTTTAAAAACAAAAATAATGTTGCTTATGGCCTATTAAATATAACCTATTATATGTATGTACCACATATATAACCTTACTTGAAAAGTATAGTGGGTTATGTGGTAGTGGAAACATGTCACTTTGGATCTACCACAAATCTAAAAATAAAAAATGGATTGTTACCATTCAAGAAGAATATGTGCATTATACCCCTATAACGAAGCAGTCTGGGTTCTATTACTTCTGAATGACAATATGTCAGTCGTTTCTCCTCTGCTTTTGCAGCTGCTGTGTTGCAGAATGAAACATGGAAGGCTTCATCATGTTTTCTGCTTCTTAGGACTCCCCTGAGTCTGCTGTGCTTGTAAGACAGTGGTCTCAGCTGCTTTAGGAGCCCAGATCAGGAGGATTATAACTTGTCAAGATAGAGAGGTTTTTCACAAAAGGGAATAGTTTACGGGGAGAGATCTCAGTGCCTGTTATCATTCCTGCTTGAAGAAGTGTTACCAAGGTCACACCAATAGCTTTCCTGATCTTGTAGCTTCAGGCCAGTGGCTACACTCAGTCAGAGTGAATTTGCTTGGTAAGCTGCCAGAATTGACCTTTCAAAAATACAGCTTAAGCTTACTGGTTGGTCCATGGAACAAAAAACCCCAAATCCAAATAGGAAAAAAAAAAAAAAAAAGAAAAGAAAAAAGGCCATGCACATGCACACATACAAAAAGGCTAGACAAAAGAAAAGAAAAAAACCCACACAGAAAACCCAAAACACAATAAAACATATATATTTGGTCCTGTCCGGAGAGACTATACTAGCTGGGCAAGACGTTAGAAACCCACGCAGTTCTTTTTTTCATCCTGACACCAGCTTTTTGCCAGATAGAGCTGTGAGGTTTATTGAAATTAGTGTCAAGGTACAAATGTTTAATTGGCTTTATAAACCTTCAGCCAGGGATGTAAATAAGGAGTCCTGTTCCACATAGTTCTTTGATTTGATCGCCAGCAAGGTGCTCTGCTGGCGCTTCCCACAGTGGTAACATTGTACTCCCGTCTTAGCCACAGTACCTGCTCCGGAGGCACAGTTGTGCTGCTGTTATTTCTGCAGGAAGAACTGGATGGAGAGTCCTGGGAAAGGCTTGGTTAGTGTCGGGCTGGAAGATTTTTCTACTCTGGCAGTAGTAAAGCACAGACATAATTCAGACATCATATTAGAGGTTTCCACTTGCTTTGCATGGCCTGACTAGCAGCCCCTAGAGCTCGACATAGGGCACTAGAAAATCTTGAACTTGCCTGATTATGTGTTCCCAAGAGGAACACACAGGGGAGTGAGCTGCAAAAAAGATAGCTGAAATTATTTTTAAGTTTTCATATTTTTTTTTCTAAATGAACCTTCTATATTATGCCACAACAGATTGTTAGTAGCAGACTAAACTATATTATTAGCTTTGCTAGCTTTTCCTCCTGAAGGCAAGTGTTCAACTTGGTTTTATCACATCAGACAATTTGCTAATTTTGGTTTGGCTTGCACTGATTTGTTAGAAACTACAGTGCTCCTTTGCCCACAGCAAACCACAAAAGAAGGCATCTACAGAAGTTTCCCGTTGAGGTTTTTCAGGTGTCCTTTAAAACTGTGACCTCAAGGATGCATATAACCTTTTGGTGTATCTACTTGCCTGGTATCTTAAGATAAAATAAGGTAATTATCTCTACAAATCAATGGGAAAAACTTTGAAAGAGATCTTTACTAATTTAGAGACTGAAGTATCAGAACATTTATGTTGCAAAATTGGAATATTTAAGGAGTATCTAATCAGATCTTACTCTGTTCTTGAAAATATTTACTATTGAAAAAGTTGGTTATAGCAAATTTTTGACACCAAGAAAATTGGGAAGAGAATTGGTCCTCTGATGAAAAATTCTGTTAAATATGTGCATTAGACCTAGCTCTGGTCTCAGTGTAGAACACTGTCAGATTCATTGTAGTGATGCGATGTGGTAGTCACATTGGTGGTAGCTTGTGAGGCACAGAACAAGGGGAATATTTTAAAGCGGTGTTTAATGCTGCTTAAAATCTGCTTCATCTGATCATGTTATTGAATTGACTTAATTGATTCATCTGGAAAAGCAACCAACAAAACAGCTTGATGAAAGAGCAAAAGTAATTAACAGTCAGTTAATTTGCTAGACATAAAAAAAGTCTTTTTAATACTTAGCATGCCATAATATACTCAAAATATCATGAGGAAAAATGTAGGAATCATGCTGGCACTCAGAGTACAAGCTCTACTCAAAGTGAATTGCACTTCATTTTCAGGTAAATATAATTTAACCATAGAAATAGATAACCATCAGGCTGTCAATTACTTTCAAATAGCAGAGGCACCAGTGTTCGACAAGAAAGTGCTTTATACAGAAACCTGTGCTAACAGAAGCAGATGCTTAGGTGTCTTGTGGGAACTCTGTAGATGAAATTCTTCACTGTGGCTGCAGATTAAGACTCCAAAGCTGCTGTTGAGGCTAACGGCTGGTTTATTACTGTGATTGTGTCTAGTGGCCAATTAAAGTTATGTAGATGCCAAATGATGCATAAACTTATTTTCTTGTAAAGCTTTAATCTAAAAAAATAGGATTAACAGCTGGAGGGGCATGGGGGAAAAGGAGGCAGTGTGTGTAGGTACATCTCTAAATGTGTATTCTTTAAAGTAAATATTTAGCACTTTTTTTTTTTTTTTAATCTGGTTGCAGACTATTTTGGGAAAGATCTGCAAGAGGATGGGCTTTTTCTGGGAGAATTTCATGCATAGGACACTGATCTATATCTCAAATAGAAATGGTGTAAATTGAAGCTGTTTTGGAAGCTTCATACAAGATTGCTATTGGTTTCGGCACTTTTCCTAGTTTACCTGAGGCCCCATTTACCAATGTTATACATAGGTTCATACTAGTATGAAGGGGAAGAATAGTCTTGAAAGCAAGCTATATATTTAGATTATTTCTGGCCAGCCTTCAGATGGGAAAATTTCTGATGATAAAAGCAAATAATTTCAAGGTATTGTGATCTTTAGGAATGTCTAATTATCACGTGGCTAGCAATGACTAGAAGATACTTTTATATATTTTTGTGAATGGATTTCTATATGGATTGAAGGCAGCATGGAGGGGAAGGACTTGGGGGTGCTGGTTTGTGAGAAGCTCCCCATGACCCAGCTTCAGTGTGTGCTTGAGCCCAGAACCTCCGTGTCTGGGACTGCACCCACAGAGCTTGAGCAGCAGGTCAAGGGAGGGGATTCTTCTCCTCTGCAGGACTCTGGTGAGACCTTCCAGGCAGTCCTGATCCAGCTCTGAGGCCACAACTCAAAAGGGTTGTGGAGTTGCTGGAGAGAGTCCAGAGGAGGCCACAGAGATGCCCCAAGGGCTGGAGCAGCTCTGCTCTGGAGCCAGGATGAGAGAGCTGGGCTGGGGCAGCCTGGAGAAGAGAAGGCTCCTTAATGGGAGACCTCAGGGCAGCTCCAGGGCCTAAAGGGGCTACAAGAAACTGGGAGAGGGGCTTTGGACAAGGGTCTGTAGGGACAGGACAAGGGGGAATGGCTTTAACCTGCCAGAGGGGAGACTGAGATGAGCTCTTAGGCAGAAGTTCTTTCCTGTGAGGGTGGTGAGATGCTGGCACAGGGTGCCCAGAGAAGCTGTGGTAGCCCCATCTCTGGCAGTGTTCAAGGCCAGGTTGGACAGGGCTTGGAGCACCCTGCTCTAGTGGAAGGTGTCCCTGCCCATGGCAGGGTATTGGAACTGAATGAGCTTCAAGGTCTCTTCCAACACAAAGCAGTCTGTGATTCTATGAACTATATAGATCAGAGATGCAGAGATCACTTAAGATTACTGATAAATTACCAGAAATATCTTTTTATCGAGAACTAATACTGTTTGAAGTAAATGGATAGTGGTCTTGTGCACAAAAACTTACATAAAAATGTTACTTAGATTGCTGAGTCAAGCACAAAACCTTAGGAAATTACAAAGTTACAATAGCTTATGTGATAGCTGCTGCATCTCTTCTTTTGAATCTAAACCACACTAAATGAGGTGGGAATTCTGTGGGTAAAATAAAGAATGTGATTATGAGGTAGCCCTTAACTGCATAATGCATATTCATGGGGAGGATGGAAAAGGAATTTCTTTTTTTTTTTTAAACAATACCACTTTGTGAGAGGAAATGCCCAGCATGAAGAAAGAATGTCCTTTAAGGTAGTTCATAGAATCATAGAATAGTTTGGGTTGGAAAGGACCTTAAGATCAGCTAGTTTCAACCCCTCTGCCATGGGCAGGGATGCCTCAATTTAGACCATATAATTCATGGTGAAGTATCAAAGGGTTGCTCCAAAGTATGGAGCTGTAAAATGGTAATTTCTCAGGAAAATCAAAATGACAATTGTCACCCTATAATGATAGGCAAGTCCTGTGATACCTATAATTGTGTTGAAGTGTACCTTTCCACTCTGAAAATCCTGATTTTGCCTTTGTTCAACTCTTTAATATGGTGTTTTCCATTCTGGTCACTACTTCCTGCCATTTTTTGCTCTGACAATAGTTCAGCATTTTTCTGTGGGTTGTTTTAACATCAAACACATCTGGATTATGGTGGGTTAATACAGTGGCTTGCAAGGAGCCACTGTACCAGCCTGGGAGTCCAGGCTGTCATTGTTTTAGCCCTGTGAGTTGGTGCAAGTTGCTTTTACTGCCTAAAGAAACACTCCTGTCCTCCACAGTCTTCATTGGCTTCTTTATGTCCAAATATCTATTTCTCTTTTATCAGCCAGGAAAGTTTCTGCTTTCTGGCCAAGTAACAGGATTAGTGGTTTTCTTTTCTGTTTTAGCTAATTAACTGATAGGATCCCCAGCTCAGTTCATAACTTGGCACACAGATGCCACTGTAATGAGGGAAGGATGGGAAGGACTCTTTCAGTCTTCTACTCAACTTTGGCAAAATTATTCATCACAGTGGTTTCAACTAATTTTTGCTGTGTACTGCGACAGCTTAATCTTATTGAAAGATCATATAGTGCTATAGCTAAACGGGCAAACTAAATTTTAATAAATATGCCTAAAACTTCATGTTAGGTGTTACGTTGGGTTGGTAGGAGAACTTTGGAGTGATGAGCAGTTTTGCTTCGTGATTGCCAAGGAGGTGTTAAAAGGCAAGTTTACCGTAGAAGAAACATGAAAGAGATATATCAAGGCAAAGGTCTGGAGCTCCTCTGTTGCTTTAGCTTGGCTCTGGGAGCTGTAAAATCATCAGGATTCTTAAAAATTATTCTTTCTTCTGGGGTAGAAACTATCTTGAATTACAGATTTATATGATTGTATTATAGAGCTACCACCGACAAAAATACATAAACCCCCCACTTTTAATTAGTCCTTTTGAGGTTTATCACTGAACCATACTGAGACATTACCTCATACTTGCCTCTACCAGCAGTAGCTTTTCAAGAGCCTTCATCAAAGGAAACTGCCTGTCTGCTCACTTTTCTGTAATGACCAGTATATGAATTTAATATTGTTAAATTGGCTCCTGCTTTGAGAGCGCTGGTGACTTCCTAAACTCTAGGGCCTTCATCCCACATCACAAGAGAGCTTCTAAAGCTTTTCAGATTAATGATTAAATTTGGTTTACTAACACTGTAATGTTGGGACAAAATAAGACTGACTTTTAAGTACACTTTGGTAATTAAAACAAGCTACTGAAGAAGAGACTGACCATTTTAAGACACATAGGTAAATCAACCGATGAATGCTTTTAGTTTGCTATCAGTTAAGAATGTCGAGATTGAAAGTACAACTCCAGTAGTTTATGTTCTGTTTTGGAGAAAGAAGAGGCTTTTTCATGTGCATGCAAGTAAAAGGGGCTTCAGTTCCTGGTATTTTAGAATATATGTGCCTGCACTGTTCTACACTGCATAATCTTGGTGAAATTTTTATGCTTGTTGCCATTTTCTTTCCAAACTGCAGGGTGTCTCTTAGATATTTGCAGTTTTAGCTATATTGCCAGATTTTCTCTGAAACTGCTAGATAAGCAGTACTGGTTGTGAAAAGCCACAGTTCATGTTTATCAAAGCAATTTCTCCTGGAACAAACAGTTTCGTAATTTATATTTAGCTAGGAAAAAAAAAAAAGAAACTATATCGTCTGCTGAAACTTATCCAAATGCAGTGGCCCAAATTTTAGAAATTACTTCTGGGAATAATTCCAGTTGATAATTGTTATTTAAAAATTTCTTTTAAGCCACTATGCTTAATTACCCATGTAAACATGTATTAGAATTTAAAAGTACCATAGATGCAGTAAAATTGGGATGGGAATATGTTTGCTTGTAGATACAATAAAAATGATTTTGTTCTTTGTGTACACAGTGCTAAGTAGGAAACTAAATAATAGCAACAGCATTTGAATGACACTTTACAATGCTGCTTTCCCCCCTCCTGGTTCTTGTCAATCCAGTTTTGTGATCAGGCTGACTTGCTGAAAACCCCTTTGCTGCTTTTCCATGAGCATATTTGTTCTAAGGCTGCTGACAGAAGCTGGCTGAAGTGATGGATGTATTTGGCATGTATTTTTTGAAGTGTAATGGCAGAGGCAGATGCATTTAAAAATGTGTAAGTACTGGAAACTTTGAAACAAACAGCAAAAGAAATAGATTTTGAATTGAATGTGCATTAGCTTTGCTTTATACTGGGTTCATTAACAGGGGGCTGCAGCTCAGATCGAAGCCTGCCTTGGTCAGATCTTCAAAGTAATGAAAGGCAGAGACCACTCCTGTGTGGATGTTATGGTGTTAAGAAGGAAAAGTGTAAACATGGCTTGTCACCTTGTGTAACCAGGTCTGATTGACACAGACTTCATAATTTATCTGGGCTTTCTGACCCAGATTTTCTGTACTGTCTTTTGGTTCTCCATGTTGGTATTTCTATTTTACTATGTTTTTCCACTTGTAACTTCAGAGCAGCTTTTCCATTGGCTTCTGAGCACGCTTCATTTGAATTTATGCTGAGATAAAGATCATAGTCCAATATTCATGGGGACCTGAAGCAAGTTATCTGGACCTTCAAGCTTCCATATGAATGTGTTTGGTTTTGTGTGTGGACTTTATTTTTTTCCCTATCAAAAGGTTAAATAGATGGAGGGAAAGAAAGAGGCTATTGAATTTGGTGCTCTTTGAGGCAAGATCCTAGGCATAATGTGAAGAATTGCCATGTTAAAAGAGATGCTTTAGAATAATTGCAACCGATGTGTCTACAGGTGAAACTTTAATTGCAGCCGTGTCTTTACACTGACATGTTTCTCTGGCCCTTGTTTACAATCTTTCTCTATGCTTTTATGTGCTGTAGATGGCAAATAATCCAGGCTAGCTAGAATGCTGATGGAAGGGGAGTAGTACTCTTACTGTGCTTAATAAAGGATAAATCTCTGTGGAATAAAGCATTTTCAATATTCAGGGGCTTCCACTATACAGATTAAAGCCTAAAGATTTTCCTCCAGTGCCATGTTTAGGTCATCCAACTTTGACAGTGTGACACTACATGTCATCACTGCAGCTGTCGCCTGCCTGAGGGAAGGAGGAATACTGGTTGGGTTTCTAGGAGTATTAGCATCATGGGAGGGTGAACCTTAGCAGCTCTCAGTTCACATTCATCACCAAAAGGTCAAAAAAATGTCTTAGTCTAAAACAGTTTCTAAAGCTTTTTAATGGCTCCTCTGTTACCTGAATCTTTAGCAATGAGGCTGAGCACAGGGACTTCTCTGGTGGGAGAAGAACAGTGGAGCTGCTCTTGCAGCACAGCTGCCGCTATGGTATAGTCTCTGTAGCCCCTTGAGAGGGAATTTTGGTTAAATTGAAACACTTGGTGTTAAATAATACTTATTCTACCCCATATCTACTCCCTCCAGTACTCATTGTTGTCTTCATGGCTTTTATACGTGGGGCTTTTAAGAACTCGTTCTGCAGCCCATGAGAGCTTATGTCCCGTATGAACCTGTCACATCTCTCCTATTTGAAGTGAGGCTTGTGAGACTATAAGTATTAATTGAAAAAAGGATCAGCACAGTCAAATGTTTGTGTTTGTATTATAATTATGTAGCTAATTCCCCTTCCTCACATTTTTACTATAGAAAGTTTTAAGATTGAGAACCTCGGCATATTAATATTATACATGCCAAGGGAGTGGTGTCATGGGGATAGCCATGATAGTCATAAGACCTGGCTGTGTCAACTTCTGCCTTCATAGTTTTATTACTGTTGCTTGCTTGTAATTGAGTCTTTTAATGAAAACCTTAATGAAAACAAATGATTTTCCTGAGGCTGTTTCAAAATCCTCAGGGAAAAGGGAAAAAAAAACCCCAAAACCCCACAAGAACTGTTTGTCTGAAACTCATAAGTAGAGAGGAGAAAGAGGTGATAGTGAGGAGCAGAATTCAATAACCTTTCAATCCTTCTGCAAAATGAAGCAGGGAGCAATAAAGATTTGTAAGTCTGATAAAGTATCTCCACAGGACCTAATTTTTTTTCAGTATTGTGGTTTTACTAAATCGAGGGCAGATGAGAGCTAGATTAGCTACATGATTAATGTTTATGTTGGGCCTAACATAGCAAAGTCAGCCAGTGTACTGAGGGCACTTCCATTATGAAGATCACGCAAATAATCAGCAATGTTTAACTGTGTAGTAGTTTTGACTGAAATAATGAAGTTATTTCTAAAAAAACCCTGACATTAAGTCACTTCAACAGAACTTCCTTCATGAGAAACAGCAGGCTGGATGAAACAGAAGGGAAAAATCTTAACGGTGAAATGAATGGACTAAAAAACTTTCAAAGAGCATACATTGAATTAACATTTAATGAAACAAATGGAGAGTTTCCATTTTTTTCCCCTCTGTAAAGCTCATAGGAAGGGAATGTAGCAGACATGCAAAACCACTAGCTGTATGTGTGATACAGCACCATGCTTGCTATGCACACCCAACAGATCAGCTGTGTATGTCCCCTAGGTCTTCAACATCTGGAGTGGGTCGTGGGTCACGTTTTTGCTCTTTAAATAGCAAAGCCTTGTAAATAAAGTCGAATAAGTGCTATTTATAAAATGCATCCTAAGAAAAGAGCTGTTCTAAGTTAGTTAAACTAACTTTTGTTTGAAAAACCAAACCCCAAGTAGTTGAGAGAATGTTTAAAATTAGGCTTCTGTTTCTAGGTAACAGTAACTTGGTGAAAGGGTATTTCTATGGAAGCAAGGAATAAAATGAAACTTAAGAGGGATTATAGTGAACTCTATGAGGAATAAAATTCTTCCTGAGAAGGTCTCATAACACAGAGAATTCACTCATTGCCTCAGTAGGGCTGGTACATATTTGAGAAGAAACTGTGATGCCTTTCTGAAAGGGAAATGAATTCCATTACTCCTGTCATCAGCTCTGGTGATGCATAAAAATGTATATTTTCACTAAAATCCATTTTTTGTTAAAGTCTACAGACCAGAAGAACATTTGTCTGGGTACTGTACAAACAATCCCTAGAACCCCTACTTAAGTAGATGGCAATTAATAAGAGAACTGAGTTATGGGAGTATCTTGAGTAAATAGTTTTTATTTTATAGCGGAAAATTCACAAATAATCTTTTTAAAACAATAGGAAGTAATAATTTAGTCAGCTGCTGTCAACCCACAGATACCTGGACTTGCCAGCTGAAGCCATCTGCATTTCTTCTGGTTTAAATAGTTTATAAGGGGAAAATTACAGAAGATGACAGAGGTATTATTAGTTAGCAGCACTTGGAAAAAGACCTTTGTTCGTAGTGATCTTTTGCAGTTGATCAGTCTGTGCACAGCACAGTGCAGTGCATGATTACTTGTATGTACTGTGGACTTAACTTCCCAAAAAGTAAAGGTCAATCTTGCTGCCATGTAGTTTTAAGTCAATGGACTTGCTTCAGCGGCAATGTTTACGTTTGGAACAATCAGCACAGCTTTCACTTCTCAAAATACATTTAAAAGTTGTAACCATCATCCTTTTATCTATGCACTTTTCAAACTAGGTGGGAATACTAATTGAGAGCAGAGAAATTGAGAGAACATGGGCAATTTTTCCTCCAATAAGGACATGAAATAAAAAATGAGTAAGGTAGGTGCTTTGGGATAGGAGGCTGGCAGTCTGATATCTGGTCAGAGAAGAGAGTCAGGTGAACTGTTGATGTGCTCTTATTTTCCTGTTACCCATTCTTACCAGTCTTTGTGATACTCATCTGTAGAAGGCACTGTGTTTTTATTTATTTTACTTAAAGCCCTTGGAGAATACTTCAGCATTTTTCTCCACTAGAACAACTGAGCAGCTTGACCAGATGAGATGTTTGTCTATCCAGCCTGCGTTTTAAATGGCTCTTAGATGATGCCTAGGAAAAAATAGATTAACTAGGTCTCAAACCATGTGAACTATTAGGAACTATATTATCCTCTGCAGAGACCCACAGGTTACTTAACCTGGTATAAACCAAGTTTCCTGGTTTAAAACCAGGATTTCTACACATTGCATATTTCAGCTGCTTTGTAAGAAAAAATGAACAGATGTATGTACAGAATCCATCATCTCAAGGGTATCTTCTTTTCTTTTACTTGATGTCACCCATATAGGACAAGACCCCACTTGCTTCAGAACTGAGCTGTTTCTGATGAACTTAATTTAAGTACCTTGTTTAGACTTGAAAACAGCATTAAAAAGCATTTGGAAATTATTGAATGGCATTAATGTAACAAAGTAGGTCCAGTTAGTAGACAATCTCATGGGGAAATATTGTTCTGAGAAAAGATGTTTAGAGATTGAAATACTGATGTAACTTGTTTTATTAGCCCATTAAGCAACTTCCTAGAAATCAGCCTGCCATCCTCTTATCTCTGAAAGATACTATGACCTTATTGACAAAGCCAGGTAGAAAGAGGGAGCCTAACAAGAGAAGAAATAGATGGCAAAACCTTCTGCATTAAGTTGAGAAGATCAAGACAAGCACCTGAAAAACTAAATTTGCATTTCAGTTCTTCACTTTGTCTTCCTTTCAGCACTGCTGAGAAACTCTCATTACTGAAAAGGTGGAAGCAAATAGATAAAGAGCCCAGGAGGGGCTGATCAAAACATCTGTTCCCTCTCTCCTTCTTCAGAAGTGGTTTCTTCTGTCTCTTTTTGAATGTCACTTTTCCAGAACAGGATTAAATTTTAACAGTAGCAACAGGAGATTCAAACCTCTTCCACTGGTGTGTTTTTGTTGGCAAAGTAGCTGTTAATGCCATTTTTAATAACTATAAGCCTGTCAAGAGATTTTTATTATAAATTTTGTGGTGAAAATGGAAGGTGAAAAAGAGTATTATTGAAGTATAGCTTCTGCTTTATACTTTAAATTTTCAACTATTTCTACATCTTCTGTGTATCTTTAGTAAATTTTTATGTATCTATTTTGTGTCTGTTTTAAGGGTCACCTATTTGGATCCCAGAAGACACACCTCTAAAATGACAGCGTATGTTATTTCTCCTGACTTTCCTCAGACCTTCTGACCTAATGATTTAAATCACTAATCAAAATGTGTTTCTTGTGGATCCTTAATTAAATCCTTATTCTAGTCCATTGTCTTTGCCTATTGGTCAAGTCGTAGTGTTTGGCAAATTTTTCTTCCTTCCTCTGGCTTTTGTTATCCTTTCTGGTGGCTACAGCTGGTGGCACCAGCGGTGTTGACCCCACCAGGGAAATGCCTGAAAAGATGTGGAGCTCTTGCTAGTGATTGAGTGTGAGGATCCTAGGTGAAAAGAAATGAGGCCTGGTATAGAAAATATATCTTATTATCCACTGAATGAGATCACAGGCTCTGTTTTCAGAACTGAATATCCTCTGCGTATCCTACAAACATTGCATGCACTCACACTAAGCAAGGAAGCTAATAAGTTTATAAATGATAAAGGGATTTCTGAAGATGTTTGAAGAAGGTGAAGGTTTATACATTTAAGAATTTACTAGAAACATTGGTATTTAAGATCTCTGTGGAAGGAGAATTTTTCTCAAAGACTGACCATGAGTAGGAGGAATTTACTTTTTATTTTAACATATGAGAATAAGAAAATTGCTTTTTTGTTGGCGTTTATTCTGCCATACCAACTCAATATGCATGATAACAGCAAGCTATGCAGAAAGTTGTACTCCTTTGTGAGATAATGCTGGCACAACAATTAACTCCATCAGTCAAACTCAGAGCAGGACGCTCCAGGAACAGGGAGGTGAGTCTGCAAAACCTGATAACTATTACTCAACAGAAATCCTCAAGCACTCTGCTAGAAGGGATTTTTAAGAAAGCTGTCTTGTTAAAACCCATCTGTCTGGAAATGCTTCTCCCATGAGGAAAGTGCAGTGCTTTTGTTAGTAAATTATAGCAATATTTGAGTACATGAATTCTCTTAAATATCACATATATTAATATATTAACATAATTACATATATGAATACGATGCATAAATATAATACATTAATAACTGTTACAGGCATATGTGCCTACACATTTCCAAAGTGTTAGTGTCTCCAGCACGCAGGTGCACTTTGAAATGTTCATTTATGTGTCAGCAATAATGGAAGTCAAATTTTTCTTTAAAAGTTTCCTTTCCGTCTGTGGTCTTTCTGTTTCTCCTGCAGGGTTTATGTATAAGTTTTCAACGAAGAACATAACTGCATTGTCAGGAAGGCTTTCTTTTCTTATCTTACCATTAGAAGTCGATGCATTTCTGAACAGTGCCTTAGGTGTTTGTTTGAATTAAAATAAATGAGTGCATGAAAAAGTCTGTGCTTAAGCAGTCTCCTGGCTGGTAGCTCAAAATAGAGTTTATGCCCAGAGCTGCAGGGATCTGAACAAGTGCTCAATCCACCATGGTGGCAAATATTTGGCAGCCAAAACCTGTTGATGCCTCGAGAAGCTGTCACTTAACTTTGTAATCTAAGAGTTGTTCTGGTGGGGCAAAGCTATCTCAGTTTTGAAGGGATGGAGGAGCTTGACTGCTGTCTCTTGTCCTTCTGCTGGCACATCCACACTTCCTGAAGTCTCAGCATCCTATGTAGCATGCCAGCAGGATGCAGCTTCTCAAGAAATGCAGGTCTCTATCTCTCTTGTGTGTGTGATCAGAGAAATGTCTGACACTTCATATGTAATAGCTTATAGATAGTAGCACTTGCCCATGCAGAGAGAAAGAAAACTGTTTAAGTGTTTCTACTGAGAAGAACTGAAAGCTGTATTTCTTACCTGGGTAAAAGTTGCTGAGTACAAATCAGCCCTCTGAGTAATAGTTTTGAATTTTGTTTTGGCATGTTTAATGCTCTTTATGTATATAAGAATGTATGTGCACAGGAATTTCTGATTTCAGAAATTGCTGTTGTAGACTGAGCGCCTAGAACTCGGCATGGCAGACTGTAAATACTGGTCTGGATTATGCTCTGAGCAAGTTCACTGAGACCCTTTGAGTAGCAGGTTACATGCTCCTCCAAGGTCCCTTCGAACCTGAAAAAAACTGATACAAGAAAAAATGTACACAATCTCAAATAGAAACAGGATTGTGATTTAATATCTACCTGTTTGTTACCTCTGCATGTAGATTATGTCACCTTGACAGTATTTAATAGAAGCTGCTTAAAGACTTGCATTGGTAACTTTCACTAGTCAGGACTGGGAAAAGCAACACTTCCTCCTATCTGTATTTTGTGCTGCTCAGGGATCAGGTGATAGCATACAGAACAAAGTTGCAATTATCCAGTAAGACTGAGTTGCTTAGATAAGTAGCTAACAAATTTATCCTGTATGTGAAACAACCCGTGTCGGCCATAATGCTGAGAGTACCCCAAGGATCTCCCAAGATCAGTGGGGTTTGTCTGCCCTATAGACCCTTGTGCTTCACAGCCTGGTCACCTTCCTCCTCTGGAAGTCCTTATTGCCTGAAGTAATTTAAATCTAGCTTTAAATTTATCTTATAATATACTTTTCCTTATAATATACTGTTGTTTAGGTGTATTCTGAGCTATAACCTCTCTTTCATATGGTTTGAAAAAAGTTGACGAAGAAACTCTGAGGACTTTTTCTATGAATTTTCAGCAGAGTTTTCCCTTCCCAGGGGTTTCCATTAGAAGTGGATTACATTGTGCCCCTGGTGATCATTGAATAAATATGTTAAAAAGTGCTCGATCATTTTAGCAAGTACCCCCTGTGGCTTCTGCAGTGCCTTGTTTGAATTTCACAAGATGTTCAACATTTTCTATGCCTTATTGGCTTGACCTTTAAATATTATTTTAAAAGTTAATGTGATATCATCTGCAACCAGCAGATAAAGGCTTATGAATAAAAGGACAAAATTTTGTGGGAGGATTGCTATATTTAAGAAGAGCATGGCCTTTGAAGGTCTTGTGAAATAGGAATAAAATTAGAGTATTTTCTAATAAAAATAAGTAAAAGCCTGTAGTTTATAACTTGAACTTAGAAGTTTTTCCACCTGATCTGATTTTTTTATTTTATATATCATTAGACTCATGCTGGGTAGTATAAAGTTATGTTTATAGCAAGATAGCTTAGATGCCAGAATATAAAGGAAAATGCCTTGTTTCACCTTTAATGTAAGCTCACATAGTATATAATTATACAGTCGTGTGGTACATGTGAAGGATTTGCATTTTCTTAGAAAAGTCCAGATAAGGGGGACCATGAAGTAAATGTGAACTATTTATTTTTTTTAAAAAAGTGTGTAATTATGTTACAGAGATAATTGTAATTTCATAATTATTTTGGGGTTTAGAGTGGTTTTCACATTGTTTAACTTAATGACTATAGAACAGCAGTTTGCAGGCTGTGAGTACCCTTAGGTATTGCTGTCCTCTCGCCAGGAGTGTAGCTCCTGTGCATGTTGCAGGACTGGAGGGCATCAGTTCCTTTTTTTGTTTTGTTCATGAAAGGCTTATGCTTTTGTTGCTGGAATACCCTCCTCCATGGAGAAGTTGCATATTGTTTTATTGAGGGGTTCTGAAAACATGATTTGGTATCATCTGGTATGTCTCTCCCTTTAAGCAGACTTAAATTAATAAGATGAAGTGTTTCAGTGAGGCTGAATTCAAAATATCATAAGGGTTTGTAATAATATTAATTGAGCTGTGTGCATTCTGCAGAAAGTATTACCCTTCTGTCATTTTCTGCAGGACTTAAAGATATAGGGAAAGCATTTGATATAACATTGGCTGGTTTTGCTCTATGTGTATTTTCACAGATGTTTTTTCTCCAGACCTAGCCTTTCTGTCTTTAAACCTTGAGCTGTACTTGGCAAAGGAAGGCTTTAAAAAGACTTTCCAGCTAAAGTGGACCAGAACTAGCCTTTTTCTCCCAGCTGGGACCGGGATACAAATGTGTCTGCTCAGTGTGGTATTGCAGTCAAGCTCGACCAATTCCAAGTACTCCAACTAGGAAGTACTCCAATTGCTTCCAATTAGGGAGACCACTGAGACTATACTGAGAGCCTGTGAGCAGTGTTTCCCCCTGTGACCTTTACCTAGCAGCAAAATGACAAAAATAATATTGTGTGAAATGTAGATTACTTTAAACCTGATTGTTTCGTTATCCTCCATCAGTGGCTGGTATTTAAAAGTGTGAGCAGTAATAGAAAGCAACAAAAAGTATACTGCTGATAACTACCTTATTAAAAAGATTGGTTACTGCTTTAATACTTGAATTCTATGAAGAATAACAAGGTTTAAAACACAAAATATTTTAAACAAAGGAACTTTATATTCACTGGGTTCAGTTTTCTATCTTTTTCAATCCATTTTGTTCAGTTTGCTTAAAGGACAGCTGGTAGGAATTAATTTTATTTAACCCTAAGCTTAATCTCTTCCTCTTGGGTGGGAATTGAAACCCTATTTTGCTGAAGTCAATAAATACTTGCCAGGTACTCAATATAATAAAACTTATTTTGATAGTATGAGCATTTTAATTTGAAGGAAAAATGATGTGGTAATAAATATCATGAAGAATAATGGTTGAAAATGTAATAGTTAAGTCTCAGTTTAAGTAATAAGATGTCATCACATTCCCTTGCATCTTTCTTTTTCTTGTGCTTTTCCACCAAAAAATTACCAAAATATTTAGGGTTTACATAAACATTTTTATGAATATCTAATTAAAAAAGACTCATATTATTTAATTTTATACTCCTCCAATTTTAAAACCTTTTAAGGATATTTCATTTTAATGCAGAATTTCTTTTCTCATATGTTGTGGTTTAAGCCTCTAAAACTCACGAAGTTTCACTCACTCACTCACTCACTCACTCACTCACTCACTCACTCACTCCCCTCTTTTTCTTACCCCAGTCCCAGGGGGATGGGGAGGAGAATCGAAAGAATGCAACTCATACAGGTTGAGATAAGAACAGTTTAGTAACTAAGGTATAACACAAATCACTACTGCTACCATCAATAATAATACAAGAGAAATACAAGGAAAAAGAATACAACTGCTCACCAAGCCTGACCCAGCCAGTGCACCCCCCAGCAGCGAACCCCCCAGTACCAAAAGCCTGATCATGCCGTGCACCCCCATTCCACCACCACACCCTTCTGGGCCCCTGCTCTCTGTCTTCACATCCTGGGCATGACGTGCTGTGGTATGGAATAACCTCTTTGGTCAGTTTGGGTCAGGTGTCCTGTCTCTGCTTCCTCCCGGCTCCCCCTCCTCCCTGGCATGGCATGAGACTCAGAAAGTCCTTGGCCAGACCAAAACATTACTAGGCAGTAACTGAAAACACTGGTGCTATCAGCGCTGTTCCCAGGCCCAAAATCAAAAACACAGTGCTGTACCAGCTACCAAGAAGGAGAAAAAATGACTGCTGCTGCTGAACCCATGACATCATATTTCCCAGTTCTGGGATTGTGGAGAAATTTTACACATTCCTGAAAAAATTCCAAATGGAAACTAAAGTAATTCAGGACATGTAAGTGTTTCTTTATCTTAAGTGACACAGCTTCAGTAGCTTTTTGCCACTTTGGACGTCCACATACAGTTATGTGTGTGTTGCTGAAAGCAGGACTTGCTATGGCCACACATAAAATCACATAAAATTATCTGAAAAGGATTAATAAGTCTTGAAGAGATTTGCAATGGGATGATGACTATCTGTAATGGAAGGAGGTCTGTGCATAAAGCTCTAATGATGAGAAGGTGTTTTTCCTTTTGAAAATATTGTGCCACATCTATGCCCCTAAGCATGTCTTATAGCTATTGTGGACTTCAGTAAACTCTCCCTAATGAGAAATATCATGACAAAACCTGTACTTCTACAAATAACAGGTCTATTTTTGTAGTTCAGTCATTCAAGAGATATCTCAGTATTCCCGAAGCTTTTTGATGGTCTATGGAGAAAATTTCTCTGTGAACCAAAGCATTTTGTTCTCTAGCAACAAAAGACCAAGTCATTTATAAATGATCAAGATACTATAAAGTTGCATTTTTTTTTTTTTGCTCCAGTGTTTACATGATGCCATGTTACTCTTAAAAATCAAAGTCTCATTAGCATTTAAATCCAGGAAAACTGCTATCTCTGCTTCCTCATTATCTGAATGGATTAAGGCACACATTTGCCTCTGTTTCCAAGAGGGGAACTGCCCTGGGTTCAGCAGTCACAGTTATTTTTTCTCCTTCTTAGTAGCTGGTGCAGTGCTGTGTTTTTGACTTTTGGCCTAGGAACAGCGTCAATGTTTGTAGCTGCTGCTTATTAGTCTGACCAAGGACTTTCTGAGTCTCATGCTCTGCCAGGGAGGAGGGGAAGCCAGGAGGAAGCAGAGACAGGACACCTGACCCAAACTAGCCAAAGGGGTGTTCCATGACATTCCATGTCATGCCCACTATATAAACTGGAGACAGTTACCCAGAAGGGTTAGATCACTGCTCCATCGGGCTTGGTGTTCGTCAGCAGGTGGTGACCAATTGTATTCTTTTCCCTTGTTATTTCCATTATCATTATAATTATTGGTAGCACCAGTAGTGGTTTGTGTTATACCTTAATTACTGGACTGTTCTTATCTCAACCCGTGGGAGTTACATTCTTTCTATTCTCCTCCCCATCCCTCCAGGAGTGAGAAGAGGAAGGGAGGAGAGTGAGCTAATGGCTGCGTGGTTCTTGATTGCTGGCTGAGCTTAAACCATGACAGGAACTCAACTGCATTCTCCAAACCAGTTTATCAGCAATTCTTGCTCACAGTTAAATGGGTGGATGTGTTAACCTTTACTATTAACAGGAATGCTGTGTATTTTATATAATCTCAACAACAAAAAGTTGTTCATTCTAAACGCTTAAAATATGAATAATTGACTTCTGGTTTACTTTGTTTTTTAGCCCTTCTAAAGGATGCATGAAGCTTCACACAGAAATGCCAGCTTCTTGGTGTTGTTTACAGATTAATAAATGAAAAGTTTAAATGTTCATTTTCAGGAGTAAATACCAGTTTATTGTTTTACCTAGAGTTGTGAAGCATCATTACAGTGTCTCCCTTTGTAATTCTCACTACTTTCCTCAGGATGTCTGTCATGCTGGCATGAAGAGGCTTGAATTCCAGCATCCTTAAGAGATTTAATAATTACTTCTTATGTATCGTTAAAGCTACAGATTTGTATTTCTGATTTGGGATTAAACATACCCTCAGATCATGATGGGATGCATCACCCCTGCAATTTCATCTTTAACACTTCTGTTGCAATGGAATTAGTCCAGAGCAGGAATTTAAGACAATGAAGGGATCTGGGAAAAAAGTAGGTTGTCCTTTTCCACTTTGTATGTGATTCAGATGGAGATACTCATTATGAAAACTAGTGACTGTCTTATAACCACCAACTACAATGATACAAAAAAAAGCTTATTTAAGACCAGAACTGACTTGTTCTGACTCTCTAAATCATCTTTCTCAAATGTTAAGCATATACCACATTTAGAACTTGCAATTTACCCTTTCCTAAGTCTTGGCATTATTAAAAGCTGTAAATTAAACTACCTCTGTATAAAACTTCATACTTTCTGTTACGTTATCATTTCAGCGTCATAACTTACTATATCTTGAGAAGTTCATAATGTTTTAATTTTTGGAGGTGTCTATGGTAGTTAAATAGTCTCTATGCTCTTTCACTTACTAAACCTTTCCCCTCCTCATCTGCTGAAAGCTAATGGAAAGTAAGCTTGGAATTTGAATGTAGACTTGCTTTCAGGTATTCAGAGGCATATATGATTTGAAAAATTACCCAAGAAATGGTCAAGGCAGGATTAATCTATTACTTAATTATAAAGTCTTTCCACCCTGAAAGGAGGCATTATCATCGTTGTTGTAATTCTTGGCTTTGTATGAATTGCTTGTAGCACACAGAGCAAGTCTTGTAGATGCTAGTGATATCTATGAATGTGAGATCACTGCTACTTCGTTTAAAGCTGAGGTGGCCAAGAGACCATTTGAGTGCTGTGACTGCTGGCAAGGCTGAAGATTTAGTTGAAATATATGTCTGAACAGCCTACTAGTTCTAGTTCATTGATGCTAGTTATCGTTTAATTATGTTTTTATTTATGAATGTCATAATGGAGACTTCAGTTGGCTTCTTACCCAGAGGTTATTGGGAATTAGTCCCTCTTCTCTCCCTTAGCTCTATCGTACGTAGCATATTTGTGTACAATTCATTGGTGTCTAATGGAGCATTTGTTTGGACGTGCTGGATATTTCACTATTTGATCTATTCCTGCTGTACATTGTCTCCAGATGAAGATACAATAGCCATCAATGAGCTCAGATTGGCCTGTAAGGGTTACGGAATTGTGATTATTAATTCCCTATTTACTTAATACATCTCACAAAATTCAAACTACATTCTAGGAAACACTGCTCAAGATTAGGCATGAATAAATACCCAAAGGTTTTGTCTTCTGAAAAATCGCAATGGATTCAATCATAAATAGTTCAGGTGATGTAAATTTATCATCCAGTTCTGGGAGGAATATTACGTCAGAGCTTTGTCAGCATCTTGGAGTCTGAGCTATACCTGACATTTAATGGTGATGAAACCTCAGCGCTCCATGCAGGCTGGGGTAGAGACTTTGGGCAAACCTTTTATCCTTAGACTGCTTGGAGCACCTTTAATTTAAAATGGGAATACCTGCTTGGGCATTCAGTAGCTGCGAGATAGTCATCTTTCATTACTGCATTAACCTTCAGAACTGACAACAGTGTGCCAGCTCACAATAATTGAGCAGAGGTCTACAAAAATTGGTTTCTTGTGATTGTATGTATGGTCAGGTCATTCACTCACTGGTTTATTCTGCCAATGTCATCACCTTCTCACTAAATTTACCTTTGTGTTTTAATTACTTATTTAGATTGTTATCTTTTTCGAAAAAGGCTGTCCTAAAGTTAGAGGTGGAAGAATGGGAGAAACGGCTCTGCATCCTTTGAACTTCATAGCTCATAGCTTTTTTCCAGCACTGCTTTAATGGAATTTAATAGAACAATGGTTTGAGGTAATTCTCACTGATGTGTTTTGAGGGAAGAAATAGGCATTTGGGATATCATAAATTCTGAAATAGAAACTAACTTTGTGTTTCACATCACCTGTCCCTCCTTGGCTGTGCCCCAACCCAAACACCCCTCATCTAACAAGCTAGACTTATTTCTATGTTTCTATTTTTGGACTTCTTAAGGAGTCCTAAATTCTTGGTATCCCATGGAAATTAGGCATGTTCATTGTCTGTAATCATGGGGTATTTGTGTTACTTCAATAAACTTGTTTTGAATTAGAAGTAGCACTGTAGGTCTGATTAGAAGGGATCAGTTCTCAAATTCAGGTGATATAAGTGTAACTGCAAAGTTAGTATTTGTAAGTCAGTGTGAACAACTTGAAGGTCTGTGTGAAAGAAGCCTTAGAGATTTAATTTTGCATACTGAGCCCATTTCTTGTCTGAACTGCATGTTATTAGAGGCTGTTTACAAATTGGTTCAAAAGCTTTAGACTTCTGCTCTTGTGGGCTGATCTACAATTTCCAGTCATGTATTGTAGCAATTTTGTAATTTCTGAGAAAATGTATGTTGGATAGATTTTTATACTTTTAATTTCTATTACTTTAGAACTTGCTCATTTTAAATCACACCATACTCCACTTGCAAAGAAGCTATGCAGGGTGTTTATACTAATAGTGCTGAAAATGATGCTGAGAGTAATTTGTTTAAAGTACTAATATCTCCCCATATCCCTTCCAGTCATTTAAGCAGCTGACAATACCAGATGTTATTTTCTTCAGCTGTGGACTATTTTCATTATGTCACTTAAAATTGAGGGATTAGGAAACTCTATGCAATGATTTTTCTTTTTTTTCTTTAAAACTGCTACATGTTTGTTTCTTATTTATTACAGTGCTGATAGATGTCTAAGACATGCAAGAGATAATCAGGAGATTTCCAAAGTACTTATCAAGTGGATTAGAGACAAGCTGAAGCTGCAGCAGAATGAATTAATATATATTAAACTAAATTGTCTTAAATTAATGAGTTAAGAGATTGCAACTTGTGTCCAGCCTGTGTCCAAGACTTTCTTCTTTCCCAAGGAGACATTAGTGGATTTTCTGCATATGCAAATGTACCCAAATAACTGTTTTGTAATAATTTTTCTGAATAATTGCTTTGAAAGGTACTTCCCACACAGTGAAGTCATACTCCAGAGCAAGAATTACAGGATTAGTTAAACTGAATAGAAAGAGTGGTGATGTTCTAAAATGAGTGTGACTTCATGGAATTTTATTTAAAAATTATTTTCCATATTAATTATCAAGGACTGGCAACCTTGAGCAGCCAAAGCACTCCTATAGCTTATGTAGTAGTTTTATGGAATTTGAGGGAAGAAAGATTGCAGAGTCACCAACACTGAAGGAGCATGTATCAAAGTCCCTTAAATGCTACAGTCTTATCCCTGTAATTTGTTGGTCTCGTGTATAACTAACACTACTTTGTTTATAGAGTTGAATATTCCACACAGGTAATCAGCTTTTGTAAATTCAAAACATGGAAAAAATTACAATGCAGTTACAGTTCATTGCTCTAATAGTCTAAAAATATTTGCCCTCATTCCTCCCCAAGTTTCCTGTAGCTTAATTTACCTGATGGAGAAGTTATGATGAAGTAGAGAAATAAAACTTCTCACTTGCTGCTTTTTTTGCTGAGGTATTTTATTACAAATTTGCATATTAAGCAGTTTAATTTCTCGTTGTAATCCCTGAATTTTTTTATGACTATCTTTGTGAATGCAAAATTGTATTTGCAGTGCAATGAAACCAACCCAATGGTGCAATTTTATAAGGGATACACCTATGTCCTCTGACACAATTCTCTGCAGGGTCACTTAAGATGATGTGATATTGATCAAATTATGTTGTCTGGTTACTTTACATACCTGGATACTGTCTGGAAAAAGCACTTTTCAACTATTATGTTCTCAATTTTTCTGTTGATAGTTCAGCTTCCTTCAGTTGAATATATTTCCTTCCTAATTCACTATGCATATCTTTTACGAGCCCTCAGTCTTCTCATGCTTGTTTCTATGAGTTATTTTTGACAGTTGAGAACAGTTTGAGGACCAAATGCAGTTTTATCAAGCTTGTAAACATGTTTTTCTATCTTCAGCCAGTGCTTCAGTTCTGTCAGCATATATTGCAATGCCTATAAATGCAAATATTGTTAATGAAAGTTCAATATCTCCCAGATGCTTATGCTAAAGTAGTAATACTGCTTCTGATTAATCACTTAATTAGATTGCTGATGCTTCTGGTACTTCTGATGAATATTCTGGGGTTTAGATCAATATTGCATTTTCCAATATCTTCTGGGATCTGGACTGCTACATGTAACAGAGCATGAATGATAATGTTGAGGATATTGTTAAGCTTTCTTTATGACTTAGCTTGGTTTTCTTTCAGTTATGCTTAGGTGTATGAGGGATCAGTGAGCATTTGGTATTGTGAGCATCTCTGCAAATACTCAGTTTTGTGCTGTAGGTTGCAAAAGCAACTCAAAATACTGAATTCTTACTGAATTTTGTCTCCTGTTAATCACTTACGGTTGTGTCAAAGTAAAAAGTTACTGGGAGAGTAGCTACCTGTCCTGGGTTCAGCAGCAGCAGTCATTTTTTCTCCTTGGTAGCCAGAGCAGCGCTGATAACACCAGTGTTTTCAGTTACTGCTTGGTAATGTTTTGGTCTGACCAAGGACTTTCTGAGTCTTGTGCTCTGCTGGGGAGGAGGGGGGGGGGCCAGGAGGAAGCAGGGACGGGGCGCCTGACCCAAACTGACCAAAGAGCTATTCCATGTCACAGCACGTCATGCTCAGGATGTAAAATACTGGGGGCAGGAACCCGGAAGCCTCTCTCTCTCTCTTGGCTCGGTCGGGTGGTGAGCGGTTGTATCCTCTTCCCTTGTATTTACCTTGTCATTGTTATTATTGGCGGTAGCAGCAGTGATTCGTATTATATCTCAGTTACTGGACTGTTCTCATCTCAACCCGTGGGAGTTACATTGTTTCAGTTCTTCTCCCCATTCCCCCCGCATTGGGAAGAGAGGGAGAAGTGAAATTTACAGCTTAAACCACGACAGTTCTAGTTACTAAACTGTTCTTATCTCAATCCATGCGAGTTGCATATTTTTTTTGATTCTCCTCCCCATCTCCCCAGGACTGGGGGAAGAAAAAGAGGGGAGTGAGTGAGTGAGTGAGTGAGTGAGTAAAACTTCGTGAGTTATTAGCCTGGGTGAGGCTTAAACCACGACACTAAACTCTTTCCTACAGAAAATATTTTAAAGCCTTAGAAAGCCAACTTGAGCCAAAGGTTGCATGTTACTTTCATCTAATACCCTAATGCTGAACTGTGAAGAACTGCATAATATTCACAAATATCTTTGTGTGTGCCACTGATCTGGGGAATGCTACTCAGATCAGGTGTTTGAAATGCAGTGCCTATATTATGCTTAAAGTATTCACTGCTGGACTGTCTGTGTGAAAATGAAATATGTGATCAGTTAAAACTGATAATAAAGAATTTAAAACTCCTCAGTGGGATGATTTTACTGTGAATTTTTGTCTTGGCTTGGTAGCAGGCTTATTGGGTGAAATCTTTTCTGATGGCATTTCTGGAAATATAACCATGGGCAATGCCAAAAATGGAAGGGTCTGAGGCAGAGCTTGTGAAAGGCTGTCGAAAAGTTCCAGATTTTACTGGTATTTATGGTTTTGGTGTGACTTATACTTAAGGCAGAGAATAGAAAGTATTAAATTCTAATTTGAAATAAATCTTAAAATAGAAACTCCTATGATAGCTATAGGCATAGTTAGGAGTTCGAGTACATTTTCCATATTTAAATGTGAATTAAATTATTTGAAACCTGATGCTAAAATGAAAGATGCCCTTAACCTGGCTCTTGTCCTGGCACTATAGTAGGTAACTTTTCAATGACAAAATAACGCAAACCCGGAAGTTCACCAAGGTCTCTATTCGTATAGGACCTGGCATGGACATGGAGAGCAATATAACTTCTGTGTTTTACTCTAATTAAATCTGTCTAAATATAAGAATGATATTTCGGTGCTGGGAGTGGTTAGAGTTTCCACCTTGAGTTTCCACCTTAAGTTTCCACCTTATTTCCACCTTGGGAATATTTTGGAAGCAGGAATATTTTCTTCTTTGTGATGGGGTGATGGCATGACGTTTTCTCTAATTATCATCCTCCACATGCTATTCAGACAGAATTTTACATCTGGAAGTTTCTTCATGTTAAATTCAATAATTACCACATTTTAACTATTACTAGACACTGGTGCAGTTAATACTCTCTCCTGTGCATGAACGCAACAATTGGATAGGTTTTGTTGTGGGCAAATATTTTATATTTTTCCTGTAGTAGTAAACAAAGCTTATGTCTTGTCTTTAACATTAAAATAAGACTAACTTTATTAATTACTATTGATGAAATCATGAAACTACTTCTTGTGTGGTATTCATTATCCACAAGTTGCCCATGGTCTAGGGAGTGTCGAAGCTGTGGATAGTGTGTGCTACCCAATCTTCCTTGTCATGGATTTCTGCACTTGAAAAAACACTTGATTGCCATTATGAAAATATATCAATGCTGTCATTAATCATAGTGACCTATGAATTTTAGAGAGAGTGGTGTCACTTATTTAAGTCACACTGGTAGGATGACATTCACTGCAGTTGCTTTCAGCTGTCTGGAAGTTGTATCATTAGCTTAAGATGGTTGCCTGGACTCCCTCTGTGTGTAAGTGGAAAAAAAATCAGGCATTTTAAGAGGCAGATTGGATCTACCTAATTAACTGATCTACTGAACAAAATGTCACCCAGTGTCCGTCAACCTCCACTGAAGGTTGCATGTGTCTCAGTAATTAGATTTGACTATCCACCTAACCTGATATAACTGATGCTGCTGAATGTATCCTACTTCTCGGAGTCTGAAATTTATAACTGTCTACCTTTCAGGGAAGTAATTTCTTTATTCTATCTCAACTGAATTGACAACAATAAAATGCATTCCTATAATTTCAAGCTGGAATGCCACTTTACCAATCAACCTCACAAAAATTCTAAGTTGCAATATATCAAATCACAAAAATAAAAGGTTCACGTGTCAAAGCAGAAATTTCTGTAAATATTGTTTTGCTCAAGAAACTGCTTTTAAGTATTTGCTAAAATTCAGGATTTCTGAGCCAATTTTTAGCTTATTTGTGGGTACTTTGATTTTTTTCAAAATGGTTACTTGCTTTGTGTCAGTATTTTACAGGGATGTTCATAAATTATTTATGATAGAAAAATTATCTCGGGAAAATAGGTGGGAGAGCTTAAAAAAATAAAACAACACTCAGAAAAAGAAAAGCAAAACCTGTGTGGAAAGCAGTAAGAATGAAATTAAGCTTTAAAAGTAGATTTTGTGTCAACTAATTTATGTATGTCCATGAGCAAGGATTTTAGCCATAATCTAGACAAAGAAACAAAACTTGAAAGGGATGCTGTATGTTTGGTCGAGGAGGAAACATATATGGTGTACATCTGTTTTGACCAAACAAGAACTAGGTAAGAAAACATTTTAATGTTGAAATATTGGACGGTTTTTCCAGCATGACATTCAAATGCATGTTTCTGAAGTAAGATATCAGAAATATCTATATTTCATCAATGTGTGTGTGCAGGGATGTATCGTATAAGTTAGCAGATGTTAATTGTTAACTGAAGGCAGAGGAAAAGAAAGAAATGCATGTGATACCTTTTACTTCCTGAACTATGCCTTTTCTGAAAATATTATATAAACAGTCATACTTGACTGTCACATCCAGAAGTGGCTGTGCCACTCCAAGTGTGCATTTCTGGGGGAACTTTGGTATACTGAAACACCAGTTTTAATATTGGTTGATTATACATGCTCCCTCTCTTTAAAGACAAATCTATAGATAATCCAAAATTCAAGAAGCTGCCAAACTACAACTGCTATGTATGTGGTAGAATGCTGGCTTGATCATGCATTTACAATCATTTATGCCTTTTTCTATTATGCTTGCTTTGCATTTGCATTTTGCTGTATGTGCCAGCTACTGGTCTGGTATAGAGCATAAGAAGAAGTCAGCAAGGTGGTGACTAACCTTCCAGATTGCCCTGGACATTGGAGGGTGGGGAGGAAGATGCTAGTTTAATACTAATCCTTTTGAGTTCTCTAAGGTTCGCTACATATTGTAGATAACTAGGTGCAATGATTTTGAAAAACAGCATATTTGAATGATACTCAGTAATAAAACTTTGTAACTAATTTAAAATAGCAATTGAATACTTGAACTATACCAATTGCACCTGCCCAGTTCCTAGTTGGATTTGTAGAGAAGCCAGAACCTACTCCCCCTATGTCCATAAAAAACTATAAATTACTTTTTGTAATTGTTTAACTTTTATCATGCTTCACCCATGCTTGTTTTTGTAGCTTCGAATTTATTTAAATAAATACCTTTTGTTCATTGGAAGTTTACATATGCAGCATATTTTGCCATGTATATCTTTAAATTTTAATCTTTAAAGATATTCACAACTGGCAGTTTCATGCAAACATATATTTATATCCTGATTGCATTTTAACTGAAGTAGAAGTCAAGGTAAATCACTTTGTCCACTTATGCTCAGAATAAAAAATAATGGCTAATTGGGTGTCAAAGATACACACTGATAAGCAAAACATCCAAAGCAAAGTACCCTGTAAAGTATACAAAGAAAGATATTGAGGAGGAGCAGAAAAGCTTTCTTAATTTGAAGTATTTGAAGTTGATATAATACAATTTTTGTTTTTCTACTAAAAATTTACCCATATAGTGTTGCTTTGGTATAGGAATGCAATTGTGTGAGGATCTGCTTTTGGGAGAGTGTAGCATTTTATTGGATGTGTGGGACTTCAAAAACTTTACTTAGAACATGGATGTATAACTGGATCAAAGACCAGCAACCAAAATGTTGGAATTTTAACCTCAGATCTGATAAAGAATTTTCTGATTCACTTGAAAAGGTTCACAGAAACTGGCTGAATTTATTTGCCTCACTGAAAAATGAAAATATACTGTTTAACTTCCTAATCATCAGACTGAATAATAGTTTTCTGCTGAGTGTATTCATGGGAAAGAAGCCTTATCTGCAAGAGACATACCCAATAATAAAAAATTCTTGAAAATATAACTTAATCAGAAAGTGAACAACCTCTAAATTTAGATTAATTTGAAATATCAGTCCTTCTGAAGACAACTTGCTGGCCACTATTCAGATGTAAGGACAACATGCTGAGAGGAAATCTGGAGCATATGCAACAGCTATTTTAAATCAGTTTTGAGGAAACAGATATGATTTTGGTTTTTTTTTCTTACACATATGTTCTAATTTATATGAATCAGATATCTGCAATAGCTTCCTATTTCTTTTCTGTAGCCTGATAAAAAGTGGCCAGCGAGTTGTGCCTACTGCCTCCAATTAACCTGTAGCTCTTTGAAAATGGACTCATTTGGTTTTAGGTTGACTATAAAATACTATAGTGACATTGATTTTCATAATAACTTCAATTATGAAAAAAGCCACCTATTTTTGTAAAGTATGTAAATATTAAGCACCACAGTCTGGGGCCTGAAAAATCTTTATTTCTTTTTTTTTTTTTTTTTAGTTTATATTGGGCTACTTCACTACTGATGCCTCGAATATTTCTAAAACTAATAATGCTGCATTGTACTGAGTGTGTGTCACAGAATATGTGTACTCTGTTGCTTGTGATCTACAATACCTTGGGCTGCCTTCTCAGCCCATACTGAAAAGTCTTTCGTTTGTTCTTGTCAACTTCTTCAAAATAGAAATGGTGTGGTGTGTGTCAAAAGATTATTCAGTTAAAATCTAAACCTGTGATCCCATTAGTGTGCTATGGAATCATAAGGCAGAACACAGAAAGCTTACATTTGAGTCAAGGTCTTTTCCAATGTCTCTCATAACATTCCCTCTGCAAGTGTGGCTTGCAGTAACAAAGGTTTGCCTGCTGAGTTGAACCATGTAAATAACCTCTGTAAAGCTGAGTGTGTCTTAATCGGAAGGGAAGGCTGTCTTTTAGTAATTCATACAAATGTTACTTTATCATTTGAGTACTCATTTGATTGACCTGCCAAAGCTGATCAGATATTCACTTGGTGGCAATGGTTTTTTAGTAATGAATTTTCATGTCTGTAAAGCAATAATCATGGGGACCTGTCTTTTAATAATTGCTAATTAAAATAAGTTGTATTCAGTCTTTGCTTTCATCATAATCATTGTGTGACACTTGGCACAGAAGAAAATATGTGGAATGAATTGTATTTCTTTCAGTAGAAGTGGCTCAGGACTAGGAGATGCCTGAGCAGATGTTGACACAAATGCAAACCACAAGGTCACTGGTGAATTCTAGACTTAATATCAAGATAGTTGTCCTCATTTCCTGTTTTCTGTACAGTTTTATACTTAGGGTACATTTAGCTTTTCTTAGCCATCCAACTACAACAGGTGAGGGAGAGGAGGAGGGAGATGAAAGGAAAAAGGGTTGCTCCTTTCTTGGAAAATTATTTTATGTTTTCAGGGCTCACCATGAGACCTGAGAAGGGCATGTGTGAAAGAGCTCATAATGTATCAATAAATGGAGTTGCTCTGGCTTTGAATTATGATACTAACATTACTGCATTTGTTTTGAGTAGTGTCTATACTCTAACGTATGCTTTGGAAGCATGTAGAAGCCAATTTCTGATGCATTTGCGCGGAAGTAGATATATTTTTCTGGCCATGTATTGTTCTGTGAGCTTTTCCCTAATGTGTATCATAGATACATCATGGTAAAAACATTGCTACTGCAAAATGTAGTTCAGGTATCAGGCTGCTGTACAGGTGCAAAGATGAGCAGAAACAGACTCAAGGTCTTAATTCAGTGTAACTTCAAGTATTTATTCTTTAAATAAATACCCTCTGATACAAAGTCATCTAGGCTGATAGATGACTGCAGTTGGTGGCAGACATTTGCAGGTTTCTAAAGAAGACACTATTTATGTTCGTAATCGTCTGTTTAAAGTTGTCATCTCTATTAAGCATTAACTCTAACATATGTACTAGGGAATTGTTTGGAGCAGAGTGTATGGTGGTGCTTAGCTGTTGTGCTGGTACACAAATATTTCGGGGAAGAAGATGCTTTTGTTTTCTTCCCTTCTTTCATGGTCAAATATAGACAGTCTAGGTTTTGAGTTTTCTACATGAAACAAATCATCCTTGTTGTGTAAACTGGTTCCCATCAGGAGTATTTACTCTAGATGGATCCCAAAGGAAAATATTCCAGCTCTCCTGAGGTCAGCTTCTGTACAAACCACTGATGTACTATTTAAAATGATTAATAAAATCTTCAGGCAACTTATGGGATTTCCCTGGAGAGGCTTTTACACAGAGATGCTGCAGGTATTCATGATATCTTACTGTAATCCCTCCTTAGATTACTTGATTCTCTTTTTTTACACTGAATAAGTGAATGTTTTTATGAGTCCTCTTGGCACATTGTTGTTAAATATTGCAATTTTTTTTGTAGTATGCATTATCAGACATAAGCAAACATTGCAACAATTTGCCAGATAATCATAAAATGATTGTACACTATGCAATGTTTTAAACTTTGAAAAGCAAATTAATTTTCATACATCCCTGGTGCATTATAAAAGACTAGCTAAAGCCATTTCTGTGTAATGTAATCCTTTTAGCTCATTTTTGTTTTGGGGCAAATCCAGGCTAAATGTGATGAATAATTTGTTTCCTGCAAATAACTTGCTCAAGTCTAGTTCTGAAGACTACTTTTAAAGAACTTTCAATTGAAAACTAATTTTCCTGAAGCACTCAGGATAATGTCTAAGGATTTCCTTTGTTTACTTTGCTCTGCATATCTTTAATCCTTTGTAAAGTTTATGCTAAAACTAGGTTTTTATGCTATTAATAAATAAACTAGGACAGAAAGGCTGAACCAGATATTCAGAGCTATATACCTCTTCTGTTGTTTTTAGTTAGTTGTGACCATTTGATGGTTGCTTGTCTTAGAAATATCTCTAATTGACAGGCAGTTTCTTTAATTGTGTCAGACGACAGTTTCTACTAAAAAAAATCTCCAGTTGAGAAGAGCTTTTATTGCAAATATTGTGTATTTTGGGAGTTTTCTGATACTTTATAGAGTAGTGATTGCAGAAAGGCTCATGTTCTTTGCCATTTATATCCTAATTAATAATTGGAATACAACTTTGTTGGATATTGTGCAGGACAGTGTCTAATGCCTTGCACAAGACCAGGTAGATTGACATCAATAGCTATCTCCTTATCCACCAGCGCTGTAGCCCCATTGTGGAAGGACATCAAATTTGTCAGGCACAATTTGTCCTTTGTAAAGCCGTGTTGGCTCTCACCATTCACCTCATTATTTTCCATGCGCCTTAGCGTGGTTTCTAGGCGGATCTGCCTCATGAGTTCTTGGTGGAAACACAGAGTGGCTGGCCCGTAGTTCCCTTTTTTCCCTTTTTAGAAATAGGCGCTCTGTTTGTGCTTTTCCAGACATTGAGCACCTCAGCCTTCTCCATGCCCTGGGTGACCAGGTCTCTCATTTTCTTCCAGAGGGGGTTCACATTTTCCTTTGTCTTTCTTTTATCCCTGATGTACTTCTAGAAGCTTTTCTTGTTGCCCTAGATATCTCTGGACAGATTTAATTCCGTCAGGGCTTTAGCTTTATCCATGGCTGTTCAGGTAGTTTCTCTGTATTCCTCCCAGGCCTCCTGTTCTTGCTTCCACCCTCTGTGGGTTTCCTTTTTGTGTTTGAGTATGCTCATGAGCATCTTATTCATTCATGCAGGCCTCCTGGCATTCTTGCCTGATTTCCTCTTTGTTGGGATGCCAAAAACATCATCAAACTGTATCCAGGGAATAGTACAGTTCTATCAAGGGCTGCCAAGCAAGGGGAAAGCATTTCAGGGGAATTTGTATTTCATTGTAAACTACTGAAATGCCAGTTAATAATTAGTAGATTTGGGCTCTGTTTCATACCTGTTCTTTCAATAATTTGGTTTCATTATAGTTGTAGATGTTATTCTTAAGCACAGGAAATATGAGAAAAAATATTTCTTATTCAGTTCATTCATATATTAAAACTTGTTTCTTCATAAAATTAGATGCTTATGACAAACATTATGAAAAGCATGTGTATGTTAATGGTGATTGTGTTTATTTCGATTTGCAGCGGCTGTTGTTTATTTTGGATTTTAATGTCAGGGGTTTAAAGCAGTTTAATTTATTTAATATAGAGATATAAAGTGCCATTTTAGAGCTAACAGAATTCTCTCTTTTAATTTACATATTTTCCCACTGGGAAATGAAGCTTATCAAACTTTTCCAAGTAATGGAGATGGATTTAATTAAGAGTATCTTTTAACATTAGCAATGAAATTGCTTTTTGATTCTTTAGTGAAAGTGAAACTTTTACATGTGAGCAGAGATTTCATTATTTCCATCTACAAACAGTTGTTGCATGAAGCCAAATTTTGGAGAACTCAGCATTTCTGGTAATGCCACCAGCTCAGCCCTTTTGGCCTATGTCTTCCCTAATGTGTAATATTCACAACAGAAAATCTCTTCTTGTTGCGGCACTGCCAGGGTGCACCCCAGGGTTCCCAATGACACTGATGCTTTGACTATACCGGTTCCAGCTTGTTGTGTGACAATCACTGTTGCTGGAAATATATTAGAAATATCCAAGTGACTACTAGCTAGACTAAGAGCTTTGTACCCTTAGAGCAGTGACTTTAGCTGGCAGATTTGAGATTTAAGCCTTCCCCAAAATACATTGCCTTGGGAGGAAGGCAAAGAACAGAACAAGAGTACAGAGCATCAGTGTTTTTAGAGGCAAGTATTTTATCTGCATGAATTCTCCTTCCCTGGGGCAGCTCTGCTGCTCTCTAGAGATATATATTTTTTACTGTTGGCTGATATTTTGCTTGAATATATTGAGAACCAAACTTCATGAACTTGCACTCTTGTATGGCCTGGGATGCTGTAAAGACACTGTGATAGTCTGTGCCTCTTGAACAAATCCCAGAGAAAAAAACTAAGTTTTATAATCTGTTTGCTAAATATCACCTGCATGTAGCTTATACTAGACTGAATTGCCTCTGGTTTTGCTGTTGTGCAGAATTTGTTGAGCTCCTAGATATGCCTCATCAAATTCCCATGACATTCAAATGAACATCATAATCGCCTATTGCTTTCCCAGTAAGCTGACCAAAATAAGTGTCATTTATTCCACTGCATGCCTCTACTACACCTTAAACATAATACTTCATTTTTTCACCAAACATCCTTTATCGTTCTCAGACAGTGATTGATATCATAGGTTCCTTCTAATTTGCCTTTTGAATTTTTTTTTTGCCTTTTATCTTTCCCCAAAATATTTTAACACTTGACTTTCATGAGGTAACTTCAGTGCAGTTTCTGATTTTATTCTTTATATTCTGCTGTCACACTCTCCCTGCTTCTTCTGACAAACATGGAGCATCATCTCTGAGCCAGGTGATAGTCCTACCATGGCTCAGTAGTGATAATTAATTTCTCAATGGTAATTTTACCTGCTAGCAATAGTGTCTTTCACCTCACTGCATGAGTTACCATCCATTCTTTTGTAATTGCTTCAACTCAGCCTTTGAAGAATGAGAAGCTGTCCAAAATATGTGAATGTATGGGGCTGTTCAGTAAGGAGTCTAGTTCCTTCTTTAAGGTACTTTTGCATAACCAGCATTTTTTCCACTTTTTTTTTTTTTTTTACAATTATAGAAAGGTTTGGGTTGGAAAGGACCTTAAGATCATTCAGTTCCAACAGAGAGACACCTCCCACTAAACCATGTCACACAAAGCTCCGTCCAACCTGACCTTGAACACTGCCAGCGATGGAGCATTCACAACTTCCCTGAGCAACCCATTCCAGTGCCTCACCACCCTTACAGTAAAGAATTTCTTAGTGATATCCAATCTAAACTTCCCCTGTTTAAGTTTGAACCCATTACCCCTTGTCCTATCACTACAGTCCCTCATGAAGAGTCCCTCCCCAGCATCCCTATAGGCCCCCTTCAGCTATTGGAAGGCTGCTAGGAGATCTCCACACAGCCTTCTCTTCAGGATGAACAGCCACAACTTTCTCAGCCTGTCTTCACACAGGAGCTGCACCAGTCCCCTGATCATCCTCGTGGCCTCCTCTGGACTTGTTCCAACACTTCCATGTCCTTTTTATGTTGAGAACACCAGAACTGTACACAATACTCCAAGTGAGGTCTCATGAGAGCAGAGAAGTGGGGCAGGATCACCTCCTTTGACCTGCTGGTCACACTCCTTTTGATACAGCCCAGGATACGGTTGGCTTTCTGGTCTGTGAGTGCACACTGAAGCTGTCTCATGTTAAGTTCCTCATTGACCAACATCCCCAAGTCCTTCTCCACAGGGCTGCTCTGAATCTCTTCCCTGCCCAACCTGGAGCTGTGCCTGGGATTGCCCCAACCCAGGTGTAGGACCTTGCACTTGGCATGGTTAAACTTCATCAGGTTGGCATCAACCCACCTCACAAGTGTGTCAAGGTCCCTCTGGATGGCATTCCTTCCCTCCAACATATCAACCGAACCACACAGCTTGGTGTCATTGGCAAACTTGCTGAGGGAGCACTCAATCCCACTGTCCATGTCACTGACAAAGATATTGAGCAAGACCTATCCCAATAGCCATCCCTGAGGGACACCACTTGTTACTGGTCTCCAGCTAGACATTGAGCCATTGAGCACAACTGTTTGTACGCGGCCATCCAGCCAGTTCTTTATCCACCGAGTGGTCCACCTATCAAATTGATGTCTCTCCAACTTAGAGACAAGGATGTCATGTGGGACAGTGTCGAAAGCTTTGCACAAGTCCAGGGAGATCATGCCAGCTGCTCTGACCCTGTCTATGCATTTTGTAGCCCCATCATAGAAGGCCGCCAAATTGGTCAGGCAGGGTTTCCCCTTATTGAAGCCATGCTGGCTGTCACCAACCACCTTGTTGTTTTTCACATGCCTTAGCATGCTTCCCAAGAGAATCTGCTCCAAGATTTTGCCAGGGACAGAGGTGAGACTGACTGGTCTGTAATTCCCTGTGATTTTCTTCATGTTAAATGCAATATGATGTTTTTTTAAGCTTCTTATTAATTTGTATGATACCTCTTGAGGAAACAGCACATAACACTGTCTGTCTGTAATGCTGAAATCTCTGATCAAACAATATAATGAGCTGGGCTTATAAAAAAAAAATGGATTTAAGATAGATTAATTGTCTAAGA
Source organism: Myiopsitta monachus (assembly GCA_017639245.1). Classification (NCBI taxonomy): domain Eukaryota; kingdom Metazoa; phylum Chordata; class Aves; order Psittaciformes; family Psittacidae; genus Myiopsitta; species Myiopsitta monachus. The sequence goes on from CM029921.1 coordinate 46,729,286, forward strand.
GCCAGGAAAGGAAACTTCTGAGCTTTACTTTAAATTTTTATCCTTCCTCCTTGAAGCAAAACTGAAGGTGCATTGAGTACAGGTGGTTTTGAGTTTTAGTTGTTATGTGTGTATTCAAGGATATTTTGTACAAAAATAATGTAAAAATGGTATATGGTAAAAAGTTGATCATCTAAAGTAGAATGATTTCTGATTTTACTTTCTGCATAAGAATTTTCTTACAAAGTATTTTTCAGTGGTGTTTATTTCTAATCTTCTTTCTGTTGCTCTAAAGGGGCATAAGGCATTTCTGTTTTTAATGGAATATGAATGTTTGCCACACATCCTTCAGAACAAGGAAATATAACCTAAACTGTAGGTTAATTGATGAACTTCAGGATTAATTTCTGCACGTTACTTGCACAGAGAAATCAGGAGCTGTGTTGCTTATATATCCAGATTTGAGATTACGGATGAAATATATAAAAGAAAATGGACCATGTGACTCCCTTTTATGGAGTTAGTGTGGAGCATGTATGAAAATCAGCCATAAAACTGATAGTTCTTTCTTATTCCCACTTTATTGATATTTTTAGTAGCAACTTTGAATTCTTTATTCTTTTTGATCTGACACCCTTTTAAGACTACTTAAACATTTTTTACTTTAACTGTGAAACTCATTATTTTTAGCTGCATATTGACATTTTTCATGTTTGGGGAAATGTGTGCTTGAATGGCTGCCTATAAAACTTTTCTGCTAGATGCCATACTTGTCATTAGTTTTTGTTCCCATGTCACCCTGGACAGAAAAATAACTGTAGTTATCCCATCACCATTTGTGCTGGGGTTTTGACCTACTAATAGAATGTATTACCTTCAAAAATATTCTGGATATAGCTGTTATATTACTTTCTGTTATTTTACAGCATGTTTTCTCCCTCAGATTTCCTTTCCCAACGGTGTATATAGCCACGGAGCTTGTGATCTGTCCTTAGTGTAGTTTCATATTAACTTAGTGATTTCAGCACTTGGTTTACTTTCTGCCTTTTTGGAGGGTTTGGGAAAGATAGAAAAAACCTTACTGCATTCAGTGTTGAGACAGTCCATTCTTTAGCATTGAAGATGTCTCTAATAGTCTCCCTTATGACTGCATGCCTATGCTCAAAATTGTTTAGACAATGTCCTACTTCTGATGTGCTTCTGCTTGTCATGGGTTCAGCAGCAGCAGTCATTTTTGATCCTTCTTGGTAGCTGGTGCAGCACTGTGTTTTTGATTTTGGGCCTGGGAACAGTGCTGATAACACCAGTGTTTTCAGTTACTGCTTGGCAATGTTTTGGTCTGGCCAAGGACTTTCTGAGCCCCATGCTATGCCAGGGAGGAGGGGGAGCCAGGAGGAAGCAGAGACAGGACACCTGACCCAAACTGACCAAAGAGGTTATTCCATACCACAGCACATCATGTCCAGGATGTGAACACGGAGAGCAGAGACCCGGAAGGGTGTGGTGGTGGACTGGGGGTGCACGGCATGGTCAGGTTTTTGGTATTTGGGGGGTTTGCTGCTGGGGGGTGCACTGGCTGGGTCGGGCTTGGTGAGCAGTTGTATTCTCTTTCCTTGTATTTCTCTTGTATTATTATTGATGGTAGCAGCAGTGTTTTGTGTTATACCTTAGTTACTAAACTGTTCTTATCTCAACCTGTGGGAGTTGCATTCTTTCGATTCTCCTCCCCATCCCTGCGGGACTAGGGGAAGAAAGAGAGGTGAGTGAGTGAGTGAGTGAGTGAGTGAGTGAGTGAGTGAGTGAGAAAACTGCGTGTGTGTGTGTGGGGTGTTAGAGGCTTAAACCACGACACTGTTTCATTTCTGTTCTTCTTAGTTTCTAGCATATGGTTGAATATTACCAACAAGATCAGCTGAGACATATGTAAAATGTCAGAAAAATGCGTCAATCATTGTCTTTCTCAACCTTTGCTTTTCACCAGTTTTACAAATTGCCCTGGACATCAATTAAATTACTTTTCATAGGAGATATTTAGGTTCATATGAAGTTTTATTCTTCACTTTTTGCTGTGATTCACAGACTGCCTGTCTTTTTCATGTTACCATAACTATTTAGCAAGACAATGGGCAGAAAGGCAAGTAGGTTCTTCTATTAGTAACTTTCAATTATTTTTGATAGAAACAAGAAGAATAAGCAAGTTGGGAATTCGAAGCAGCTCTGATTACTGGTAAGGGAAGATAGCTTTTTACAGCAGAAGCTACATCTCTAGATGCAAAAAATTAAGGTCTTGGTAGCGATGGCTGGAAAAGTGAATGAGTAGGAGTGGCATTACAGAAATGTTAAGTCAGTGCTATCAGAGCACATGGAAATGTTTAACTTGCACATTTCTAAAGAATGCTGTTTTAAAACATACTCCATGTAGTTGGGTAAAGGGAGGGTAGAGTTTCTATCAAATGCTTCTTCCTAATATCACAAAGCCAGACCAAAGATTGTATTTGGTACAGACACCAGTGCTCAGGATTGGGCAGGATACTCCCCATTTTACAGTCTTTATCCTTAGTACAGCTTCACACTATAGATGTGATATCCTGAGCAGTGTGACTGTCATGTCATTACTGTTGCATTTTCCTTCTAAGGAAAGGAAATCCGCTTAGTTCACTGAACTCGACCTAATATTTCATTCTGGAAGTGAAACTTCATGAAGAAATGCTGTGCTAATGCAGCAGCAGCAAAGCAATCAAGTTTTCATTTCCTAGGGAGTAGATTCAATGTGAAATGGGTTTTATGTGTTCACAGAACATTGTTTAGATACAAGTGCAAGTCAAAGACTAAGTGCAAGCAGGGTGCAAGTCCTGTGCTGTGCTATTTTAAGCCAGCTTTTCATAGTGGGTGTAGTTACTGCAGTAGCTGCAAATTGCTGAAGCTTCAATGTGTTGCATCTAATTCTGTTTTTTTCCAATGTGGAATTTTCTCCTTTGTGAAGGATTGGATCTGTGATTGCTTTACATATCAGAAGCAGCAGAATTAGGTCCCTAGATCTGGCTCAGCACATTAGCCATATGTTACGTATCTTGATTGGGAAGTTTGTTGGACCCCAAACCAAGGTATGCAAGATACAATTTTTGTCCATATGATTGGGATAGCCTGTAGGTGATATTGGCTACCAAAAGACATGTTCTTGAACTGTGTTTGGTTCAAGAGAGGGAGGGAAACCATACTTTCCTGTATCATGTTGTTCAGTTCCTATTGCTGTGTGTACAAGGACATGAGCTTAGCATTGTAAGTTCATAGAAGAGATGGATATAGAAAAGATGACAGGAGGTCATCTCAGCCACTCCTGTAGGCAAGCATCTTTAGCACCATCTCATACTGCTACTTCTCATCTCTTTTTAGAGCGCAATCTCTGAATTAAAGATTCTTTTTTACCTTTGCTAGAGTTTTCTGAATCTTCTAGGTGTGACTCCAACATATATGACAAAGAGCAATATATTGTACTTTAGTATGTTTCCAACTATGCTGTTTTCCCATGACGGTAGAAGAATCAGATCTTAAATCTTCACCTGAATCTCTGATGCTTTAAAGAGTTATCTTTTCTTTAGTGTCTCTCAATGAAATATTCTCTGAAGCTTCATATATTTGGGTCAGAAGAAGCCAAAGTCCAAAGCCTTTAACCTTCTTATATGAAAAGAAGATTCAAAGAAGCAAAAATGGTAGAAATAAAGTAAAAAGTCATATTGTTGCACATGTGAAAGTGCCAAATTACCTGGTTCAGCCCTTAAGATAGAGCAGTGCAAATGCCTAACATGTGAACACACTTCCCTTCTTGCCTGGTCTGCTGATAATACTAATTTTTTTCTTGATGTGGATTTTGTGAAAGTTTTTAATCCTTTTACATAATGCATTGCTGCTTATCCAAAAATTTCAGCTCTGTCACTGTCAATCCTGTCAGGATAACAGTAAGACTATAGAAATGGGCTCACTGACTCTTTACTTTACAGATGCCCTGCAATACTTCAAAGTGCAATATCTTTTCTTTCTCATAAAAGCAGCAGGCACGCTGCCTTGGGGTCATACATATGAATCTGATACTCTGGTTGCATATAATGCAAAGAGGTGTAACTTGTAAGGCTATTTCCACTGTGGATTTGTAGGTAAATTCTTCTAATAAAAGTATAGGGGGCACCCTCCCTGAAATCAGTGTTCAGAGTTGTCCTCATTGATTTTAATGATCTCATGTTGACCTTCATTGATGTTCACACAAACCTAATAAACCAAAGGAATTTATGAATTTATTTTTTTTCTCTTTTCCCAAGGAATAAATGGTTTGATATTTTGATATCAAGACTTAAAGCAAATTAAGCTTAAAGTTACAGTTCTGTAAGGACCCATTCTGAAGGACTCTGGATTCCTGATACTTTCTATTTAAATACTGATGATCCTGGCTCAAATCAGTGGAGTTTCATTGCCAATGAATTCCTAATTGAGGTATTTTTTAAAGCATAAGCACTTAACTTGTTTCTGACAACTTGATACTTTCAGTCTATTGTTTTGCAGGGGTTTTTTTCTCATCTCTTTTTGTTTTCTGGTATTTTTTAAAAATTATTTTATCTATTTGATCTCTGTTAGGCAGTTTATTTCACTCATTTGTATATTTTTAAGAATTTGTTTTATTTTCAGTCCAAGAGGTATATATAGCCTGATAACTTCCTGCTCACCCCTCATCTCATTCCTAAAGTGATTTTTTTCTTTTTTGAAATATCCAAAGTCTTTGAAAACAAAAAATTAATTTAGATGGGCCTGAGGCATGCAGTAAAACAGGAAGCAAACTTCTGATCTAAACCTCAAAGACCTAGAGAATCAGAATCAAATTTTATTTCATCGTGAAAGATGGTAAGATCACTGGAGAGCTCTCAATCACACACCACAAGGTACTTATGTTGGTATGTATGTAATTCTGGACAAGTTATAAACCATGTGTAAATTACCTGAGTTGCCATTAATTTTATCAAACAATAACACAAGAAACCTTTTAGTGTTCTTTGGCATTTGGGAAACAAACCCCAAAGGTTAGTTTGCCAGTGGAGCTTTTCTTTCAGATGAACCAGGTGCTAATATAACATACTTGAACCTTTTCATTCTTTAGTCTGAATTGTCGACTCATATGCTGATGGCTACCTGTTGTCCTACTAATGTATGGTGGAAGAAGCTTTACAGAAGGATATATGACGTGTCTACTGAGCTCGATAGTGGTCATAAAAAAACCTGGCCAGAGCTGAAATACAGCTGTATCTGGTGTCAAGGTCAGGAGAGTTGGAGTCAGTTACAAATTATTTCAATTTAAAAGAAACCAAAGTGATCCAGGAACTGACCAAGGAAACTGTTTCTGTGATTAAAACATGTTTGAGAACGACTATACATGCATGCGCAGCTTGCTCATGCAGCAGCCGTAACACCAGTGGTAGAGCTATATATAGGTGAAATATATAGCTAGAATGGTTCTTCTGGTTACTAAATAAGCTTAAAGGCTTGCCTATTCTACTGTTTTTTTCTAGTTTTGATACAAATGTCTTTTAATTACTCGCTATACCATAATGTAGTCAGTATATCTATGCACTTTCTGCTTCATGCTGTATTCATTTATCCTGTGCAGTATTAGCATAAGATGAATGTGGAAATTTCTAGCCTCTGTGGCTGATGATGGAGCTCAAAAGTGTATTCAGCTAAAGCTGTGACTTCATTTCTTCCAATTGTGAAGTTATTTGTAATCGTTTGCTTGTTTTATTTAATGTCAGGTTGTTGTATTATAAGCTGGGCCATGCACAGTTTCCAGCTCATGAGTCTTAATTCATGCCTGTCTGAGAATTTTTAATTGATTTGACATCTAAAATGTAGGAAAACATTATTTTCTCTGTGTAAATTACTTTGAAATCAGATGTAGCTAATCTTGGGGGTAGTTTCCCTTTTGCTTCTGGAATACTTTAAGTAATAACAATAATTCCAACAAGAAGCTCATCTCTCTCCAGCAATGCTTAGTTTCTGAGTAGTGGTTTGGAATTGTGTTGTAACAGCTGCTTATCCAAATGCAGCTTTTAAATAGCTGCTGTGTCAACAAATAACATCTCCAGAGACTGTTGTAACAGACCAAATAGGTAATTACTCTAATACTTTATACTGCCTTCTCTCTTGCTCTTACTTGTCTGCCTCTTGCCTACAAAGTACGCTAGAAACTAGACTTACAGGTTCTGCATACTGAGTATGTGATGGAATTGCTTGTTGACGAACAGATTTCAGATGAAGGTAAGTTATTTGTATTAAAATTGCTGACTTTTTTTTTTTAATACAACAGTGGCAGAATTTCCTAGACTTGCCACAGTTTTTAGCCTGCATCTTTAACTACTAGAGGCTGAAAATGTTCTGATCTCTAGGAACCCTCCCAGTCCTTGTGTAGTGCTGGCTCTGAAAGGCTGTGCTGTGCCTGGTGACCCCAGACAATGGGAGTGCATTAAATCTGCTTGTAACTGGTGGGCATTGCTGCTAAATAAAGGACGGATGTTCACAGATCAGAAACATTAACAGAAACCTACCAACGCCAGTGAACACTCTGCATAGACTTCTGCTCAAGAGGAGAAGGGAGAGCAGGTGGAGAAGGAGCCTCTTTGACAAAGAGAAAATGTTAATTTAGTTATTTTCTGCATTATGTCACCTTCATTTTCTTCATCTTTGTCTGCATCCCTGAATTATCTGCCATAATTGTGCAAGTGGCTTGGATGAATGAAGGTTTTGCCTAATTAAATAGTGAAAGACTGAAATGCAGGTATGATATGATTATCCAAGCAAAATGGCAAAATGAAAACAATGTGCAAATCAAACCTACATGTAGCTTGTTGGTTGTCTTGCTGATACTGCTTTAATTAAAACTGACATCACCTTGCACATCTGCAAAACAGCACAAATAATGTTATCTTATATATGAGAGGTAATATTTGTAGTGCAAACCCTAATTCTAGTGTCTGGTGGTTCAAGGGAGGGTATTTCAACAAAATTGATAGCAATGGTGCGTCCTAATTCTTAGTTAATAATTTGCTTTTAAATAAGCAACTTAGACGATTGTAACACACTGGAAAATGTATGGAATCAATATACAGATCACTGATTTAGCTTCCTTTTTTCTTTGAGGTGTTGATGATGTTGGTAACAATAGTTGCCTATGATCAGGATTATTTGTCTTTGTATTAAGCTCTGGACAAACACGTATGTGATAGGAGGCAAATAATAAACTTTCTGTCAAAGTACTATTGCATGTTATGAAATTGTTGTTTCTGATCTAGCTACAGTTTTGTACCAAATGCACATCCTCTAATGCAAATAACTCAGGTTATTTTAAGCTTATTCATGGAGTAAAATCTTTTTTTTTTTACTGTCTGCATTTTACTGTACAGAATATCTACCTGGTGGGGGAACCGGCAAATCAGTTTTCTGGGAGAAGATTTTCAATGCAATTTTGTCAACAAGATTAAAGTAGCTGGTGAGCTTCCCCCTAAAATCTCTGATAACATTTTTCATATCTTTCTTTCCCCATATGCCACCTTGTTTCTATAAACTGCTTATGGCCATTTTCATGTAAATCTGTTTAACATCTCAACTGCCACCAGACGGCTGTTCTTTTGCTTGAAATACATTTTGAATCATAGAATCAGATAGAATCCGAGCATGGCTTGGGTTGGAAGGGACCTTAAAGATCATCCAGTTCCTAACTCCTGCCACAGGCAGGGATACTGATAGGAATAGGAATCATGTGAACCGCATGATTGTTATTTGGGTGCTACCTGTGCCGAGATCTCTGTGCTGGGATCCTCTGCTGCTACTAATTGGTAGGTTACGTTTTGGACTAACTCAGTGCTGACTGTTTCTAATTTAGGAATCTGCTTAATAAGGGCTGTTTCTGCCAAGGCAACATAATTCACATGAAAAGGTGCAGCAGCAATTCTGATCCAATTCAATCCCCTCCCTAAACATTTAGCTGCCATTCTTTAAGTCTTGGCAAGTCTTTACTGTGAGCATATTAAGATGCTGAGGCAGCAGAACTTAAGACTCAGTATCTCTCAGCTTCAGACACTGAACTTGTATAAATCAAGCTTCAACCTCTGTCACATGTATCAGGGTATTAGTTGGCTGGATGTTTTGCAAGAAGGTAAAGTATTCTGAACAGATTCAACCAGTGACATAAATGTTCAATTTAAAGGTTTATAAGCCCGTCTGTCATGGTTATTTATATTTTATTCACAAATGAGGTTATTTCTGATGACAGAAACATAAATGTCTACATGCAATTAAATAATTTCATTAAATTCAAGATTATTTAAAAAAAAATCACTGTTTTTTTTTTAGAAGGCCCATGTACAGTACTGAATATGGCTGCCTAAACTGTAGATGTAGATGTTTGTCATTACCATAGAAATTTAGAGGCAAAAGCCCTGCATAGTACTCTCTGGAGATGCTTTTCATTTCCTGAGCTGAGTAATACAAAGGGAAATTTGTAAATTGAACTACAGTAGTACAGAACAACTTCTGTTAAATTCTGTGCGGACATGACATGGTGGTTTGAGCAACCTGGTCCTATCCATCAAGTTCAGAGTCCCAGACAGAATGCTCAAATCCCATAATAATGGAATTATGATGTTCTACTTCCAGTCCAGTCCTGTCTTGTTTTTGACCCACACTGGAATTCTCTCTTAAAATTTGGCAGATGTCAGATTGGTAACATATGTCTAGGCAGAGGCTTTGTATTCAATCTAAATATTATCTTTGCCTAGGCCAATGCAATTAGAGTAAACAAAGGGAAGCTGCTTGTAAGTCTGAACCTAGACAAAGGAAGCTTTTGGACTCTGATTGTTCATTGATAATTTAATTTTACTTTTTTTTTTTTTTTAAATAATCGGTGGCGTTCAGACATTAATAATCTCTTACTTCTCCCAATACTTTTTTCCTTATTCAAATCAAAACTAGGATAAGAATAAAATATTTTCAAAATCATTTCATTGTAAGTGGTGATAAATTCTTACCATACATGGTATTGACTGAATGCCTATGTGAATAGCTAATGAAAGAAAAGTATTGATTTCATTAAAACACCATGTGCTTTAACTCTTGCATTTTTTTTTCTTTGTGTAGCCCTCTGTGTATAAAAGCCTTTGAGACCAATGTGTGGAGAAAGCAAACCCTACAGTTTCTTGCATCATATGGATCCCTGAAAATTCATTAAACCAATAAAAAGATAAAAAAATTTTTTTTTCATAAATGGACTATATTGGCTCTAGATAAAGACTTTATCCTAAAAAGGAAACAAAACAATTTAAAGTAAATTTCAGTGTAGTCTTTGTGTTTTTTCCCCTAAGCAGTAGTCTTATCTGATCTAACATTACATCAAAATGACATACCAGCTCTGTAGCTGTAAAAGTTGAACTTTTTGGTGTAATTCAAAGCTAGTAAACAAGGTACAATTCAAATGTCAACGTGTAATGCTTGGGAATGCTGGGATTGTCTTTTCCATGATTATTATTTTAAAACAATCATTTAAGATGCACTTAATTTTCTTAGCCATTATTTACTTGTATTACTTACTTGCACCAATGTAGTAGTCCCCATCTTGTTGATCTTGTTCAGACCAGACAGAAAAAATGCTGGATGAAAATAAAGAAGTTCAGAAAATGCATTTTTTTTTTCAGTTTAGCTATTGAATTAAAGAAAAATAAGTGGACTCCCACAGAAAAAGTGACTGTTATGTCACTCGGGCTCAAAATGTAACAAACAAGGAATTTTTGGCCTTTTTTCCTTAATGTTCTGTGGTATATTAGCAAAATTTAATTTCTGTGGCTCATTTTACAATATCTAGTTGAAATGTTTCAAATTTTCCAGCTTTGAGTTTTCTTTTTTGTGATACCAAAACTTCAGTGTTCAGGGAATAAACTTCTTGTGTCTATTTCTATGGAGAAATGGGGAGAAATCACATACGTGCTTCTCCACACTGACCATAAAGCACAATGTACATATATATAGTGTACATATGTATAGTTATATACTGTATATTATATACACAATGCAATTAACAGAACTGTGCTTGCTTCTGCTAATGATAAGGGACCACTTGGTAGCAATTTTTTAGACAGGAAAAAAGACTGAATGTTGCTGCTGATTGAAAAATAAGTTACAAATAAACTCTTCCTTCATGGTCCTCCTTAGGAGATGATTAGATTGATGATTAATTGGAGACATCAATTTGATAGGTGGACCACTCGGTGGATAAAGAACTGGCTGGATGGCCGCATACAAACAGTTGTGCTCAATGGCTCAGTGTCCAGCTGGAGACCAGTAACAAGTGGTGTCCCTCAGGGATTGCTATTGGGATAGGTCTTGCTCAATATCTTTGTCAGTGACATGGACAGTGGGATTGAGTGCTCCCTCAGCAAGTTTGCCAATGACACCAAGCTGTGTGGCTTGGTTGATATGCTGGAGGGAAGGAATGCCATCCAGAGGGACCTTGACACACTTGTGAGGTGGGCTGATGCCAACCTGATGAAGTTTAACCATGCCAAGTGCAAGGTCCTACACCTGGGTTGGGGCAATCCCAGGCACAGCTCCAGGTTGGGCAGGGAAGAGATCCAGAGCAGCCCTGTGGAGAAGAACTTGGGGATGTTGGTCAATGAGGAACTTAACATGAGACAGCTTCAGTGTGCACTCACAGACCAGAAAGCCAACCATATCCTGGGCTGTATCAAAAGGAGCATGACCAGCAGGTCAAGGGAGGTGATCCTGCCCCACTTCTCTGCTCTCATGAGACCTCACTTGGAGTATTGTGTACAGTTCTGGTGTTCTCAACATAAAAAGGACATGGAAGTGTTGGAACAAGTCCAGAGGAGGCCACGAGGATGATCAGGGGACTGGTGCAGCTCCTGTGTGAAGACAGGCTGAGAAAGTTGTGGCTGTTCATCCTGGAGAAGAGAAGGCTGCGTGGAGACCTCAGAGCAGCCTTCCAATATCTGAAGGGGGCCTATAGGGATGCTGGGGAGGAACTCTTCATGAGGGACTGTAGTGATAGGACAAGGGGTAATGGGTTCAAACTTAAACAGGGGAAGTTTAGATTGGATATGAGGAAGAAATTATTTCCTGTGAGGGTGTGAGGCACTGGAATGGGTTGCCCAGGGAAGTAGTGAATGCTCCATCACTGGCAGTGTTCAAGGCTGGGCTGGACAGAGCCTTGGGTGGCATGGTTTAGTGTGAGGTGTCCCTGCCCATGGCAGGGGGTTGGAACTGGATGATCTTAAGGTCCTTTCAAACCCTAACTATTCTATGATTCTATGATTCACAAATAACATTATTTCTTAAAATCAATATGTAATTCTAGGTTTTACATTATTTACCTATTCAGTGTGTTTGCAATAGCAATGACAAATGCTTGGTTAGATGACGTTCATGTGCTGTGTAATATACCACACAAAATAATGCACAGATATGAAAAGATGAAGTCTTGAACAGTGCTTTTGTAGTCTTTTGTAGCAGAATAATGAAGGTCTGGACCATAGACCAAGTTTAGCGGGGCTTATCCCTTTCAAAGGTAACTTACAACAAGAACATTTATGTGTTTTGCTGTTTCATTTTAGATTCTTTTGCCTCCCTCAAGTCTTGTGTATCTAGCAAGAATTTAATGCTGTATTACAGAACACAGAACTCTAAACCGAAGTCTGTAGTGAAATGGTTAGGAAATCAGTGTTTCCAGGTTTCCAGTTTTTACCCTCATTTCCAATCCCATTGAGAAGTCCTCTGACAAGATGCTAAAACTGAGTCTTTAATATAGCCAGAATGTACAAAATTGCACAACTGGAAATAAGTCACACATCAGAGCTTTTTGATGTTTATGCTCTATGTGTGAAACATGATGCCTAATATATTAAAACAACATGGTATTTTGCAAACCCGTATGTCATAAAAAAATTAAAGTGGAGGAAACTTGCAGCAAACCCCCAGAAGTCAGAGAAATAAGTGGGGATTTACATAACTAAAAAAGAAAGAAAGCCCTATGCATCTTAAAGAACTGCAGGTCTGTTACTGGACTTGTTGCAGTTTAAATAAACTAAAAATAACCTGTGTGTAGGGTTTTATTTTAATAGGAGAAATGATAAATTTTGGTTTGCAGCAAGATAAAGTTGATATGTGAAAGTGTTGAACAGTGATGTGGCTTACCAGAGAGTGGCCGTGCTTAGGAGAAGGGTCTGAAAATACTTTGACCTAAAGATGGAAAATCAGCCATACACTTTCATTCTGCTCTGTAGGGGAGGATTATGCACTGTCCAATGGATCATAATTGTACAGGCAGCACCAAATTTAGCCATGGTCTAAGAATATTACTTTAAGTGATCTTCCCTGTGCTTTTCTGCCATCAGCTGTCAAACCTGCCTGGTATAGTTCATAAGCAAGTTTGTTTTCTGTTTGCCTCTGTCCCCAGATCTTGTTGAGAACTTTCATGGCTATGCCCAATGATTTGATAGCCAGAATACATTGGAATGAGCAGAAATCATTCCCAAGCCCTCAGGATAAGTAAAATTAAAAAGTGTAAGATTATATTGGACAAGTAAAAAATACCCTGAGCCCTCCCTGTTTAGGGCTGGACTTCTGCAACAACTAAGAAAGGATCTCATGAAAGCATACAAGTATCTTAAGGGCAGATGTTAAAAGGGTGGTGCCAGATTCTTTTCAGTGGTGGCCAGAGACAGGATAAGGAAGAAAAGCATAGAAAGTTCTATCTGATTATGAGGAAAAACATCTTTATTTTTAGTGCTGGAACAGGCTGGCGAGAGATATTGTGGAGTCTCTTCTCTGGAGATACTCAAAACATGCCTAGACTCATTCCTGTGTAACCTGCTGTGGGTGACCTAGCTTTAAGGAGTGGGTTGGATTAGATGATGTCGTGGTTTAAGCCGTAAATCACGCACTTTGCTCACTCACTCCCCTCTCTTTCTTCCCCCCTACTCCAAGGCAGGGGGGAATGCGGAGAAGAATCAAAAGATTGTAACTCCCACGGGTTGAGATAAGAACAGTCCAGTAACTAAGGCATAACACAAATCACTACTGCTACCACCAATAATAATAGTGATAAGAGAAATACAAGGGAAGAGAATACAACTGCTCACCACCCAACGACCGAGCTGTGAACTCACTCTTCCGGGGTCCTGCCCCCAGTTTTTACATCCTGGCCATGACGTGCTGTGGTATGGAATACCTTTTTGGTCAGTTTGGGTCAGGTGTCCTGTTTCTGCTTCCTCCCGGCTTCTCCTCCTCCCTAGCAGAGCATAAGACTCAGAAAGTCTTTGGTCAAACCAAACATTCTAAGCTGTAACTATAAACATTGATGTTCTCAGCGCTGTTCCCAGGCCGAAAGTCAAAAACACAGCGCTGCACCAGCTATCAAGAAGGGGAAAAATGACTGCTGAACCCAGGACAGATGATCTCCAGAGGTATCTTCCAAACCCAGCCATTCTGTGAAGTAGAGCAATTCTTGACCCACTAAGCAAAGGACCGTAGGTTTTATTTTAGCATTAATTACTCACTAGAACTGTGTAGTTAATTTTTCTGTGAGAAAGATGTTTAAAAATAATTAACAGAAGACCTGCTGGTTTGTGATGTTGAGTGACCAAGGATAGAATATTTCTTTTTGATCAGTTACAGACCAATTATACACTATTGGAATTTGGTGTTAATTGACAGGAGCAGTTAGATCCCAGGAGTATCTCATGTCAGATTTGGGATGTGCCTTCTGTCTTTAAGTTGTTGGGATCATTGCATGGTTGTTAATGTTTGTTTAAGAGTTAACATTATGAAGGTATAAAATGAGATGCTACATTTCCTGATACTTCAAATATTTCTTAATACGAAGCCTGTTCTCAAAACTGAGATGTGCAGTTTCATCTTTTGTGTGATTGCACCATGAAGTTCTCTTTAAATGAGATGATTAAATATTTGCAATCTCATAACAAGTAGGATTGAATAGAGCAGGGGTTTCCTGGTTTTACTCTAAAAATAGAATAAAATATGGGAAGAACTAGGAAGTTTCACATCTAATTTGAAGTTTCCAATTGCACTAAATAACTTCCTAAAAGGCAGGTGTGAAAACAGTAGTTCCATTTCCATGCTTCTACCTTTTGTAGTTAATGATCTGTATTTGGGAACTTCAGCATTTATGGGACTTGTATTGCTGTTAGGTTTTTCTCAGCAATGTTTTCCACTGGAATTTTAAAAACTAGTTCGGCATACCCATGTTCAGTAGCTCATACTGGGGTCCATACCAGTTTTTCATCATCATGACTTAAGCTGTTAGTGTTTCTGCAGTAATTTAAAACCACTACTACCTTTTCACCCCTATTTCACACATACTCTTATTGTTGAAAGAAGTGATGTGTATAAATATTTTACTAATAAAAATCACCTAATGGTTTTTCTCAGGTTCAATTTTACGAAGACCTTAAGATGTCTTCAAATGTATTTATTACTTGTCACCAAGCACTGTGGAGCAGTCAGTGTAGAGAATTCTTGGGGTCTAAATGCTTGTGTGTATACTTAATTTTAAATACTTATCATATGAAATTGAAGCTGTTTGATAGGATGTAGGAGTTGCAAAGAGTTTGTTTCCTGTTTGAATGCATCTTTGTGTTAGAATTGTCAGAATACTTATAGAAAGTAACTAATATGCAATTTTATATTTGTATAAACATTCTGTCATCAAACTTCTTGCTGGAATATTTGAGTGAAATAAACACAATAGGTGACCAAACAATTAATGTAAATACATTTAAGGATGCAGAAACATTAGTAAATATTCATTTCTATATTCATCTAGATTCAGTTGTATAACATAGTTTTGGATCCTTCCTGGATATAAGTAAATCTTCTTGATTTCATCCTTATCCTTTCTGATGAGATAAAAGATATACTGATTTCTTAACCTCACTTGAAGTTTTATCACAAACAGAGGTTACTTTAACTAATATGATGTCTGTGTATAATTACGCGTCCCTCACTCTTCCTTGCACTAGTTTTTTTTTCCTATATTGAAAGTGTCAGGACAATACTGCAAGCATAATGGTGCTGGTCTTTAGTCAGCACAGACATAGCAAACAACTGTTTATGAGCAAAATTAGAATAAAAAATGGCTTAAGATTGTATCTTCTAAATAAAAAGCTGATTTTTTTAGTTAAGTAAAGTATTATCAGTATATTACTTATTCTAGATGTATTTTCCATCTGTCTCAGTTGGTAAGAAACTGGCAGTCTAATGAATTCTTTGATCACTTTGTCACTTCTTAAGTACTAGATGTGCGTTTATCTATTTGAAGTATGTTCATACAAATCTCTGACTATCTGCAGAACAACTTGTTACAGAGAAAGGTCTCAATTCATTTTACAGAAATGGATCAAATCAGAAAAATGTCATATTTGTATTTCAATGGAAAAGAACAATGTTAGTGCTATTATAAGCACTGATCATGTTAATTTGGATTGTTTTAAATTCTGGAAGCTCATCTCAAATGTTGCATAAAATTCCTGTGCAAAGTAGGACAGAGTGGAGCACTGGGGAGTTCAGTAACAGTAATGATGGTCTACCTTGTCATGTTGAAACTCTTCCACCAGGCGCTGCTTGTCTTGGTGAAAATCAACAGAAATTGTATAACAGAAAGAAATGTTTGTATAAATTGAGTGATAAATGGAATTGTTCAATGCAGCTTCAATTCAATCTGCATCTGGCAGATAATATTGAATTTCTGGCATTATTTACAGCACTAAGTGGTATGGTGTTTTCTTAAGTGGCTGTCCTCATATGACAATTTATCATCAACTATTTCCCTTCCAGTGAATTGAGCAAAGATTTGCAGCTTTATGGTGACACACCCTTGTTTCAGTGAGCTTTGAATACTGCGGTCAATATGTAGATATTTTCTGCTTAGGATCAGTAACTCAGAGCCCTGTACACAAGTTTGAGCATTGATGCATAGTACTAACTATATCAGTTCACCCATAGAGTAAACCTAGGTAACTGTAATATAGTATTTCTTACTATGTATACCATATATTTTTGAGAGAATGCATGTTAGCATGCATATTGAGCTCCTGAAAGCTTCATTTTGTAGAATAATAGAATGGTTTGGATGAGAAAGGACCTTAAGATCATCTAGTTCCAATCTCCAAACATAGACTATAGGATTTGTAAGCTGTTTAAATTTTATAGAAGGGATGGCTCCTATGATTGGAGCGTTGGAAGGTTACAGGCTCTTTAGGAAGGACAGGTCTGGCATATGGGGTGTCATGGTTTAAGCCCAGCTCATGCAGTTCGCTCACTCACTCCCCCCTCTTTCTTCCTCCCCGCTCCTGGGGGAATGGGGAGGAGAATCGAAAGAATATAACTCCTATGGGTTGAGATAAGAACAGTCCAGTAACTAAGGTATAACACAAACCACTACTGCTAGCACCAATAATAATAATAATGACAAGGGAAACAGCAAAGGAAGAGAATACAACGGCTCACCATCGATACCCAGCCCGACCGAGCAGTGAACCCCCTCTTATGAGTCCCTGCCCCAAGTTTTTACATCCTGGGCATGACGTGCTGTGGTATGGAATACCTCTTTGGCTAGTTTGGGTCAGGTGTCCTGTCTCTGCTTCCTCCCGGCTTCCCCTCCTCCCTGGCAGAGCATGAGGCTCAGAAAGTCCTCAGTCAGACTAAGCATTTCAGCAGTAACTAAAAACATCAGTGTTCTCAGCGCTGTTCGCAGGCTGAAAGTCAAAAAACACAGTGCTGCATCAGCAACTAAGAAGGAGAAAAAATGACTGCTACTGCTGAACCCAGGATAGTATCCACCCCTTATTCCATACCATTCATATCATGTTCAGATCCCACATTTTCAATATACCATCACATATATATATACATACACACACACACAGAGTGAGAGAGATCATTCCTTAGTGCATGGACCAATTCTTATAAAGCTGCTGGGTCCATCTGGTCCATGATGTCAGGCTCCATCTCTTGTAACAGTCTTTCAGAGCAGGGGAGGCTGTGTGCAGTGTTCACACTCGTGAATGACCTGGGCAACAGTGTCCATTGCTAAGTCCACCCCTCGATCATGAGTCCGTCTGTATGTTCCATGTCTGCCCTGATGGCCTGAGTTGTCATGGGCCCACCAGGCTCAAAATAATTCACCCTCCCCTTCAGCAGTTTCTGCAGCTTATTGTTGGGGACTCCATACAGCTGCCTTCCATCTCCAATGCTTCCAAAGCACTGGAGGGACCCAGTGGACTAGATACTCACCCATACTGTCCCCCAAACCCTGCCACTCATGACTGTGACATTTCAGCAGTAACTAAAAACATCAGTGTTCTCAGCGCTGTTCCCAGGCCAAAAGTCAAAACCACAGCACTGCACCAGCTACTAAGAAGGAGAAAAATAATTGCTACTGCTGAACCCAGGGCACGGGGAGTTGCTATTTATGTCAGTGATAGGCTGGAGAGTATGGAACTCTGTCTGGGGACAGGTGATCAGTCAACAGAGAGTTTGTGGGTCAGGGTTAAAGGGAGAACAGCAATGGGAGATATTACCGTGGGGATCTGTCACAGACCGCCTCATCAAGAGGACTCCGTGGACTCTGTAAATGAAGCACTCTATAGACAGATAGGAACAGCCTCATGCTCACAGGCCCTTATTCTCATGGGTGACTTCAACCACCCTGATATCAATTGCAGGGGCAGTACGGCCTAGCAGAAGCAGTCCAGGAGGTTCCTCGATTCTGTGGAAGACAACTTCCTTCTGTAAGTAATACAGGAGAGAACAAGGAGAGGCGCCATGCTTGACCTCGTTCTCACCAACAAGGAAGGGCTGGTTGGAAATGTGACGCTCCAGGGCAGCTTTGATTGCAGCGATCATGAGAAGGTCAAATTCGAGCTCCTCAGGACAATGAGAAGAGCATGCAGCAAGCTCACTGCCCTGGACTTCAAGAGAGCAGACTTTGGCCTCTTCAGGAACCTGATCATTAAGGTTCCGTGGGATATAGCCCTAGAGGGTAGGGGGGCCCAAGACTGTTGGCTGATATTCAAGGATCACCTGCTGAAAGCTCTGGAGTGTTGCATCCCAACTAGAAGGAAGTGTGTCAGGAGGGCCAGGAGACCTCCTTGGATGGATAAGGAGCTGCTGAGGAAACTTAGAGGGAAAAAAGAGGCTTATAAAAAGTGGAAGCAAGGACAGGCGGCCTGGAAATTATACAAGGATGTTTGGGAAGCTACGGGCCAGATTAGGAAAGCTAAGGCCCAGTTAGAATTAAACTTGTCTAGGGATGTGAAAGATAACAGGAAGGGATTCTAAAGGTATATTGTAAATAAAAGACAGACTAGGGACAATGTGGGCTCTCTCCGGAAGCTATTGGGAGAACTGTCTACCCTGGATTTGGAGAAGGCTGAGGTTCTTAATGACTTCTTTGCCTCACTCTCCACCGGCAAATGCTCTGATCACACCACCCAAGTCTTGGAAGGCAGCTGCAGGGGCTGCAAGAATTAAGAACCACGGCCCACTGTAGGAGAGGATCTGGATCATCTTAGGAACCTGAATGTGCATGAGTCCATGGGTCCTGATGAAATCCATCAGCGGGTCCTGAAGGAGCTGGTGAATGAAGTTGCTAAGCCACTGTCCATTGTATTTGAAAAATCATGGCAGTCAGGTGAAGCTCCTGATGACTGGAAAAAGGGAAATATAACCCCCATTTTCCAGAAGGGGAAAATGGATGAGCCAGGGAACTATGGACCAGTCAGTCTCACCTCTGTGCCTGGCAAAATCTTGGAGTGGATTCTCCTGGAAGGCATGCTAAGGCACGTGAAAAACAACAAGGTGGTTGGTGACAGCCAGCATGGCTTCACTAAGGGGAAATCCTGCCTGACCAATCTGGTGGCCTTCTATGATGGGGCTACAAAATGCATAGACAGGGTCAGAGCAGCTGGCATGATCTCCCTGGACTTGTGCAAAGCGTTCGACACTGTCCCACACAACATCAAATCATAGAATCATAGAATAGTTAGAGTTGGAAAGGACCTTAAGATCATCTAGTTCTAACCACCCTGCCATGGGCAGGGACACCTCCCACTAAGCCATGCCACCCAACATCCTTGTCTCTGAATTGGAGAGACATCAATTTCATAGCAGCCTTCCAGTGTCTGAATGGGGCCTGTAAGGATGCTGGGGAGGGACTCTTCATTAGGGATTGTAGTGATAGAACAAGGTGCAACAGGTTCAAACTTACACAGGGGAAGTTTAGATTGGATATAAGGAAGAAGTTCTTTACTGCAAGGGTGGTGAGCACTGTAATGGGTTTCGCAGAGAAGTTGTGAATTCTCCATCGCTGGCAGTGTTCAAGGCCAGGTTGGACAGAGCCTTGGTTGACATGGTTTAGTGTAAGGTGTTCCTGCCTATGGTAGGGGAGTTGGAACTAGATGATCTTAAGGTCCTTTCGATCCCTAGTTATTCTATGATTCTATAGGAGGTTTTTTTCACTTTTACCCAGGAATTCAGGCACTTACTTAGGTGGCTCTTATCACTTCCTTCTGTTTGAGGAGTCTGCAGTGCTGATCTGTTCAGAGTGCCAGTGCTAGAAGTCCTAGGGTTGAATCTCTGTTCTTATTGTGTCCAATGTGGTGATTCGTGTAAATTATCAAAGTATTTATTATGTCAGAGAAAAGGATCAATATTCCAATTCTGTTCATGAAATTTGTCCTCAATACCAAATCACTTGGTAAAAAAATGTGATCGCAGTTCTCTGAATCAATCCCTTATCCTCTCCTCTTTCCTCCCTCCCCAAATCAAATCAAACTCAATTTGTGTTTTTTTGCCCAAACTTATGGTTTCAAGATGGCAGAACACTTTCTGATGAAAAAGTTATTTTGCAAAGAGGGAAAAAGAATTAGTCATCTAGGCAGATTTAATGCCAGCTTTCTTTATTGGATAAAGTACTTAGAAAAACACCAAATAATTTAAAAATGCCGTTACTTGAAACAGTGAAGTGTCCCTTAACAATGAAGATGTTCTGTCAAACCTTTTCACTGATACTGAATCACTCTACAAGTTTCTACCTGTATTTCTTTTATACCAAAAATAGTAAAAAAACATGTCAACTAAGTGGTCCTTAATGGCATCTGTTAGAGAAAAGATGTGGCTCCATTGTGTCTTTTCACTTGGTTTATGTTCTACAAGCTAAAATTTGGTGTAGTATCTATTCAGAAAGCAATAACAATGGAAAGAAGTATCAGATTGTTTGCAGCTTTTCCATAATCACTTCAGATCTGGACACAGATTTTTGACAGACCTTGAAAGAGAAGATGGAACCATCTGGATAAAGATAGAAGTAACAAAGCATAATTGCATATGAGTTGGTAGACTGATTTGCTTTACATGACTGTGGTGACTTCCAGGTACAGTAGGCAAGTGACTGAGCTTCTGGTTGTAAATTCTGAGCAAGACTATCCAATCTATATGGCGCGTATAGTGTTTGTAGTGTTGGAGAGGGTAAGAAATGAAGATGAACATTGTAATACCCACTCTGTAGCACTGAAGATAGTTTATAGATTACTTTCAGAGCTTTTTTTTTAAATTGTATTGCATATTTGGTAGCATAGATTTCAAATGCAAAAGCAATGTTATATGTCCCATTTACTTCATTGCCCCATGGTGAATGCATGATGTAGTTGACAGAGCAATAGTATGATGTAAAAATTCCGTGTTCCGTTGCTCTTCTACAGCACAAAAATGCTAATTAGTAGAATTAACAATAGAACAAACATTACATGCACTGCTTGGCCTGTTGTTTCTCGATTGTAAATTAATATTGACTAAACTGAACATTTGCAAGTGCTCCCACAATAAAATACTAAGCTTTTTAGTTATCAGCATATATGAAGTTTACCTAGAAATGGACTCAAAGTTTATCATCTGGAAAATTGGTTTTCTTCTTGTCTTTGCCATGAATTTCCATTTCAAAATGTCAAGTTAATCTAAGCACCATTTTGTAGACTGTCCGTGGAATGCTTGCACTGACATTAAGAAACAGGGTTGGGAAACAGTTTGAGAGCCTCTGCAGCAGCAGATTTCAAGCATGAGTGTTAAAAATTAGAGGGGATAATTGAATTTAGGAATGTTAAGGTAGAATTCCATTTATATTTGGTGTGAGTTCATCACAATCACTTGTATCTTATTCCTTGTGGAAAACTGAAGAATAGAGTGGTGTTTCAACAGCTGTTTTTTTTCAGGCTGGTGGTGATTCCAAGAAATGCATATTTCTACAGCAACATTTACTAAATGTGTGCATGTCATGAATTCTAGTTTCAGTGAAATTTTTTTCCAAATAAGTGGAAATTTTGGAGAAGAGATAAGAGATACCCTTTAAAATGAGGGTATTTCCTCCTATGTCTGTCTTTAAAAGTAGCACTGATTTCAGTCACTTAAATTTGCTTTGCCTCAGCTCAAGAAAAAAATGGAATAAGTACTTCCTAGGGTCCGATTGGAGAAAACTCCAGTGCTGGACCTGGTTTCAGTTGGTGATCCCAAGACTGAAATTAAGATGCAAATGAAATCAAGTACCATAATCAATCAGTTGGTTTATTAGGAAAGGACAATTATTATAAAAAAGGAAAATTATTGTAATAAAGGGGATAGCCATAGGACAGATTGGAAAAAAGGTAGAAAATGGAGCAAGGATTTGGGGTGCAGAGAAAGCGATAGTCAACACTGTGGATCCAGCGGTGTCCCGGGGATCTGTTGTCATCGCTGATGGTGGGAGGTCTTCAGGGTTCATAGTCAGTATTGGAATAGTGTCCTACAAAATTCCGTCAGATGTGGGTGTCCTCAGGGAGGCATCCTTCTAGAGTCATCTCCTTGAAGGTACCCTGTGGAGTGTGTCTCGTGATGTTGCCCTCATGGTGATGTCTCATGGAGGGTGTACCTCGGGGAGCGTAGTTGCCAGTGGAATGTTTCCTCACAGAGGTGTCCTTCAGGAGTCATCCTCATGGCAATGGCTCCCTGGTGATGTCCCTCTTGGTGTTTATCTTTTCCCCCTTTTAGAATGAGTTAGGGTAGTACCTCTGTTCTTCATGTCATGTATTACACGTTCCTGGTGGACCAGTTTCCCTGGTCTTGCATCCAGCCCTTCAACTGCACACACATGTGTCTGCACACATGTCTGCGGCAATTGTTGGGATAAGGGGTAGCAATTGCTTGCAGCAGTCCTCCAGATAATGGATGGAAGAGTCTTATCTCAGCTCTTTCCCACCCATCCCTCGGGCAGTGGAGGGTAGGGTCCCAGTTCAGCTCCTCACACCCTTCTCCCAGGCAATGGATATTGGAGTCTTAACTCCTTCCACCCATCTCTGAACAAAAGATAGGTGGATTTCCATCTCAGCTTCTCAGACAAGTCTTTGAGACAATGGAGAGTGAAGTCTGATTTCAGATCAGTCCTTTACAGTACTTTAGGGGAAAGTGGAAAAGAAATAATTTGAAAAAATTCTTATTAATTTCAGTGGGACACTATTTTATGATCAGACTGAATGATATAGCTCCAGGTAAGGTATTCCATATTCTGCCTACTCCCAGCTGCTTATGTTCAGCAGCTGCATTCATTTAAAAATGTAGAGCATGTCATACTACACTGTATGTCCTGTTTACTTCAGTGAAACTTCGATTTCATAACAAAATTCTGTTAACATCAGAAAATGACTGCTAAAGCTTCATTGTCTGAAAACATTTATGTGCTGTATCAGCCTGCCTTTTTGGCTGACCAACCCACAGACCCTGTGGTTAACATCGATGCTCTGCAAGGCAGATGTCTGCCCTGTGCAGATTGCCTTATTATTTCTCCTCAAGCCTTGCCTTCCAAAAATCAGTGCAATGTTGTTTTCTCATCTCTAACCAAATATTCATCATTATTCTACTTTTGAATCCAGCATGGGTTTTGGCGTGACAGTAATATATCTGACATAAGCAATTAGGTGAAACATTGTTGTGAAGCAAGTAGGCCAGAGAAACAATTTTAAAAATTATTAAGGGAATAAAATATGTGCATTTTTAAATATTTGCTTTTCTTTAAACAGTTTAGAAAAAAATTGCTTTCTATTTCAAGAAATCTCTTGTATACTGCTTGTAATGTAAGTGCCCCAGTGTGAACTGCCATCATTGTAAATGCTAAAGCTATGGGTTTTAAGTCCTTGGAGTAGTTCTATTTCTGCGTGGAGAAATAACTGAGCAATAATGGATGATTCAATATGGGAATACATGTGTTCATTCATATCAGCATAGTGATGAATTTGGACTCCAATATGGAGTTTAACATTTTTACTAACTTGGGATAAATTGCTGGTTTAATAACTACTCCTTTTGTCAGTTTGAGCAAAAGTTTTTTGATGAGGGTTTCTCTTTCTTGGTATTTGTCAACTTAAAGCTGATTTCTTTGGCCTTGAAAAGAATACTTCTTGTGATGTCTCAGATTTTTTTCTTGAGGCATAGCCATAGCTGTTCAGAATAAGAGAATAAATTCTACCTTTAGATATGTCTGCCAATTTTAATTTTGGACTTTTATAGATGAAGTGTCATTGCAGAAAAGTTGATGGAAGGTAAATATGAAGTTTGTTGGCTGCACCCACAACAATGACAATTCATGAAAAAAATCAACTATTGATTTTAGTGGTGTATAATGACTTAGTTTGGCTGAGAATAAGGCGCGTTGTTATAGCAAAAAAGCAAAGAATATCACACACTTTTTCTGAGTAGTCTTTTCTGAATCCATTTATTGCATTTCATTTCTCTTCACTTCTGCGTATTGCGTGCAGTAAATTTTCATCTTCTGAGGGAAGGAATCATCAAAACAGTAGCTGGTGAGAGGAAATGACAAATGACACGCTATTGGTTCTTGTGCTCTTAACATGTCATTTGTCATACAGGTGTTTAAAGACTTGGAAACTAATGTTTTCCCATGGATATCAATGGAAAAGCTGTATGATTATAAAGTGCTTCTAATCTGGGATATTAGAACCCTAATCTGAATATTTTTCATTCAAATTTTGTGACAAAGATTACTTGACGATATTTACTTGCCTGAATAAATGATTTCTTGCTAACAAATGGAAATACTTACAACAAATTTGAAGTTCATTCAGAATGGAAGTTTCAGTTCAGACCAAGTCAATAAAATATCCAAAAATGAACACAGGAAAAAATGATGAAGTTAAGTCTGTCAGATTTTACATGTAGCTACTTTTTCTATGAAAACTTTTCATTTTATACATGAAGAAATAGCTGTATTGTATCTACCGATAGGCATAAATGGATTGATAGAGAAAAGAAGTATTAGTGCAAACTCACATGATACTTTGGCTCCATCAGACTTCCTCTGCCTGATCTATCATTATACCAAAGTCCTTTGTTGCTTGCAAAATACTTTAAAGGAAAAAAAACCCACAA
Organism: Myiopsitta monachus; assembly: GCA_017639245.1. NCBI lineage: Eukaryota > Metazoa > Chordata > Aves > Psittaciformes > Psittacidae > Myiopsitta > Myiopsitta monachus. The sequence goes on from CM029921.1 coordinate 46,753,796, forward strand.
ACAAACAAAAAACCCAATCAACCAAAAACCCACAAACCCTATACATGATAAAGACAAGCCAGATGTGATCATTTGGTTCCATAAGCCTGGATGGTTTGTTCTGGATGATACCCTTTCTGATCCACCTTCTGTGAAATACTGTCACGGGATTCTATTGATGTGACTTTTGCCTTACACTGCCCCAGTAAAGCCAGACAAAGCTTCATCACCCTTTTCCAGACTTATGCATTTACCCACAAGTCATGGAAGATGCATTAAAACACCTAGAATGATAAACCAGCAGAATTTGTAAGTGCTGGTTTATGCCTGGAGTTTTTGAAAGTCTCATGTAATTCTTGCAGAGCTATTGACTTCTGCTTCAGCAGAACAGGCAATGTACCCTGGATGTGGTTATGCATCTTCAAGTACTTCTTCAGCCAGTGTGCCTTCTGAAAGATATCTCCTTTTCTTTGCCTTCTGTGGAAAGTACAATTCAATTTGCAGAGCAGCTATGGCTGCAATCTACTTTTGCAAATCAGCGAAACAACACAAAACTACTTTTGTTTCTGGCAGGGAGTTGGTACTTTGCCAGTGCTGTTGTTACATGTCTCAGTGTTTTTAAGGTCTTGACACATACCAGTTTGAGGATTCAGAAATCATCTTGCTGTTTGGGGGTCTCATTTGGTGAGTGAGATGGGTGAAGTCTGACCAACATGAAATATTTTACTCTGAATGTCAATCATGCTGTATATTCCTAAGGGAAAACATGATGCTTAAACTGGCTGCTCACTGAGCTCTTGGAAGAGAATCCCTTTGGATGTGAAATAAATTCCAAGTGGGATGTGTGTTGGAGAGAGAGGGGTATGTAAGCTTGGCTTTTTGCGTATTGCTCAGGTTTCTGTGACAGATTTTTGGAATGGTGTGATTACTGAAAAACTGTAGTCTCAATAAACTCCAGTCCCTGATCTCTGAACTAGCCACACTAGCCACTGAATTTGGCAACAAGTACCTTTTCTGAACTTTATCTTGCTTAATGGTCAGAACAGTTTAAAAAGCTTTGATTTAAAATAGAAGTTTTGCTTTGTTCTTATGGTACTTTGAAGATGAAATAAGATGAAACACACATGATTTCTCAGATCTGTTTGTTTTCCACTTATCCCTACTACTTCAGTTGGTGTTCTCTGCTGTCTAATGCCTTGTAGTAAATACCATTTTCAAAGATGAAGGTTTTTGCACTTTGGTGTTTTGCCTTTTGAGATGTAAGAGTAAACTTTATATGCACTCAAAGCATGTTGAAGGAATCCTGGGTTTATATCTGGTTGAAAAGATAACGCTTTGCAAAAATTTTTTCTGTACTGTTTTCAAATGCCAGTAACAGCTTCTGATTTCAGGTTATTGACTGTCAGGCTAGGGCAATGGTAGAAGTGAAAAACAAAATTGCTTTATGAAAGTGGAAAGTGATAAATGCATTAAGAGCTTTTTGGGACATGATGTTTGCCATGGCAGCAGGATGGATTTGGTGTGTAAAAGATACCAGCCAGCTCCAGGTTTCTTTTTTCCTATGGAAGAAGGACCACTTTAATTGTTTGAAGGAAGGGTTTAATACCTGGAATCTCTGTATAAGTTATTGCAAGATAGGTGGGTGAAAAAGGGAGTGTATATTTCTGGATACAGCTCAATAATTTACAGTTACATTAGGACACCTTTTAATGAGGAATACCAAATAACAAGTGTCATGTGTTAAATCACTAAATGCCTGGGATTGATAATCAGTCATTTCTGTGGGCAGTTGTCTCTTCCTTGATGATGCTTCTGCTTATACTTCTCCTATGAATGTACACTGCTGCACAAGTAGTGGAAATTGCATTATTGCACATGGTGGGTAGGAAGCTGGTAGTTCCTGTGTCTTTAATCATAATGAAAGGAAAATGAAAGAATCAATTTGGAAGAGCTCATGTGTGGGAGGTTAAGGATATCAAATATTATTCAATTATTTTCTCTCTGGAGAGCCTGTATTACCATATTAGATGCTTTGTACTGTTTTGTCCATATAGTAGCATGTAGTGAGGCAAAAAGGATTTTTTTGTGCTTTTCTAGACAGTGAACTCTGCAATTGTTCCTTTGGAATAATTTTCCTTTGGGAAGCAAGAATAACAATTGCCACTGCATTTCTCTGCAGACACTTGTATGTATCAATTATTTATTGCCTTCTTAATATACTTGAACATGAATGAGTGTTATGTGACTGATTATTTCCTTGGCTGTATTCTATGTTTTTCTTATAACTAGCTGAAATTATAATTTTATTTTAGTGAATAGCAATGAAAGCAAGTACTAGAAATGGGAAGCTGGCAAAGTGTGAAATACACATCTGTATGTTGTAGAAGAACCTGTGAATCATCTTTACCAAACTTGTGGGGGTTTTTTAGCATTAATCACTACTGAGTGCATAAAAACAGTAGGATATGTTTTTATGATGGATTTACACTTACCCCTATGAAAAGGTGGATCTTGGGCATTCATTAACAGTCCAAACACCTATAATCTTATGTCATAAAGTAGGCGTGTCTCTGTAAAAGAGAGCATAGTAAATTCAGGTGTCTGTGAAGAAATTCTTTTATCTTTCTTTATAAGATTATTGTACTTCTGTAAGGTGTTTTGTCTTATTTCTATATTAGCAAGCCTGTGTTTGACCTCCAGTGAGGTGAATTGCTGCTTCCATTGCAGCTTGTATTTCTGTTAGGAGTCTAAATCTGCTTCATGACTTTCTTTGACTCTGTTGACAGGAGGAAGTTTGAGATGCATATTGCTATGTTGATCTGTTTTCTGGCATTTAACACAAATGCACCGAAAACAGTTCCTAGAATTCAGGAAAAAAAACCAAACTAAAAAAAAACCAAACAAAACCCAAAAACCAAAAGGAAAACACTTCTCCCATGAGAGTACATGATAAAAAAAACCAACCAACTTTTAACAATTGTTGTGGGGCTGTTTTTTTGTTTGTTTGGTTGGTTTTTGTGTTTTTTTTTTTTTTGTCTTTTTTTTTTAATCCAGGTCCCCTTCTTTTGAAATAAAATACATTTTAAATTAATGTGAAATGTGAAATATATCTGAGTCCTCACTGTTACCCTCTAGTATTATGATGGATGCACCCTCCCATTAATTCCATTTTAGTCGAGTGTTGTGCTTTTATCTATAAGAACATAGATTTTTATCTGATAAAACAGGGGTACTCTGATAAAAGTTGGTTGTGCAGTGCTATTGCAATATTACTAAATCATCCTTTTTTATAGACAGAAACATTATAGTCACACTGAATATCTCTGCAAAAAAGCATTGCATATGAGATTGTGCCTTTAACATGTTTGATTTATTTAATTGTCCTGTGTGCCTCTTACACTAGTTCCCTTTTGGTTGTCCAATTTCAAGGAGGTATATAGCTGGTCTTTTTTTTTTTTTTTTTTTTTTTTTTTTTTTTGATAATTTTCTTATTTTTAAATTAATTATAGTTTAGGCTTTTGTATTGTGAATTTCATGTTCGGAAATACAACAGTTAACCATTTGACTTAGGTTTCTGGAGGGCTTAAAGGTTAGAAAATCATGTTGCAGAATGGGTTGAATATAGCTGGGTATCTATCTTGGGAACCCAAATATACTAGGTGAATTCTTGACATCTTCTAGGCATTTTGGCTATGATTCTGTTTAATATGAAGAATTATTGCAATTATATTCACATTTAGGTATCTCGACAAAGATACCCATCATCTAAAGTGACATTTTCACATGAATTTTTATCCTCCACTTTCTAAAATTCAGAAGTCCCATTTCATTTTGGCATACTATACTTCTGATGAGCAATATTAATGGAGGGAGGATGGTGTCCATACATTTGGGCATAGAGATAAAGGATCAGGCTGCTGAGTTTCATTCACCAAGTGCACAAGTCCTTTCAACATATTACAGGTTTTTTACCTCCCTGAGCCCCCCTAGAACCATTGCAGACTTCCACAGGCATATTACTTATCACTAATTCAGTTATACAACAAAATGAATTACCTATGTGTATACTCTAATCACAAGAAAATAGGTAACATGTATCTAATATTATTGAAATAATTGCATCAAAATCAAGTATATATCTATCTGCTCACTAAATGTAATATAAATTGAGTACAATAAGTCAGTTCATTAAGTTTCACCTACACTTTAATACATTGATTTAAATCCTCCATGTATTTTCAATTATTAGATAAACAACATGCAAATATGTCTATTTTGATTAAAGATAACTATATAATTTTCAAGCAGCATTAAAGATCATATTCAAAATTATCTTACATCTTATATGAGAGAGAAGTTCAGTGCTTCTCTGAGGAATTCTCAGTATGATAGAAATGCCACAAAGGAAAGACACAGATTTGATCTTAGAAAGGCAAGACATAATTAGAATTTAAGTGCAGACTGTGTAGAAATAGAATACACATCACTCTGGTTTGATCTGTGAGCATGCAGTGTCAATCCTCTTCAGTCATCTGGCATATACTTTAGTACAAATGACTTGTTTTAATATATAAAAATAAATTGATATACCTAGCATGGGAATTTCGTAAACCATGTATAGAACAGGAATACCATTGTTGCAGTGAACAGTTTCATTCTGCCTGTTCTAGTTTTATTCCTAGAACTTTGTGTTTTGTTGCAAACTGTGAAATTTTCCCTAGGCATTTAAGCCCTAGAAATCCTGCTTAAGTACAGCAGGATTCTGTTTAATTAATTAATTTGTCTTTGGTAAATGAAGTAATAAGAGATAGCTTCTATACATGATAGATTTTTGCGGGATGGTTTCCAGTACAGTACTGCAATCACTGAGTAACGCCTGTGATGTAGTATGGAAATAGTGTGGAGGTGTGCGGAGTATATGAAGGTGGGATGGAAACATCTTTAAGCAACTGATCCATACCAGCGTTAATTCTTTTAGTTGGTGCTTCCACTCTTCTTATCCTTCTCAAGAAAACATACAGCAGCACTAGACCTTCAAGCATAAATCCATATGGAGGAATGTATCAAGGTCACAATGCTTCTGTCACTTCTCCAAATTGCTCATTTTGTGTTATCAATCGCGCTGCTGGGACAATTTGCAAGTTCAGGTTAAAGCAAAAGCATGCTGTTTATTTTGTCTAAGGTGAGCTAATGAGATGCTCTGGAAAGAAAGGGTAACCTGGAGAGGAGATCTAATTATAGCTGCAGCTTATTTCACTAACAGTGGTGGAAGCTGTCACTTTTAGCAGGATTCTGAGGTATCATATCTATGAACATGCTTGCTTACTCTAACAAATTAAATCATGTTCCTTTCATAATCTGGGACCACCAAGGAGAGCACTACTAGCCTGTGTGTCCGATCCAGGGACTCCATGCACTCTTTTTTTCCGTGAAGGTATCTAAAGAGCTGCAAGTTCTTAGTTTCCTCTTTTGTAGCCTTGACAAAGTCTTGCTCAATTACTAAGAAATTTCAGACAGTTACAATTAAAATCTCAAACCTTTTGGAGTAAAACAAGTGTTTTTGTAGATCTCAGTACTTTATATGAGAAGGTGAAAAAAATTACCACATCGCTTAAACTGAAATAAATTATAAAATGGGTGGGGAAAAAATGAAATAAATTCTAGTGTAAATATTCCTATAATTCCAGGGAGGCACTTTTCTGTTAGCTGCTGTCTCCATTAACTGAATGCTGTTTCCTACTGCTGGTATTCTGTACTATTTGCAATAATAAATGTCATTTTGCTGAAGACCAACAAGTTGGAAGGGAGGAGTTTAGGTAATAAATATTTGTGAAGTATATGAGGTTCCTTCGGTCTTGCTAGTTAAAATGTGTGCTGTTTCAGAGTAAAATACAATGTAAGCTCTGCATTGCGAATGCTGTTTAAAGACAAGCTCTTTTTTTCTCTGATATTGAGGCTATAGAAGTAGGTGAAGACTGATCAAGAATAATTAGTTATGAATATTTTATCCATGGATGAGTTTTCAATGTAAAAATAAATTGACAGAGGCAGAAATGGATGAAAATAGCATTGGGGCATTATGAAAGAAAAGAAAGAAATCCCTTCCTTATAATTTTTATTGTGGAAATGATGCTATAGTTTAGAAAAATATGCCCTTTAACATATGCACAGTCTTCACTCATTTCAGGTTCTGCATTTTCCTATTATTTAAATGACAGTTGTTTTATCTATTATATCTTTTGGTCATTGCCCAGGATAAAGATATAGACAAGCATCCAGCAGAGGTGATTGATATTTAATTCTCTAGATATAGCTTCCTCTTCCTTTTTGAGGTGACTTTTTCTTCCTTTTCTTAAGGGTCCACTGGATGGCTCTCTGATCACTTAGATGCTGTACCCAGGCATTTCTCCATAGTGTGATCATTTGCTTAATATTATACCAATCCCTTTGCTTCTCAGTGTTGAAGGGAAATACTACTAAATTCAGCAGCAGAAACAATAAATCAGACAGCATTTCTATACCACTAGATGTGGCATAGAGAAGGTAATAACTAGGTGTCATGGGTTCAGCAGTATCAGTCATTTTACTTCTTCTTGGTAGCTGTTGCAGCATTGTGGTTTTGACTTTCAGCCTGGGAACAGCGCTGATAACACCAGTGTTTTCAGTTACTGCTTTGTAATGTTTTGGTCTGACCAAGGACTTTCTGAGTCTCATACTCTGTCAGGGAGGAGGGGAAGCTGGGAGTAAGCCGAGACAGGACACCTGACCCAAACTGACTAAAGAAGTATTCCACACCACAGCATGTCATGCCCAGAATGCAAAACGGAGGGCAGAGACCCGGAAGAGTGGGGGTGCACTGCTTGGTCAGGCTGGGTATAGGTGGTGAGCGATTGTATTCTTTTCTCCTTGTATTTCCCTTATCATTATTATTATTGGTGGTAGCAGCAGTGGTTTGTGTTATACCTTAGTTACTGGACTGTTCTTATCTCAACCCGTGGGAGTTGCATTCTTTCGATTCTCCTTCCCACGCCCCCGGGGAGCTGGGGGGAAGAAAGAGGGGAGAGTGAGCGAGAAAACTAGGTGGCTGAGAGGCTTAAACCAGGACACTAGGGCAGCATCTTGAAAAATCTGTGAGCAGCAGCAAAAGAGGTGAGAAGCAGGTTTAGTGGGTTTATAGGGTGCAGCATTATTCAAAGAAGGTCTAGATTATGCATGCACTTAGTTTATGGGTGAGAATGGTTCTGCTTATCCTTTCAAGTAGGGCTTTTAACTAGGATCTGAGCATCACATATCCCAGCAAACTAGGACAGCGTGTAATTTTTCTATTCAAGATTTAAGCATTCTACACTGGGAGCATGCTTCACTGGTGTTAATGTCAGTAAACCATATACATATGTATATATACAGGCAATACATACAATATACTTTAATATACAGTATACAATATGCAATATACAATCATAGAATCATAGAATAGTTAGGGTTGGAAAGGACCTTAAGATCATCTAGTTCCAACCCCCCTGCCATGGGCAGGGACATCTCACACTAAACTCTGTCCAACCTGGCCTTGAACACCAGAGTGTTCAAGGAATGATGGAGCATTCACAACTTCCCTGGGCAACCCATTCCAGTGCCTCACCACTCTTACAGTAAAGAACTTCTTCCTTATATCCAATCTAAACTTCCCCTGTTTAAGTTTGAACCCATTACCCTTTGTCCTGTCACTACAGTTGCTAATGAAGAGTCACTCCCTTAAGAGCCTTTAAGGGCATCCTTAAAGGCCCCCTTCAGATACTGGAAGGCTGCTAGGAGGTCTCCACGCAGCTTTCTCTTCTCCAGGCTCAACAGCCCCAACTTTCTCAGCCTGAATTCACACAGGAGCTGCTCCAGGCCCCTGACCATCCTCATGGCCTCCTCTGGACTTGTTCCAACACTTCCATGTCCTTTTTATGTTGAGGATGCCAAAACTGTACACAATACTCCAAGTGAGGTCTCACAAGAGCAAAGAAGAGGGGCAGGATCACCTCCTTTGACCTGCTGGTCACACTCCTTTTGATGCAGCCCAGGATACAGTTGGCTTTCTGGGATGCAAGCACACTGAAGATGGCTCCTGTTCATTTCCTTATCAACCACCACTCCCAAGTCCTTCTCCGCAGGGTTGCTCTGAATCTCTTCCCTGCCCAACCTGGAGCTGTGCCTGGGATCACTCCAACCCAGGTGTAGGACCTTCCACTTGGCATGGTTAAACTTCATCAGGTTGGCATCAGCCCACCTCACAAGCATGTCAAGGTCCCTCTGAATGGCATTCCTTCTCTCCAGCATATCAACCAAACCACGCAGCTTGGTGTCATTGGCAGACTTGTTGAGGGTGCATTCAATCCCACTGTCCATGTCACCGACAGAGATATTAAGCAAGGCCTGTCCCAACACCAGTCCCTGAGGGACACCACTCGTTACTGATCTCCAGCTGGACATTGAGCCATTGAGCACAACTCTTTGTGTGCGGTCATCCAGCCAGTTCTTTATACACCGAGTGGTCCGTCTATCAAATTGATGTCTCTCCAACTTAGAGACAAGGATGTCATGTGGGACAGTGTCAAATGTTTTGCACAAGTCCAGGTAGATGATGTCAACTGTTTTATCCCTGTCCATCAGTTCTGTAGCCCCATTATTCAATGCCACCAAATTTGTCAGGCAGAATTCCCCCTTATTGAAGCCATGTTGACTGTCACCAAGCACCTTGTTGTTTTTCATATGCCTTAGCATGCTTCCCAAGAGAATCTGCTCCAAGATTTTGCCAGGCACAGAGATGAGACTGACTGGTCTGTAGTTCCCTGGCTCATCCATTTTCCCCATCTTGAAAATGGGGATTATATTTCTTTTTGTCTAGCTGTCAATATATAACATACTATGATATATAATATACTACAATATATATATACACATGTACATATACATATATATATACACAATGATATATAATATACTACAATATACAAAAATGCACCATGTGTAAGATACACCACAGTGTCCACAGTGTGATGATCCACTGTTCTGGCAGGAAATGTTAATACCAGAGAAATGCCTTCTCAGGCGGGTTTGGGCCTGGCTGGGATATGACACTGGTTTCCACATCCTCCTTATCTGTGTTCTTGAGGCTTTCTTGTAGAAGAAAAATGGCAAAACAAACAGATGCAGTCTAGTATGCACTTTGCAAAATGCATGTTTTATCTTAAAAAGATACCTCAAGAGGAAGTAAATTAAAAATGCCAGTGATGCTGTAGTCAATTAAAATTTAAGAGACCAAGAGCTTTTTATAGCTGTCTTTTTCTGCAAATCACCAACTTCTACTCCTTGAGAGACTGCCAGTGTAAAATCCAAGAATTTTTTGGCATTCCTCAGATCAGAGGAGATCTAGTTTATATTCCCAGAATTGTGCAGAGAATATTTCTGCACCAAAGCAGCATAAGTCTCTTTTACCATTTATATTCACAAATTAGTATAGCACTATATAGTGGCACTACAGTAAATTTGATCGCAGGGAACTACTGCTTCACTGCAGTCTTTCTAGAAAAAGACCTGGTCCGTAGCAAATCCTTCATTTCAATCTGGTTTTGCTCCTCTGAGCAGTTTGAGCTGACTGCACTCTTAGCAGAGTCAGAGACCACACAAGTGGTATCCCAATCACCTGCATTACTTAACAGTAGGATCAGATTTTTGGCTTTGTTTTGAGTCATTCCCTGTAGTCCTTGCTAGAACAAAGATGGGAAATAGTCCAGGGGATGGGGTGCTCCAGGGACCTCTCCCTAAAAGCTGTGTGGCTTGTGGTTTGCTTTCTTCCAGCATTGACTTGGCAGGCTTTGTGCCTCAAAAGCACAAAAGTGGGCTAACTACTTTTGTAGGTAGCCACTTACTTACCCACTTACCTGCTTACCTACCACTTAAGTACTTACCCACTTACCTACCACATAACTGTGCTGATGTGGGGTGAGGGAGGAAGATGTTAACTGTGCCTTCCTCTGCTTTTAGTTCTACCCTGTATAAAGAAAGCCTTTTACCTGTGAGATTAAGGAGCCAATTTGTAGAGTTCGTCTTCAGTGAAAACACAGGAAGCTGGACTAGTGGCACCTTGCAGCTGCTGTGCAGTGGATGGATTATTTAATAATTTAATGCAGTCAAGTAGTCTATTTATAACTTTGAGAATTGTTCAGTAGTTTCCCCTGATTGTTAAACAGTCTGAAAATAATTCCAAGGTCTTAAATGGTAGAACTTCTAATTAGCCAGATGACATTGTCTCCTTGTCTAAGCAAAACTCACTTTAGAATTCTGTTAGGTTCTTAGCACCATAGAGAGCGGAAAAAAAATCAAACAAAAAATAAAATCCTAGGAATTAGCAATATATTGGGAGCTATTTTGAAAACAACCAAAAAAAGCAAGCCCAAGCAGCAATTTGTGTTGAGTTGTATGTGAATAACACTTTTGGCTGCATAAATGGAGTTACTCTGATACTTTGGACTAAATCTTTCCTTATTTGATTTAAAGGATTTAGCTTTAAGTAAAAAAAAAAAAAATAATCCAAAATTCTGTATTCCTTCCATTTTGCACTTTAATTTTTGATGTGTTTAGTCATTGAAGGAGTAGAAGACTTTACCGGTTATAGAAGGAATGCTAATCACACGTGATGTACCTCTGTTGTCAAGTATTTTGTCTAAGATAAAGTTCATGAAGGAGGTGAGCAGTAAGAAGGGTAAACCAAAATGAGAGAAATAGTGGAATGTTTTCTTATTTGGGAATAAAGACAGGGTCCTAACAAAATTAGGAATACAATATTATAATTTTATTCCTTAGTTTCACTTACTCCTGCTTAATGTGCATGTTAATAATTTAATATTTGTATTATTTTTGGGCTGGTACCTTACCTCACCTCATAATACTCTGGCAGTGGTAAGCTAAACCTGAAGAAATTTTCAATTAACTAATATATATTGCTAATAACTTTTTAGACTGCTAAGCAAAACACAAATAAGTTTTTATAAATGGATTCTAAATTATAAAAACATAAAATAATAGAAAAACATCAATATGAAAGAAATGAGGACAATATTGTGCCTATGTATCGTAACTGACTGCTAGAGCAAATACAGTTCTTCTTTCCAGATAATGCATTTTTTAAAGGGCATGTAAGTACCTAGAAAATAATCACTGTTTTTCTTGGTTTTTTAAACACGGATATGTATAGCTATACCTACATTTTGTTACACATATATACATCTATATTTCTGCAGACACACATTTGTTAATTGGTTATATAGGAAATTCACATCTGCATCTCTGACAATTATATGTTTGATATGGTTGTTTTCCTCTTTACTCTATTAGACAGTATAATTCTATTTCTATTTGTATGTACTATTGCAGTGTTTAGAAAGGGAACAATATGGTTTTGCCCTACAGACATAATTCAGTTTCATATTGTTGTTCTAAATGCTTTTCTCTAACAAAATTTAGATCTTTGTCTTCTAATATGAGATATTAGAGTATATTTTTCACATGTAGACCTCTGCTCCTTTCACTGTATCCAAACTCAACTGGTCAAGGTAACATGGAAGGAATAAAGAATTTGAGATTAATTTTTTTTTTTTACACAAGGGAATATTAAAAATAAACTAGAAAATGCTAATCTGCTAGGTACTGATACTGGATATCTTGCTTATGATGGGTTATTTAAGACATAATAGCAGTCTTAAGGAACTTTAAAACTACTTCATCTGAGAAGATCTAAATGCTTTATTTGCTTTAAATTAGCTCTAGGTATTTAAGGCTTTATTTATATTAAAGGGGCAAACCCAAGCTCTAATTCCAGATTTTTAGGAAAAGTATTTGTTGAAATGTTCAGAGATACGTTCTCATGTTCTGTGCTCTCATATCTCTGAAGTCGACATGCGTGAGGAGGAGAATCCTGAAGAGAGGAAGGTCAGAGATTTCTGTATCATGCAAAGGAGGAAATTGTGTTAAACTTTTAACTTCAAAAAATCTTTCTGGGGCAGCAAGTCAGTCTTTGTACTGAAGGTAAAATGAACAAGCAGGAGAGGTGGAAGAGAAGGGTAAGTTGATAGTCCCAGCTAAACTTGGAGGCAGTGGGGATTTCATGGCCAAGCCATAACACAAGAGTATTCTTCTTAACAGAAGAGATTTTGACCTTAGTCATCAAAAAGTTAAGGCTTGACTCAAATAAGCTTTTGGTTTTGGTTTGAGGCTTATGTAATATATATAAGAAAACTGGTGTCTTCATTTTCCTGGAGTCAGAAACAGTAGAAGATGATGAAGTCTCAGGTTTATACCTGTAACCTTAATACTTGCAGTGAGTCTCAGTGCAGCTTTGTAAAGTAGGTTTGCAGGGTGCATTGGCACTGTTAGCTGTGCTGGTGTAAGAAATGATCAAACGACTGGCACTTGGAGAGGATCTCTTTTTCTTTTCCATAGTGAATTTTCTTGAGAACATCATCTGTCTGTTCATTCACGCTGACTTCTGAATAATACTCTTGAGGCCTGAGAACTTCCGCTGGCCCCTAGACCTAGTTACTTATGTATGAGTTAATGATAAAATTTGGAATTCTATTAAAACTTAGATTTACAAGCTCTCAGGATTATTTTCATATTTTGTCTTAACTGAAGAACTGTAGGGTCTAAAAAGATTTATGTCAGCTTTGGACATCAGCTCAATTCCCATTTTAAGGCTGTTCTTCTGCCTGGTCTTTACCATTGCTTCCTGTTCCTTGGCTTTTTCCCCTCCTGTGGACAATGTGTTAATACAATAGTGCGTGAGACACTAAAATGTCTTAATGTTTCAAGAGGTTGGATGCTGAGTTGTGGTACTTGTCCAGTGCAGTTCAGGTGAGTGGTGAGAAATACACAAGAGTAAAATTTTAGCCAAAAGTGGAGTAGAACCCTCATCTGTCTTCTAAATGAACAGCATAAGGGGGAAAAATGTGATGGTGTTCATAGGGCAAGGAAAAACCAGACTTTTGTTCACCCCATGAAAACAATGTCTATACCTTTACCTGCAGCATTACCATAGTAGCTCCATGCAGGTGATTTATTTAAAATAAATAAAACCTTGTAAAATATATAATTTCATTCAGAACCAGTGTGAACTGTCAGCACAACCATATTACTGGAGTTCAAAGCTTTTTATGTGGATGATGAAGCAGCAGCAAATGAAAATGTGGTCCATTGGCAAGACAGCAGCAACTGCTAATTAATTTGGGAAATAAAAAAGGAAAAAATAAATCCCTTAAGCAGGTATTGAGCTAAAATAGTACAGAGAGATTAAAATCAGTAATTGCCAGGGGTGTTAATTAGAACTGGGACCACATATCCGAAGTGTCTCCCAGAATATACTAGACAAGTCACGTCTGAATCAGGTTACAGAGAATGATGATTTTGCTTTAGCATATCGTGTTGTATTAAATAGTTTTTTTCCTCTACGCACTGTACGTAGTCATCAGGGAAAAGAACTTATTAGAACTTAAATGATAGCAAATACATTTGCCTGCATCTTCTCAAATGTTGAACTCCTGTATGTCAGCTCCAGAGCTGCAACTCAGCCTTAGTATGAAGGATCTTGGATCTCTAAGGCAGTGAACCAGTGTTAATGGAAATTCCTTCATTTTCTTCAGGTTATTTTAAAGTTTCTGACAAATCAAATGACATCATAAAGCTTTCTAGCAGGTTTAGCTCTGTTTCATAAGTCCTTTGGTGGGTCATAAGTATGTAAAGCTGATTATTTGAAAGGAGAACGGAGATAAAGGAGGATATTTACCTTTGAGCTAATTTAAATACAAATAATAATGTATTACTGCATGGAATTTTATTTTATTTAAAATTTCAGCTAGCAACTGAGAACTTCCAAAACTAAGTTTCTTCTCCTGAAAACTTGGAAGAAGACATAGATATAAACCTCAAATTCCTTATGTATTGTCAGTTATACATAAAAGTTTTTATATTCTCCAGTCACATGGATTTCATTGTTAATAAATGTTTATACATGTCATGGGTTCAGCAGCAGCAGTCATTTTTCTCCTTCTTGGTAGCTGATGCAGTGCTGTGGTTTTGATTTTGGGCCTGGGAACAGCACTGGTAACACCAGTGTTTTCAGTTACTGCTTGGTAATGTTTTGGTCTGGCCAAGGACTTTCTGAGCCTCATGCTATGCCAGGGAGGAGGGGAAGCTGGGAGGAAGCAGAGACAGGACACCTGACCCAAACTGACCAAAGAGGTATTCCATACCACAGCACATCATGCCCAGGATGTGAAAATGGAGAGCAGAGACCCAGAAGGGTGTGGTGGTGGTGCAGTGGGGGGGTTTGCTGCTGGGGAGTGCACTGGCTGGGTCGGGCTTGGTGAGCAGTTGTATTCTCTTTCTTTGTACTTCTCTTGTCATTATTATCATTGGTGGTAACAGCAGTGATTTGTGTTATACCTTAGTTACTAAACTGTTCTTATCTCAACCTGTGGGAGTTGCATTTTTTCGATTCTCCTCCCCATCCCCGCAGGACTGGGTGAAGAAAGAGAGAGAAGTGAGTGAGTGAGAAAACTTCGTGGTTGACTGGGCTTAAACCATGACAATATAGAAAATTTATTTATGGTAATTTTCCCCACAGAGTACTATTGGATTACAAAACTATTGCTAGCTGTCATTTCACTCAGACATCTTTAGTTTATGATTTTTTTTCCCCAGTTCTTAGAAGAAATCTTTCCCTTGTACCACCATCATATTATTGATGTGGCTTGCTCTGTCATGGAAAAGTCCAAGGACTATGATGATGCAGACTTTGTCTTTTTCTGGAGTTGATGGGACTTGGGAAGGGCTCTTGGGCTAAGGAAGAGTTGGCTACAGGGTCAACTTTGCAGCCCTGACTGTGGAAGCATTAAGGAAATAATGTCCACTGAATGTCAAGTATTTTTACAAGTATATATTTTTTTTCTTCTATTCTTGGGCAAGCCTACATTATACCAAAAAAGTTTAATTCCTGTAACTGTTGTTAGTGTGCAGAAAACAAAGATTGGCAAGCCAGTACAACTTGCATATAAAAAGAGTTGGGTTGAGGAATGACAAACTGTGTAAAACACCCTGAGTTGAGGGTGAGGAGGAATTAAAACCAGCTAGCTCTTCCACCTCCAGAAGCATCACTAGCCAACCTCTTCATGTGCAAACACAGCTTCTGTCCCATGTAATTCCTGTGGGTATCTGACTGCTGCTGCTGGATGTGTGTATTCTTACTGGGAGAGATTCGGACAACAAATTGGGAGCTCAACACAACTTTTGATCCTGAAGTGTTTAATTGAATATCTCTCTGTATTGCAAAGGCAAAAGTCTCTACTAATTTTTTTTCATGCAAATAGGTGAAATGGCTTCTGTGTTTCTGAAGTTAAACAGGTCCATTATTTGGCTGATGTACTGATCTCAGTGGGGTGCATGAACCTTTGCAGATACATGTAATGGACCTTCCTACTTGTGTTGAGAGCTTAGTCACACTGCTCAAAGTTTGTCCATTTAGTGCCAGAGATTTGAAGGAGCAAGGTTCTACTAACAAAAGAAATAAAATTATTACTAGCAAGCACCAATATTAAACCGAGTTCCTATTTCTTCTATTGGCAGCATGAAGCCAGGCATAAGGCAGATCCATATGTGCTTCTCTTAAGTACCCATTTGCTGAAGTGTTCTTAGATGGATTTAAGTGTTCTCTTTTAACTATTATTAACTGTGTTCTGGGACATTGAGTGATGGTCCAGAAAATCAGTATTTTTTTTTTCCAATATTTGAAAAGTGGTTTGGTGCAAGAATGAAAAAAAGAAAAGGATTGTTTAGGTATATTTTGTTTATGTATGTGCTAACACACATGAAACTATATGAACATAACATGTAAATTTAACTGTACAGAAGAATTGGAAACTGGAGTATTTTGTCTATATTAGAAATTAGAGGTCATGCAGAAGAGAGGTACAAAATCAACCGCTTCTCATTTCTGGTACCTTTGACAAGATCCCAACCAGCTTTTGCTCTGCACAGTCCTCTTCCTAAATCCACAGTCCCCTGAGCACAATCGGTACTCCAAATGCACATGAACTCTGGTAAGATTTCTTTCTACAGCTACCTGGAAGGAGGATGAAGAGAGCAGGTGGCTCTCTTCTCCCAAGTAGCAAGTGATAGGACAAGAGGTAATGGCTTCAAGTTTCCCTAGAGGAGGTCTAGATTGGAGATGAGGAACAATTTCTTCCCCAAAGGGTGCTCAGGCATTGGAACAGGCTGCCCAGGGCAGTGCTGGAGTCACCATCCCTGGAAGTGCTCACAAACCCTGTAGACAAGCCCTCAGTGACATGGCTTAGTGGTATTGGCAGTGCTGGGGGAATGGTTGGACTTGATGATCTCAAAGGTCTTTTCCAACCTAACTGATTCTATGGCTCTGTGAGGTTCGAAGTCTGGAGTCAGTTTTTGAACCGTCGTGGCTGTCTCGGTAACCTACCTCTATATGTACTTAATTGAATGCTAAAAGTATTTTTATTTATATTTTGTTGTTTCATGAAAGAAGTGCTTTTGGCCTTCACTATGCTGCTGCAGGAGCAGTAAAGCCTTTTCTTTTGCTTTACCTAGCTCAGTCTCAGCCTGTGAGAGGTAAATAGCCCGTGAACCATCTCTTTATGAGTGACTAAATATCAGTAAGACTAGCTCAGAAAAGAAATCTCTTTTCTAAGTTTTTACAAACTCTTCTGTGGGAAGGAATATTTTTGAACCTGAAGAAAAAATCAAGCAAAGGACAGAAGCTGGGAAGAAGGTCCAAATCAACACATGTATAGGAGCAGCAATAGCCAAATACATAGAAGGTGGGTGAAGAGCAGCATTGCAACACAAAATCAGGGTCTACTTCTCCAGCTTTATTTTCCTTTAAAAAAACAGGTAAGAAATTTGTAATACAGAACCATTAATTCTGTCTCAAAATTGTAGTACAATCTGTTCTGCACATCTGTGAATACAGATGGTCACTGTTCTTAATAATTCAGCATAAGAACTGAAACACTTGCTTTGAGTGAGGTAAAAATCATGTTTGTAGCTTGTGTTATTCATTCAGCCATCCTGGCCACACATTTAGCAAAACAGCAGCATGATGACTATTTTCACAGAACAATCTACAGACATTTAATATAGTAAAACCAAATGTTATAGCAAAATGGGTGCTAAATCTGAAATATAGGAAATGGCGCCTTTCTGCAACATTCTATTGCAGAGATTTTTAGGTTGCTTCTTTGCGTTTAGGCTTTATATTATATGTGTTGGTACATAATTTATTATGTGCCAACACATATATGTTTGTGTATATATACATATATTTATGAAGTTATATTTATATGAATACATATATATTTATGAAGTTGAAAATGTAGTACATCCTTTTATTATGTTTATTACTTTTTATGTTTATTTTTGTACCCTTTTTTCATCCTTAAAATAACAAAGGAAAAATACCTTTCAGATAAGGGAAACCACAGGACACCATACTACTAGTGTCCATAGTTATCTGGGAGAAACAATCATGGGAAGATAGTACTTGTAATAAAATGAAGAAAAATATAATTAAAAGAAGTCTAGGAGGAGGAAATAGTCTTGGGCTAAATGATAAATGAAAGACTCATTAATACCTTGATAGTATAACTTAAGTTATATGTCTTATTTATTGATCAGGTCTCTTTTGACAGAGTATGAAAGGTAGGAAACTGCCATGTATATATATATATGTATTTTTTTCATGTGTATTTGGAAGGAAGGTGCACCCAAATTCTTTAGCAGCACCAGCAAGTTACAGTATCATGCTCTCTCTGTGTGCACAGACTTCTGTATCATGACTCTTCTTTCAGCGGTAAGAAATGCAATCATCAATACTAGAATAAATTTTTGGGTTTTGTTCCTTACCAACTGTGTGTGTGTGGGGAAATCCCAAAATGAACGATTATGATCATTATAGCATTAAGTCATTAAAATTCAGTTTTTCAGACAGCTTTCTTTTTTACTGCTGATATACGACTTCTTTAGAATATGTTTACAGAAAATTGAAGAAAAACATGAGCTTGCATTGAACTGAATGTTCCTTAGCAGTGTCATCCTAGTACAAAAATGTGCTCTCTTTTTTCACAATGGTTGCAGTTAGTTTTTGTTGTATGCTGTTTGCTTTTTATGGCTGTGAATTGGAAATAGTGTCTATTCACAGACTAGTGAAGAAGGCTGTGCTGGTGTAAAGCTTATGGAATGAAAATGGAAATCGGGATCTGTCAGTGTTGCAAGAAGTTCTTTTCAAATAATCCATTTCTTTACACCCTGTGATTTTCTCTGCTTATTGGCAGTGTTTTTCTGTCTCTTTCTACGTCTAAGGGCATTTTTTATTATAATTCAGATGCATGTTCACATCAGTGCTGTCTCTAGAAGAAGCTATACTTTAGACTTGTCAGGCAATGTATGATTAAACCTATGGATAAATGCTTATTTTGGCCTGAATGGTTTCAGCAAATCTATCACCTAATCTGCTTCCTTTGAAACTCTGAGACTTTTTAGAGCCAGGTGAAGATATTGCTCTGTCAATAAAGAAAACACATCTCTCTATGTAGATACAGAGTGAAATACATCTTCACTGCCCGTATAACTACAGATTCACCTTTATTTACCTTTGAGAAAAAATCATCTGCTCTATAAAATGCTGGTCTAATTACTTTTCTGTGAGTTGTCATGGGTTCAGCAGCAGCAGTCATTTCTCTCCTTCTTGGTAGCTGGAGCAGTGCTGTGGTTTTGATTTTGGGCCTGGGAACAGCACTGGTAACACCAGTGTTTTCAGTTACTGCTTGGCAATGTTTTGGTCTGGCCAAGGACTTTCTGAGTCTCATGCTCTGCCAGGGAGGAGGGGAGCCGGGAGGAAGCAGAGACAGGACACCTGACCCAAACTGACCAAAGAGGTTATTCCATACCACAGCACGTCATGTCCAGGATGTGAAAATGAAGAGCAGAGACCCAGAAGGGTGTGGTGGTGGTGCAGTGGGGGGGTTTGCTGCTGGGGAGTGCACTGGCTGGGTCAGGCTTGATGAGCAGTTGTATTCTCTTTCTTTGTACTTCTCTTGTCATTATTATCATTGGTGGTAACAGCAGTGGTTTGTGTTATACCTTAGTTACTAAACTGTTCTTATCTCAACCTGTGGGAGTTGCATTCTTTTGATTCTCCTCCCCATCCCCGCAGGACTGGGGGAAGAAAGAGGGGGAGTGAGTGAGTGAACGAACTGGGTGAGTTATTAGCCTGGGTGAGGCTTAAACCACGACAGAGCTCCAGCTCTAAAAGAGGTGGTAGCACATACAGTGTATGTGTGATAAATTAATAGTGGTTGAAACATTCAGGGAATGGAAACATACATGTACCTTGGGGAATAAGATTACAAACAGGAATGTTGGGGAAGAAATGGACAAATTGGAGATGGAGGCTGTTGTAGGAGAATTCTCATACTTGAGAGAAACCATTAATAAGCTTTCTGAAGGACTGGTCTTAGGATCTGACACAGGGAGATGTAAGGTAAGACAAATTGCAAGTCATTCCAAACTGCCCAGGGCACTGGGGTACAGGAACCACCTTTCATGCCTTCAAACAAATACTTATTTTATCACTGAAGTCAAGATAGATACTTGACATTCCAGTTTACCAAGGTGCTTCACTTAAGGAGTGTGCTTTAACTGCTGTAGACCTGATCTAGTTAACTTTATTATTTACCTTAACACTTTGCACTAAGGCAGATTTACAGTGGAATTTGGGCTTTTGACCAGATTTCCAAGTACCTTTACTCAGTCCGAATCTGCATTTTTTGTTGTATGAATATGTTCCTTTAGAAAGGAAAGCAAAAAATCATTCTTCACCACATTCTGTTTTTGTAAGACAGTTATTTGGAAAATTAAGTGTATCATAGTTCTCATATATGTTTATTTTTAACATAGACTCGCAGTTTTCTTCCTTTTGGTTCTGATTTTTTTGGAAACAGTGAAAGCAAGACGATTCTGCTTCCCTTGGTCTGGCTTCTACACTTTAGTTTTTAGAGAAATTAATAAAAACAAACGTCAATAAAACCAAAAAAATGAGAAGAGTATGAGAAATACTCCTACATAGGGATTTTAATGCTCTCTCTAGCTTAACAACCTGTGCCATGCAATCAATTAAAAACCTAACCAAGAAAAACATCTTCCATTCATTTGTATAATTGCAATGTGGCATCCAGAAGAATTGTTATTGTAACAGGTGACAGAAACTCTCCAGTAGGTATCATATTATATTTACTCAATCTTACAATTCTGTTAATGCCTTTTAAAGAAGACATCGTCAGAGAAGCACTATTCTATGATTTTATGATTCTAAGGCACATACAAGCATTATTAGCTATTGACACCGGTACCTGGCAAGGTGAAAATAGCTGGACCAGCACTACAAACCATCACATTTTTGCCAACAAAAATCTAACTACAAAAAGCCAAAGGCAATACCAGTATCTCCTTCGTGCTCTGAATTCTATCAAGATTCAAAAAATGAAGTTAAAAGTTT
The DNA here is from genome assembly GCA_017639245.1 of Myiopsitta monachus. Lineage (NCBI taxonomy): Eukaryota > Metazoa > Chordata > Aves > Psittaciformes > Psittacidae > Myiopsitta > Myiopsitta monachus. The sequence goes on from CM029921.1 coordinate 46,774,392, forward strand.
AAGGTGCCCTTCCTGAAACACAATCAGGATTTTCTGCAAGATATAGAAAGAATTTTGAATGGAGGCCATTACTTAGCAAGAATAATGTAGGCATTGAAGGTGGAAGAAAGAGTGAGCAAGCAAACAACATCCTGCAAGACTATAATTTATAAACCAGGAAAATCAAGCAACCTACATAACAATCAGGCTCTTACATACAGAAATCAATAATAACTGCTACTCTATGATGTTCCAAAACTTTGACTTTAGCTAAATGTCAGGCTCCTCCAGACATGCAAAACTGATATTAAAGTCATCAAGTTCTCCTGCAATCATTTCCAACACTATCCTTATTAGAAGTGCCCCAGAAACAACACTTAAGCAATTTCCCTCACCAAAACAATTCTGTGCTTGTGTCAAGCAGAATCAAGGTGTCCTGGGTTCAGCAGTAGCAGTAATTTTTCCCTTTCTGTCATGATTTAAGCCACTATAATTCAACCAGTTTGCTCACTCACACCCTCCCCCGTCTTTCTTCCCCCCTACTCTGGGGGGGGGGGGGGGGGGGCAGAATGGGGAGAAGAAACGAAAGAATGTAACTCCTATGGGTTGAGACAAGAACAGTCCAGTAACTAAAGTATAATACAAATCACTACTACTACCACCAATAATAATAATGACCAGGGAAATACAAGGGAAGAGGATACAACTGCTCACCACTCAACCGAGCCATGAAGTGAAATCTTCCAGGTTCCTACCCCCAGTTTTTTGCATCCTGGGCATGACATGCTGTGGCATGGAATAGCTCTTTGGTCACTTTGGGTCAGGTGTCCTGTTTCTGCTTCCTCCCGGCTTCCCCTCCTCCCTGGCAGAGCATAAGACTCAGGAAGTCCTTGATCAGACCAAAACATTACAAAGCAATAACTGAAAACACTGGTGTTATCAGCGCTGTTCCCAGGCCTAAAGTCAAAACCACAGCGCTGCACCAGCTACCCAGAAGGAGAAAAATGACTGCTACTGCTGAACCCAGAACACCTTCTTAGTAGCTGGTGCAGTGCTGTGGTTTTGTCTTTCGGCCTGGGAACAGCGCTGGTAACACCAATGTTTTTAGTTGCTGCTCAGTAATGTTTAGTCTGACCAAGGACTTTCTGAATCTCATGCTCTGCCAAGGAGGAGGGGGAGCTGGGAGGAAGCAGAGACAGGACACCTGACCCAAACTAGCCAAAGAGCTATTCCATGCCACAGTGCGTCACGTCCACTAGAAAGTTTGGGGGCAGTTACCCGGAAGGGTTAGATCACTGCTCAGTCAGGCTGGATATTGGTCAGCGGGTGGTGAGCGGTTGTGTTCTCTTCCCTTGTTATTTCCCTTTTCATTATCATTATTGCTGGCAGCAGCAGTGGTTTGTGTTATACCTCAGTTACTGGACTGCTCTTATCTCAACCCCTGGGAGTTGCATTCTTTTGATTCTCCTCCCCATCCCTCTGGGAGCGAGGGGGAGGGGAGTGAGTGAGCAGCTGCATGGCTGAGTTGCTGGCTGGCCTTAAACCACAACACAGTTGAAGAAGAAAAGCCCTCTCCCAGCCTACACAAATACCAGAGATGTTCCCAGAAATAATGGCAGGCTCCCCAAAGGCTTCCAAGGCTTCATTTTATCTCAGAAAACTCCTCTGTTCTTCCAGAGACTATTTTCACAGACCAGAACAGTGATAAACAGTCTGGGACAAACACTTATGCTCTGTGAGCTGATACACTGAACCATGCAATCAAATATGCACCATACTCGCAAACACAGGGGTGCTGCTGCAGCTGGAATTCCCACTGTAATGGCTTCTGGAAAAGTAAAAATAGCGCAGGGAGATAAGGGGCAGGATTCAGGTTTTTGTAACAGAACAGTAACAGATGATGGGCTGTCTCATTTGTTGCTTTTAAAGAGACACCCTTGATCATTACCATGTATTGGTTTTCCCAATGGAGCATTCCTGAAGCACATGAAGAGGATAAAACTGAGCAAAAAGACATCCAAGAGTGAAACTAAAGCCCTTCTCTCAACTGACAGGACTCAGCCACAGATGCTGCAAAATAAACTTCCCTCCAGTGTATTTAATGTGGATGTAACTTTCTGAAGACCAACTAGTCCGCTCCACCAGACCTCTATGGGGCCATACCACTTGCTAATGTGGATATACTGTCTTAATTATCCTTTTGACCAAAGAGGGTGATCACGCATAGTGCCACATAATCTTACCGCATACTGCTTGCTAGCAGCTATGCTGTAGGGTGGTGTTTCCAAAAGATTTGCATTTCTTCATTTCCAAAGTTATAAGGCTTGAAAAAATTTACCTCCTTAACCCAAAGATTTCTGTGAGTTGAATGTAAAATTCAGAAATGCAAAGTACATGTTAAAACTGTTTAACCTCTGTATGAAAGCATTCTGAAGCTCAGAGGAGCTACAAGCTCTCTAGTCACCATAGAAAAGAGGTGGAAAAAGCACTTGAATAACTGTGTAAGAAAAAACCCAAACAAGTTCCATGCTTCATAACGAAAAATAGTACATGTTTTACCCCCTGGTTTTGTCAACTAGGATACTTTCCATTCATACCTCATAACAAGTCAAATAAAGCTGACCACAGCTTTTATATTTATTCCCTTAAATAACTATTTGTTCCTGATATGCAAATATGTCAGTGGAAAGTCGTACATGAAAATCTATATGATCAAAGGGTTTTGGATTTCCCTGTCCATGTGCACTTATTTTCAGATCCAGATGCATTTTCAGGAGTTTGTAGGGTTTTTTTTCCTTATTGCCAGTACACCTTCTCTGACTAAACTCTAGACTATGGTTAACATTCCTCCAAATAAAGGAAAATACAGTATCACAGATCTGAGACCTGATACCATGCTGTCTTTTCTCCCCATTAGTCCAAATTTGACCTTAAAATTGTTACAAATGCTGTAATTCTACTCTGTGGCAAGAAACTTTGCTACAATCCTTCAGGCTGCTTTTCCAGTCTGAAGCTTCTATTTCCCTTATACTTCTTAACAATTATTCAGAAGCAAACACTAAATGTGGTAAATACAGCTGAGAAACATACCTGCACATAAAGGATCGAGGTCACAAAAGGAATGTGAGGCTGGACTAAGTCAGCTTCAGCTAAGGCCTCAGCTACAAGGTCAATCAAGAATCTAAAGAGAGAATGTGTGCTACAAGCACTTGGAAAGCCTTTACTTAACATCTTCATATTCTTGAAGATTTCAAAGAACTTCCTGGGAGATTGCATTACTTATTAATTATAATACAGTCTGTTAGCAAACTACACAAGCTATCTAAAGTGTACAGTGTATGTGTAGATCTTCATCTTTCAAGAAGCAACTATACTAAAAGCAAAATATCTTAATGCAAACAAATCAGTGACTTCCATGTTGCTGAAATGGAAAAAAAAAGAAAAACAAGCAAACAAAAAAACCCCAAACCTAACAACAACAAAACCCAGCTATTTCAGAAAAAAATAAAAAAAAATATTGAATTTCAATCAATTTAAGCATCCCAAAGCAAATGGTTATAAAACATGTAAAAGAGTTAACTATCATGGGTATGACAGAGTAAATAGCAACCTGTAATGCAACTAGGTACTGAGCTTTACTTAAGAAACAATGAGATTAGAGCTTTTACCCCACTTATTTCACACCTGCTCCCTGCACCAACACTTCAGCGTCAGGTTAACTTGGTCTCAAGGTCCTCCTTCCCAGAGGGCGGTCGAGGAAGGTTGGGCAGAAAGTCACGTCTCTTTCTACCATGCAGCTTCTCACAGCTACCAGTCCTAGCATCTGCATCCACACATCCCTCTGACCTCCAGGACCTTCCTCCACTTCCAGGATTTTTCCTGCAGCTAGCTTCTTTGCACTCCTCTGTGATCAGCTTGTGGTCTGCCGATTGTTTCCTGTCCCTTTAGCCATTAGAGAATTCTGGACGTGCCACCTTTGTTTAGTTCATGCCGTAGTAAAGTTTATAACCAGAATGGACTGGTTGCAGCTAGCGAGAAACAGTTCAATTTCAGGCATACATACCCTCACATATGCCCAATTATCTGCCTGCCTCCCTGAACGCATTCTTTTGTTTGTTTTTTTTTAATCCCCCCAAAAGCTTTTAGTTACACTGTGAGTAGTAGCTGTATTTGCTATTTGGTTTTTGATTTTTAATGGTGATTATTTTCCGGTTCTTTCTGCTCCCCACCCCCCGCTAGCACTGTAGTAGAATCACAACAAAGTCCGTTTTAAATATAAATTCTTGCAATTCAAATTAAAATACTAAAAACTTGCACCTGCCCAGAAGAGGAACTTTGGGCTGTACTCTGTTGTGGTTTAAGCCCCTCAATAAATCACGCAGTCGCTCTCTCACTCACTCCCCCTCTCTCTTCCCCCAGTCCCGTGGGGATGGGGAGAAGAATCAAAAGAATGCAACTCCCACAGGTTGAGATAAGAACAGTTTAGTAACTAAAGTATAACACAAATCACTGCTGCTACCACCAATAGTAATAATGACAAGAGAAGCACAAAGAAAGAGAATACAGCTGCTCACCAAGCCCAACCCAGCCAGTGCACCCCCTGGCAGCGAACCCCCCCACTGCACCACCACCACACCCTTCCGTGTCTCTGCTCTCCATTTTCACATCCTGGACATGACGTGCTGTGGTATGGAATAACCTCTTTGGTCAGTTTGGGTCAGGTGTCCTGTCTCTGCTTCTTCCCGGCTTCCCCTCCTCCCTGGCATGGCATGAGACTCAGAAAGTCCTTGATCAGACCAAAACATTACCAAGCAGTAACTGAAAACACTGGTGTTATCAGCGCTGTTCCCAGGCCCAAAATCAAAATCACAGCACTGCTCCAGCTACCAACAAGGAGAAAAATGACTGCTGCTGCTGAGCCCATGACAAGCTCATATTCCTATCTTCCACTCATTCTTCTTCTATGCTGTCTTCTTCCCCAGAAAAGCCTTTGACCCGCTCTGTGGGTGGATATTGTAGTTGAAACTAAAGCTTGTTTTTAAGTGCTTTAGAGTCTTCTGTGAAGGGCAGGAAATGTGAAAATCCACTGATGGGTGAGTGGAAGTCAGACTAAATGCCGTCTTCCTGCTAGCAGCACATCTCTTAATCTGCTGTAGCTGAAATGTTAATGTCTAAGTGGATTTTTATTAGAAATAGGTCTCCCAGATTCTACTTCAGATGTCAGAGGTTGACAGTAATATCAATAAAAAGCCAGCAGCATGGCCTTTATTCCCTACTGTGGTGCTGACATGTGACAAAAATAAGCATGATAATTTTATAGCTGCCTTTTTTTTTTTTTTTTCCTGTTGAAAACATTGCTGCATTAATCTGAAAGACAGCTGATTCTTCAAGGTCAAAAGTACCTAGCTACGAGTTGATGAGCTATAATATGTGGCTGTGGTGTCTTTGATGGTTCTGTATTAATAATATACATGCAGAAGAGGCAATAAAAATTCCATTTAAGGGCATTAAAACATACTGGGACATTTGATCAGGTTAGAATTCCTGTCAGCTGGCTGTAGGCATGGTGTTGCTTAGCCTGTCATTAACAAAGTGCAGAATATAAAGAGAAATGGTTATTGCATCAGCTCAGATTTCACTGGAATGACCTTTTTGGTTTTGGCATTTGGCTGATGGATTGAGCGGAAATCTATCGCACAACTGTGGGCACACTCCTGGCTAGCAGAGTATTCTGTTGTTCCTTCTGCAAGCCAATTGATATAGAAAAGCGGAAGAACAAAAAATATTTCCAGTGTCACTAACAAAGCTTTTGCAATATGAATATACACATTTTGCAACAAAAATGGGTTAAAATGTAGGTTGCTTCATCAGCTTTGTCATGGGTTCAGCAGCAGCAGTCATTTCTCTCCTTCTTGGTAGCTGGTGCAGTGCTGTGGTTTTGATTTTGGGCCTGGGAACAGCGCTGATAACACCAGTGTTTTCAGTTACAGCTTGGTAGTGTTTTGGTCTGGCCAAAAACTTTCTGAGTCTCATGTTATGCCAGGGAGGAGGGGAGCCGGGAGGAAGCAGAGACAGGACACCTGACCCAAACTGACCAAAGAGGTTATTCCATACCACAGCACATCATGTCCAGGATGTGAAAACGGAGAGCAGGGACCCAGAAGGGTGTGGTGGTGTTGCAGTGGGGTGTTCGCTGCTGGGGGGTGCACTGGCTGGGTCAGGCTTGGTGAGCCGTTGTATTCTCTTTCTTTGTACTTCTCTTGTCATTATTATCATTGGTGGTAACAGCAGTGGTTTGTGTTATACCTTAGTTACTAAACTGTTCTTATCTCAACCTGTGGAAGTTGCATTCTTTTGATTCTCCTCCCCATCCCCACAGGACTGGGTGAAGAAAGAGGGGGAGTGAGTGAATGAATGAACTGGGTGAGTTATTAGCCTGGGTGAGGCTTAAACCACGACAGAGCTCCAGCTCTAAAAGAGGTGGTAGCACATACAGTGTATGTGTGATAAATTAATAGTGGTTGAAACATTCAGGGAATGGAAACATACATGTACCTTGGGGAATAAGACACGTTGGGCGCCAAAAAGAACTGCCATGGTTTAAGCCCCTCAATAAATCACGCAGTCGCTCTCTCACTCACTCCCCCTCTCTCTTCCCCCAGTCCCGTGGGGATGGGGAGAAGAATCAAAAGAATGCAACTCCCACTGGTTGAGATAAGAATAGTTTAGTAACTAAGGTATAACACAAACCACTGCTGTTACCACCAATAGTAATAATGACAAGAGAAGTACAAAGAAAAAGAATACAACTGCTCACCAAGCCTGACCCAGCCAGTGCACCCCCTGGCAGCGAACCCCCCCACTGCACCACCACCACACCCTTCTGGGTCTCTGCTCTCCGTTTTCACATCCTGGGCATGACGTGCTGTGGTATGGAATACCTCTTTGGTCAGTTTGGGTCAGGTGTCCTGTCTCTGCTTCTTCCCGGCTTCCCCTCCTCCCTGGCATAGTATGAGACTCAGAAAGTCCTTGGCCAGACCAAAACATTACGAAGCTGTAACTGAAAACACTGGTGTTATCAGCACTGTTCCCAGGCCCAAAATCAAAACCACAGAGCTGCACCAGCTACCAAGAAGGAGAGAAATGACTGCTGCTGCTGCTGAACCCATATCAAGCTTCCACCATTTGCCCTTTAAGGAATAACTTTGCTAGGTGTGTAATGCACTTAGTTGTTCTTAAGCCACCCTGCCATTAAAAACAATGTATTGATATGATATAGAAAATATTGGAGTTTAAAATAAGCATTTTGAGTTACTGAGAATTTTACAGGGTAACAAAGAAAGTTAAATTGCTGCCAGGATTAGACCCTCTGTAAAGTCTTTTAGATAGTGTTGTGCATAAAGTCCCATTCTACAAACTCCAAGTTAAATTGTCCTTTTTTAAACTGAATTTGAAGTAGGTGCCAAAGTAAATGATTCTGGGAATAAAAATAAAGTAAGACATTGAATTGCAGTTTTTATGTATATTATGTTTTTACATGTAGTAAATGCTTTTGTTAAGAGCAAGGATTTTCTTAATACAGTGAATTCAGATTTTGAATAGCCTTTTTTTTTTTTTGGCAGATGATTTAGAATAGGCAAAAAAAAAGTTTGTTTTTTTCTGTTGAAAATTCTGGTTATAATCCTTGCCTCCATTTTAAAGTGATACCTTGATAAAATCTGCTATTTTTGTCACTGTGATAGTCTTGCATGGGCTCACATGAATTCACGCTCAGTTGAATAGTAAAATATATTTGAATTAATGTTTAACTTATTTAAATCTTGCTTAGAATTTAAGATGCTTTACATTTTACATTTTTTTGATTTTGTGTTATATAATACCTCCTCAACTGTGCAGCTTCTCATGTTTTCATTGTATTTATAAGGAAAAGTCAGATCCTTTCATTGCTTCTGCCTGTTGTTCTGCCAGTACCTTGAAAATTGTGGTTGAACACCACTACGAAATTTACCCTTTAATAGGATTCTGTTATTATTTCCTCTCTCCAAAAAGGAAAGGAAATGAAGTAGTCTGGCCAGTTCTCTTAATTAAGGTGAGCTCAGTGTCACTTTGCCTTGGAAACTTTGCCCAAGTGCACAGTTCTTGGGGTTTTTATTCTCCTTTTTGGCAGAGACTGTCTGTCCAAAGGGTAAATAATGCTCCTGCCTGCTAAGGTAAGGACTGCTTCTACTCCAGCCCACTGCACTTCTCTTCTGAAACCACAGCCAGTTTGGCTCCTGGCAAAGAATTTGATAGAGGCAATTCTCAAATGCTGGCTTTTAGGTGATGAAAACCTATTAAGTTAGTTGTTCCCCTCATTGGGCCAGTGTGAGGGAGGAGGTCCTCCAAGCTGACTTATGAAAGCACCTTCAGTGCTTTCAAGGTGAAACATGTCAATTCACTTTCCTGAATAATTAAATAATTGCAGTAGTGCTAAGGAAGCAGAAAGAAAAGCAAGAATCTGCCTTTAAAGACTTCTCTGCTTCCAGTTTGCGTCCTGTTCATAACAGTTTTTCTCTTGCATTAAATAGTGGGCAGAATTGTCCTTTACAATGTTGAGAAGAATAAGGTGTTAAATGGGATATAGGGAATGAAGTCCGATGAATAAATGGTACATTACATCATGGAACCTTGTAAGGATAGCTGTAGCTGGTTTTAGGTTTTTCCCGTAAGATGTGCATAATACTCCCAGTAAAGGGCATCTTAGGAAAACCTAGGAAAATGGAACGATGTATAGCTTTGATTTCAGTACCTTTATTATGACTTATCCCTGTATTCTTTCTTAGTATACTGCATGAGAGAAAAAGGAAACTCAGGAGATTATAGAAGGCTTTTTGTTAAAGTGATGCCGCTCCAAATGAATATGATAAAACCTAAGGTGTTTGCCAAGTAAAATCCTGGCTAAGAAAACACTTCGGGAAAATTGTTTTACTTCTGAGTCCTGGATGTGCTGATTGCATGATTCTCACAGAGGAATAAGTGTTATATGAGATTCCCTAATAAATATCAGCAGTTGTTTTTGCTGAGTGATATAAAAATATCTTTCCAATAAATGGCCACTATAAATAGCCTGGGGGTCTCTAGAATGACACACTTTGTACAGGAGGCTGCAACATTGCATTGGTGGGCAGGCAGTGTTCATTTATTACGTTTTGATTTTTTTTAACATGCTTCTTATCACAAGCCAACCACTAATTGCTAGCAATATATCTTCCTTATTTTCATGGTATTTTTAAATAATGGCTGTTAGTCCTTTAGTAGCTACAGGATATAAAATCTAACCACAGAATCAAATGTTTATTATTGATTTTCTATCACCAACAAATTGACTTTTTTGCAGTGTTGGGCAAACATAGCTAGAAAAAGTTCTCAGATTTTCATATAGAACTTAAGATACTGCTGTGCCATCAGTATTAATAAGTGCTAGTAGTATTGATAACAGTAACAGTCTCTCTACATTACTCATTTTAAGCCCAGAGATTTCCTGTACATGCTTGGTCTAATGTCTCTGCTCTTTCTGTTCAATTAGTATCTTGAGTCCAGCATTAAAATCCTTTTTAAATACACAGGCTTAAGACTTGCATTACTTCCATATTCCCTTGTCTGTAAATGGTGTGCTTAATCTTAGTGTTTAAATACAGTTTCATATCAGGGTTTCAAAATTTTTAATCTAAAATCGCATTTAGAGCTGATTGGCACCCGCTGTTATTTCTGGTAACAGCAAATTTGTTTCTAGATTTAGGTTGTGAGGATAATACATGTCATATCACTTTGAGCTGATAAAAATATGCTAGTAACACTTAAAGTAGCACCAAAGCATCTTAAGCGTGCTTAACGTACTGCATGAAGAAAATTTGGGCAGTGAGTGTGAGGGAAATGTCTCCTTTCATTTATACACTTATGCATTGCAAACAAAGCTGCCAAGAGCAGTGAGTTATATCTTTCCTTACACTGAGTGTCTGAGTAATAAGGGATCTCCTTGGGTTTCTGCTTGCATATTTTCCTAGTCTGTGGGATTTGCAGAAGAGGGTACCTCAGCTGCTCTGCACAAGTTGAGAAGCTCTTTGCTCTCCTGAAGGACTATTTTTCTGTTCTACCTATTTACAAGTATGTTTATACCAGGCAAAGAGAGTATTACTAAAAGAATGTCTATCTAATAAGAATTAAATTATTGCAAGAGCCTGGCAGCATCTTGCATAGATGGCAGCATGACAGATAATGGTACTAATAAATACATTTATTGCTAATTGTTGAGTTTACAACTACAATTAGAAAAAATATTTCTCATCTACATGTAAAAAAAATTAAAAAATGTGATTGCGGGTAACTCAAAATGCTCCAAAACAACCACATTATCTGCTGACAGCTGAATAAAGCCGGTGAAGCTAGTGAAAAATCTGCTTCTCAGAGAAAGACAGCTGTCATTTAATGTGATGTTCTCAGTCTTTTGTAGAAACAATTACAGTATGCAAATTTGTATTCACTTATGCAGCCTGCTCCTTCATTTCTACTGATAGAAATTTATATATTTTTATAGTATTCTATAGTTTCTATAAATCTACTGTCTTTTGTCGTGAGTCCAAAATGTATTCAGTTTTAAATTATATCTTATTTATTTGTATTTTATTATTTATTACCCATCAAAAATATTTCAAGTTGCATATACTTAACTTCTAGTTTTCAGGTAAAATATCTGAAGAGCTAAATTCAGTTGGAAGTTATTTGCTGGCAGTTTTTGTTCTCTAACTGTACTTATGTAGCACAATGCAGAGTCTACCCTCCCTGTACACAATTTTTAATATATCACTTTTTATGTTTCCTTAACTATGTCATAGAATACACAGACTGCACAGTGGAGCCTGAGCAAACATTGCAGCACTCTGTTATATTCTGAACCTTTGAAATTTAAATGTTAATTAAATAGTGTGTGGTGAGCAGGATTAGTGCCTCCTCTGCCAGGAAATTGAAATAAGGATAGTTTTGTAGCACCTGTAATATTTACCAATCAACAATAAGGTCCTGATTCAGGAAAGGTGTGGGGGAGAAGGACTGTGAGGAAAAGCATCTCTAGGAGAGGCAGGGATTTCACCTCCAAAATGCAGATGTTCTCAGTTTAGGTCTGTGAGATTACTTGGAACGAAGGACCAGTCCTGGATAGCCTGAGGATTTTACAACACATTCAAGCTTTGCATTCTGAATTGTATTTTCATGTGATGCCAAGGTTTCAGATACAGGAATCTGAGGCTTTCTTTGCAAGGAGAAAGGTGGGGGATCTGCCAGCAGTGGGTTTTGTCCATGTAGATGCTCTGAAAGGATAATATAAACCCACCACCTTCATATGCAACACAGATCCCTATTTTTAGAAATTAATGAATGGATGTTTCTGAAATACAAAAATCCTAATAAAACCCTACAGCTTCTTATATAGCAACTTACCATCAAAAGTGGGAGATGCACGTTGATTTCAGCATTACTTCGTATTTTCAACTTCATAAATTGCCAAGTATTAGAATAACATACTGAACAGAATAACTTGATTCTTATAAGTCATTGCAATCTGGTACTTGAAGCCATTGTATAAGCAAAATAACACCTGTTACTCAAAGATATTACATTTTATTATTCTAAGTATTTATGAGATGGAAGCTGACTGCAGAAAAGGAGCTAATAATAGTAAACCCAGTCAGATGCAACTTGAACCTGCATGGTTTTGGAGCATCTTTCTCCTTGTTTTTTACTTTACCTTAGGCTTATCTAAGTCACTAGTTATTTTTACTGGCTGTCATGCCACTTATTTATTGCCTTATTGCTCTTTGTTTTTTTCTTTGCTTCACAAGAATATTGTTGAAGGGTCAGAAACTTATTAAACATGAGAAACTGAAGTACTTTTTAGCTGTATCTATATATGCTAGCACTTGGGTTTCCAAACATTTGATATTAAGAGTGCTTGAGAAGTAATCCACTGCAAGTGATGTGTGTGTCAGCTGGCATCTGAAATCCTCAGTGAGCATTCCCTTCTGTTGCATCATTAAAATTGTTATCGAAAGACACAGAGGACATGACATTAGGAAAATTCCTTGGAAATGATAGCTAGACATCAAGGATTATTATAAATAATCTTTTTGTTAGGAAATGGCAACAATATCAAGGATGAGGTAGGTTGTACAGCAATTGTCTTCTGCTTAGTTATCTATTTATCTGCTTAAAGCTACAACAACCCATTTGATATCTTTTTCTATGTATCATTATGCTATAAATAGCATGCATAGTTTTTACAAAGATAATACATACTGGCATATATAGCTTGATGAAACATTTTAAAAGGGGAAGTTTAGCTTGGATATAAGGAAGAAGTTCTTTACTGTAAGAGTGGTGAGGCACTGGAATGGGTTGCCCAGGGAAGCTGTGAATGCTCCATCCCTGGCGGTGTTCAAGGCCAGGCTGGACAGAGACTTGGTTGACATGGTTTAGTGTGAGGTGTCCCTGCCCATGGCAGGATGGCTGTAACTAGATGATCTTAAGGTCCTTTCCAACCCTAAATATTCTATGATTCTATGAAAAGTGGCGTGTTCTTTCATAATTGTGTCTGGTTGAAACCACTGGAGATTGCAATTGCTCCTCGCTTTCTGTGAATTAATAGACAGTAATATTCTTTCAGGAAATGGACAGAAATAGAAAGATAAATATGCATTGCTAGAAAGATAGTGTGGATTTTTTATACATAATTAATATATTTTTACAGTAACATACTGTAAAATAATAGAGTCTTTAGAGCAGGAGGTTTTAATTCTAATCAGTTTTCATTAGGGCTCTGGAGACCCTAATAGCACCTCAGTGAGTTTTTGATAATCTTAAATTTTGTACCATTGCTTTGAATGACAATTTAAAATATCAACAGATAACTCCAAACTCTTTATATACCTGCTGAAGACATTTCCTGTGTTCTTTGCTTTTCCTTTTAGTCTTCTGGCAGAGTTAAGGACCTGATGTTCACAAGTCTGCAGGAAACTGTGATTGGTATGAAAACTGTTACACATTGATAATCTGGTAAAAACTGAATAATACTGAGAGTGTCACCAAGGATGAAATAAACAGATGATGCTCAAAGATTAAGGTGAATTAAGCATTTGATGAACATTTATGCATAGCATGATCAGTGGCTATATGGTCAAAATCTTTACAGTCATGAGCTCTTATTGCTTCCCTAAGGAAGCCAGGCAAAAGCTGACTTTCAATTCAGGGCCTTGCTTTAAAGTAGATGAATTTTATGAAAGACATAGAACTGCAACTTTCAGAAATAGAAGTGTCTGAATATTATTCTAAAAGGGTGTAGAAGCTGAAGTCCCCTTGCAAAGTATTATTCTTCATATTTGCATGATTTAGCTATCTTCATCTAAGAGCAGAGTTGAACTAGTGGTAAGATAACTTGTAAATATGAATTTGTGGAGTTTTCAGAAAATCCTTTTCTCCCTCTGAAATTTGCAATTACTTAGAAATTTGATACATGTTGAATGGAAAATCTCTTTATCATGCTCAGTTGTAATAAGAGATTTTTTACTCTGTGTGTAGTAGCACTAAGTAGGAAGTGATATTTTGACCTGGTTTTATATTTGAAAAACTGTATCCTAAATCAAGATGATATCTCAAATCTTGTAAATCTTTACAAGCAAAAATCCCCAGAAGACTGCATTTGTCAGTTACTAGCTATATTTTAAAAATTCACTTTTAGAGAAACTCCCATTTGCCGTTAGGAAAATAGGATGTTGGAAAACATCTGTGCAAAAGTGTGTCAGGGAGCATGTGAAGTTATACTTCGCATGACTTTTAAAGTTTCGACAAAGTGTCTTTTTGTATTAAAGAAAGGTTTTATCTAAAAATGCCCAGATGTCTAGAATCAAAGCTACCAATCAGCCTTTTAAGGGTGACAGATTTTCACCATATTACTTATAGCCCACAGAAGGAATAAGCATGCTTTTGGTGAGGCAAGGGGTGACATCAGAAAGAATGTCTGCCACATAATTAGACTATTTGTCATGGGTTCAGCAGTAGCAGTCATTTTTCTCTTTCTTAGTAGCTGGTGCAGCACTGTGTTTTTGACTTTCGGCCTGGGAACAGCACTGATAACACCAGTGTTTATAGTTACAGCTTAGAATGTTTGGTTTGACCAAAGACTTTCTGAGTCTCATGCTCTGCCAGGGTGGAGGGGAAGCCGGGAGGAAGCAGAAACAGGACACCTGACCTAAACTGATCAAAGAGGTATTCCATACCACAGTATGCTCAGGATGGAAAAACTGGGAGCAGGAAGCTGGAAGAGTTCACTTCACGGCTTGGTCATCGGGTGGTGAGCAGTTGTATCCTCTTCCCTTGTGTTTTCCTAGTCATTATTATTATTGGTGGTAGCAGTAGTGATTTGTGTTATGCCTTAGTTACTGGACTGTTCTTATCTCAACCTGTGGGAGTTACATTCTTTTGATTCTTCTTCCCATTCTCCCCCCCCGCCTTAGGGGGGGGGGGGGAAGAAAGAGGAGGGAGGGAGTGAGTAAACTGCGTGATTTATGACTTAAACCATGACACTATTTAAATTGTCAAATTTTAGTAGTCTAATGCAAATTTTCACCCTTTTTCACTTGAGGTATGTGTTGGGGAAGGAGGGGGCAAATAAGCATTGTTAAAATATGCATTGATTTGAATTGTAATTTGAAATATTGTCTGAATATAGGTATTTCTAGTACATACTGCAATAGATGGAGTCTTTACTTTCTACAAAGCATGATGTTGCTTGAGCTTGGGTTCTAATGTCTTGCAGGAATTCACACTCCAAATTCAGTGATTGTATAACCAAGAGATTTTCTGCTTACACTGAGGAATCTTGTACTATTAGAGATACAATTATTATTCTGTTGTGGCTTAGTAGTGCTGTTAAATATTGATTAATTCCTGGAAATAGTTTTTTTTTTTTCATCCAAGCTTGTATATTACCCAGATAAGGTTAAATGTATTTGCAACATGCAGGATGCATTTGCAAAGATTTAGGAGCAAACCAGAGCTACCCCACTGGCATAGTGAAAACAGAAAATTAAAATATCACAGGGTAGAGATGTGCTATTTTTGGAATGCTGGAATTTTTCAATTTGTATTTTTTAGAAGCATGTTTTTTCTTCTTCTTGGGTAATATTGAGGTAAACCCTGAATATCAGATACTGATCATGTAAACCCTGAATATCAGATACTGATCCTGTAAATCAGCATAGTTTTCTTGTTTTTGCAGTTTTTGTTTTTTTAGTCTTTAGAAAATATATACAAAATTTTACACTATTAAAGTTAATCACTGCTTTTCTGTGGATATCTCAAAAGGAGATGCAAGGAGTTTTCCTGCAAGAATTGGCAGGCTCAGGTTTTTATGTGAATACGAGTTTCTAAGCCTAAATGCCAAACTGATCACAGATGCAGGAGTGATCACAAACCTTTAAGTTTACAGTATATCAACCAAAACAAAGTAGAAATTGAAATATACAACAGCGGTAAAAAAAATGAGGAAAAATCTTAATAGAGCAGTCCAAGTTTTATGTTATTTAACTTCTTTGCATGGCATTTTTTAAAGACATTATTTAATTTAAATGAATTTTTCATGTTACAAATGCTAGAATTATCCTTTCCGTGATAAAAATCATCAATTAGAATGTATAAAGCAGGAGCTTATGCATTATAAAAGTTTATATTAAAGGTATGTATTTCTTACTGAGATGGTATATGTAACTACATCTTTAAATATCTGAATCCATATCTAATACCAGTTAATAGCCCTCACCCACAGAGAAATAAAAAAAAAATTATTTTAAAATAAGCTAATAGATTTTCAGAGTTCTTGTATCAAGTGGTAATTCTTCTGATGAAAAATATTTAATTACACTTGGGTTGCTGGAGAGTCATGGGGCGAGCATGTGAGTGACAGGAAACGAGGGAATGGTTTTAAACTGATGGAGGGGAGATTTAGATTAGATATTAGGGAGAAGTTCTTCCCTGTGATGGTGGTGAGACACTGGCACAGATTGCCCAGAGAAGGTGTGGCTGCTCCATCCCTGGCAGTGTTCAAGCCCAAGCTGGATAGGGCTTAGAGCAACTTGCTCTAAGTGAAAAGCATCTCAGGGCAGAGGGTTGGAACCGGATGAGCTTTAAGGTCTCCCAATCCACACCATTCTGTAATCGGAGAAAAGTTACTTTTATGGTCCATTGTACTAAAATATGCTGTCAGATACAATATCATCAACTCCTGGGGCAAGAAAAGATCCTGTGATAATCTTACTGCACTGCCTGAAGATATTATCTACTCCATTTTGTGTTGTGGGAACACCTGAAGTTTATTTACGTGATGCAATTGAGTGTGAGGGAGAGATTAAACTGGATTTTTTTGGTGCAGAATGGAGTCTGTAATGTTGCCAGGCTGGCGTGGCATTCATTCTGTACATGAACATATTAAATTAGGAAAAATAATCTTAATGTCCATGAAGCAGCAACCATAATATATTACAAATTCCAGAATGCTTTCCTCTGTGAAACTATTATTCTGAGATTAAAATATTTCATTATAGTTACTCTACGAACTTGAATAACTGTGTTCCTGGCATATACATCTGTTATGGCAGAGTCTGTTTTCAGGTATGCTTCTTTCCCTCATTTTGTTATTATGGCCAACCATATGGTTTACCTATCCATTCAAAATACTGACCTCCATCTTTTGTCAGAAAGTAGTTGACTGCTTTGGTTGAGATTTTTTCTTTTTAATCTTGTGGTTTTATTTTTAAATCCTGAAGTCCAAAACCTCAGCAACCCCAGAGTATTTCAACAGAACAGAGGAAAAAGGAGAGAGAACTAGAAAACAGAGGAAGACGGAAAATGAGGGAAAACACACTGTCCTTTCAAAATCAGATGCAAATTTACATTCTAGGGTTTTAACCTCATCAGACTAATAGATTTATATTTAAAAAGGCCTTTAGCAGAGCAGAAATGTTTTTACTGTCTAAAATATCTATAACCTTGAGGAACGTTCCTTTTTCTTCCTCTATCTTTTGACCTTTGGTTAGAACACACTTTTAAACTGTGAAGTGGCAAACATAGAGTTTTGCTGGAGGCACACGAAGCTCATTCAGAGCACAAATGTTACTGCATAAAGTTCACAAACTTTCATTTATTTTCCACTCATAGAAGAAAGGTTAAATTTTATATTTTTTTTTTTAAGGCAGTACATGGACAGCGACAAGTTGAAAGCCTGCTAAATGAAAGTGGCTCTTGAAAACCACTTTGGCTGTGAACAGATATAAAATGAAAACATTAAATTTACACGCCTTCAAAACATAATGATTAAATGATTCATTTTGCCCTTTTGTTTGGTAAAGAAAAACTAAGAGGATGTTTGGCTGTGTCTGTTGGAAATTAGGATTGGATCAATGTTTTCAGAAGATCAAAGTGATGTAAGTACATGAAATATGCTGTTTTCCGCTTTGAACTCTCCAGTCCAGTGCTGTGGACTGAATTCTTGCTATGTGTGCAAGAGATTTAGATGCACTTCTGGAGCTTGGCTGTTATGCTTAATTTCACCCCAAAGACACCCAGGTCATGCCCTCAAAGCATTCAGTGTTGGACTTGGTGTGTGGAAGGTTGGAGTGGGTGATGGTGAGACCTTCCTGGTCTCTCTGACATTCCTTGTGAATCTCAAATTTAAAACCTTGAGTTGTTTTCCTGATCAAAATTTGGAACCATGTATATCTAAATTCTATTTTTATCATATCTCAGGAAAGAATAGGTGTTTAGATTATTGTTTGTTGCTCAGAATTCTGATCAGCCAAATCAATAATACTTTTGAATCTCTGTATCTGTGCTGGTAAACAATTGGGCCTTTCTTAAGGGCACATTTAGATGAAGAAAATTTCTATTGGTATTGGCCACCTGTTTTATACTTTTGCACAGCCCCTACCATTCCTGATGGCTCTGTCCATGATGTTCTTATTCCTTTCAAATACCCTCTTCCAGGGTGTGGGAAAGGGCTTTATCTGTAGTTAGTGCCTGCTAGAGTGGATTTGCATATGATCAGAAATTAGCTCCCCTATGGAAACCATAAAGCAGCATAGGGCCCTGTTTGAAACTTGCCCTTGCTAAAAGCTCTGAACAACCATGTCTTTTTTGTGTGTGTGAAACACTGAATTTCTCATTCCCATTTTGCTCTCAAGCTGTTTTTGTGCATGGAATACACAGCACTCAGTCTGACATCCGGAAGGAAACACAGAGTACTTTCATACTGATGATTAATTTATTTTTGTCCTTGTCGTCTTTTTGTTGTATATCCTGATGCAAATTCCAATTGTAAACGTAGTCTGTTGTCTTTGGACTTTCATTCTGGATGTAAGCTAGCAATGACTGAAAGTACATTTTGTAGCAGAGCTACTACAAATGTTTTTGAGGATCAGTGTTTGTGTCACAACAGGCTTTTAATCATTTTCCTTCACACAGATGCTGAGGAAATAATTTTATTCTTCTCCTATTTCTCCTTCTGGTCAAGCCTGCAAGTCACAGTAGTCATGACAGCCATGTAGCAACTTCAGCTTGGAGAGTGCCAGTGCTCTTCCAACAGTGCCTGTTTTCTGTACATAAGGCTCATCATTTTATCTGAACAATTGGGCTTATTTGACTTATAGACATAGTAGTTGCTGTAATGAATTCATGAAATATGCATATGGTGGACTAGAGAAAGCTATCAAGACTCATGCATTTTGCATGGGGCTCTCTCACTTTTTTCTCCTCCCACAGGTCTCCCCCCCCCCCCTTGATAATGTGGCTTAGTGTGCAAGAGTCTTATATTTTCAATAAATGCGGGGAGAAAAGCTCTTCAGAACCCTCATTATTGAAAAGCTTATTTGCATTTTTAAGTGTGGGTGTTTATTCCAAAACTTTAAAGCTCCAAAATCATCAGAAGAAAAAGCCCTCCAAACTGGAAATAAGGGTTTGCTGAGGTTATTCAATGCAGTTCAAGCACCAGTGGGCACCATCTGAAACCAGAGTTAGGAAGCAGAAAATTCAGTGTCATGACTTTCCTGCTTTAAATAGAGCTCTGGGCAGCCCTCTGACTGGAGCTGCATCTGGTGAGAGGATCCATGCTGCTCACCCGGCACTTGCTTGTGCATTGGCTGTCCTACAGCTTCCCTTCTGAGGCTTTGAGGCTTCTCTTTTGTCCAATAGTAAGATGGATAAAACAGAGATCTCTGGATTTTTCTGGTGATCTGGAAAGCCCCCTACTGCATTCCATGTGAACCCAGAATTATGCCCCATCTCTGGCAGTGTTCACGGCCAGGTCGTACGGGGAGCAGCCTGCTGTAGTGGAAGGTGTCCCTGCCTGTGGCAGGGGTTGGAACTGGATGAGCTTTAAGGTCCCTTTCAGCCCAAATCAGTCAGTGATTCTGTGGTCTCTCCTGGGCTCTGATGCCCCAAGGATAGAGTCACCTTCTCATGCTGCAGTGGGACAATAAACACACTGATCCAGATGTCAAATGTTGGAAGAACCTGGAAACGTACAAAACAAGTATAGTTCTGTGGCACTAAAAGGAAGAATATGGGTGCCCCACGCACTGTATTTGTGCTATATTTAGCATTTCTAGCTTTGTCACTAGAAGAAGAAAATGTCAGCAGGACAGGAGTGAGAGTCAGTGCATTTGAGGAACAACTGAAATAAACACAAGGGTAAGTTAGGCTTGGACATTCAAATGCTAATTTGCAGGCACCATGCAATGGAATGTCACATTGCATCCAAACTCAGAGAAAGCTGTAGTCTTCTTTTGTGCCTTTTGCATATCTACACTCAGAAACTTGCAGTGAAGAGAGCTCAGCTAAGTGGCTTTGGCTTGATATTGGTAAAAATTTCACTCAAAATTACTTTATTCAGAATTACTGTGTGGTAGTAATGTACTGCAATGATAACAGCCAGCAGAAAACCTTGACGTACAGTATGACAACTTGCTACTTAAATTCTTTTGCAAATTCTGGCTAATCTGATCTATGTAGTGTGGGTTCCTCTAATTTACTCCTCAGACTAATGTATAGGTGCTGATGGTATGGATTTAGGGTAACTTTGCTCAAAGAGAACCACAATACTTCTTCCAGCAAAGGCGACTTTCTATATTTTTTAGTGTTGTTTCCTGTTTCCATTGTCTTGCTGTTAGCAGGAAGAAAGGGAAAAAGTTGAAAACAAATATTTTAAGGAAATTTGTGGTGGAGTTTTGTTGAGGGGCTAACTACGTTGTACAAAACATTTGAGATATTCCTTCAGATTAAATGTGACTGGGAAATGAAAGAAAGTCAAAAAGAAGATTAAAACTAAATTCAATTTTGATTCATTACTTTGTCTTGAAAATAGGCCATAACTTATCCCAGATCTCAATAAAAAAAAAAATCTTTTGCTTGTTTTATATTCACAGTGACTGATCTCTGTTTCTGTGCTTCTTGCAGGTTAAAACTACATTGCTATAGCAGATTTGTAATTCAAATACCATAGTATGTATATTTACATTGACAACAGTTGACATTTTTAATCCATGCCTTTTTCTTATGAGCTGAAGTGCTGCAAGAAAAATTGTGGAGGCCATAGAGCTCTGTAGGAGGAGGAGGATTTCCTATGTACACTCTTTGATTTTGCCTAGTCTTGCATGTTCCAACTGTAGCATGTGCTACTTCTCTGGACCTGTTACAAAGCTCAAATATATTCCAATGCATTTGCACCCACAGTGCTTGTCACAGCCTAGAAATATGTATTTATGCTAACGAAGGACAAAAGCGACAGATCCTGCATATCTACACTCAGATCAGTATCTAGATCAGTATGGTCTTCAGGATAAAGATCTGATTTTAATGTCTTATATTTGCTGCGGATATATAACCTCTTTGTTTATCTGAGTCTTCATCTGTAAAGTAGGGGTAACAATTCTTGTAATTAAGCTGCTTGCAGAGGTACAAAGGGGAAATTGCTGTGTGAAAAGCTTGAAGCGGTGACTGAGCTAGCCCAGGCTGCAGCACTGCAAGCAGCAAGGCTGAGGTGAGGAGAGTAGAGATTTTAATTTGCTTTTGTGTATAAGCTACAATGCTGCCAAATGCTGCTTTGAAGCTACTGTACTGGTATTAAGAGGAGTACTGGACACTGAAGGAAGGTTTCAGCTGATGCTAACCTCCTACGAATAACATAACACTAGACTGAGAATAATTTTATTTTCTTTAAGGTCAATGCATGGAGAACCTAAGTAACTTTCTTTTATCTGAGTGAACTCTATAGCAGATACTTGCCTTTTATTTCCCTACTCCATTTTTGAGCATTTGTGATGTTCAGATGTGGAAGGGTTTCTGGCTCATATTAGTCTATGGGAATTTCTTAAGTTGACTTATTAAAAGCAAAACAATCCTCTCATGCATTATGGGGTTTAATATTTTTCTCTGGCACCTTCCCGAGAAAGTAGACTTCAAGGACACACCAGATACTTTCTGTTTACAGGAATATGTTTCACTTTTTCAGTCACTCCTTTCTTTGTTACATTTCTGTTGCTCAGCAAATGGCTGTTTGTGAAATGCAAAATGGATTATTTGGTAATTAAAATATTTCAGGTTTATGAGAAAGTTTGAAACCACTAAAATATCCTTATTTCAGTGGAGTGGAACTTATATATTTGTAAGCACAGAATCCTGTAAGGTATAGAGGAATAGGAATAGAAATAAAATTAATAGGTGCTTTCCATCTCTTTTAAGACTGTTTTCCCCTGGATGGTATTTTTACTACAACGATATTTTTTCCCCTATCTAATTTAAATATCCCAAGAAACTGGCCTTGTAATGTACCTGTTATTTTTCATATGCAGTTTTAAAAAGCGTCTCTCTTTGGCAGAATCATTTAGTATTACAATTGTGATTTGCAACATGCGTTAGCATCTGGCATGCAAAGCAGCACCTCTTAGTACTGGGCCTCATGGACAGTCCAGTATCTCTGGCCAAAGGTCAATAATTAAGGGAGCGCCACAGCAGAGCTGAGGAAAAAGAATGCAAAGATTTCTTAATATACTGAGACAATCTATTCTGAAACAAGAATGAAAGAGAAATACAAAAAATAATCCTCTTTTATATATTTTTGTTACCATAGTAATTCTTGTTGTACATTTTAGATAAATGTCACCTGCCAGAAACATAGAAACTTCTATTTTAAAGAGATAAATATTTTCAGGTGTATAATTTTGTCAATGTTGATGTTAGCATCTATCATGGCCAAATCCTTGCAACTGATAAATACTACTGTTTTTCTAATTTTTCATTTTCTTCTACTGACATTTCTAAACCAATACCCTGCAAATGTCAGTATTGTTAATTTTACATCTTGAAAAGGTGAAAGGTTAAAGAGTTATATATTAGGACACAGAAACAGAAATTGGGCCATAGAAAAAAGTTGGATGTTTAATGAGACTTTGTGAAGATTGCTTTTAAGACTACATTTTAGGCATGGATTCTTTATATTTCTCATTTCAGTGCAGCACTTATGCCTACAAAAAGCTTCTTGTTCCATAATTTCCTGGTTATGATTATTTTAATAAGAAAATATATCTGTAAAACCATAAAAACTGGCAATCCATTGAAACAGCATTTTTAAGTAATGTTTAAAGCTGATGGAAAAATCATAAATAAGCAAACTCATTTGAAAATTACTCCTGGAGATACCAAACTCATTATGGTATGGTAGCAGGTAAGCACTGAGAAAAATCATGGTTTTATTACACCTACTAGAAAAGTGGTATAAAGTCTATGGGAATTATTGTAGCATATAGTAGTATATAGTTGTTGTGGTTTAAACCCAGCCGTAAATCAGCCACACAGTCCTTAGCTCACTCCCCCCCCTTCCTCCCATTTCTGGAGCGATGGGGAGGAGAATCGAAAGAATGTTAACTCCCACAGGTTGAGATAAGAACAATCCAGTAACTAAGGTATAACACAAACCACTGCTGCTACCACCAATAATAATAAGGGAAATAACAAAGGAAGAGAATATAACTGCTCACCACCCACCAACTGATACCCAGCCCGACCGAGCAGTGATCTAACCGTTCCAGATAACTGCCCCCAGTTTATATAGTAGGCATGACGTGCTGTGATATGGAATAGCTCTTTGGCTAGTTTGGGTCAGGTGTCCTGTCTCTGCTTCCTCCCGGCTTCCCCTCCTCCCTGGCAGAACATGAGAGTCAGAAAGTCCCTGGTCAGACAAAACATTACAAAGCAGCAACTGAAAACATCGGTGTTATCAGCACTGTTCCCCAGGCTGAAAGTCAAAAACCACAGCACTGCACCAGCTGCTAAGAAGGAGTAAAATGACTGCTACTGCTGAGCCCAGGACAATAGTCTAAAGGAAAAAAACCACAAACCCAAACCTACACTCTACAGGGAAAGAATTTCTTGATAATTTGAGGGAATGGTATTGATGACTAGACTTAACTGTATGTTCATATTGGTCACATGCAGTGACATGCACCATTCAGTCAAACAAATATTTCCTTTCCTTGGTTAAGAATAAAACCTCTTCCCATACCTCTGATGACTTTCACCTTCCTTTCCTCTAGTGTGGCATGTCTTACCCATGTGTCATGGGTTCAGCGGTAGCAGTCATTTTTCTCCTTCTTGGTAGCTGGTGCAGCACTGTGTTTTTGATTTTGGGTCTGGGAACTGCACTGATAACACCAGTGTTTTCAGTTACTGCTTGGCAATGTTTTGGTCTGACCAAGGACTTTCTGAGCCTCATGCACAGCCAGGGAGGAGGGGAAGCTGGGAGGAAGCAGAGACAGGACACCTGACCCAAACTGACCAAAGAGGTATTCCATGCCACAGCATGTCATGCCCAGGATGAAAAACCGGAGGGCAGAGACCTGGAGGTGGGGGGGGGAAGGTGCACTGCTTGGTTAGGCTTGGTATTGGGTGGTGAACAGTTGTATTCTCTTTCCTTGTATTTCTCTTGTATTATTACTGGTGGTAGCAGCAGTGGTTTGTGTTACACCTTAGTTACTAAACTGTTCTTCTCTCAGCCTGTGGAAGTTGCATTCTTTTGATTCTCCTCCCCATCCCCACAGGACTGGGGGAAGAAAGAGGAGGGAGGGAATGAGAGAGCAACTGCGTGATTTATTGAGGGGCTTAAACCATGACACCATGGCTTAAGGCTTCATACAAGAGCTGCACAGAGCTTGAATGTGAAGCTTGATTGAAGGTGAAGCAGACAAATGCCCATAGTAAAAACCTGTTGAATTACAGTTCGTAAAGTTATCGCCATTTTGCAAATGTAGTTGTGATAAAAAAAAAATAATTCCTATTTTACTTCTTCGAGAAGTTCCAAAGTTTTATTATAGCAATTTCTTTTCTTTGATGCTACAGAGGGGGCAAAGATCAGTTGATTATCACAGCACACAAACATAAATTACCAAAGATTTGAAGCTTTAATGCAGCATAAAATTAGCAATTTGAAGAATTTTAAGTACTTTGCCCTAAATAGAATCTATGGAGAGATTTAAACTTCCAGGTTCCCTACTACAGGTTGCAAATGCTGAAGGGCACGAGTTACTAATGAAGAAAATAAGTAACAGTGCGGAATTAACATGATTGCTGTTGGATACAAATATGGCAGTATTTACAGATTCTGCAGAGGGGAAAGAGTGAGTAGAGTTTATGTTGCTGAGTGTGAATGTAAAAACAAAGAATGTCCATGTCAGTACAGAAATGAGAGCTGCTTCTCTAAATGTACAAAGTAGGAATGTTCAGTCTGAGGTTTAAACTCCAGTGTGAAATGTTCAATAGACACCTGCTACTGATTTGCTCTGTATTTTGAAAATTGTGCCAATAAATGTTGCTCAAGGTATATTGTGCATTTTACTCAGTATCTGCAAAACAGAGCACAAGACTCAGCAAAATGTTGTGTTTATTTTCATAACAGTGTTTGCGGTTTTTTTTTTACTTATTCACCTTTCACCTGCTTTATGATTATGAATCGTTTTATTTAGGATGTTTAAAGCACACTACCTTGATGCTTTCATGGATATAAAACTTGGTTAGACCAACTTCTCTTTTTAGTGCTAGCAGCATAACTGAGATTTATGTTGAAACCTTGTAGTTCTGAAAGTAGTGAAAAAAGATGGCTGGATGCCATGCAGGCTTTCTGCTTTTGGGGTCCAAGGTAATACATATCTACCTGTTTTCTATTCCAATGTTACTCTTCTAAGTCACACATGTAGTTCTTTGGGGGCTCACTGAAAAAACAGGGTCTGTCCTTCCCAATATTCCTGCCCTTTGAAGAATAACTTCAGCCAAACTGGCTTTTGAAAATGCTCTTGAACCCCTTCATTCCTGTGTTAATTATGCCCTTAACATAATACTGAGGCTACATCGTCAGCAGCTGATGGGCATTTGCAGACACCTCTCCCTCCCTTTCTTCTCTTGGCTAATGAGCCCAAAGCAGACAGAACCAGCACAGCCAAAATCTGATGCTTCCCAAATTGGTTCCTGATTAATTGCTATGAACAGTAGGTGACTGCAGCTTTTTTCCCTTGTTTTTTGAATTTATTAATTAATAGGAGCATAAATCCTTTAAAGTATTTTTCTAGGGCTACAAGCTGCAGTAATCCTACCAAGAATAATGTAAAAATTTAAATAATTTGGAATCAGGATTCTTCTGTTAAATTATTCTGAGGATGCTTATTCTCCTATTGAGGAGGTAGTTTTCACATAGGAGAAATACTCATTTCATGTCAAAAACCAGAAACATGATCCAGGAACAAAATTAATTCATTTTAATACTGAAAAAATGCTTCCTTTTCCTATTTCAGATTTAATTCTTGCATTAGAAAAGCTACCAACAAAGGATGAAGAAATGTTTCTAGCTATTAGTGTGTGAGAAGAATTATTTCAAACATCACAATGATCAGCATCCTGTGGGAAATAATCTTATCTCTCATGTGATTTGATTAAAAAAAAAGAAAAAAGAGCTTGGAAAAATGGTCTATTGCTGACTGAATGTGGAGACTCATCTGACCTTTCTGCTTAAAATGTTATTTCAAGTCAAATCTATTTATTACAAAGCTATATTGTAGGTTATCAGTGTTTCAGCAATGCTGGAATATGCACTTGGTATCTTCACACAGATCTCTCAGCTTATCTTCATTCTCTGTCTTCAAACCATCTGCTCTTTTCCTATGGTCATTGTTTTCCATATTAATTAGTAGAGAGAGTCTGCTGACTAAATAAGGATTTAAAGACTTAATTCCTGTGTGCCTAACTGTCGGGGCTGGGGGAAGGGGATAAAGTGGAAAAAATACAGTGATGCTGTTTGGAATTTGCAACTAATGAGTTTAAAGCTGTGAGTGCTCTTCTGGGTGTTTAGGCAGCTTGAATAATTTAGGGCCTTTATATATAGCTGACTTGTCTTATTTGATTTATCTTCTTCACATGGGATTTTGTACTATCTCTGTGTATTTTATTATCACCGTTGTCTCTCACATTCATAATATGGGTAGAAGTGTGGAGCATAAGCTAAGATTTGAGGGAAAGGGAGCATCTGCTTACTGTCATTTGATTTAGCAGTATGTAAGCACATGTAGCCTTACCCCTCAAATATGAAAATCAAGCTTCATGAGACACCACGACCTTACATGTTTCCTTTCATGTTTCAGCCTGCTGCTTTTCCAAGGTTTTCCAACATTTCCAAATTTACAGCATTACTAAAGGTATCACTGTATTTTAATATAAATCTTTATTGTTGGTTCTTGTGATCATTTCCTCAGAAGTATTTTGGTCCTCACAACAGAAGTACTGTGTGAAAATTAAAGGAAGTGTTAGGGTTGTGTGAAAACTTTTCACCTCCTCTGTCATGTGAAAATTATTGGCCATTTCTCTGCAGAAACCTATCTCCAAATAAGACGGAAGCTGCTATACTGACTCTGACAACAGCTAGCACATACTAACAGGCTATGTTGACCTTGATGGTGCTAGTGCAAAAGGGCTTTACTCTTGAAATAGCTACTGAAGGATTGTAGATCTGATGTAGAGTTGGTCCAGATTCAAACAGAAATTTTATCATTTCTAGTTTTCATGGTTTGTCTATTGTGTTCATTCGTGATTTCAATAAAACTTGCAGTGCAGCATGCTTTCATTGGATACTTCAGTGCTGTCAGAGATACAGCATTAGAAAGCTGGTGGCAGTTTCTGCAGGACGTGGAATACCTTGCTTCAGCTCTGTTGCACAGTTGTGATTCTTTTTTCCCTCATATTTGCTGAGATTTCCCTAAAATGTGTGAGACCGTCGTTAAGACAGGAGGTGCTCCGGTGAACCATTTATACTTCTTCCTTCAGATATCTACAAAATATCCTAAAGGGTTCTTGCTCTCTGTCTCTTTCTAATTCTTACAAATGCATTTCTTGCTTGGCAAGTATTTGTGTGAAAGAAAATTCTCTCTGTGGTGGTGGGCTGAGGGCTGAGTCTGCTGTCCTTTGATAAATTCTATCAAAGGCATGTGTGGTTTGACTGTGGAAAGGTGTGTACTGAGAAAATGCAAAGTTGTACCATGCAAACCTGGAGAGATCAGTCTTTCTTTTACACATCTGTGTGCATACTCAGTAAAAACCAAACAAAGTTTAGAAGTCTGTTGTAGAGGCTGAACTAAATTTCATTTAATTCATTATTTGAGTGAGATAGAACTGAACAGTTTTAATGCTTACATAGAATCATGGAATCACAGAATAGTTTCTGTTGGAAGGATCTTCAAAGCTCATCTAGTCCAACCTCCCTGCACTGAGCAGGGACATCTTCAACTATCATTCTATCCTATGCTTTTATAGACAATATTTTATTATATGCATTACTATATTGTATCCAAAATGCAATAAAATAAATTTTCAAATATATAGTTAACTACTGAAAAAAGTTTAGGTCTGCTTCTGCTGACACCTAATAGGTGTTGCTAATGCCGTATATATCAATTGAAAAACATATGAAATTGAAAAGCAAAGTGGCCTCCACAGTCACTCTTCCAATCTTGAGAAAGCCTGTATTTGAAATGTAATTATAAAATACACTTTGATTTCAATAGAAGGTAGTTGATAAATGTTCATCTTTAAGACCCTAGTTCTTCCATTCATTTACTAGTTTTCAGTGACAAAGCGATCATCATGATTGTAATTAAATATTTATCACACAGTTCTCTTTTGTCATTTGGATGTTACAAGGCAGGCAAAGAAATACTTTAAAGGCTGAGTAGTAAGCTATATTATGATAGTATATCAAGCAAATGAGTATTTGATGGGCTGTGGTAACATGAGCTAAAAATAAAATCCCATCTGTTCACCTTTCAAACTGCATCAAGGCACTGCATATGGGTTGCGGAATAATTTAATGAAACACAAATGAAAATAATGTTTATTTCCATCTTGCCGAAACAAGTGAAATGGGCAACTTGTCAGTAAAAATGTTTTAACAAGCAAAGAATTGTGTGCTTATGGCTTTTCTGGAATATAGTAGCGCTGCATTCTTTCAAAAACATAAATGTGTAGATATGGAAGCAGAGGTACTCGCTGAAGATACTGTCTCTAATAATTACATAAAGCTCAAGTGTTGATTACTAGTGCCAACAGTTTTAAATTTTTGCACAATTAAGGATGTGCCCTATTAGCATCAGTCCTCCAGAATGCATTATGCATTGTGATCTTCAGAAACACTATTTTTCAAAGCTCATTTTTCTTATAATTTCATGAGTTCTCTTAATTTATTACTAGACTATCAAGAAACTTTAAAGCCACTTGCTGATTAACCCCAGCTAATTATCTGTTCCCTAAAAATAGGCTGTTTCAAGGTATGATGTATGCTCTGTAACAAGGCTAAGTGCTGTACAGTGAGGAGATCAAGGGAGGCACCACTGTCTTGGAGCTCTTCCTGATGGTGGTATAAGCTGAAGCTACTGGAGCAACAAGAATTTTTGTGTGCTCAGGACTTTTCAATGCACTGCATATTTTAACTTCTTCTAGTGGAATGATTTTTTTTTTCTGCTTTTTCAGGTAATTGTATCTTTGATGTTGATGTAGCTGTACTCATCTCCTTGCCCTGTTGTGCTACAGGCACTTACGTATCTTGTCTACTGCTTTTTACTATGCATTTCCTATTACTTCTCCATTGTCTTCAGCCAGAACTCAACCATGCCTAGTGAGTTCGAATCAGAGGTCTCCTTCTTTTGCTGACTTTCTGAAAACTAAAAGATACTGTCTAATCTGTTAACTGCAGTTGAAGGGCATGAGATGATTTGGTGGTTTTGAAATAGCTGTGTGATCTAATCCTGAAATTAGGAGTTAATTTATCATCTGTGGGCCTCCTATAGGTGAAATAGCAAGGCAGGGCCAAGTATGAATGGTACATCTAATTACTAAAAAGAGAAAAAAGGACAGTATAAAATGTGAGTAGAAAGAGCTTGGATCAGAAAATGTCTTTTCTTGGGTAAGATGTGCCTTATGGGTCAGGCTACAGGGGCACATCTTGTTACATCTAGCTCCATGAGAGAAAAAATATGTCCTGTGTTTCTTCTTGGAAGAAAATGTGGGTGTAAGTTTATAGTATTCTTCACTGAGGTCCTGGGGGAACAGAACTTGTGTACCCTGCAGGCTGCTTGAGTCCATACGAGCTTTCTTGACCTCAACTTAGTGGCTGCTGTCAGCAGGAATATTTTTAACAAAAGGTATACTGAAGATGCAAGTTGAGGGGTATGTGTGTGCATGCATATGTTTGTATATATAGAAAATCATAGTGTTTGCTTTGGGTAAAGATATTGCATTCCCAAATAGCTGGGATGTGTTACAACAACTCTGAAAAAGAAAGCCACTTGCAAAAGCCTTATGTTAGAGGGTAAAAAACTGTCTGACTTGTCATCTTTTCCAGGTCTCAAAAGCCTCTGACTGGAAATGTTGAACAATTGCTTTCTGTCAATCTTAAGTGAAAATGTTTTTTTTTTGCATTTTTTTTTTTTTTTTTAAGAACATTCATCAGGTGGTATTTTTAGATATGTGGAGGTACATAAAAATGTGATGTTACATAGGTTTTCATCCTGTAAAAAATAAACTTATTTAAAAGTAAATTTTCAAGATTGAAGTATTTTACTGGAAAATTTTGAAGTAAAGAAAAACTTTGTATTTATGTTAAAAAATAGTGTTGCTTTATTCTTTGACTTCTGCCCAACTCTGGTTTTAGGAAAACTTTGTGGTAAAAGGTTTCTGAAGAAATAATGGATTTGCTTTTCAACCAACTCCTGTTAAATCATATTAGTCCACTTTGCTGTGTATTTGCCTTGCTTATAACAGATACTATGTGCATAAGTAAGTAGTTTAAATACATTATTGTATTCTGCTCTTCAAAAGGTTATAAAAATAATCAAAGCTGTAATCTCAAATTTGTAACATGAACAGATAGAAATTAAGATCACTTATTTAGTAACCACACGTGCACAGATATGAAATGACAGTCAGAGCCTCCTCATGTGAAATCACTGAGTTTTAAATTTTAATTTATTTTTATTATTTTTAGTTAATGTCATATTTACGCTTTCCTGATTAATGTGGTAGTTTTCCATTATCTGTGGTTACCAAATGCTTAGCATACTTTTTTTTGGTAGAGTTCTTAATTCTCCTTAGATGAAAACCAAGAACTAAGGGCTGATAAAAATATTACTGAACTTCTACATGAAATATGCCCACAGAAGAACTTGGGAATTGTTTCTCATCATGTCTTTGCTGTTGTTAACTTGCCATAATGGAGCTGTAATAACAATAATCACTAGCAAGGCAAACAACTTTAATCAAAGTCCTTGTGATTTTACAGAGAAATTTAGTTAGATAGGAGTCTCAAACTCTTGTTACAGGTTGTTAGTTGGTCAGTATTCATTAAAAGGTTTCAGATGCTGATACAGATTGCCACCAGAAAATGCAGAACATTTCAAGTTTTGAAAGTCAGTCTGACAAGATTTAATTATGAAAGTCAATCTCCTCCCATGGAAAGTATTACATTGCTTCCTGTTGGGGAAGGAGAAAAAAACTCATGAGATGTTCACTTCTTGCGAGTTCTTTTGTGTTAATACTGAATATTATGGTACTGGTATGGTTTATCTTTAGGAAAGGTTTTCTTTGTTGTGAGTCTGTGCACTTTTATGACCCTCCTCCGCCCTCTTCTACCCCTAGACAAACCACTCTGCTCTCAGAATCTACTACCTTATTTTCTTATAGATTTAAAAGTAGTCAGAGCAAGGCAATCCAAAGTTACTGATGTAGCCAAAATGTATTAATGGTGGTATTCTCCTGTAATGGCCAGTGTAATGCAGAAGTCAGTGGATTTATTTACTTTACCTGCTAATTTACATACTAAGTTTTAGTTCATTTTTTGCTAATAAAAAGCCCAAGTTTCCTCTGAAGTTTCCTTTCCTCCTCTTATCTTCTTTACTACAGCTAACCTGTTAAGAAAACATCATGAATGAAGTCTATTCAGCATTTGTATTCCTTTTCCTTATATTCTGATGAGGTACAATATCATATTAAATATGCTTACTGCTCCAAGCACTTAGTTTTGTTGAAATCTGAAAGGTTTTTATTTTTATACGTGAAACTTGAGGCTAAGGTGTTACCTTACAGATTTCTATTCTTCTGAAGATACATCCCAGAAGAATCTTTTTTTCTCTTATATTTTTTCATTTCCCTTTTCCCTTCTTCACAACCTCAAGGTCAGAAAGATAATTCTGTTAATGAGTTGGGTTTTTTTTGTTTTGTTTTGTTTTTTCCAGATCTAGGCCAATTTCCTCTTCATTTTACTTTTTGGTGTTGCTTGTTCTCATCTGTGTTTCTTGACCCTTCAGGGGCTGCATGCTAAGGTTTACTTGCCAGGACTGACATTTGTTAATGCAGCAGACGCAATATATGCAGAACAAAACAGACATTAATAGGTGTGTTGAAGTCCCTGAGGTCTTGCTGCTGTCAGGCAGCTTTCCTTCTCTTGTGCTGAAGGCACCCTGTCTGCACTGTTACTTGTTTTCCTTCTCCTGAAACCACCAGATTACAAAGTCATGAATTAAAACTTCACAACTTTGCAGAGATGAGCATTTATGAAGTTCTGTCCTTAGCCACCCTATCTATTACTAGAAATTGGCTGAAAATAGGGGATAAGTTGTGCATGAAACTGGACCACCTTAATTTATTTTTACATACTTTAACAGTTTATTTCCACTCAAATAGTGAAACAGGTGATAGATATTTCCCTTTGCTCAAAATTTACTGAGAGATTCAGCCTATGAAAAACAGTAGGCATTCGTTAAGATCTGAGAAATGTGGGACAAGCTATCTTTTCTTTCCTGTCCAGCCATCACTTCACACCATAGGAGCCAGTTTTTGCAGACATAAAATGAGCCATTACTGCAGTTGATTGCTGCACTATGATGAACTGTGAAAACTTCAGCTGGATGTTTATGGGGTGGATCTTTGGTTGCACAGCTTTACAGTGCACGACACTTTATTTTTAAGTTAGCTCTGGGTTTTTTAATGTGAAATCCTTATCAGAAGAATGTACAATCCGTATAATGAAGGACTGGATTGAAAAATTAGTTGCTATGACGGAAATACCAAAAGCTTTTTCGGAATTGCCAGCAGAGCTTGCGGCTATGTTGCATCCTCAATTAGCAAACGTAAGCTCTAGAGAAGACAAATTCAGAAACTTTCAGTAGTGACAAGAGATGCAACAATAAAATGTCTCTAGAAGTCTCCCAAGGCAAAAATGAAAAATGTCATTTTATTCACACTTGTCACCAGACAGTAGTTTATATCCATTCATAAATTCAGGTGAGTTTAGCCTTTCTTGGAATGTTCTGCCCTGGGAGCAAGGGTCAATACAAAGCTGTGCCAAGTCCCACGTGAGTGTCCTGAGTGCAAGAGCAGCTTCTGCTTTGGCTGATGCTCTTTTTCATTTAATATTTTCATTTAATATTTCTAAACACTGTCTTGGCCTCTGTAGGCAGGTGAACGGTGTTCCGCTTGCATTGACAAGAAAAGTGTAAAAAGTGAAATATTAGTTTAATTTGTTGTTACCCCATCTAGCTTGGCAAAATGTCTGTTTTGATACTAAGGTAGTGAAGATGCCTGTCCTACATGAATTTACATCTAGGGGAACTTTATTTTTTTGAATGTAAGAATAGTGACTAAGCACTTTGATGCATAATAAGGTACTTTGTTTTTCTAACAGTCTCTGCCTTAGGAAGTGTACAATTTGGAATACAAATCCTATAAAGAATCATAGAATAGTAAGGGTTGGAAAGGACCTTAAGATCATCCAGTTCCAACCCCCTGCCATGGGCAGGGACACCTCACACTAAACCATGTCACCCAAAGCTCTATCCAACCCGGCCTTGAACACTGCCAGTGATGGAGCATTCACAACTTCCCTGGGCAACCCATTCCAGTGCCTCACCACCCTCACAGGAAATAATTTCTTCCTCATATCCAATCTAAATTTGCCCTGTTTAAGTTTGAACCCATTACCCCTTGTCCTATCACTACAGTCCCTCATGAAGAGTCCCTCCCCAGCATCCCTATAGGCCCCCTCAGATACTGGAAGGCTGCTAGGACGTCTCCACGCAGCCTTCTCTTCTCCAGGCTGAACAGCCACAACTTTCTCAGCCTGTCCTCATACGGGAGGTGCTCCAGTCCCCTGATCATCCTTGTGGCCCTCCTCTGGACTTGTTCCAACACTTCCATGTCCTTTTGATGCTGAGGACACCAGAACTACACACAGTACTCCAAGTGAGGTCTCATGAGAGAAGAGGAGAGGGGCAGGATCACTTCCTTCGACCTGCTGGTCACACTCCTTTTGATGCATCCCAGGATACGGTTGGCTTTCTGGTCTGTGAGTGCACACTGAAGATGGCTCCTGTTCATTTCCTCATCAACCACCACCCCCAAGTCCTTCTCCGCAGGGCTGCTCTGAATCTCTTCTCTGCCCAACCTGGAGCTGTGCCTGGGATTGCTCCAACCCTGGTGTAGGACCCTGCACTTGCCATGGTTAAACTTCCTCAGGTTGGCATCAGCTCACCTCACAAGCGCGTCAACGTCCCTCTGGATGGCATTCCTTCCCTCCAACATATCAACCGAACCACACAGCTTGGTGTCATCGGCAAACTTGCTGAAGGCACGCTCAATACCACTGTCCATGTCACCAACAAAGATATTGAACAAGATCTGTCCCAACACCGATTCGTGAGGAACACCACCAGCTGGTCTTCAGCTGGACATTGAGCCATTGAGCACAACTGTTTGCATGTGGCCATCCAGCCAGTTCTTTATCCACTGAGTGGTCCACCTATCAAGTTGATGTCTCTCCAATATAGGGACAAGGATGTCTTGTGAGACAGTGTCAAATGCTTTGCACAAGTCCAGGTAGATGACATCAACTGCTCTACCTCCGTCCATCAGTTCCGTAGCCCCATCATAGAAGGCCACCAGATTGGTCTGGTACGATTTCCCCTTGATGAAGCCATGCTGGCTGTCACCAGCCACCTTGTTGTTTTTCATGTGCCTCAGCATGCCTTCCAGGAGAATCCACTCCAAGATTTTGCCAGGCACAGAGGTGAGACTGACTGGTCTGTAGTTCCCTGGGTCATCCATTTTCCCCTTCTGGAAAATGGGGGTAATATTTCCCTTTTTCCAGTCATCAGGAACTTCACCCGACTGCCATGATTTTTCAAATACAATGGACAGTGGCTTAGAAACTTCATTTGCCAGCTCCTTCAGGACCCGCGGATGGATTTCATCAAGTCCCATGGGCTTGTGCACTTTCAGGTTCCTAAGATGGCCTCGAACCAGATCCTCTCCTACAGTGGGCCCAGGGTCTTCATTCTCACTGTCCCTGCATCTGCCTTCCAAGACTTGGGTGGTGTGGTCAGGACATTTGCCAGAGAAAACTGAGGCAAAGAAGTCATTGAGAACCTCAGCCTTCTCCAAATCCAGGGTAGACAGTTCTCCTGATAGCTTCTGGAGGGGGCCCACGTTGTCCCTAGTCTGTCTTTTATTTACAATATACCTTTAGAATCCCTTCCTGTCATCTTTCACATCCCTAGACAAGTTTAATTCTAAGTGGGCCTTAGCTTTCCTAACCTGGCCCATAGCTTCCCGGACAATATCCTTGTATAATTCCCAGCCGCCTGTCCTTGCTTCCACTTTTTAAAAGCCTCTTTTTTCCCTCTAAGTTTCCTCAGGAGCTCCTTATCCATCCGAGGAGGTCTCCTGGCCCCGCTGCAG
Organism: Myiopsitta monachus; assembly: GCA_017639245.1. NCBI lineage: Eukaryota > Metazoa > Chordata > Aves > Psittaciformes > Psittacidae > Myiopsitta > Myiopsitta monachus. The sequence goes on from CM029921.1 coordinate 46,809,759, forward strand.
CACTTCCTTCTAGTAGGGATGTATCGCTCCTGAGCTTGTAGCAGGTGATCCTTGAATATCAACCAAGAGTCTTGGGCCCCCCTGCCCTCTAGGGCTATATCCCATGGAACCTTACTGAGTGGGTTCCTGAAGAGGCCAAAGTCTGCTCTCTTGAAGTCCAGGGCAGTGAGCTTGTTGCACGCTCTTCTCATTGTCCTGAGGATCTTGAATTCGATCATCTCATGATCGCTGCAATCAAGGCTGCCCTGGAGCGTCACATTTCCAACCAGCCCTTCCCTGTTGGTGAGGTCATGCATGGCACCTTTCCTTGTTGGTTCCTCTTATTACTTGCAGAAGGAAGCTGTCTTCCACACAATCGAGGAACTTCCTGGATTGCTTGTGCCAGGCCGTACTGTCCCTGCAACAGATATCAGGGTGGTTGAAGTCCCCCATGAGAACAAGGGCCTGCAAGCGTGAGGCTGCTCCTATCTTTCTATAGAACGCTTCATCCACAGAGTCCTCTTGGTCTGGCAGTCTGTAACAGATCCTCACAGTAATGGCCCCCTTACCTGTTCTCCCTTTAACCCTGACCCACAAACTCTCTATCAACTGCTCACCTGTCCCCAGACAGAGTTCCATACTCTCCAGCCTACCCCTAACATAAATAGCAACTTCCCTTCCCCACCTACTGGGACTGTCTTTCCTAAAGAGCCTGTAACCTTCCATTTCAACACACCAGTCATAGGAGCCATCCCACCATGTTTCTGTGATGCCTATTATATCATACCCCCGTAGACGTGCACACATCTCTAATTCCTCTTGTTTGTTCCCCATGCTATGGACGTTTGTAGAGAGACATCTGAGCCGAGCTCCAATTGAAGCTGGCTCATTGGCTGGAGCAGCTGGAATATCTCTACATTGCTTTGAACGTTTCTATAGGTGCTGGCCAGTGATTGTATGTGTTGGGATGGAATGATGCCCCCCTCCCCCAGCACATCTACTTTAAAGCATCCTTGACCGTTCTGGCAAGCCTCCTACCAAATCCACTGTTCCCTTTCTTTGTCAGACCAGCTCCACCAGCCCCCACTAGACCTGGCCTACCAAATTGAGTCCCATGTTCAAGGTACCCAAACCCCTGACTGCAGCACCACCCTTCTAACCATTTAATAACCTGGCTAATCCTCTTAGCCTTTTTAAGGTCCTGCCCTGTATCCTGAAGAACTGACAAAAAGACAATCTGAGCTCCAGAGCCCCCAGCCACCTCTCCCAGAGCTCTGTAGTCCTTCTTTATATTCTCCAGGCTACTGCTATCTATATCAGTAGCACCCACATGGATCACTAGAAGTGGGTAATAGTCAGTGGGACCAACTAGAGCATGCAGCTTCTCTGCAACATCCCTGATCCGAGCCCCAGGTAGGCAACACACCTCCCTTGAGCCTGGGTCAGGCCAACAGATGGGTGCCTCTCTTCCTTTCAGAGTAGAGTCCCCTACTACTACGTCCCGCCGCTTTTTCCTGGCAGCACCAGTAGTGAACTTCTTTACCAGTGCATCAGCCGTTGTTCCTGGTGGGAGTGTGGCTCCTCATCAGCCCCTGTAGGACAGCAAAGCAGTTCTGGGTGGGGACAACAGATTTAGGAGGAAGCCCCTTGCTTTTCATTGTCCTCTTCCTCCTTTTTATGTTTGTTTTTTTTTTTTTTCTGTTACTGTTTCCCAGCTTCCTGGGTTAGCGGCCTCCTTTCCTGCCTGAGCGACAGTGGACGCTCGAGGCCTGTGCACAGTCTGGTCCTGGAGCAAGCAGTGCTGTTTCCCCTCAGCTTCCCTGACACCTTTCAGCCTATTGCCAGCATCCCGCAGCTCAGCCCCTGCTGCAGGAGGACCTCCACCAGGGAGCACCGAGTGCAGCCCTGCCCATTGTGCACCCTCCTCTCAGGAGAGCAGTGCAGGCACTCTCTACACTCCGAGCTCTGCACTGCAGCCTCCCTTCCCATCGGCTCAGTCTGGGTGCCTACACTGGCCACTGCCGGGGCAGTCAGAGCAGAGCTCCCAGACAGAGCCCGGGTCGTATGGTGAGTGCTCACCATCAGGTTCACCTGTCCGTGTGAACTGCTGCGCAAACTGCCTCGAACCCGCCCTGGTCACCGCACTCCTGGTCACTCGCACTCTGGGGCAGGTTTTTAACCAGTGAGGGCCGGTGCCACCCCTCCTGACACTGCCCCCTCTGAGTCATCTGCTCAGAGTCCGCCGAGCTGCCGGCTCCTGGGCAAGCCTTGTCGAGGACTTGAGGCTCCCTTGGTGCGTGTTGCTGCTCTGAGTTGAAGCTCCTGGACACCGAACCTCCCCCCGATCAGGCGCTGCAGGTATCAAACCCTTCTGAAACTATGCTCTGCATGGATCCTTTCCTAATTTATTATACATCATCTAGTCAATAGAGATTTTATAGAACCTGTGCTTTAACTTACTGAAAAAATGTGCATGCACGTGTTATTCCCACTTGTCTTCTTGAACACAATTAATGCCTCTTTTCCTCTGGTGCCATATAGCCTACTGGGACATAAAAATAATTAATACCTTGGAAGTATTACCTCATGTTATCTCATGTTTGTTTTATTTCAGGTAAAGCATTTCTACTACAGGTCAAAAAAAAAAAAAAAAAAAAGGCTAAAATTTGTGTTCCCTAGACATAATTCAGGTGCTTTAACAGAATCTGTTTGCCTTCCTCCCTGAGGATCAGTTGGTACTGTGGCCATATACAGTGACAGGGATTTTAGACAATGATATCAATATGTCACAATTGTGACATGCAAGTTTCCATGTCTTCCTTCTCAGACCCTTAAAATGTTTCTTGCATAGTGAGTTCTCAAAAGAGCTAGGCTTCTCCAAGTGCTGAAGCTATGTACTAGAGAATCTTTTTAAGTAATCTTATTCTTCATGTTCTTCTGTTCAAGAAGAGGGGTTTTGTTTCTTTTTTAAGGCATAATAACCAGTAAATAGTCTAGGTAAATATATTCCACATATTTTTCTATATGGAAGAACATACATTCTTCTGTACAAGTCTCTGGTTGCACTTAACTCTTTTATCCAGACTCCTGCTACCATTTGTGATTCAGTTGAAAATACTGTACCGGAAAGAAAAAGTGTCATATATCCCAGCTGTGTGGTATGGAGGGAAAAGTAAGTAAATTCTCCTGTTTTGTGTGAATAAAAAAAGGGGGTAAGATCATTACTGACAGGCTAAAACCATACAAATTCTTCCTGAGATTAGAAGTATTAATATGCATTTATATCTGAAAAGTCAATTTTGGAGCTCTCTTTCATTACCTTAAGAATGCAGCACAGTTTCTGGTGTAGGTGGGTAGGTGTACATTGTGGTTGGAAGTGCACAGCTCCTCAGTTGCACACACTTGCCCCACTGAACATATACTCTGCCTACAGTAAGGTAGGAGCAGCATGTCCCAGGAGTCAGCTGTTAGATTTCAGTTTACCTTAAATTTGTCTTATTATGAATCTATACTTCAGTTCTAAAATCAAGAGAGGAGTAATAAAGGAACTCTTTGGGGCACTTTAAGCCCAGCTGTAACACTGCCAAATTAATTTTGTATCTGACATATTACTTGTTAAGTATGTGATCTGTTCAGTCAACAAACTAAATTCTATTCTAATGTAAATGAAAACCAAATTAAGTTAACCAAACACCGTAATCCTTTTTTGTCTTTTTTTCCTTCTGACTCTTTTATACCATATTCTATAAATGGTCTTGCAAGCTTAATAAAGCATTTGGTTTGGGGGAATGTTATTGTTGTAAAATAAGGACCTTTATTCATCTTCAGCTTGAAAACATCTCAGTGTACAAGTCATTATTATAGATAAATCCAATTACACTTGCGTATGTGAGGTGTTCCCCGTAACCTAAAGTCCTTCCCTGCAACCCCTTTTATGGCCTTCGTTTTAAACAACTACATCCAAAAACTAAAAGTGAAGGAAGAAAGAAAATTCTTTCTTACAGATACACCTGCTAAAGTGGAGCTGAAGTTGCCGGAAGCTGCAGTTTCTCTGGTGTGAAAGATGATCTCACATGGGTGTGTTTACCAGAGTGTGGTAAACTTCTGCTGGGCAGTCTGGGTTCATGCACACACTGATGCTCTTGCTCCAGTTCTCTCTCAGAAAGCCCTCAAGGCTCCTTGTCACTGTTTCTCCAGATCCCCTTTTTCCTGCTGTGCATATTTCTACTTATTCCCTCTTTCAGACACTCTGATCCCCTCTCTGACACTTGTTCATATGTAGACATGCAGAATCCATAGGTATTATCCCCTGTCCTATGGACTTTAACAATAGGTGACATCAGTTATACTATCATGTAAATGCAGTTACAGTGTAAAGTTCGATATTTCAAAAGTTTGTCTATGAACTGTAGATTTTAGTGTGAAATATTATTTGCAGTAGTATGGAACTTGGAATTTATATAAGATTTATGCTTTGAAGGAATTTGTCAGTCTCTAAGAGAAATATAAGCATTGAAAGTAATAGTCCTTGTTCAGGTTCAGCAAAGATGTTTACTATTTCTACCTAAATGTAATATTCCTGTTTACAGATACTGTCCTGGGTTCAGCTGTAGCAGTCATTTTTCTCTTTCTTAGTAGTTGGTGCAGTGCTGTATTTTCAACTTTAGTCTGAGAACGGTGCTGATAACTCTTTCCCATCTCTTCGGGAGCTGGGGGAGGAAGAAAGGAGGGAGTGAGCAAGCAACTGCATGGTTCTGAGTTACCGGCTCGGTTTAAACCGTGACAACAGGGAAAATAGTCTGTCATACCAAGAAATGAGATCCCTAAATGGCTTTTCAAACCATCATATTTAAATAAATGACCTTAATTTAAGGCATTTACATGCTTTCTTTCATCATATTGGGGGGGTGGGGGAAGCGAATGGGTATAATTTTTCTAATCAGGTGAAGATGACATAAAAACACTGGTTGCATCTTCTGTCACATGTCTGATCCAAGTCCCCTTACATCTCTAATCCCCAAATTATCTTTGCCCACCCTGTATAAAAGAAACATTTCAAAATGACTGCTATACCACTTTCAGAAAAAAAAAAAAAAAAAAAAAGGGCACAGTGTTTATAGCAATATGCAGTTTTTCTATGTGTTTTCTAAGAGGTCAAAGTAAAAGAGAACTATTGCCAGTATACTACATTCACTGTATTTTCAGAACTGCAGAACGGGAAGTAAAGGAAGAATATAGTCATGAATGGTGCGTGTGGGAGGAAAAGTAGAAAAGTATTTAATAGGAAGATGTGAGCTGTTTACAGAAATACAGGTCACAGGTGTGTTCATATCCTCTTGTTTTAGCAGTATAAACCTCTGGCAGAAACTGATCTGTTCAGTGCTCCTGCAGCATAAAGGTTATCCTGAGCTCCAAGATTTAAACACAGCAAAAATTAAAATCAGAACTATGAATGTTTTTCTCTGAATTCCCAGCGATGGCAGATGCCTGGTTTATGTGTAAAAAGTATTTACCAGCAGTACAAAATACAATTTGGACTTCCAGAAAAAAAGTCTTCAGTGCCCTGAACAAAATCTACGAAATTCTGTATTGATATATATGTAGGAAAGTTATTGGTGACATGCATTCTGAGTGATGCTAATTGTAGCTATAAAAATACCTATAGCATGATCTGTAAATGAAATAAAAAGACCTATCCAAAAACTGAACATGTGAAATTGGATGTGAAACTAGACCTGCAAGTGTACAACTGTTAGTGCCAAAGAAAAACCTTTAAATATATATATTATACATGTAAATTTAGTCTGAAGAATGTAATATGTAAGCTGCCAAGTGATATAAAGAATTGTCTGCTGTGCACACTGGAAACGAAACAAAATGGATGTGCTGAAGTTGTAAGAACAGCAATAGCCATGAGGACAGAATGTGATAAATATATAGGGCAGATTTCTCCTGAAAGACATAGTTTCTGCCAAAAATAAGCTCATTTCAGAATGCAGAATGGTATCCTGAAACAGGTTTCGGTTTTTATTGTTTGTCAGAGAGCCCTCCTTGTTTTCTATGACTGATTTAATTGCACTGTGTATGGAAAGTACTTTGAAAGCTGAAGAAAGCTTAGGACAAGATATTGATGATTTTTAACTTTGACAGGTCTGAGACAATGAGCTTGTAATGAATGTATAACCAAACAAAAGCCAATCTAAACTTGAAAGATAAACACCTAAAAAGCCTAAGATGTGCAAAAGATGTTCTAACATTTAAGTTTTGGAGTTTATCAGGATGGCTTTGGAAGCTCTAGAGAAAAGAGGGTGCTTGCTCCTGCATTAATACCCATGCAAAATATATTCAAATATAGAAATTAGATTTAAGCTCAAACAAACCCATAGATCCTAATGGTATATATTCAGAATGTGATTATATTTCAAATAATTAAGAATGTATTCGAACATACTGGCCAAAACGAGCCATATCCTCCTTAATTTCCTGTTGTTTTCCTCTAGACAAACCAAGCTGAAAAGAGACATTGATTTAATTTGGTGAGGAATATGTTATCTGTCTGATGCTTTGTTTTCTGCTTGTTTGTGTCTTGCCAACAATTATCTTGTAAAGAGGTAATGTAGGCAACAGAGAAACAGTTGGAAATCTTCTAATAGAGGTAAACTCTTTTTACTGCAATGAAACTTGATCTAAAAGCAATCAAATGTTATTATTTAAAGAAATTATCTGCTTGTTTTCCCATAAGACAAATACTGTCTTTACCATTAACATTTTCTGGACCTGAACCCCTGCTCATTAATGCAGATCATGGGCCAAAACAGATTTAGATCTGAAATTAGATTAATTAGAGAAGCATGGTATAGAGCTGGGTCTGTGCTCTTTTCCAGTGCCTTTTGCTGGAAAGGATGTAGCTGGAATGCTCAGAGTGTCCTCATGGGACCTGGGATACTGGGACTTTGTAGCTGGGAACAACTGGGGACATTGCACACTGCTGGCTTCCATGCCAATGCAGCAGTATGTGTAGGAAGGAACAATCTCTTTAGACTTCTATTGATTAGTATAATCGACTTTAAACCAAGCAATTGTTCTGTATCAGTTTAGCTTTAAAGGTTTCTGTTTCTTGCTCAGGTCAAATAAAGCTCCATTGTCCAAAAGGTGAGCTGTTTCTTTCAAAAAATAGCAGTTGAAAATATTACATCTCCCTCCAGTCTTTATCATATTTATATCCTCAAATCATCTTGGGTAAAATGCTGCTGTTGCTTTCGGTGTGTATGGGTCCATTTGCAAACTCTGCCAGTGAGAAACTGGGTATTTGTTTAAAGGTTGGGATTTCTTTATATACATATAGGATTTATTTTTCTACATGGTAGGATCACACACACACACCCCCCCCCCCATGTACAGAAGTTATAAATACACATCTGTCATGCAGTTTCTCTGTCACTCCCCCCTCTTCCTCTCCACCCCTGCTCCCAGAGCGATGGGGAGGAGAATCGAAAGAATGCAACTCCCACGGGTTGAGATAAGAACAGTCCAGTAACTAAGGTATAACACAAACCACTACTGCTACCACCAATAATAATAATGATAAGGGAAATACAAGGGAAGAGAATACAACTGCTCACCACCCGCCGACCGATACCTGGCTCGATCGAGCTTTGGTCTAACCCTTCCAGATAACTGCCCCCAGTTTATATAGTGAGCATGACGTGCTGTGGTATGGAATACCTCTTTGGTCAGTTTAGGTCAGGTGTCCTGTCTCTGCTTCCTTCCCAGCTTCCCCTCCTCCCTGGCAGAACATGAGAGTCAGAAAGTTCTTGGTCAGACTAAACATTACTGAGCAGTAACTAAAAACATCAGTGTTATCAGTGATGTTCCCAGGCCATAAGTCAAAACCACAGCACTGCACCAGCTACTAAGAAGGAGAAAAAACAACTGCTACTGCTGAACCCAGGACAACATCTGTATCAATGTGAATATCAATCATCATTGATTTCTTGATGCAATGACAAATCTGCCTTGGCACTTCTACCTATTGGACAAGCTTAGGGGAGAATAGGGATCCTCTTTCTATAGATAGGGCTTTAAATGTTACAGAACCATCTAAGAGGGAGTGAGGAAGGATGGGCAGTCTGTGATGCGGTGGGAAATTTGGTTTTCTGCTGGTTTTGGTGCTGCAGAATGAGTTTTGGTGGCTGTTTATGGCAAGCTTGAATTTATGAACAGAAGTCTGTCAGCTCTCAACAATGAGCTGGCTTGTTGGGGATTGAATTTTGGCTTGAAGTTGTCTTCTGTATTTGGATACAGTAAATGTAAGTATTCAGACAAAAAAGGCAGAATGAGATTGAATTTGCCACTTGGATTTTTCTTTCAGGAGGACTTGGAAACTGATTATGTGTTTAATAATGCAGAAGCAAATTATGGCTGAAACATGATTTTCTTTAGTTTGTAGTTCTTTTGCAAATGTTACAATATCATCTTTTGGAGCAATTTCAAATGCTGTAGAGTTTTTACTTTTACTTTAACAACAAATATTGAAAATATGGTAATGTTATTTGTCTTAAATTTAAGGTGTGAGGGGGGCAGGATCCTAATATTTAGTAATAGAAGCAGAAACTTCTATTTTAAAGATTGTATCTGTTAATACTTGTAATGTGCACAAACTATAAAAGTTCCTATACCTTTTTTTAAATAAAGGACATTAGTAGGTTATAATAAAATTACTTTCCTTTACCAAAGCTGTGATTTTGCTGTTGTTGCTGAGTTATGGTTGAATTGTAACTCCTTTGGTTTTGTGTATCTAGTTATGAGTCTGTTAAAGAAAATGTTTAAGTGCGCTTATATACCTATTGTATTGACTTTTGGTAGTAATTCTAGAAAATTATTTTCCCTGTTGAATGGGAATTGTAGTCTAAAATTACAGAATAGTTACACCAGGTTTGTGCAGAAAACATAGCTCTGTTTCTTCAGAGGGAGAACTGAATTGGGACCTCCAGTTCCAGTGACACTAAGTCACATTTAAATGCATGATATCTTCCAGTAACTCCTTTGATAAATAATTTGTGGTACTTGCCAATTTAATGGGGAAACAACCATCTTTTTTTCCATAATTTTCAGTATCTAATGTAGTGCGACCTTGTGCCACAATTCTGAACTCCACATGGTGGCTGTAATTAAAGTGCATTAATAATAATAATTTACCTATTTGTTAACATTATTCTGAAAATAGCTGTGGCTAAAGGATGACTGTGAGGAAGTTGTGATGGTGTTCATAACAGTTCACTGGCACAGGGTGCCCAGAGAAGCTGTGGCTGCCCCATCAATGTCAGTGTTCAAGGCCAGGTTGGGCACACAACCTGTGGTCTTTGAGCAACCAGGTACGGTTGAAGGTGTCCCTTCCTATGGCAAGGTGTTGGAACTAATTGAGCTTTCAGGTCCTTTCCAACCCAAACCATTCTAGGATTCTAGGATTCTATGAGTTAAAAAAGAAGGAAAACATTGTAAAAGAATATTTTCTTTTGAACTTTTCAGCCCATGCTTAAATATTCATGAAAGTTTGGAAATGGTTTCTGGCATCTCATTGCCATGGTGATTGACTCTGTGCATGATCTAACAGTGTGAGTCAGTGTGAAACAGAAATCCAAGGGTACCTTCAGCTGCTGTATTTGTTTACATTTATATAGGCTGTGAAGAAAATGTTTTGCTTTCCCTATTAGTCGTGAACAACGTGTAGCAGCTGAAGCTGCAGGAAGATGTAAGGGGTGGGGGGATAGACAAACACTGGAGGAAGAAAATGTTGAGGTAAATATAATCTTTGATTGTTATTCACCTGTTATGGAAATGCAGTGTGTAGCAATGACTGAGACTGTCTGCTGCCAGAATGAAGATGCTGAAGACTATATTGGCTTGTATAGAAGTAGCACTAGTGCTGAGGATTTTACTTCAATGTGTGAAGAAGTCATGAGGTTTGCACTTAAGGATCAAAAATTCACGATTAGGCTTTTTGAGATACCTTTATTTATATTTTTTAATGGGGCTCTCTAAAAATTCGGCTTCTACTTGGAATTTTTTTTCCTGTTTCATTCATAATTTCAAAAATATGCATAAAAAGGCTTTTAAATACGTAATAGAGGCTACGGTATTTATAGTGATGCAGGGAAGGGAAAGGTTGGTGTGACTGGGCAATGTTCCTGTCTAGTCTGGGTCTGTCTGTCTTCTCAGCCTCCCACGTTTCCGAGACATCAGGTTGTTAAATAAGGACTGTGTTCTCCAGATTGATCATTTTTTTTTTTTTTTGCCTTCACACACTGCACTGTTGCAGAGAGCAGGAACTAATTGAATGAAGGGGCAATCAGAACAGTCTATGTGGTTCAGCTGCCTGTAAAACCTTAAGCCTAAGGGGAAGCATGGCTGTGAGACCTGGGTAAAGCCACCTTGCATACAATCTATGGCACCCACTGACCTTTCTGTCTGATGCTTTTCATAATTTTATTTCGTAAATGATTGAACTTAGTCTAAGGAGCGATCTTTCTGAGTCTGTTTTGTTATATAGCTCCTGTTTAGCTGTGCTGAAACTACTGGTATTTTCTTTTGTCTTATTCATTAACATGAAGCCTCAATGTTAGCATTTTCCTTAAAATGAAATCTTCACTACTTAAGTTGTCCTTGTTTTGAAGGGGAAAATTTGAGGCTGGGATACTCAGCTGGATCAATCTAAGCTTGTTTTGTTTACAGCAGGGATTGGATAACCGTGGTCAGGGGAGAGAAGCAGCGTGCTTGCAGCTTCTCTTTGGAGTTTGATTTTCCATGTGCAAAGGAACAAACCGGATAAAGGTCTCAGATCCCTACTTGTGGGATAGGAGGAGGGTACGGGCAGAAAAATGTGTCCCAATTTTCTCCATGCACAGCTTAGTATCAACTTGGAAATATGTAAAAATAGATTTTTGCTGTCTCAGCTTGTGTCCTCTTCACTTGTGAAAGTCAAACTACTTACACCTTCTAGTTAGGTTATTTCAGTGTGTAAAAGTGCTCTCATCTACTGGGACTTGATGGCTTTATAGCCGTTGTCTAACAGACACGTTCTTCTGAAATCTAAGGTTGAGCAATGAAATAGCCACATTGTTGGCTTCCTGTAATATCACTACTTATGTCTTTTGTGGCAATACTGCATACAATCCCAACTACTGGGCTGACTGAGGGTTGAGTTACCCAGTGTCTTTGCACCATGCCAAGTACTTGCCACAAGGTCCAGCAGTTCTCTCTTTTTTTTCTTTTTCTGCACCTTGCAGAGTAATAAATCAGCACTAAATTTAAGCTTTTAAATTACTCTGGTTTTTTCTAACATTTTTTCCAGCATAGAGTTTCATAAAAGGTATGCTGTTTAGCACCAGATGGAAAAAAACACCTTTATCGTATTGGAGGTCTTTGGACAAATGGAATTTGTGACTTTTCTTCCCCACCTCATTTTTTTTGTGCTTGTGAAGGCACAGACTATTTCATGGTCTTACTTTACAGTTTCTTTTGGAGGGAGCTTTGACTCTATTTCTAGAACACAGCTCCCAGGACATTTGAACTTCTGGATATATATTTGGAATATTTCAGTCTGGATTTTCCCATTGACAAATGCGTAGGGCTGTGTAAAACTGAAGACAATGCCCCAAATGTAACATAAAGAAGAAAGGGAAAAGAAAAAGTGATGAAACTAATGTGAGCTGATGTAAGCTGGCAAGGGAATGACTAAGGGGTAAAAAATAGATTTTTTTTTCTTCTGACAAAAAATAAAAGACAAGTAAAAGGTAGAGGCCTGTGCAAGAACCCTTTGCACTCTCCTGGATCTGCTTTGTTCTTATGCTTGTAGTGAGATCTCCTCTGGCAGTGTTTGTGAAGGATACTTTTTGTGAAAATCCAGTTTAAGAAGTGAAGCAGTGTTTAAGGTGGAATTACCCTGAATTATTTCTCTCCCTTGCCCTGAATGGATTTTCTTTCTGTCTCAGTTCCAATTTGAAGAAGTTGATCTTTTTTTTTTTTTGGTTGAAATGCATGTTCAGCATAAAGTTTCAGAGGGCTCCAAATCAGGGAAGTTCACCTTTAGAGGCAGTATGATAGTAGCCACGTGCCATAGCCAGACACCTCCACTTCTACCTTACCCTGTACAATTCATTAGCAGCAACATGTTTTGCAACAGGCAGGGAATAGCAGTGACAAATTATGAGAATAAAATCTTGCTAGGCTTTAATTATCCATCTTGAGGTATTAGTTGCATGCTTCTACTTACTCCCACTTTTACTCCTTTTGTTGAAAAGAACCTGTGCTGGATAATGAATCCACAGCAAGGTAGGAGAGCTGATGTTTCTGTGGGTATGTATTATGGCACTATTTAAAAATAAAGGATAGATATTAAATAATTAGAAATACTTGAAGCAGGCTGAGCTCATGAAGTGTGCTGGAACCTACTATTTTCTGACTACTCTTTGTAAAGCAGGAGTAAGCATCAATAGAGATGGTCCCCTCTCTATGAAGAGCTGGATCTTTGATTCTACTGCTTCTGCACAGCACTGTATGATTGATCCTGCCCATGTTGGGTTATTTGGACTCAAGTGACCGCCCCATCTCACCTTCACATTCATTTCAAAGCTAAGGTAACTTTACAGTCTGATCTAAGTTTTCAGTGGAACTTAAACACCTGGTATTTTGACTGTTTATAATTTTAAAGTTGTGGTAAAGTGTGGGGTGTTTTGTGTCGTTTCTTGTTTAATTTTTGCTCAAATTTCACCATTTTTGTGGCTTTCATTGCTTTCTAAAAAAGTCAGTTTGGTAGCTGACTATTCCAGCTAGCTCTGAATCCTCTTTTCTGCCATGGTGTGTTTACCAGGATACCTTAAGCTTTCTTCATATGTGATTTCTGAAACATTTCAGAGTGAAACCAATGTTGTATGTACAGTGCTGACAACAACCTATTTGCAAAATCATCTGACAACCAAGAGATACACCTACATAGGTGTATTTATATGGCTGTTGTAACAATTTACTGGATGCTTTTGCAGTGTGTAACATGGCAGGTGCCACTGAAGGGCTTGCAAGCTGTTTGAAGTAATCCATCACTAACCCCCATGTGCTGTATTCATAGTTTTTGCTATAAAATCATACCCAAGGTAAATCATGTGCACTGTGTGATTGCAATTTAACTGAAAATAATTATTCGGGTAGTTATTAACTATCACTGAAGTATTGATTGCTCTCCTAGTAGCGCTACCATGATTCCCCGCCAGGTCTTCAGCTCTCTGCCACTAATTATTTCGGGCTATAGATTTCAAGGAGACATATGTAATAAGAAATACTACTTTATATTCACAGTTATCCATTGCTGACAGTCATTGTGATACAATCCAGGAAAACAGTATCTTGCAGAGCTAGAAGGCAATTGCCTGGAAAGTTGGAGTTGAACTTCTTGTATGTCAGAGTACTAAGGTTTTAACATGACAGCTCAGAAATGCAATAGGGAAATGCATAATAAAACAATGGAAGAAATAATTAACGTAACGCAAAATATAAAAGAGTAAGCTAGGAAGAACTGGTAGCTGGACAGACAGCTGCCTGCTGATGGAAAAAGTCAGGAACCCTACAAACTCCAGAAAATCAGCAGAAGGAAACTATTTCCTGTTGCTGAAGAACTGAGGACAAAATGTCAACTAATTGGAATTCCAAGTAAACAACAAATTAAGTCTTTGCTCTTAGGTTGTGTTGTTTTGTTTTGTTTTGTTTTGTTTCCTTGCAGGTTGTATTCAGAGCCACTCTGTTCCTTCAGTCTTTTTTGTCACTTATTTGAACTGAAATGGCTTCTGTGTGCAAGCGAGTATTAATTCTCCATATCTGTTGGGTAGAAAACTGGAAATAAATAACAGGTGAACCAGAAAATGACCAAATTTTTTTCAGTCTATTTCATTTCAATATCCCAGTGATGTGCAGTCCTTAGGAAAATTTGTTCTAAAAGAATTACTATGTTTTTTTTAGGCAAAAATAAAAAGAAAGATAGGGACTGAATTTATTAAAGCTATTTACAGTATGCATATAATTCACAAATCCTCATTTCTGACCATGAGATCATTTTTCAGTAGGGGTTACTTTCTCTCTTATGTACTGTAATTATGCAGCTCTATCAGGCAGAACTTAAAATCATAGACATTTAAATAGTGTAAAGAGAAAAAAATCATCAGAAATAAGCTGCTTAATAATAGGAAGGTTCTGGTAAAAGCAAATCAGTCCAAGAGTCTTAAGAGTTTAAATTTGCCACTTAGTATTTGAATGTGGATAATGCGGTGGTGTTACACTAGAAGGGAAATGGAGGAGTTGTGGAGTAGTCCACAATATTCTGATTGAATTTATTCCTAAATATTCCACAATGTGTAAAGCAAAACGCACCTGGAAGGTTGTGAGCTCTGGATGGACACATGATGAGAATCATTACTGTCAACAAGACATCTACAGAACACATGTAGAAAGCCTTCAGCAAAATTGAAGTTTGCAGAGGAAATGGTAAACAATTGCCTTCCTGGTGTTGCTTTAGGTTAATGCAGCAATAGGATGAAGAAGCTGTGCAAACATGGGATAAAAACTCAGTACTAAAATTGCCTTCCTGAAGAGCAGTGGCTTTTCTAACCAAGAAGGTTAGAAATAGCTATTGGGTTTTAATCCCTATTAGCAACACACTGTGCTCTATCCTGAAAGATACTCTGCAAATTTCTGTATAGAAAATGTCCCAGATTCTTCTGGGAGAAATCACTGTTCTGCATTTCCTTCCTCAAGTCAGTCCTGGCAGAATTCAGACACCTCAGCACTGTGAAAACTGTTCGCCCCTAACTGAATTACAATTTTTACAGTGGTATTAGTTGTAGGATAAGATGATAATCTTACTATTTCTACATCACTGGTACAGAAAAGAACTAGAACAGTTTTCAATTCACAGGTCTGTATAGACATTTAGCTCCTCTTAATGAAAATGATTGGGCCTGAAATGTCTGAAATTAACTGAATGTCTGTTTTGAGCTTAAGCTTGTAAAAATGCAGCTAGAATAATGCGGGAGAGTAAACAACATGCAGGCTGTACATAACCATTTTCAATTTATATGCTGCACTGAGCCAAAACAAAGGCTTTCACAAAGTTTTCACCCACTGTTACTCCTACAATAATAACTGCAGCTTGACATCCCCAAAGACAATAATGAAGAGGTAGCAGTCGTATTAAGTGAATCTTGTTGATTTAAATAAAGGAGATGGGAGGGTGGGGGGAAGGGAGAAAAGATGAACAAACTGGTCTAATTAGAAGGTTAAGTACAACTCTAGGTTCGTACTGGTGTAAATGGATGCTGGACTTATTTTGCTGCTGGGATGAGTTTGGAGTTGCACTGGTGCAAGTGCTGACTTGTGCATACTGTATCAAACTTGTTCCCACTTAAAGGACAAACTAAACTGCTTTGTAGAGCCCACTGTCCTAGTTTAAGCCCCCCCCCCCCCCCCCCCCCCCCAGTTTTACTCACTCACTCACTCCCCCTCTTTCTTCCCCCAGTCCCAGGGGGGATGGGGAGGAGAATCAAAAGAATTCAACTTGCACAGGTTGAGATAAGAACAGTTTAGTAACTAAGGTATAACACAAATCACTACTGCTACCACCAGTAATAATGCAAGAGAAATACAAGGAAAGAGAATACAACTGCTCACCAAGCCTGACCCAGCCAGTGCACCCCCCAGCAGCGAACCCCCCACTGCACCACCAAAAACCTGACCATGCCGTGCACCCCCAGTCCACCATCACCACCCTTCCGGGTCTCTGCCCTCCGTGTTCCCGTCCTGGACATGACGTGCTGTGGTATGGAATAACCTCTTTGGTCAGTTTGGGTCAGGTGTCCTGTCTCTGCTTCCTCCCAGCTTCCCCTCCTCCCTGGCAGAGCATGAGGCTCAGAAAGTCCTTGATCAAACCAAAACATTGCCAAGCAGTAACTATAAACACTGGTGTTATCGGCACTGCTCCCAGGCCCAAAATTGAAAACACAGTGCTGCACCAGCTACCAAGAGGGAGAAAAATGACTGCTGCTGCTGAACCCATGACAATCCACCCCTTATTCCGTACCATTCACGTCATGCTCAGATCCCACATTTTCAATATACCATCACATTGTATATGTATGGATCCACACACGCACAGAAAGGGAGAGAGATCATCCATCAGTGCATGGACCAATCCCTATAGAGCTGCTGAGTCCATCCAGTCCATGATATCGGGCTTCATCTTTTGTAACAGTCTTTCAGAGCAGGAGAGGCTGTGTGCAGTTCCCACACTCTTAAATAACCTGGGCAATAATGTCCATTGCTAAGTCCACCCCTCGATCATAAGTCCATCTGGATGCTGCATCTCTGCCCTGATGGCCTAAGGTGTCATAGGCCCACCAGGCTCAAAATAATTCACCCTTATCTTGCCAGTCTAAGTCCATCTGAGCCATTTCTTTTTAGCCACTTGTCACTGGGGACTCCATACAGCTGCCTTCCATCTCCGATGCTTCCAAAGCACTGGAGGGGTCCAGTGGACTAGATACTCGCACTCGCTCACACTGTCCCACACACTCTGCCACTCATGACTGTCCAGCCTTGAGGAAAATCTCTTGGTCATCCCACATTGCAGTCCAACCCCAGACAAGGCCCACACCCCACTCTGCTTAACTCTTGGGACCAGAGGAAATGGTTGTGGGTAAAACACACTCTGAATGCATGC